>CM052702.1:51078163-51103090 GCA_028551405.1 Uromys caudimaculatus
GAAACATTGGAAATGTAAATAAAGTATCAAAAAAAACCCACAAAAAACAAAAAACAATAGAGGATTGACGAGATCCTGTATTTATATGATAATCTTCCTCAGGAGAAAATTTGGTTTTGAAGAATATTTAACTACATGGATCAATGTTCACAAAATTTTAAGTAAAAAGCACAGAATCTTTAAATAAGATTAAAAATAGTATACAAAACTGAAAGTGTATTAAATGTATCTTTTAGTATATGTGTGTTGCACGTATGTGTGTGTTGCACATATATGAATGCACAAATGTACAACCCCTGTGTGCACATATGGGGGCTGGAATGACAGGTGTCTTCCTCTTTGTTTCTGTTTTGCCTTGAAACAGGGTCTGTCACTGAACAGGAGCTTTGCTGTTTCAGCAAGGCTGGTGGGCCAGAGAACCCAGGGATCTGCTTGGCTGGCCCTGCCATAATCCCAGTTCAAGGGTTACCTCAAGGTATGCACAGCCATGTTGTTTTCAGTGTAGGTGCTGGGGATTCTAATTGAGGTCCTCATTCTTGCGTTCTTTCCACTGAGCCATCTCTGCAGTCTTCATGTTACATATGGTACAGCTGGGTATATGTATAGGAATATTAAAAGTACCAAGTAATATTTACTTCTGAATAATGCGACCAGAAATGTTATACTGAATTCTACATTTTACTTATTTAAATGTACATGTCCAGGAAAGTTATCTAATTACAATTTAAAATTATGAATGGAAAGCAGTGAGGAATTTTCAATAATACTCCTTTTATCTGAATACATTATATGCACATGATCAACTTTAAAAGGAAATATAAGAATCATTTTTATTGCTCATTTTCATAACAGGAACACTCCACCTGAATGAGTTTATAGCTACTGCTATTAGTAAAAAATCAGTAAAGGTTCCTAATTGAAGAGAGTATCTCACATTTTTGACATAATTGTATTATATCATGTAACTTAGAAGTATGTTATATTTCTGGTTGTGAGCATAGCCTTTAACATTAGGCTGAGTCATAAAACTGGAAAGGAAAAACTTAGGAACTTGAACAAGAACCTTAGAGGTAATCTTCATCAATAGAATGCAAGAGATGGAAGAGAGAATCTCAGGCATTGGAGACAAGGTAGAAGATATGGACACCTCAGTTAAGGCAAATGTTAAATCTAAAAAATCCAGGCACAAAACATTCAAGAAATCTGGAGCATTATGGAAATCCAAAATATATGAATAATAGGAATAGAGAAAGGAGAAGAAACCCAGATCAAATTCACAGAATGTATTTCCAATAAAATAGAAGAAAAATTTCCTAACCCAAAGAAGGAGATGCTTATCAAGGTAGCACAAACAGAAGACCAAGTAGACTGCATCAGAAAAGAAATTCCCCATGACACAAAATAGTGAAAACATTAACTATACAGAACAAAGAAAGAATATAAAAGCTGTAAGGAGAAAAGATCAATTAACATATAAATCAGATCTATTAGAATAACACCTGAATTGTCAATGAAGACTCTAAAAGCAGAAAGGCCTAGACAGATGTTCTACAAACTCTTAAAAGATCACAGATGCAAGCCTAGACTACTAAACTCTATAAAACTTTCAATCCCAATAGATGAAGAAAGAAAGGCATTCCACAATAAAATCAAATTTAAACAATATCTATCTATAAATCCATCTCTACAGAAGACACTAGAAGGAAAACTTCAACCTGGAGAGATTAACCACATTCAAAAAACACACAGAATAAATAATCTCAGACCAGAAAATGAAAAAGAGGGGAAAAACACACACCACCACCACCACCAAATAGTAGGAATCAAAAAAACCACTGCTCATTGATAACTGGATAGCTCTCAACATCAGCGGTCTCAATTCCCCAATGAAAAGACAGACTAACAGTTCAGATATGAAAACAGGATCCATTCTACTACATCCAAAAGCACAAAATGCAACTCCAAATGAATCAAAGACCTCGACATAAGGGCAGTGCAATGAATCTGACAGAAGAGAAATTGGGGGAATAATTGACCTCATTGGCACAGGAAGAGGCTTGGTGAAGAACATTGATAACATAGGTACTAAAAATAAATGAGAACTCATGAAACTGGAAAAATTCTGTATGGCAAAGGACACCAATATTTGGACAAAATGACAGCTAATATTTGGTTAAAGAACAGCCAAAGATTTTTTTTAAACCAACTAGGCATCCAATGCAGGGTTGATATTTTAAATATATAAAAAACTAAATAAAATTGGACATCAAGAAAACAAATACAATTAAAAATGGGGTACAGATCTAAACAGAGAATTCTCAAAACACAAGTAGTTGAGAAGCACTTAAAGAAATATTCAACACGATTAGTCATCAGGGAAATGCAAATCAAAACCACTTTGAGATTTCATCTTATATCAGTCAGAATAAAACAAGATCAACAACGTGAATGACAGGTCATTATGTCAAGAATATGAGATAAAAAGAACATTCATACATTGGTGGAGAGTAAAAACTTGTATCCTCACTATGGAAATCAGTGTATCAGTTCCCCAAAGCTGGGAGTAGATATACCTCAAAAAATCCAGCTATATCATTCTTGCATATACCCAAAAGACGCTTCGTTCTACTTTAAAGACTCTTGCTCAACCACTTTCATTGCTGCTCTATTTCTAACAGCCATAATTTGGAAGCAGCCTAGATATCTGTCAGTATAAGAATGAATAGGAAAAGGAGGTACATTTACACAATAAAATATTATTCTGCTGTTAAAATAATGAAATAATCACACTTGCAGGTAAATGTTTGGAGCTAGAAAAAAAATCATCCTGAGTGAGGTAACCCATACCCAGAAACACAAATATGATGTATATTTGCATATATGTGGATGTTAGCTGTTAAGTCTTCAATAAGCAGGAATAAGTGCAGAAGTTAAGTATAGAGTAAGGGAGTAGGGGGGAGGGATGGATCTCCCTAGGAAAAAATAATAGAATAGATAGATATGGACCAGAGAAGGGGGACTAGAAAGAAAGAACTGAATGGAGAGTGGGGAAGTAAAAAGAGGTAAGAGAGGGGATATGGGAAGGGACAGATAAAATTAAGAGCCATTTGAGAGGTCATATGGAAGCCCAATATTGTAGAAGCTTCCTAAAATGTATACATAAATGAAGGTGAGCTAAATGAAATTGTCAAATAAAGGGGAGACTGAGTCCCAATTGGACATTTCCCTCACCAAATGAAGCTTACAGTCATCAGAAATGGATTATATCTAATTGAGTTGTCGGGCAAAGGGGTCCCCTGGGAACCCCCAAACAACCTATTGTCAAGGCTATGGATTGATCTCTACACACTGATAGTAAGACCCCATTGCTGAAGATAACACCTACACAACTCACTGAGCATGGAGAAGTTGAACTGGTGCCTACATAAAGCCTTCACCCGTGCCAAGTAGTGTTCATAGTACTGGAAGGATCTCTACACACTACCAAAAGAGAAAGGTAAACTCAACCTTTGATCTACAATGATAACCTGCTCGCTGGATTCACTAGCACAATAGGGGCACAAATCTTGTACGAATAACCAACTATTATGATTGGATTTAAATCCTACTCCATGAGATGGAATCTATCCAAGACACTGCTTGGGAGGCCAAGAACTCAAGACTAATTAAGCTGCAGACCTAGGAGAAAACCAAATATTAATGTTCTTTGAATGTGTGTATCTCTGTCTCTATACTTGTTTCTTGTGTTTTTTCTTGGGCTCTTTTTCTTTTGTTGTTTTGTCCTATTCTGATTTGTTTGGTTGGTTTTATCTTACTTTATTATTATTCTTTAGATGCTCGTTTTTATTCTAAAGAGAGGCAGAAACAAGGGATTCAGATGGGATGAGAGGTGGGAGGGTCTCAGAAGAGCTGAGGGAAGGGAACCATAATCAGAATATATTATGTGAAAAATTCCTTTTCAATAAAAGAAAAGATCTAGTGCAGAAAAAAAGTATTTTATAAATGAACGCCTATTGATAAATGATAATCCACTTGTTTCAAATTTCACAGTGCTACTGAAAGAAATCAGTGGACAATCTCCTCAAGCTTGGGTTCCCTCAGCATCAGAGCGACCGACCGTTTCTCTTCATTTCACTCTTTGCAAATTACTCTAATCTTTCACCCCCGAAAGTTAGATTCCCTTCTGGAAGACAGGAAACCATGATGTTTCTATTCTGCTTGCTTTAGCATTGAGTTCTATTCTCAGGGTTGAGCCCTTTGCCTTGGTAGGATGTCCACGTTTCTAATTCTCTGTTAAGGAAACGAAACAAAACAAAACAAAATATTCCAATATTCCCAGCAGGAAATACTTTAATTACAATTTAAAATGTAAATTTGAGGTTTATTTCAGATACTTCCTTTTTTTACTGGTTATTTTATTTATTTACATTTCAAATGTTGTCCCACTTCTTGGTTTCCCCTCTGCAACCCTCCCATCCCATCCCTCCTCCCCCTTTCCTCTATGAGGGTGCTCCTCCACCCACTCACCCACTCCCACCTCACCACTCTAGCATCCCCCTATGCTGGGGTATCAAGCCTCCACAGGACTAAGGGCTTCCTCTCCCATTGATACCAGATAAGGCAGTCCTCTGCTACATATGTAGCTGGAGCCGTGGGTCCCTCCATGTATAAATGTTGGTGGTTTAGTGCCTGGGAGCTCTCTGTGGTCCGGTTAGTTGATATTATTGTTCTTCCTATGGGGTTGCAATCTCCTTCAGCTCCTTCAGTCCTTCCCCTAGCTCTTCCCCTGGCACACCTGGGCTCAGTTGAATGATTTGCTGTGAGTATCTACATCTGTATTAGTCAGGTGCTGGCAAAGCCTCTCAGAGGACATCCATACCAGGGTCATGTCAGCAAGCACTTCTTAGAATTAGCAATAGTGTCAGGGATTGGTGTCTGCAGATGGGACAGATCCCTAGGTGGAGTGGTCTCTGCATGGCCTTTCCTCAGTCTCTGCTCCATTTTTTTTGTCCCTGCATTTCCTTTAGACTGGAACAATTCTGGGTTAAAAATTTTGAGATGGGTGGGTGGCCCCAACCCTCAAATGGGGGCTGTGCCTATCTACTGGAGGTGGTCTCTACAGGTTCTATCTACTCTTAAAGTTATTTTTGGTCTTTGCTTTTTAATCTTACACTTTGGTGTAAGCTTTCTCAGAGTTGTCTATCTGAGGAGAGGAATGAAAGAGTACAGAGGGTGAGATGGGTACCAGTGGTTCTTGACTGACAAGTTCTTAGGGAAGACAAGATGCATTTACCTGCCTGAAAAATATCTTCAGAGTATAACTAGATTCATCCTTCATCATTCTTTGAACAGACACTGTTGTCATCATATAGAAAATAACTAGTGTTTATTTTTCTATGTTGAATCTGGAATGAACTGAAGGTTGGAGAGTGCCAGGATCACTCAAATTAAATGGCAGTCATCTTTGGCAATCATCTGTTCTCAGCCATCCTCAAATAATATATATTTTATCAAGATAAAATATAACTTACTGGACTTAAAATGTACTGAGTTTCTTCGTCTTCTTTATCAATTTCCTCTGTCAATGAAGTGGATTAGGTGTGGTTTAATCATTATTGCCATTCCCATTTTAAAGAAGACAGGAAAGTTCAGAGATAAGTGCTTTGACCAGAGCCATGAACTGACAGATGAGAAAGGATCAAAACTGAGGTCTTCTGATTCTTCCTTATGTACAGCACTGTTTATCTATACAACAGCTAAACAACCAAGGTCAGTTGCTTAAAATTGCAATGTCCTATGTGGCTTCTCTGTTTCTTGTTTCGTGACTCATTAACTCTTCTTGTAAAACAGGCAAACTCCCACTGTACCAAATCCCTTGATACAAAATTACAAATCAGTAATTCTTAACAAAATTGAATTTAATGGGTGCCAAGTACCTACTTTGATATCAATTTGCATTTTTTGTGACTCAGTGCACAAGCCCTGTCATCCCTGGAAAGCCTGCCGGGAATATTTATGAAGAGCATTTAGCGCCGTGGAATCAACAGAGTGACCCAGCTCCTGGATAATTGCAGGTTTGGTTCTGAAGAACTACGGCCTCCAGTAGAAGCTGACCTTTAATTCAGTACCCAGAAAGACTTCTAAATGGGAGTATAATTACATCAAATAAGTTTCAAGGTGGTATGAAAAACTAAGATTGTTGGGAAATATCATCTGGCAATTGAGAGTAGAGTCAACAAAAAGAGAACCAGGCTTCATATCTTAAAAGAGGTCCAATTAGGGAAGAAACTGTACCCATGGTCCATCCAGCTTAAACAAGACAGCCTGAAACCATAACAGTGAACAACAAAACCTTAGTTATCAGTGCTTCTCCATGAGATGCCCAAAACACTGTACTGCACTTGTACTTAATTTGTTCATAAAAACAATTGGAAAAGAAGTGTCAGTAATAAAAGATGCGGGATTTTTTTTTTTTAAACTATGGTCATTTATGTAAAGGGGATTAAAAGGGTCTCTTCTAGCTCAGAATCAGACAATGTACATTGGGACTCGACAACTTCAGAGAAAAAGAACTAGGAAGATGGGAGAAACAACTGGGAATCTTGAGGTTCTAGTGTAAAGGGCACATCCACGTGTCTAATAGTTGAGGGGAAATCTGGTAAGTCCATTTGTCTATCTAGGAACTGACTAAGAGCAATCAATGTATTGTTAAGTCTGGGCCAACACAATTTAGTGGAAGACAGATAAAGAGATAGAAACCAAAGTACAGGAGGGCTCCAATAAATCAGAACAGAACAGGCCAAAGCAGTGTCACCCCAGGGAAGCAAAGATAAGGCTGAGAAAATCTGTAGGATTTAGAAAAGAAAACCTAAAGAATAAAATCTGGCTTCTTCATTACAATGCATACAACCTACAAGATGGCATAGAAACTACAATGAGATCATAGGAAGGACATGAAGGATAACCGAACAAGACAAAAGGGAAGATGAATCATATAATAAGAAATTGGAGTCAATGAGAGTGCAACAAGGACACTAGAAAGATCTTCTGGTGATAGTGAACCACGTGGCATGGAACAATTAAAAACACATATTTGAAGGCACTGGACAGTTACTAATACAGAAGGAAAACAATGTCTGGAACAGAAACTAACCTTGCCTTTGGCACTGCTTCTCGGATTCTGAGTTGTCAGCTTGGAGACTGGAGAATGGATCAGAGCCCATGACTAGTTAGCAGGGTATGAAAAATAGAGTTCAGAATCCAAAGCTGGCCTTCCATTAAGCTTCAGATAGGGTCAGAAACGACACTTTGGAATAAGCATAACTGAGAAAGATAGCATCCCTCTCTAAAAGACCAGACAACTAGTGTTTAAGTTGTTAGGGGCCACAATCTCTATTGCAACTATTTCATTCTTTGGTGGTAGCAGAAATCACACAGACAATATGAAAGCAGATGGATATGGATTAGTGTCCCAGGAATATTAAATCTTCAAAAGTGGGTAGAGCTGGAATCGTTTTTTTTTTTTTTTTTCCATTAGAACCAGGAATTTCCCAGTAGAGATTGGAAGGGATGCCAAGGTTCAGACAAGTTATTAGAGTAATGGATACCTGTTTCTTGAGTGGTGATTGTCTTAGGGTTTTACTGCTGTGAACAGATGCCATGACCAAGGCAACTCTTATAATAGACAACATTTAATTGGGGCTGGCTTACAGGTTCAGAGATTCAGTCCAGTAGCCTCAAGGCAGAAACATGGCAGCATCCAGGCAGGCATGGTGCAGGAGGAGCTGAGAGGTCTACATCTTAATCTGTAGGCCTCTAAGAGAAGACTGACTTCCTGGCAACTAGGACTAGGGTATTAAAGCCCACGCCCATAGTGACACACCTACTCCAACAAGGCCACACCTCCTAGTCCCTGATCCAGGCATATACAAACCACTACAGTGGTGGTGAGGATAAGAAGAGATTTGGTGAACTTCTGGTGCGTCATGGGATTGATTACTCTCTGTGTGGTAGGCAGAATAAAGGACATCTTTGGATTCAAAGATTTCCAACTTCTCATTCCTAGAATCTGTGCAAATGCTATTACATTGTAAAGGGAAGCTAAGATTTCTAATTAGTTGGCCTGGAAATGATACAAGCATGAATTATATGGGTAAAAATCAGCAAATTCCAAGAGTTTTTGAAAGTTGAACAAAGTGGGGAAGAAGAATAGAGTCAAGGAAGCAGATGTGCATATGGAAGCCAAACTAGACCAGCATTATGCCAAGTGATCTGAGAAAATTCTTCCTTAAGTATTACTGATGGAATTAAATAAAGAAGGCCACAAGAAAAGGCATGTAAGAATCTTCTCTGAATTGGGAAGCAAGAAAGATTAGCTCCCAAAATCTCCAGAGGAAAACACAGTTTATACCTACTGCATGGAATCCATTTTGAATTCTGACCTTAAGGTTTATAAGAACAAACCTTGTCATTGTAAGTCATAAATTCATGACAGTTTGGTATTGCATCTGTAGTAAGCATATTCCTCTCACACTTGGGGAGGGGCATAGAATTTCAGTATAATGCTAGGAGCCCTACGGCCTGTGGAGGGAGGAATGTAGAACTAGAGAATTAAGTTGGGACCTGTACAAAGTTCTTTCTTTGCAGCTTAACTATGCAAACACTCAGGGTATCAATGTTCAAAGTTCCATATTTTATGAATCAGTAGCAGCCACTCTGACACTCATCATCCTTTATGATTTAATGTTTCTTTATAATTAACAAGCTGATAATTAATTCATTTATTCATCCAACCCCAATTATTTCCATCCTGCTGTTCACATGAAGACTTAAACATTACAAATGATTATTGCTTCTTAAGCCAAAAGTTTATCTGTATGACCTGAAGCTGATTAAATCTCATTACCTACAAATTCCTAAAGTAGCATCTGTGAGGAGAATCTTACATTTGCAGGAAAAGTGAGAGACAAGAAGAGCAGCAGAAAGAAACTAGTTATTGACTGTAACAAATAGCCACTTCTGGCTCTCCATGAGCGGCTAGAAGGCTACCATTACATTCAAGGAGCATTTGGCTTAGAAAAATAGTGTATTGACATGGGATGTGTCCTCTCACTTTTGAATAACTGCATAAAACTGTGATGTATAACATGCATACACATGCGTATGCACGAAACTATAACAGTTATAGAAGAAAGCATGATTTGGGAGTAGAAACAAGGGAGGCATTTGAGGATGAGAAAGAGGTGAGGTAGATGTAGCATTCGTGTATGAAGTTCTAAACAGGAAAAGGCTTACAAATAAACTCACAGTCAAAATGTCTGACCCAGAATTGTTCCTGTCTAAAAGAACTGCAGGAACAAAAATGGAGAAGTGACTGAGTGAAAGGCAGTCCAACGACCAGCCCAACTTGGGATCCATCTCATGGGGAGCAGGCACCAAGGCCTGACACTATTACTGATGCTATGATGTACTTACAGACAGGAGGCTAGCAGGTCCTCTGAGAGGCCCTACCAGCAGCTGACTGAGACAGATGCAGATACTTATAACCAACCATTGGACTGAAATCAGTGACCCCTATGGTTGAATTAGGGGAAGGATTGAAGAAGCTGAAGGGGAGGGAAGCCCCATAGGAAGACCAGCAGTCTCAACTAACCCAGATTCCAGGGAGCCCCAGAGACTGAATCACCAAGCAGGCAGTATACCCAGGCTGATCTGAGGCCCCACGCACATATGTAGCAGAGCACTGCCTGGTCTGGTGTCAGTGGGAGAAGATGTGCCTAATCCTCGAGAGACTTGAGGTCCCAGGGAAGAGGGAGACCTGGGGGGGGGAGCACCCTCTCAGCAGCAAGGGGGAGAAGGAATAGGATGAGGAACTGTAGGAGGGGGGACTGGGAGGGGGACAATGGCTGGAATGTAAATAAATAAAATAATTTTAAAAAGTGATTATAAAAATAAATAACTAAACAAAGAAAGAAAAAATAGGAAAATGGCAATGTGTTTCAAAATTAAAGAACAGACATCTAAAAGCTGAGTATGAGTATAATTACTGGGGACTAGGGAGGACTTTCTAAAACTGTCTCTGTAGACCCATGATTTCTAACCCACCGAAGAGAGTAAGGCAGATGGGGAAAACACATTTGTTTGTCTGTTTTTTTTTAGCATAAGGCCTAGGAAGGAGCTAAGATACTTTCTTGTGTTTGGTGAACATTGTGGACTTGTCCTTAGCATCAGAGAATACCAAACCTCTTTGCTATTCTAAAACTGTGAGTGAAACAGGGAAGAGGGGAACCTGAAAAACAATGTGTTCTCCTCTACTAGTTGGCAAAGGTCCAGAGACTCTGGAGAACCGGCATTGGATCCATGTCCATCATAAGATTTTTGGCCTGGGGTCATTTGAAAACACTTCTACCCAAAAGGCCACTACCATGCTAGAATCCATTGGCATCTCTGTAGACGGAAGCTAAGAGTGTTCTATTGGGTGCAGAACCTGAAGGGTGCCTGTGCTGGTCAGTGGTAGGATAGCATCTGCTGGCTCAAGAGAATTTTAGTCAGGAAGACCTAGCAGAATGTCACCAGTAGACCATAATGCACTCTAAGAGTAAGGGCCATTTAAGAATACCCTCCAGGTCCATGGGGTTCATACTCACGTGAGGACATTGCTTCTCCTCCTCTGCTCTAAACCCATAGGGTCAGAAAAAGAAGTGGCTGCCACTTACGGCTGATGGAAGTCTCCAAAACACGCCCAGAAAGCCAGATCCACAATCTGGATATTACCAGCTGAAAGAACTAAAGAATGGAGTCATTTAGGCAGAGACCTAAAAGGCTATGGAAATACTGGGAAGCGAACTTAGAGTTATTGATGAATCCTTTGAATGGAATCCTCATTTGCTCTTATATATGGATAGCAATACTGCCATCAGTGCCTTCTAGGATGCAAGTACACGAGAAAAAGGTTAGTAGCAATAACTACTACTTACCAGTCTACTTTTTCAGGCCCTGACAATGCTTTTGGTACAGTGTTGTTAATCGTCCCTGGAACAAAGGCAGAAGCATATATTGACCAAGGACACAAATTAGGTCACAACAGAGAATTCTTGTTTCCCATGTATAGCATCCATGGATGGCTTTTTCAGTCTATTAATTATTTAAATAGTTATTATCTATGTTTGTCCTTCTTGCTTGAAATGAAAACTGCTGACTGAAGCTTATCTACATAGCAATGCTGGGAGTGTGTAGATTATGTTTTATAAAGCAGGGAAAAAAAAGGAGGACAGCATGTCATTTAATGTGAGTTATCTCATTTAATTATGAAACAAATTGTAAGCTAAGTATCCCACCTTTGCTTGATGATAAATAAGTCAAGGTCAGGAAGAGCCTTGGCTGTCATTCATTCCAGAGCTTAGGATGTAAATGATAAACTCAATATTCTTTTCATAATTCCATTCAGAAAGTGCTCTATGTAGCATAACTCATTTTATTCCTCCATATGCCCGTGAAATCAGTAATAATTCATTGTTAGAATGCTGGTCCTACTGACTAAGCATTTGTAGATCTGAGCATAAGAACTAGCTGAGATAATTCAGGGAGCCAGTGAATTTTAACCCCAATTAAAACAAGCCTGTGGTCTGCTGTGGATGCCATTTTCAGCTATGATAGCCTAGTTTTGGCAAGATGAAGCTTTAAGGCCAATGAATATTAACTCATCAGACATCATTTTAAATAATACACAATGTGGCAAAAGATATGATTAAGTTTACGACCTTTAGAAGCAGATCTTATTCTGGAGTACCTGTCTGGGACCTAAAGACAGCCACGTGTGTTCTTCTGTTCTGCATGTCTATGTGTGTGTGTGTATTGTGCATGCACATGTAAATGTGTGTCTACACAAGAATGGACATATGTATGTATGAATGTGTGTATGTGTGTGTGTGTGTGTGCATGCACATATGTAGACCAGAGGATTACGTCAGGTACCTTCCTCCATTGCTCTTCCCATTATATACTGAGACAGGTTTAACCCAGAGCTTGTTGATTTGGCTAGTGATAATCTATTTGTTCTGTATCTCTACCCCCTGAGAACTGGGGTTCCAAGCAGGCTGCCACACCTGCCTGATATTTATGTGGGTGCTATGGATTTGAACTCTGGTCTTCATACTTGAGAAGCAAATCTCTTATCCCCTGAGCCTTCTCTTCAGAGTAAGCAAAATGAAGTTTCAAGAAGATGGTGGTGAAAGAGCATATATACTAATAGCAACATCATAATGAAAAAAATGGGGACATGGTTAATAAAAAAGAGCATTCGTGTCGTTGAACACATCTATTACCTTTTAAGTAGCTGTCCTTAAGGAGTAGAGGGGATAAATAAAAACCATACATACCAAGTTTTAAAAGATTGACTAAGGAGCGCCCTAAAATCTTCCAGATCAAGAAATATATTTCCTATAAAGGCACAAAATAAGTTTATAGCATTTTATAGGTTATAGAAGACAATGAAAATACCTTAGAAAGCCTTAGGAAAAACTATTCTGAAATGTAGTCTTCACTGAACCTTTATCTGAATGTAAGTTCTTAAAGTACTCTCAACATGTTCTCACAAGTACAACTATTCAAACATCCTTGAAAAAGGAACAGTGGATATGCCAGGAAAACAAACACAACCTCAAAGATCAGTGGAAAAGCCAAAGGTAAGCAATAACATCCACCCCCACCCCCACCCAGTGCACACGCACAGTTATACGTTACAACTGTGTAAACGGCTGATACAGAGTGAGGAAAACCAACTGATGGTATTTTATTTGCATAAAGATTATATAAGTTGCAGTTGGGAATGTTTGATGTCATTTATTGAATATATGTTACAAAATGTATGTGTCTAAGTAAATACAAAGAATGTGGACTATGCAGAATTGTCTTGTCTGGGAAGATGAATGGAAGAGTAAAGTGGGGAAGGGGATGGGACCACTTACTCTCCATATAGATCACTTAATCCTAAATTTTTATAACAATAATCTTATAGCAGAAAACCACAAAAGCCATTCATGCAATACTCTTTGTAAATAAAGAGATGCAGACAAAGCCATGTCTAAACCTATCTCTCTCAGTAGACAATACAAAGGAAGAAATGTGCCAGTCCTCTTTCTGAAGACAACTAGAAAAATCTGTACAACATACATATTCCTAAATCTATTAAACAGTAACATAAAGTCGACATATTACTGAAAATGTACTAGTCTATTGTTCAGGGAAAAAGGAATTTTAAAATTATCTTTTTTTTTTCTTGGAGAATTTATGTTTTATAGAATGCTGGGAAGTTACAGGTCTGAGTGGCAGATTGAAAATCTCATGAGCATAGGGGTTGGGTTCCAGAGACTACCAAAAAAAAAAAGCCGTGATGCTAGCGAGGTCCTTGAGGTTGTCTTGGAACCTTGAAGAGTTATAGCACTGGAATAGTGGTGATGCAGAAGTACAGAGCAGCCAGCCCGGGTACTGCGGTACCTGAGGGGCACCTTAGCCAGTCATGGTTATGGGCTAAACTGTGTTCCCTGTGATTCATATGCTGAAATTCTGAACTCTAATACTATAGGATGTGACAAGATTTAGAGAAGAAAAATTGTTGTATTAAACATGTATCTCATAAAAGTAGGAGACAAGTACAGTAAACTGAAGTCCAGCAACACAGAAGTTGGGATGCAAAAATGGAAACAAAATGTGAATAACATAAAAAACCAATGAAGAGAATATTAAAAGAAAACTAGATTTTTCCTCAAAAAATAACTAATAGTATAGAAAAATCCTTGATAAATTTCTTTTCAAAGGAGGGAAATATAAATAAAAATGTCAAAAATAATAAACAGGGGCCTCACCACACATCCTTTAGATATTAAAATTCAGTTAAGATGGCATTATGGACAATTTTATGCCAATAAAATTGAAATAACAGTGTAATAAGCTCATGAGAAAAATCAACTTATCACAAGTGACACAATAAGAGACAGAAACTATGAGTTGTCCTTTTATTGCTTTATTTAGGGGTCTGTGTGCTAAATATGAGATGTGAAATTATTCCCTCTGTGCACACAGCATCCTTATGGACGGACAGTCTTGTGCAGTGAATAAATATAGGTGCTGTCCCTTGTGACACTTTCCAGGCTCACTTCAGACATGTGTCCAGGATTTCTGCATATATACATGTTGTGTGGGTGCAGTTCAGGCAAAGGCAATCAGGTATTAGATATAACAAAAGGGTGGAAACATTCATTAACATAAATACTTGAATATGTCATATTCTTGCCATTTTCCATTGCGCGGAGCTAAGCAAAGCATACACTTTCCAAACACTAACAGGGAAAGAAGTTGTGATGATACTCTGTATTTTATGATTCTTTATTCTAACAGTTATAAAATAAATTTTGCCTATATTTTTTATTCATTTATAAAATACTTTATTAAATTAGTCATAACCTAATACTGCAAAAACAAAAATTTACATACAAAATAAAGATGTGACTTATAAATATCCACTGACAAATAACGAAATGATAGGAAATGATTCCAGGGTGTATAGAACTCTGGAACATAAATTATTCTTATCACAGTAAGTAAAACTTATCCTGCTTAATATTTTTTTTTTTAAAGCATTCCTTTTGACTGATTTCCACTTATCACTGAGTACACACCATGCATGTCCTTTTGGGTCTGGGTGACCTCAGGATATTTTCTCATTCAATTCATTTGCTTGCAAAATTCATGATGTTCTTGTTATTAATAGCTGAATAGTATTCCATTGTGTAAATGAACCACATTTTCTGTATCTATTCTTCAGCTGAGGGACACCTGGGTTGTTTCGAGCTTCTGGCTATTACAAATATGGCTGCTATGAACATAGTGGTGCACATGTCCTTGTGGTATGTTGGAGCATCTTTTGTTATATGCCTAGGAGTGGTATAGTTTTGTCTTCAGGTAGAGCTATTTCCAATTATCTGAGGAACTCCCAGATTGATTTTCAGAGTGGTTGTACCAGTTTACAATCCCACCAGCAATGGAGGAGTGTTCTGGGATACAGAGCTAAACAGAGAATTCTCAACAGAGGAATCTCAAATGGCAGAGAAGCACTTAACGAAATGCTCAACATCCCTAGTCATCAGGGAAATGCAAATCAAAACGACCCTGAGATTCCACCTCACACCAGTCAGAATGGCTAAGATCAAAAACTCAAGGGACAGCACATGCTGGTGAGAATGAACACTCCTCCATTGCTGGTCTTTTTTCTCTACATAGTACATGTGACTCATTAGCAATTTGCAAAGACATCCAAGTATTCAAGGAGCTGCTTCAAGACATAAACCCCTACTACATGCTGCCTATTGGGCTGAATATGGAGACACCCAAGATATGTGAGCCTTTATCACATGTTGCCTATTGGGCTGAACACACATGACTGACAGCCAGTAGGAACATTAAGGAACTTTACAGCATTTTATTTTTTAATTTCTAGTCATTTGTATTTGTTGTTTATTCGCCAGTCATATGAGTAGGTTCCTCTTTAGACTGCCAGGGGCCATGCCTGTGTAACTGGAAATGGACAGGTGACATGCTGACAAATGCAAAGTTGTAGCCATATAGCTTCCATATATTCTATTGAAATTGGAATTGGAGCCCAGAGTCAAGAGCTCAGAGTGCAGAGCCCAGATACATACTGTACAGCTTTGAAAAATGTCATCAAGCATTTGCTTCTCTGTTCTTATAGGGATCTTACTTAGATAGGGGCAAAGTGAAGTATGTCAGGACCTCCTCAGTGCCAGCACTCTGCCACTGAGGCACTTTCCTGCTGCCCGTGGTAGCACCATTGACCTTACACTCCCACGCCAGTAGAACGTGGGAATGGCTGGATCCCAAGAATGCAACAGGGCAACTGGATTCTGTGAACTCTTTTTCTCAAGAGAATCCCTTTGAATCATTAACAATCTGTAAAACCATGGAACCAACCCACCATAGATGATATATTTTAGGGATTTAACACTATGAATCTTTTGGGTACATGAAGTCTATGCTTGCATGGGGCTCCACTCATTGCATGACGGTGACAGAGATAGCTAGCTAGATACTGTGCCAGATACACAGTTTTAATGATTCCTGTAATGTACTTTGCAAAGAGCACAGTTATCTTTTGGCATCACTTAGGAAGAAAACAAGTTATGTTCTGAAGCTCTTAAGGGGTCTGCTTCCGATTATTTTCTAGCCCAGTTCCCTTTCTTTTAATTTCGAGTACTCGTTCCTTTTAGAATTTGTTGCATATATTTCTACACATGTGATGCCAGTGATGAGATCCCCTCTCCCTCTCCCTCCCCTTCCCTCCCTCCCTCCATTCTTCTCTTTCTCCCTCTCCCTCCCTCCTCCTCCTCCCCCTCACACACACAGCATGTTCAGTCAGCTGCATAGAAAAATATTCATGTCCTCATTAACTTCACTTAACTGCCTCTGCATCACAAGAAATTGGGCCCTACAACAACAGTGCTGTTTTGTTTGTGGCTCTTGTGTACATCACAGTTTACTGGTGACTGTAGCCCAGCCCAGTCATCTACAGCCTTAGGGCATGACTGTGTGGTTTGTACCTTCTATCAAAGCAACAGATCTCTTAGGAGTGACAAAAGCTCTATGTAAGATGATGTACACTGGCCACGACTTTGATCCTACTTAAAAATATGTTTTCTTGTTCAGCAAAGGATATCTTTGTTTGTCTTTCTCATTTTTTAAAGATCAAAAATTCTATATAAAATCTGACTTACAGCTTCTCTTGAAGGAAAGAAAAACTGACGACTCTACCCATCTTTCTTTTATTACAAATTCCAGCATCCTTCTTTAGAAGATGCATCCTGTCTGGTCTACTCTGGAGCCTTCCTCTCATACTAGCTTTCCTTTTGAGTCTCACTGCCCAGTGACAAGCATTTTCAGTGTGCTGATTCTGACTTCAATGGAGTCATGTCAACCATCACTTGAGCACTGTTAGCAATGCAGCTATTGAGAGCCAATTAGCTGGGACCCAGGACTGCTGATGAGTACATCTATTACCCACCATCAGCTGGGCCCTACCCTCCTGAGTAGTCAAGAGCACACTTAATATGTCAGTGGTTTGGTCACCATTAAACTCTCTTGAAGTGCATAGAGTAGGGCTTTGTGGGCCTGTGTGATCCTGTTAGCATGACTACTTCTACTCTGATACACACACACACACACACACACACACACACACACACACACACACACACACAAATAACAAAGGTTACAGCATGAGGCAGAGGAATCATCTTTCATGATATTCAGGGAATGTGATTCCTGCCTTGGAAACCAGGAGCATATTTTCACAGAAATAAAGATTATGGATATGTATGCATGTGTGTGTGTGTGTGCGTGTGTGTGTGTGTGCGTGTGTGTGTGTGTGTGTGTGTGTAGTATGTGTGTGTGTGTGCGTGTGTGTGTGTGCATGTGTGTGTGTGTGTGTGTGTGTGTGTGTGTGTGTGTGTGTGTATGTATACTTTTTATCTATCTGGAAAATGTCAGTTCTTTTCCTTGACTGAGGTGGGATGTGGAGTGTAGAGAATAAGGATCTACTAATTTATCCTGGCAACATTTTAGTAGTGTTTAATGATGGCTCACCTATGTTTCAACTTAGCATAATTCTGAAGACTTTCTATATCCTACAAGTATTAGATGATCACAGTTGGGCAAAGCAGCATCAGAGACATTACCTTTTAATGACGCACATTTTGTAAATGATGGCTCTGATGCTGAGAGGGCTCTTAACCACCATCAATATAAGAAATAAATAAAGAACTCAAACTAAATTTGAATGCACGATTTAGATCTGTATTTCGGTGTTCTGCTTCTAGAGTTTATATGTCACCTTAGGTCATATTGGAGAAAATGTTTCCATTGTCAAGAAAAAATAATACTCTGATCTTTTCCAGTTTGCTGTGGTGTATTAAATGGAAATAAGACCCTCCCTTCTGCTTCTTTATTTCTTGGTGCTGAAAGGGAAAACAGTTAACTTGGAAGAGAAAACCTCTATGTTGCAAGGAATGGTGATGTCTACCATTATTGACAGAGAGGCTGAGCTTTGTGACAAACCCAACAGACTGAGCCAGCACTGCAGGTGCCACTGGAGTCCCGGGACACCGAGTCCTGCTGACATTCATTACCATAGACATGAGGTGTCACAGTGGTTGATGACTGTCTGTGCCAAAGACATGGTCAATGTGGGACCCTGGTGCCACTGATGTGCCAAAACAGGCCTCTGCTTCCTGGACTGTTAGTGATGCTATAGTGGCTTGATCTTCAGGGGTAAGCACAAAGGTAAAGTGATTTAGCCGAATGAAAATCATAATGAGATGCTCGAGAGACAAGATTTCTTTTCCATTAGATGCTGTGAGTGGAGATAAACAACAGTGAAAGACCTCCTGCTCCTCTATGTTTACTCTGGCATGCTTGATTCTTCTCTTCTTCCCTTTTTATCATCATCACCATCATCACCACCACCATCATCATCATCATCATCATCATCATCATCATCATGATGTGTGTATGCAGTGTGTATGTGTGTGTGTGCATTCACGCACGTGTGTGCATGCGTGTACTACAGATAGAACCCAGAACCTCATACGTTCTGAGCACGTGTTTTTCAGATGAGTGACACCTCCAGTCCCTCCATGTTCACTTTGAATCAGACACACCTTTGGGTGAGCACAAGCTAACCATAACTTTTTTCCAGAAATAAGATCCCCTTGAATGATTCCATTAATATCACATTTTGTACATTAAATCTAGTAGGAAAGCATGACTATGAATTTATTTATTCAAGAAACATAAGTTAACGTAGTATACCTGAGATGAAAGATAGCTCTGATCTTCAATTTGTTCAAAGTCCATGGAGATACATACTGACTTAGTGCTGCTGGGACACAGTAGCCACAGCCGGGCCATTTGAGAGAACAGAAAGCTATTTTGTCCCCGTTCTGTAGGTTTTGGGAGCCCAACATCAAGGTACCAATATCAGGTGCAGGTCTTCCTGTTACATTCTTCCTTGGAAGAGCAGAAGAGAATGAACTCACTCCTGATGCCACCCTCAAGACCCAATCACCTTTTAAACGCATCATCACTTAATATTATCACAATGGCCATTAAGCCGAGGCAGGAGAAAGAGATTGAAATATTTCAAGTCTAATACATATAAATGTGTCCCTTACATATAGTTATTATACATAACAGTAGGCTAAAAGGTAAAGTCAAAAAAACCTTGGGAACACAGAGGTGGGTAGGGTCCTTTTCTTCTTCTCCCTGCCTTAGGGGATTCAGAGAAGGCTTTCTGGATGAAGTGACATCTGAACTGACACTGGAAAGATAAGTAAGACTTAGGGAGACATGTTGAAGGCTACAAAACCAGCACCCAGTGTTGAAGGGAACTTGGCATGCTTGGAACAGCAGCGCAGAGACAAGAAGATGTGTTGCTGTGAATGGTGAGGTCTGGGGCCAAAACTACCCAAGTCCATAACAGATTTTGAACCTCAAACTTGAAAACTCCTTTAGAAGGTTAAAGCAGTGAGTGACATAAAAGTTCAGACTATCTCTTAGATCCCTACTTGGGATGTATAATAGAAGATGGGCCTCCTAACGAAGATGAACCAAGACAGTTACTCTACCTCAGAACTAATGTGTGTGAAGAGAAAACCTTGGAGAGCTGCAGGGAAGGAAGGCGTGCCTGCAAGCCAGTCACACCAGCCTGGCAAGGGAAGCCGACAGCTGTTCCAGACATTCTCTTGACACCTGCTATGGACATGGGACAGGGCTTCTGGCTGCCTCTTGCCAAGGGACACCTTATTGACTACATAAAGCTGTGATTGGCAGATGTATAAATGCCCAGAAGGAGCGAGGAGTTCCTGGACTACTGTCACCTTCAGGAGCCTAGAGAAGCTGACAGCAAAGAGCACTGAGATCAGCCTTTGCCGGGTAATGACAGCATTGGTGGTTGTGTAGTAAGGCTGGGCCTTTGGCCAAATGAGTTGGCAGCATAAGCCTGGCCTTGGCCTTGGCCTTCTCCACTCCATCTGTCTAGCAGTGGGTGTCAGCCTTTAAGGGCACCAGCCTTCTAAGCTGGCAATTCAGAAAGAAAGGGGAAGGAGACACACATGAAGTGTGCCTATGGGTGAGACTGCCTAAAATGTTCAGGACTAGAAAACAGGCAGAGTGTAGCCATAGGAATGGGTCCTTTAAGCATTGTGCAGGTCCTTGGCTTGCTTTTCCTTTTCTTTGCCTCTATTACTCTTAAGCAGATGCCAAAATGACTGTATCTCTGAAGACAATTCCAACAGGGCATGGGAAAGAAAACCAAATCAAAATGCCTTAAGCCAGTCCAAGTGAACTACTCAAGTAACTGAAACATCTAACGGTATTTTAAGGCATAGTGAATTCAAAATCATCTTAAGAATATAAAATTCCATGGTATTCCCAGTCTTAAAGTGTGTCAACTGCTTAGTGTCCTAGTAAGGAAAAACACGACAGTTTTCCGTTTGTGAATTTTGACCTAATTCCCTAGGTTTCTATCATTTAACATCTGTTGGAAGCCACAGTGGCTAGCTAGGAGAGTGGGACGCCTGATCCACTAGGTCGGCATCCTAGGCTCATGCTTAGATGTGGGAGAGCAGTGGTTTTTGTTTGCTTTTTGGAGGATGTCAACTGCTTATCTGGATGCCATTCTTGGTTGGAGGATGAAAAGAGCAAGCCAGGACAGCAGATGTACCCATCCTCACTAACCAGCATACTGGCCTGTGTAGACTAATAGTGATGCTCTTCAGGAAGAATTCCCTACTGATGGTAATGGCGAGGAGGTAATCAGCCACTGGTACTTTATCAAGAGATTTGCATCATTTAGCATAGGGGTTCCCTGAAGGTTTGCCTCAGTTAATGGATCCTTTGCTAGGTATGAGGGACATGGGTTCACTGAGGGAATAGGAGATATGCTCTTTAAACATTTCAGCCAGCTTTTGTAAGTTATAGCTCATATCCCTGTCAAAAGTAGAGAAAATAAAACTTTCAAGGCTAAGATGGCTCAGTAGGTAAGAAAACTTGTATAAGCATGAGGATGTGAGTTTAGATTCCCAGTACCTGTGTAAAAGACCTGTGCATGGCTCAGCATGCCTATAACCTCAGCACTAGGGGTCGGGGGAGGCAGAGACAGGAAACTCTTTGGACTAGCTGACCAGCCAACCTAGCTGAAAAGAAGTATAAGCTCTGAGTTCAGAGAAAGTCCCTGTCTCAAAAGAAGAAAGGGGAGTGACAGAGCAAGACACCAGGCTTCCTCCTTTAATACACACACACACACACACACACACACACACACGCACACGCACACGCACACACACACGCACGCATGCACACACACACACACACACACACACACGCAGGCGCACACACACCATATGACTGCATTGTATTCCAGCAACACCACGGTCACTTTAAAACTATTTCCTTAAGGCTTTTCTCTTAATGCCTTTCTGAGAACTGTCATTTCAGCAAATGTAGCTGTAAATTAAAAGAACATAAACACACAAAGTCATATTCTCAGACACACTTCCTTGGGAGTTCTTGACATCAAGCACTGTGATTACATTGGCCCCAGGCATCTGCTCCACATTTGTTAAGTCAAAGAGGAGAGATACAGGGCTATCTCAGCCTAATCCTCTGTAGGAAAGTAAACCCATGCAGCTATCTGACTCCACTAGCACCAACCCAGGTTGGTAATGAGAGACTTACCCGGATTGCTAGCCTTGAGAATGGGTATGAAAGGTCATGAAACGATTAGAGAACTAATGCAGAGGCCAGGGATTCTTTCACCATTTCAAGATGACTTCAGGATGGGAACACAGTGAGAACCGATGCGATGATGGCTGTTGTTAGTTTACTTGACAAGCATTGCTTTTTACAGTATCTTAATTCTCATGAGTTGGTGAGATAAATTATTTCCTATGTTACATACTGAGGCTTTGAGTGTCTTTCCTATGAACATTAATTTAAAACCTATCCGTGCAGAGCAGGAATTTAAGTCAAAGTCACACTGAGGACCCATTTTTGATTTTTTTTTACTGGATCATGGCTATCATTCATGGAAATGTTTGAGTGTGGAAGCTTGTTGAGACGGAATCATGGAGGGAATACATTTAAAAGTCTGTAATTTAAAAAGAATTGTGGGTTTGAGCTGCAGCCCAGTGGTAGAGCGTGTTCAGAACTGCAATAACTAACTAACAAACAAACAATAAATGAATAAATAAAACTAAATTGTGATAAAATATACACACCGCTAATTTACCATCTTAACCTTATAAAACTGCAATCACCATTATCTACCTTTGAGATTTTTTTCATCTTCCTTAACTGGAAACCGGCACCTGTAGAGAATGACTCCCCTTCCCTCTCCACCCCACACCTGCATCCACCACCCTCTTATCCTTGCGTTTATGGACTTGTCTATTCTCAGCACTTCAGGAAGTATTTAAACTTATGAGACTAGTTTATTCACTTAGTCTGAACAGCTGATATATGCTATAGCATCTGCCATATGTATGCAGTATTTTGCTCACCCACACATCTGTCAATGGACAGCTGAGTTGCTTGCCCTTTGATTCCCATGAATGAATGTTGTTACAAACACAAGTGTACAGGTATCTCTCCATGTCCTTGCTTTTAGGCTTTGAGGGTATATAGCCAAGAAATGGCATTGGTACATCATATAGCAGGACTATCATTAATTTTTAGAAGACCTGGCATATGTGTTTAAATTTCTATCAGTACCCCATAAGAATCCCAGATCCTCCATGTCCTTTTCAGCGTGTGTTATTTCCTTTTTCTTTAGAGATTCCATGTGAGTGGATATACATTGATATCAGATCGCATGCCTGGTTGTCATTTGTACATTTTCCTTTTGAGAAATGTCCACCCAACTGTGGTGATTTGAGTAAGAATAGCCTCCATGCTCATATATTTGAATGCTTAGTCAACAAGGGGTGACACTACTTAGAAAGATTAGAAAATGTAGCCTTATTGGATTAAGAGTAGTCTTGTTGGATAAGTATACCACTGGGGTGGGCTTTGAGGTTTCAGAAGCATAAGACAGGCCCGTTGGCTCTCTTTCCTCCTGCTGTCTATGGATGTAGTACTCTCAGCTCCTCCAGCACCATGTCTGCCTGCATGCCAACATGCTTCTCAGAGTGATGGCAACAGACAAAACCTCTGAAACTGTAAGCCAGCACTAACCCAATGCTTCCCTTTAGAAGAGTTGCCGTAGTCATGGTGTCGCTTCCCAGGCATAGAACACTGACTAAGACACCAGCCTTCTGCTCATCTGTCAGTTCACTTTTGTTATTGTTGTTGCATTGTATGTATTCTTCTTTGTAAAGTATCATTTATTTTACATGTGAGTGTTTTGTTTGCATGTATGTCTGTGTACCATGCACATATCTGATACTAAAGAAGCCACTTGCCCAAAACTAGAGTTCCAGGTGGCTGTGAGCCTTCTTTTTTTTTTTTTTTTTTTAATTATTTACTTATTTTTTGATACTTTATTTACATTTCCAATGTTTCCCCCTTTCCAGGTTTCCTCTTTGGAACCCCCCTATCCCCTCCCCCTCCCCCGCCTCTATGAGGGTATTCCACCTACCACCCAACCCCTACCCACTCCCGTCTTCCCACCTTGACATTCCCCTTTACTGGGGCCTCTAACACCCTCAGGACCAAGGGTCTTTCCTCCCCCTGATGGTCAACAAGGCCCTCCTCGGCAACATCAGTGGTCTGAGCCATGGGTCCCTCGATGTGTATTCTTTGGTTAGTGGTCCAGCCTCCAGGAGGACCGGGGGGGGGGGGGGTCGGCCAGTTGAAACTGTTGCTCCCTCCATGGGGCTGCAAACATCCTCAGCTCCATCAGTCCCTTCTCCAGCTCCTCCATCTGGGACCTCACTCTCAGTCCAGTGGTTACTATAAAGTGAAACTTGGGTATTCTGCACTTTTGGGCTAATATCTGCTTATCAGTGAGTACATACCATGTTCGTTCTTTTATGACTGAGTTACCTCACTCAGGATGATATTTTCAAGTTCCATCCATTTGCCTGCAAATTTCATTAAATCGTTGTTTTTAATAGCTGAGTGTACTCCATTATGTAAATGTATCACATTTTCTGTATCCATTCCTCTGCGGAGGGACATCTGGGTTGTTTCCAGTTCTGGCTATTATAAATATGGCTGCTATGAACACAGTGGAGCATGTGTCTTTATTACATGTTGGAGCATCTTTTGGGTATAGAACTCTATAAAACCAATTCGGGAATCCATTGATGCTCTAAAAACCTGTGAGGAGCCCAGGAGAGGTATGGCGGGGTCGTCAGGTAGTATTATGTCCATTTTTCTGAGGGTCTGCCAAACTGATTTCCAGAGTGGTTGTACCAGCTTGCAATCCCACCAAAAATGGAGGAGTGTTCCTCTCTCCACATCCTCGCCAGCATCTGCTGTCACTTGAGTTTTTGATCTTAGCCATTCTGACTGGTGTGAGGTGGAATCTCAGACTTGTTTTGATTTGCATTTCCCTGATGACTAAGGATGTTGAACATTTCTTTAGGTGCGTCTCAGCTCTACGAATTTTCTCAGTTGAGAATTCTCTGTTTAGCTCTGTTCCCCATTTTTTGAGAGGGTTATTTGGTTTTCTGGAGTCTAACTTCTTGAGTTCTTTGTATATGTTGGATATTAGCCCTCTATCGGATGTAGGATTGGTTAAGATCTTTTCCCAATCTGTTGGTTGCTGTTTTGTCCTATTGACAGTGTCCTTTGCCTTACAGAAGCTTTGGAATTTCATGAGGTCCCATTTGTCGATTCTTAAT
The DNA here is from genome assembly GCA_028551405.1 of Uromys caudimaculatus. NCBI lineage: Eukaryota > Metazoa > Chordata > Mammalia > Rodentia > Muridae > Uromys > Uromys caudimaculatus. The sequence continues at coordinate 51,103,075 of CM052702.1, forward strand.
CTTAGAGCATAAGCCA
>CM052702.1:51103590-51121477 GCA_028551405.1 Uromys caudimaculatus
CAGCCTTTCTATCATAGCTTGTAATTCATCTTCCGAGTCTGAAGACTCACTTTCTGTTCCGCTCTCACTTCTCTTTCCCTCCGATCTCTCCTCTTGTAACATTTCGAGAGCGACCTTTCCTTTCTCTAAAGCCTCTTTACAGCCTTCTCTATCTTCCAGACAGCTTCGGACAAGCTTCCAAACTGGGCGGACCCCAGGCTTTAGGGCCCTTTGCTCCCGGGCAAAATCTAAATCTTTCCCTAATTTATCCCAGCAAGGTATGGTTAAGTTCCCGGTAGCCGCGAACCAAGGTGCAATGGAATCGCATTCTCTCAAAAACCTCTCCAAAGTGTTTTTCCTTATCTTAAGTTTCTTAGACAAAAACAGCTCCTGAAGAGCCAGAAAAATTGCACGAGAAGGGGAAGACCTCATCCTGACAAAAATTCAATGTACTATGCACTTTAACTTTCAGTTCGCTGCTTCCGCGAACTTTCCGAGCTCACTTCCGCGAACGCACCTTGCCGCTTATTATCCACCGTCCTTATAGTCCCACCTTACCTTGGGAACTTTATTGCCGCTTATCCGCGGTCCTTATAGTCCCACCTTACCCTGGGAACTTTATTGCCGCTTATTCGAGGTCCTTATAGTCCCACCTTACCTTGGGAACTTTCCAGCGCTGCCCCCTGACTGCAGGAAGTTCTGATCTCTCAAAAATGGTTCCCCGTATGGGCCACCACTTGTCGTGTCTCCTCGACCAGCAAGAAAGACTCAACGACTGAGATCTTCTTCAAGCAGTTTATTCAGGTCCCTTGTACAAGCTTCTTCTTTACTTACCTTTTTTCTTCTGTCTTTTTGCCCCTTCCCATTCTCCCTTAAATAGTCTACAATCCTCCAACCATAATCCACCACGTAGGTTCTGCAGATAGGCTATTCTAAAGCAGAAGCTATGTAATTCACCACCCACAGCCATAAGGAAAATGTTTACCACCTGCAGGGTGGCATCAGGCAGGAAACCGGCGCCATCTTTAAGGCGTGGCAGCAGCTCCCTACAGTTTCTTTGAACTGCAATTATTGGAGGAAAATATGAACACATTTTTAAAAATCCTGATCCATATGACTAAGCTCTGTTCATGTAGGCAGCATTGCTTTCCCCTGCTGTGGGTTCATGTGTGAGCACTCTACAGAAACTATGCGGGACTCTGCCGTTCAGGTGGCTTCCACCACTGTGTTCAGATTAGACTTGTTTTTTACATATAACTGGCAGATGAAAATGACATAGCATTCTTCCTGAATTATTAATATAGGTAAGTGTTTTCTGGGTATGTGTTGTCCTCTGAGATCTATGCTCAGCTTCCTTCCCCATCCCGTTTTTGTTTTTCATGTACTTTTGTAGGACTCCACAGAGATGTAAATCTCAAACATGTATTTGTAGAGCTCCCCTAATATTGTCCCCAATTTGTTAAAGGTATTTATTTTAAGTGACTGTAAACCTATAACTCTTTATTGATCTTTTTAAGCCAGCACATAAAATAATGGTGTTTTTATAATTTTTATTTTATACATGTCTCTGTAGTTTGTTCTAATATAATTCTTGTCCCCTCCATCCCCCTCAATCCCTCTGCCTCCACTTCCTGGTCCCCTTCACCTACCTAAAGAGTCTCCTCTGTTTCTATGTCACAAGTTTCCCTTTGCCTCTCTTTCATTATTCTGCTACACCTCCTTTATAATCTCTCTCTCTCTCTCTCTCTCTCTCTTTCTCTCTCTCTCTCTCTCTCTGGTTTTTGGTTGTTGTTGTCGTTGTTTTTGTTTTTGTTTTTGTTTTTTGAGACAGGGTTTCTCTGTGTAGCCCGGCTGTCCTGGAACTCACTCTGTAGACCAGGCTGGCCTTGAACTCAGAAATCCACCTGCCTCTGCCTCCCAAGTGCTGGGATCAAAGGCGTGCACCACCACTGCCCGGCTCCTTTATAATCTCTTACATCTCTCTCTTGGTTAAGATTTTCTACTGTTTCAAAAACAGCCCAGGAGGTCTCAACCCCACACAAAGAACAATAAGAACCAAAGTACACAGAGAATGAGAAATGTGGCATTCCCCACGGCAGAGCATTCCAACTGCTTGTCCAGGGCCCAATGGTCATCCCTGAAAACACACGTACAGGCTGCATTATGTGGGCTGAACAGGTTGTATTTAGAAACATATATGTATATACATATGCATTCAGCAACAGTTAGTGAAAAACAGGCCATAAATGTGAAGGAGAGTGGGAGGGGTATGTGGGAGGATTTGTAGGGAGGAAAGGAAAAGGAGAAATATTACAATTAATTTATAATCTCAAAAATAATTAAAAATATTTTCTACTGCTTTTGTATGTAGGACATAAATTCCTAGCTCAATAACAGTTCATGCCTTATCTGCACAGCAGGCCAGTTGTTTAGAGCTCCTCTATTTGTTTATGTTTGTGTTGGATGTACGTTCATGTGGGGAGGAAGGAAGCTGGCTTCTAGGGTCATCTGATTTTTTTGTTTTTGTTTTCGATTGCTTTGGGTTTGTTTGTTTGTTTGTTTGTTTGTTTGTTTGTTTTTGACAGTGTCTCTTACCGAACCCAGGGCTCTGTGTTTTGTCTAGACTGGCTATCTAGAGAACCCCCAATGCCTGCCTACCTTTGCTCCCGTAGCTCTGGAATTTCAGAGGCATGTGCCCTACCCAGTTTTGATGTGGGTTCTGGCGATCAAAGTCCAGAGCCTCCCAACCTAGTAGTACAATATAAAATTAAATCAAAATTTTCAACCCACTGAGCCATCTCCTGACCTGAGCTTTTTCTTAATCTGTATAATAATAAATTAAAATCAAACTTTTCAGTTGCCTTTGTTCAATTTTTGTTTTTCTTCACTTATAATATTTATTTATGTGATAAATTATATTTATTAGCATAATAAATTTTCTGGGCTGAAGAAATGACTCATCAGTTAAGAAGGCTTGCTGCCCTGGAAGAGGACTTGACTTAGGCTCCCAGCACCTACATTGGGGAGCTCACGACTCCCTTTAACTACAGCTCAAGGAGTTCTTTTGCATTCTTTTGACCTCTGTCAACATGTGAAGTTAACGTGTCTACATAGACACACACATACATATATAATTATTAAGTATATAAAAATAAACACATTATTAAAATGTATTTCAAGACTACCTCTCATTTCTTTGAAGAGCCAGGCATTTCTTACACAAACCCTTATTACTATAACCTCTGTAATTTTATAGCATGATCTAGCAATAATTAAGGTAAGTTTTTCTCTTAGCTCATATTCTTGATTGGATTATTAAATTATTTTTTCAAGCTGTGGCTACATTAGAATTGCCACAAATCTACAAATTAACTGAGGAAGAGCTGATGGATATAGTAAGACACATCTTTTGTTCTCTTATTCTGATGTAATGCCCCACTACTTAAACCATTACTTATATTACCAAATAAAGATTTGTAGTTCTTTTCATGTTATCTCATAAAACTCATAAAATATTTTATGATCTCTGTTACTATTGATAATGAAGAATTTTATCCGTATTTGAATTGCTTATTTTAGATGTACAAGCCACTGATACATTAATGTATTTTTATGTCCTATTCTTTTACTGGATTATATCAGATATTTCAAATACTCAGAAGGCTTTCTTCTATGTACAAGCATATGTAGACCTACTGTCTTCATATAATAACACTGCATATGTAGACCTACTATCCTCACATAATAATACTGTATCTTCTTCTAAGTATATCTATTTCTTCTTTCATTGTATTGCTATGAATTCAAAGTTCATTACAGGTTGCTCTGTGGTGCAATGGATAGCACACTGGGCTAGTGTGAGTGACCACCACAGGAGGACAGGGTGGCTACCATCCTTCTCTATGCTCCTAAGCTTCACTTAAACATCTCTAGTGAGTGCTTTCTCACCAACAGTCTACATAGTAGCCTACAAACCTCTTGTTCATTCTATCTCCTTCACAATATAGGCCGAATATTCCTTAATCAGAAATGCTTGGGACCAGAAGTATTTCAGACTTTGATACTTTTTGATTTGAGAATGTTTATATAAATAATTTCATATCCATGAGATACTTTGAAGATGGGCCCACATCTAAACATAAACTTCACACCCTGGATATGTTTTCATTTATATACATACTATCGCGCTCTGTTTCTCTATCTCTGTATATGTCTCTATCTCTCTCCATTCTCTCTCTCTCTCTCTCTCTCTCTCTCTCTCTCTCTCTCTCTCTCTCTGTGTGTGTGTGTGTGTGTGTGTGTAAAAATTTCCCATTAGCAAAACCTTTTGGAAACAAACTATGTCTACTTCTGGTTTATCTTCCTTGAGACATCAAATTGCTGAAAATATCATTTTTTTTCTATTTGTCAGAAGTTTATTACTTTATGACAAATACTGAGTTTAAAAAGAGGTAAGAATTGAATTTAAATAAATAAAAAAAAGAGATAGGAATCGAATACATGTAATAATTGTGCAATTGATCACTGGGTGATCACCAGAAGGCTATAGAAAAGAAGCTGAGGGCGGAGAGATGTCTCAGCTGTTAGGAACATTGCCTGCTATTGCAGAAGACCTCAGTTCAGACCCCAGCACCTCAAAGCATCTCACAACTATCTACAACTCTGGTTACAGGAGATCAGATGCCCTCATCTGGCCTCTGAGGCACAGGCATGGTTCACATACAACAAACATGCAGGAAAAATACTTCTGTTCATGCATTCTTTAAAAATATTTCTAAAATAGAAAAGAAGAAGAAATTTAATGGCACAGACTGTTACTGAATGGTGAATCTCCCTCTGATTTTGGTTTGTTTTTGTCTTCTGAATCTTGGGGCACTTGACTCACTGCCTAGTATAGTAGCTGTTATGATTACTGGCCTTGATCTTGGGGTATTTGACTCGCTGCCTGATATAATAGCTATAATGATTACTGACCTTAGTTTCATAGTTGTGAGAGGCAGAAAGAAGACAGAGTTCTTAAGTCCTAAAGAAATTTATCTACTAAAAATAACTCTTCCTAGTAGTCTAGCAAGGTGCAGATATAAAGATGGGCCTGAGGCTTGAGAAGTTCCTTGGCTTGATTCTATCTGAAACTTTACCGAATCCATCTACACTGAGACTTCAGAGGTGAGCACATGCCACTGACAGAGCAGTACAATCTCTGGTGCTGTTCGTCTTCCAATACATGGCTCCTGTCTCGTATGCCGGGGACTCAGCAGGAGCTAAATTATGTGAGATTTATAATTACGGTACCGATTTTGGTCTTGAAGTATTTGATGACATTTTTAAAGGAAGTCTTCTGTCTTTAAAGCTGTATTTACTGGTTGGCATGTGGGAGAGAGTACAGGGGTGAACATACCATGGCATGCTGGAGGTCAGAGCACAAATTTTAGATGTTTGTTCTCAACTTCTACCATAGGATCCTGGGATTGAATTTGGATTCTAAGACTTACACTGCAAACGCTTTTTCACACTGAGCCATCCCACTTTATCTAGACTTAAGTTTTAGACGCCTCCATTTTTAATGCTTATCATTCAAAGGTATTCAATGATTCTCAGAGTAACCATAGAATTCTCTCATTCATATACAATAAAGTAAGTTACAGACAAGCAATACACAAACATTCTACCCTCTGCAGGAGAATCCTCAAATGCTACCTTAAATATGAACAAATATGGACAGTAGGAAATGTGACAGACACCAGGTAAATCATTTTCCTTCTAAGCTACATTTCCTCAGCCACCTACCTTAAGGTGATATGACACTCAGTAGGTACCATTAACTTTCCTCCTCTCTCCTTTCTGCAAAGATTTACATGTAGCACAAAACCCACATTACCCATTAAAATCTGCTTCAATCTACCTTTGTCATGGCTAGTAACCTCTCCCACTTCACTGTAAGTACATCTTGTGAAAAATCCAACAGTTAATACTAGAAGAATAAATATTCTAATGTAGCCTTCACTTCAAAACCAGTCATTTGTGCCAAGGAGTGCCAAGGACCAGCTCCGTAATTTCAGGGTATCAAGAACAGGAGGCATGAAATCAGAGTCTCGGGCAAGGACTCGGATGCAAGCTGACAGGTGACTCACTGTTGTTCTGAAGCTGTGCTCAGAGACAGCTTTCAGGGTTTCTGTCTCTAGTAAAGCCCTCAAACCCCTTTCCAGAGACTTTTACCGAAGTTTTATTTGAGGACAAATATGGTATAGGAAAAGGCAAAACAGAAAAGCATATAAGAAAGTGCAAAGCCATCTGTATACTAGAAAGCCAGAGATTCATTATTCAAGTTGATAGTGCCCCGGCAGCCAAAACTGTGTCATGCAGCTGTGTTCACGACTATGTTGCACCTGACAAAGGAGTGTCCTGGTTCTTACTCATCAGTCCTTTGTGACAACGTGTAAGATCTACAGATGAATTCTGGCTTTCATTGCCCCCCTTTTTTTTTCTCAAGGAACCTTCCAACTATCTAACATCAGCAAAGCAGATAAATGGAAATTTATTTAAACCCTGTGTGTCTGTGCCAAGATAGGTGACTATAAATTATTCTAAGACATAAAGAAATGAATTTGTGACTATTTCTGGGAAGCCATTGGTAAGAATTAGTTACCATAATGGCTTTGACATGGACAAAAGAGCTATTCACATTCCAATTGGTCTTTTTCGAGAAAAAATTAGTTACCCAAGTAACCCATAGTGTTATGAGAAAATCAAAGCTATTGTTTGGTTTCGAAGCTCCTGAATTGCATAAGATTATATTTATTCCTTAGACAAATTCAGACTTGGCACTATTCCTAAAGAAGTTTTAAAACATTCATTTCAGAATGGTCTGCATGTTCATCATATGTGCACGTATTAGGTGCTGACAAATATAAATTTTTTGACAAGTACCCATGGCCATAACTTCCTCCCAGGTCACATAGGGCCTTTCTTTTAGTGTCCTGACTTCTGTCTTTGCAAAGATTTACAAATATTTGTTTTATTTCCTCATGTATGTTGTCCAAAAAACCAAAATGGCACAATACTTATGTAATGACTTTAAGTTCAAAAGGCACACAGCCAAGTCTAGCAAACTTGTTTTTTCAATGATGGGGTTCACCACTTGCCCTGTGTTTACTAAGCAAGTGTTTTATTGCTGAGCTATACCTCCGGCCTTCAAACAAATTATTAAAAATTATCTCCTATAAATTAAATAGAAAAGATTCCTTGTAAGTAATGTTTTTCTGAAATGATTTATGTAAAAGAAGTTAAATAGACCATCTTTTAAATTATCATTGCTTTTTCTCACAACTAAGAGTACAGCTTCTTATTAATCATGGCCTCTGCTGTTAAACAGTTTTCCTATTAATGCATCATAAACTAATAGGGTGAACAACTTCATCGTGAAGAAGCAGGATATATATCATCACAACGTACTTCGTTTTGCTGTTAGATGTAAACTGAACTTAACAACTGGCAGTACAGTTGGCTGTTCTCCCACCTGGGATAAGCAAGCTGTTTCTGCTCAGCAGCTGGGTATAGACTGCACATCACTCCCAATGCTAAATTTGGGGTGCCACTTCTTTTGTTCAGAAGGATTCTGAGTGCCCTTTTGGGGGTGGAGGGTTATCTTGACAAATTACTTTATAGAGGCCTAGTCACACATCAAGGCAAAGGTTGTGTCACTCCTGGGGCACAGTCAATAGCTTTGATGTAGAGAGTCTTGCAGACAGGACAGAGATGACATTATACCCAAGTGGTTCCCATCCTTGGGACTGTGACAAACAACTTGCTGACAAGGCTTATGCCCATTAGCCTCTTGGTTCTGTCTAAAGAAAATACTCACTCTGACAGAGACATGTGGAGTTTCCTGTGGGAAGACCCCTGAACATAGAGCATAGTCATTCCATAGTCTTCTATCCTCTACCCACCAGGTTGGAGTCATCAAGACCATCTAGCCTCTCTTAAACTTTTGTTGCATATGGGTTAACTCTATGCACTCTTCTTTCCAAAAGGACTGGTTTGTTTGGAGGTGGGGAGGTTGGTTTTGGTTTTCAAGTAGCCTGGGCCTTGATAATAAAATATACAGCAAAAGCTTTGTCTTTTAAGATTTTTTTTTCTATTGGATAGTAAGAACCAAATTTGGAAAACAAAAGAGCAACTGATCTCTTGTCACAATCCCAGCAGGCTCCTGGTAACTGGCTGAGATGTGGAGAGGTGTTAAACGGGTTTAAGTACACTGCTTGCTCCATATGCCATCCGCTTTCACTGGCCAGGGCTCTCAGAGTCTTCTAGCAGGCAGAAGGCCCAACTGAGGTGATAACTCCGTTTATCATCTCTTCTGCTCTGAGACTTACAAGGCTACTAAGCAGCCTCTGCCTATTCATAAAGGACCCCTACTGGCAAAGAGCCACTTCCTCCATTATACAATGTCACCTTAAGAAATATATTGCTGTGAAGAACTGTCTTAAGAGGTTTTCTGAAATCAAGTCAATGCACTATTGGAAGTTGTCATAAAACATGCGCCATATAAGCATTTCTTCTAGAATTAATGAGAAGGCACAATTCCAAATGAATCCAGAGTCAAAATGCCAGTTATAATGTACACGTGTGGGCTCATACATAAACACACACACACACACACACACACACGCACACACACACACACACACACACAACTTCTTAACAAGTTACTTAATCATAAAATAAATTTACTCTCTAGAATAACAATAATAATAAATACCTCCCTTCTGTGTGTAACTTAAGGACCACTGCTTCAGGGTGCATGTACTTCTAAACTACAACTCTAAATGGTAAAAGAAATTGATTAAATTAAATTAAATTAGATTAAATCCACCACCACATAGTCAGTACATGTGGCATCCATCACTCAAACTTTAGTTGATGTCACTCAAAATGGTGCATCAGAGCCAACCACAGATCCATCTAACAGTACAGAAGCCCACTCATCCCCAGCAGCAGCTGGTAACTAGGTTGAGTGCAGGTCTCCATGTAGGTTCAGGTCCCAGGTGAGGGGCTGCTGTGGTTCAGAACCCTCTTGTGGTTATATATTCCCTGAAGATTAGTTCTGTTGCAACTCAGTTTTCTCAATTTTTAAGTAAATGTGGAAAAGACTGTAATAGTGTCTTCCTCAGATGGGTATTCTGAGAACTAACTGAGTCAGCATAAGCCATTTAAAAGGACATCTGACGGGTGAATGTAGCTCTCATTATTGACTGCATGATCCCCTGACCAGATCCTCCATTACACAGTAGGTCACAGCAGGAAGTTTATTTCTGCAAGGTACTATTTCAGATCTGGGACTTTTAGCTCACAGCAATAAGCACCTATTCACACATACAAATGGTAAAACATTTTCTCTTTTTGTAAACCTCAAATGTGATATAAAATTAATCACATGAAAGTAGACTTTGGAGGCCAAGGAATGCATTTCTTGCTGTGCTGTGGAGTAACATCTTGAGGAAAAGCTACATTTCCGATCAAATGTGAGCTATAAAAGATTATTTAACTATATATATTAAACCAGATTTGTTCAATTTTGAGTCTTACATGTATTTACACCAGGCAGCTGCTATTTTTTCAAATTATATATTCAGACACAGGTTACTGGTAAGACAAGAAAACATCCATACATCCAGGCAGACAAAGTAGCCTCCTGTGCAGAGCGGCCAACCGTACAATTGCACTCGCTACGCGTAGTACACGTATGTTTTGTTCACAATGTACTACTCCCTTTTGTACTGTTTCTAAAATAAGACTTTCTAGACCAACAATGGTCCAGACAGACAAGTACAGTTTACTGTCAGTAAAAGGAGTTCAATTGTGATTTAGAAAGAAATGTATATGTAGAGGAATGAAACCTCCTAATTAGTTTTGTTTGAAGTTCTTTTTAATAAAGATCATTTCAGATATACTCTTAAATGATTTGTAGCGTATGTTTACCTCATCAAATCCTTATCAAATAACACTGACAGATAGATCCACCTCTGAAAAGAGCCAAGACCAGGCAGGTCACAAAAGCATCACTGTTGCTAGATTTTGCTATTTAATTTTTTTTAAAGATTTATTTATTTGGTACTGAGGACTGGGAACACATGCCACAGCATGTAAAGGTACGTCAGCAGTTTGTGAGAGTTGACCCTTGCCTCCTTATGATGGGGAACCCAGGGAATGCACTCAGCTTGTCAGGCTCAGCGGCCAGCATCTTTGCCTGCCCAGCCATCTCTTTTTCCTCTCGACTTAATTTTATAACCCCATAAATTTAGTGTATTTCTCAAAGAATAAGTCCTGATAATTTCATGTGGTATAACTAAGCAGTTTTCCTTATAGATTCACATGTGAGACATTTATACTTCATTTGAAGTATTCTTTTATTTTTTTTTCAACTCTTGGCGTCTGAGGCATTCATAAAGTCACTCTCTAGAATGAATATTTCTGCTGCCTGTGTCCTGGACCACCCACTGCCCAATCCTACTTGCCCTTGGGAGTTGGAGATGAGGTGGCACAGAATTGGCATGGGCTCCGGGAGCAGGTGAGACCACCACAGCTCGCTGAATAATCCATGGGGGTGCCCTTTATACCCTCTACCCATCCCGTTACTCCCAAGAAAGGGGACTCTTCCAAGCAGCAGTTCACAATTGGCTGTCACTGGCTGCATCAGCAAGTCTTAATATCTCAAGCAGTCTTCAATTAGGTCCTCCTGTAGGAATTGCCTTTGCAGCTGCACACTTTCCCTGCAGTTATGCAGAGGCAGCCACCACCATTTCTCCTACATTTTTCTATCTGAATTTTTTTTAAATAAAAAAATTGCTATTTTATTAGAAAAAAACACCTGGTGCTAATTATGTTTGTGTTCTGCTTTAACACTCAACATTAAACTTGTGTTTTAGTTCAATCATTCAAATCTTGATTCGATGAGAATTTTATAGTTACAAATGAATCTAGGTGCTTTTCAAAGCCTCCATTTTATGCCACTGAAGCGGTGATGAAAGACTGACCAAGGGCAACTCAGAATTTACTCCAGCTTATGGGTTATAGCTCATCACTGAGAGAAGTCTTACATAGCTTAGGACCAGCTACCAGGGAATTGTACTGGCCACAGTGGGATGGACACAATGTCAATTAAGAATCAAGACAATCCTTCGTGGACATGCCACAAACCAACTTGATAAAGACACTCATCTGAAGCTCTTTTTTTTTTTTTTTAATTTCAGGTGAGTCTGTATTATGTCATGTTGACTGTTAATGCTAACTAGAACAGCAGCAGCAGTATCATAATAATACAGTATTGTGAGCATTATTATAATATGAAGCTATAATATTTGAAACATGAATTCAAAAAATGAGATCTAAGCCAATGAAACATTACAAACTTGTTATTATAGAGAAACATATGGTGTGAAATTACAAAACCAACTTTTATGCATCAATATTTATTGGGCTGTCTGTGAGCCTGTAAATAGTTGGGTGTCTCAAAGAAAGGTGAGTAGGAAGGAAATTTCTAAACATCAAAGTTCTCACCATCTAGTCACCAAGATATATATGTAAATTTTAATAAATGTTTGTTATATATTGTGGGTATGAGGAAAATGGGAGGTGAGTTTCTGGAAATAGCACCCAACAAGAGGTGATATTTTGAACATGGGTTTGAAGAATGATAATAACACAAAATAGAGAACTATTTCAAAAAGAGAGACGATTGATTGGACGTCAGAAGCATGGTAAAACAGAGGGAGATTAAAGTACTGCAGAGGGATCCAAGCTCCTTGTAGTGGCTGTAGCCGGTATAGAGCAGTGGTTCTCAACCTGTGGGTCATGACCCCTTGATGGTAGCATATCAGATATCCTATATATCAGATATATATTTACATTACAATTCATAACAGTAGCAAAATTATGGTTATGAGGTAGAATGAAACAATTTTATGGTTTGGGGTCACCACAACATGAGGAACTATATTAGAGGGTCACAGCACTACAAAGGTTGAGAACAGCAGAGTTAGGAAAAGATTACATGGACCTTGGCATTACAAAGCAGGTTGGATGGGTTGTGTGTCATCCCGGGGCGGGGCTTGAGAGACAGTTAGGGTATTAAGTAGGAAAGCCACAGATTTGTTCTAAGCTTATTACTGTGGCAGCCACTTTCCCTGATGAGAATATATGGTCATTATAATTCCCTAGCACTGGAACCATGCAGAACGCTTCCTCAGTGGACCTAGAACAGTGTCAATGAACCAAGTGAAAGTGGCTTTGGGTCAAATTGCTCAAAGATAACATCCAGTTACCCTATTACTGATATTTAGATGTGCATCGCGTGAGTGAAAGATTACCTAAGTCTCACATTTGAGTCAGTGTATTAATTAAACATTTTTCAATATAAACTCACTATGAACTATAACTATAATAGATTCTGGGGACAGAAGGGAAGGCAAACAAAATCTCTGATGGGCTACACAATATTGTATAATTTATTTACTCATTCTAAGATTCTTTTACGGTTTAAGGTCTGTCCTGTTAGAAAACTCATGTTGAAATTCAATTGTAATTTAATTGGTGTGAGACTAGTGCTGTTATGTGCTGAGAAGAGAGTGAGTTTGATGGTTCCTTTGGTCTACATGGAGGAGTTTAACATGGATGGAGCAAACAGGGTCAGGCCAGGCAGAAGTAGATGGAGCTAGAAGGCAGACCACAGACACAAGGACTTGTACTTTCTGTAAGGGTTGGGCTTGACTGACCACAGATATAAAATAGGAAATCAGACAAATGTGATCACTGGACTTTGAAAGCTAGAGCCAGTTATAGTGACTAGACATGCTTAAAACCCCATTTTTTGAAAGGTTGTTCTGAGCCTCTGTAGAGTCTGTCAAAATAAAAGAATGGGTTGAAGGCAAGATGCAGAGCAGAGTGTCCCATGGTGGAGAATCTGTACGGGCCACGCAGTCAGTGGAATTTAAAGGAAGCAACTCTTTCTAATAAACAATGCATGAGCTTAAAGCTTTGCACTATTTTCTAAGACATTTGGCGTTTCTATTCCCCAGGCCTGCCGTGTAGATGTTCCCTCGGGGACCTATAAGTCACAGTAGTAAACTTCACAGAATATATCAAACTAGCTTTTTCTTTCTCTTTGGCAGTATGTATTACAGATTCTAATTTGTTTTATTACCTTACTCCCATTAACCTGTATTAATATCACAGTTCTTGTTCAGAGTCTTTTGCAAACAGAGTTATTTTTGGTGGAAGGGAAAAAAAAGGAGAAAAAGACCAGATTTTCCTTCAGCCCCCGCCCCTTAGTGGCTCTGCAATAAAATAAAATAAGAAAAAATTTCAACCTTATAACTATTTTTGCTGGCAAATTGGGCATCACAATACCCAGTTCATATGGATGCAAAAATTAAATGAGACTCTGTATTCAAAAGTAATTTATAAAATTTGTATAATTATAAAGCGCTGCAATTTAAGTTATTAATTTACACAGGTCTTTATGTTGTAATAGTAATATTAAATAAATATGTCCTAATTTCTTCATGCATACAGCAACATGTTTCTTACCAGTATTGTTTACATAGAATCATAAATTACTTGTCTCTAGACTCTAAAGCAATGATCTAATGGGATCATGATAACATGCAGGCTCTGTGAACACATCACACACTGTGTGAGTACTTTGGCCTTCCCAACAGACCAGACCCTGAGGAGGGTCAATAAAACATTTGCCCAAGGGGGGCGGGGGGGAGGAATGGAGCAATCTGCTGCAGACAGAATAGAAATGATTTCTTTTGTTCAAAGGATTCACACCCAGAAAACACAGGTCATTCTGTAAGGAAAGTCTGCTCTTCAAATGACTGGAGTCTTCACTAATAAATCCAGAATGACAGCCAAGTGAGTAGCTGGTGGTTCTTAGCTGAGACGGAGCCATCTCTTGTTTATGTGGCCCAAACGTGTATGCAGTTTGCAATAACTCCCTATGCTTCATATGTGAAAAGGAACGTATATGAGCCAGTGTACTTTGGAAAACACTATCCTGATCTCCAAACAAAGAAAATAACACACTCATCTGGAGGGAATGGGGAAAGAAAGCTTTCAGGCCCTTCATTAGTCTCAAACTCATATTATGTAAATTATTATCATGTAATTTTCATGCCATATTGCCAGATTCATTATGTTTATTGCTGCACGTGGGTGGATGTGATATGATTTGAACATCCCGGCATCTGTCATTCACTTCTCAGAGTGTAACACACCAATGAAAGCAGCCAAAAACCAAGCTGTTGGTGAGTCCTTAGCATTGTTTTGAAAGATGGCAATGGCCTCTTTCACATGTGTATGTGTAAAAATATATGGAATATTTACAATGTGATGCTATTTTTCATAGTTAATATACTCCATAGCTCATCCCTCTAGGGAAACATTTACTAGTTCATCCCTTGGGAAAGCATATTTCTGTCAGAGTTAAGCATATAGTTAGCCACCAATGACTGTGTGGAAGGTTCTGAGTTCTGGTCCTAGCATGCACACAGCTCCCATTGGTGTAAGCTGTTGTTATTATGGTTGTGAGATTGCACACTTATGAAAGTGTAAGAAGAAATTAGTACTTAGGAAGACCCATCCCCTTGCAATTCCAACCATATCATAAAGGTCACCTCCTTAACACCAGACTAGCTCCTGGGTGCTGTGGGAGTATAACTCCCCATGGGAGTGAGGACCAATTTTGTTCTGACAAAATTTCTTTTGTGTGATTCACAGACTTCCCACATAGAAAACATAAAGCCTTCTCTCCCTGAATGAGAATGAATCTTGAGAAATTTGCACTTTAGTAACAGAGCAAGTTTGGACTGAGGGAAACAGGATTCAAATTGAAGAGCAACTGTAGGGGAAATGTAAGCATGACCTGGCGGCCAGCCTACGTGGCACACTGTGCCTTTAATAAGAAGCATGACGCGCCATGCTCCTGAAGACAGAACACCAAATGCTGTAGCAGTGTGAGTAGCCAGTAGCTGGCCTGGGGAGGAGTCTGCACTCTTCACATCTCCTTTAATGTGCTTCTTCTGCATAGGACCCTGGTGGTGTGAGTGCTCACTGTCCAATCCAAAGTAATGCGCTAACTGATCACAGTCAATAGGCTACCACTGTAGAAGTGGTTGCTCATATGCAATAAAGCAGACTCTTCCCTGAAACTTGCTCTGTAGCAGTTTTTCTCCACTCCCTTTACCAACCCATGGGCATTGTGGCCTTTTGGGGGGTGCCCTGGTGAGACAGTAAGCAACATTTGACCAAGTTTATGTCTTTGATATTTAGTCTTCTCTTCCATAAAGTTAAGACATTAATATTTTTATAGTTCTGACCATATAGTTAATAAATACCTTCTTATATCTTGTTGGTGTGGGCAGGCACCTTTTGAAGGTATCTATAAAACTTTCTTCCTCTCCTTGAAGTATCTTGGCACGCTAGGGCTAGTGGCAAGATTGAATTTATAGGTTACTAAGTTTTATTTGCTGTGTAGTAGAAAATGAAGCAGGATTCGCTGACTTGCAGCTTTAAAACTCAGGTGATATCAATGTCTGTGCCGTGTGGAGATAGATCTCTCTATATGATCAACTGATGTTTTAGCTGACGTTTAGGGTCTGTGTATTTCGATGGTTTAATTTTTCTAAACCCAGGGTACATGATTTCTGAGTCCTCTCTAGGGATCTTGCCTCCAGCACCTATTATGGATTTCTGAGGCTGGTTTCAGAATGGCCCTTTGAGATTCAAGTCATAGTATAAGCATTAATCATTTCAAATCTTAATTAAAAGGGAGGTGATAATATTAAATCAGAGTAATACATACAAGCCACGTTTTGGGGGAAATGAAATAGGATTGCATACCAGTGTGTGTATTTGGTAGTATGAATGAAAATGGGCCCCATAGGCCCATAGGGAGTGACCTTATTTAAATGAATTAGGACCCATGGCCTTGTGGGAGTAGGTCTATCTTTGTTGGAGTAAGTTTTCCCAGAGGGTGGGCTTTGAGGTTTCAGAAGCTCAAGCCAGTCTCTCTCTCTCTCTCTCTCTCTCTCTCTCTCTCTCTCTCTCTCTCTCTCTCTCTCTCCTATGAATGAAGATATAGAAGTCTTAGATACCTCTCTAGCACCATGTCTGTCTGCATGCCACCCTGTTTCCTGCCATAACAATAATGGACTAAGCCTCTAACGGTAAGCAACACCCAATTAAATGCTTTCTTTTTTTTATAAGAGTTGCTGTGGTCACAGTGTCTCTTCACAGCAATAAAAACTAAGACTATGACAGTGTACCTTAAAAATTCACAGCAGAGTACCTCCACAGATGTGTTTACAAATCAACAAATTTGTGCTTTTTCAAGTCATGGAAATAAATGCATGCCCTTGTCAGTGCATCAGAGTGCCATTGGGCATGTGACTCTCACCCAATGGAAGCAAAGCAGAAGAGCAAATGCCTATGAAGGAGTGATGCAATTTGAACAATCTTGGAGACATGGAGCTGAGCTGCAGTGGTTTGGGGGAAGAGCAAGACTAATTAATTGCAGATGAGGAGGAGGGAGAACTAAAGAACCAGGAGTGGGCCACATTTCGTTCAGCACTGTTCAGGCCAATGATACAGTCTCCTGTCCTCACAAAGGTGATTCCTGCTGTGCAGCCATGATTTACTGGGTTTCCCTTCAGCCATGATAAAACATCTCTCCACACTAGCCACCTTTGTCTGTTTTGACTGCAGACTAAGCAGGTGACCTTCTGATAACACTGAGAGGTGACAAGCTGAGGGATGACCCTGGGCCACAGCAAACTCTGCAAGAAAACACCAGCTTATAAAGTTCCATAAAAACACAGTGAGAGGCATAGTTTCTTTTCTTTTAATTGTTCTTACATATATATGCATATATACATATATATGTGTGTATATGTATGCATGCATATTTATATATCAGAAAAAGAAAAAGAAATATGTAAATACCATTTGTTCCATGTGTAGGTGGTAACATAGCTCTGAAAAGATTGAAATAATTTTTAATGTTACTAATTAAAATAATATTTTAGTAATGTTTAATATTGTAGAAAGAAAAACCTTAACATTAATCAAAGTTCTACAAAATGGTTCTCAGTGGAAACAATGTCAGGGTTTTCCAGAAGTCTGACTATTATTTTTTCTGTATTATAATTTCAACTCCATCCTTTCATTAAGTATTAAGAACCTGAATATTGGGCTGGAGAGACGCCTCCACAGTTAGCAAGGCATAGTATCTTACAGAGGATCCATGTTTGGTTCCCAGACCCCCCACACACACTAAGTGGCTCATAACAACGAGAAGCTCTAGCTGTAGAGGGATCTGAAATCTCTGTAGGCAGTTGTTCTCAAGCACACATACCTAGATGTACACACACACACACACACATGCATAATTAAAAATATATCCTTTAAAATAGTATAATTAATACAAAAACCTAAATTTTGGGCTATCAAGGTGGCTCAGCAGGTAAAGGTTCCTGCTACTAAGTCTGTTGACTTGAGTTCAGCCCTCGATACCTATGTGGTAGAAGGGGAGAACTGACTCTCATAAGTTGTCTTTTACCTCTACATGTGTGGCCATGACACATACATCCTCCCCCGCCATGTATACACATGCACACAATAAATAAAATATAATTTAAAAACCTAAACATGGGGCTAATATCCAATATTTACAAAGAACTCATGAAGTTAGACTCCAGAAAACCAAATAACCCTATCAAAAAATGGGGAACAGAGCTAAGCAGAGAATTCTCAACTGAGGAAATTCGCAGGGCTGAGAAACACCTAAAGAAATGTTCAACTTCCCTAGTCATCAGGGAAATGCAAATCAAAACAAGTCTGAGGTTCCACC
>CM052702.1:51129248-51148304 GCA_028551405.1 Uromys caudimaculatus
GATTAGCTGGGGCTGAAGGATCAGCTGTGAATTACAAGATACCAGAACTACTAAAGCAAAACCATTGCATTGCTGGGACTATTGATGCTGGTTGGCTGGAGCTGGGAAATTGTCGATGATTGAGAGGAGACTAGCATCATTAGGTGAAATCTTCTGAGAAGTGTTTTCTGAGAGCACAGAGGCTGCATTCCAGAGATAGTCAGGGTTGTACCTTGTGCGGTGGCTGGACTTGTTAATGTGTAAAAGTCACCCAGATGGTACTGGTTTTGAAGGCATAAAGGAGTCATGAAGAGCAGCTGAGGCCTGGGCACTGTGAGAGGCCATGGAAGGCCATTGGTGAAGGTGCAGCCTCAGTTGCAATTGATGGCCCAGGACTGAAGGGATTATGCAAAGGTGAGGCTTGGTCCCATGAAGAGAGCCTATGAGAGGCTGTTGGTAAACCTAGTTGCAACAGAAGACAACAGTGTTTTAGAGATACCAGTACCATGAGATGACCACCAAGAACAGCAGCAACAGTGGAGTACTGGCATCTGGAGCCTAAAAGACAAGGTGTGTGCTACAAAGGGCAGAGCTGGAGAAGTGACTCAAGCCCTTGGAGGAATCCAGAAGATCATGAGTGGATCCCAGACATTGGACAGTTGGAGTTTGATTTTGCTTTTGATTGTGACTGTGGCCTGATATTTTTCCCTCTTGAAGAAAGAAGGTATTTTAGTGGAGTTCACAGTTAAGAGACTTTGAATTTTTAAAAGACTTTGAATTTTAAGAGATTGGATGTTTAAAAGTGATTGAAATGTTAATATGTAAGAATTTGCAAAGACTGTGGGACTTGTAAAGTTATTTAGATCTTGGGGATGAATAACAAAGTAAGGGTCAAGGCTTATTGGTGATGTGTTTGTGTGTCAAGTTGACAAGGGGTCAATTGTACTGGCTAGTTTTGTGTGTCAACTTGACACAAGTTGGAGTTATCACAGAGAAAGGACCTTCAGTTGAGAAAATGCCTCTATGAGATCCAGAGGTAAGGCATTTTCTCAATTAGTGATCAAGGTGGGAGGGCCTCTTATGGGTGGTACCATCTGTGGGCTGGTAGTTTTAGGTTCTATAAGAAAGCCAGCTGAGCAAGTCAGGAGAAGCAGGCAAGCCAGTAAGCAGCATTCCTCCATGGCCTCTGCATCAGCTCCTGCTTCCTGACCTGCTTGAGTTCCAGTCCTGACTTCCTTGGGTGATGAACAGCAATTGGAAGTGTAAACTCAATAAACCCTTTCCTCCCCAACTTGTTTCTTGGTCATGATGTTTGTACAGGAATAGAAACCCTGACTAAGAGAGCACTCGTATCACTAGGTAATAGAAAATAAAGGAGAAGACACAAAGCAAAACACAAAACAACAGCAACCTCCAAATCTCCTTATTTGAAAAAATGGATGCAACAAACGACACTTAGCTCAGCATCCCAAGGTTCAGCACAGAGATGCCCAGGACTTAATTTCCTCCCACGGATGAACTGAGTTGTTGAGGGTAGTAAGTGCATACATTTGGCAAAATGTAGCATTGAGGTGACAGATATCAAAAAAGTAGAATTTAAAATTTTCTTTGGCTGTAAGTGGGTGTGCTGGACAGTTTTATGTCAACATGGCATAAGTTAAAGTCATCTGAGAGGAAGGAACCTGAGTTAAGAAATTTCCTCTATACGATCTGGCAAGCTTACACAGCCTTTTTTAAATTAGTGATTTATGGGGGTGCCCAGCCTATTGTGGATGGTGCCATCCCTGGTTTGGTAGTCCTAGTTCTATAAGAAAGCAGGCTGAGCAAAACATGTGGAAGAAGCCAGTCAGCAGCACTCCTTCATGGCCTCTGCATCAGTCCTTGATTCCAGGTTCCTGTTCTGTTTGGTTTCCTGTCCTGTCTTCCTTTGATGATGAACAATGCTGTTGAAGTTTAATCAAATATATCCTTTCCTCCCAATTTGTTTTGGGTCTTGGTTTTTCACTACAGAAATAGAAACCCTAACTAAAACAGCGGGAGATAAAGGGATATCAAAGCTAAAAGTCCCAGGAGATTGGGAGAATATGACGTCACCCGTTCCTATAGGAAGCAGAGGATGAATATTTTTGGAAGATAGAATTAGGCTTAATTTTCTTATGGTCTATATTTGACGTATGGCTATAACACACATGTGCTTAGAATATGGCTGGAAACTCCCATCAGGAGCAAGTCATAACTGGGAATGTAGGTTGGAAAATTGTCCAAATATAAATGGAAATTTAAAGTGATGTTGTAAACAAAACTGCTCACAGAGATTATAGATTGGAAAGACATAATCGTATTTTAGGGAGAAGGAATTCAGAGGAGGAGGCTGGGGAGGAGTTCCAGCCCGACAGTGTAGGTTAAGGTAGGAAACCAGGTACAGAAACGAGCTTGAGTAAGTGGAAGGTTTCTGTTTCCAAGGAAGTCAGAAAGCAGAGTGGGGATACATGGCCTTTCTCCTCTCTGAACTCATCAGGAGTTTAAGACTTCTGTGGAGATGTAGAGTGTGCATAAGTTTGCCACCCTGTGAAGAATGTCATTGGTAATTCTTTGGCAGAAGTGATCTCAGGGTCATTTAGGTACTATCAGGAGACTATCAGTTCTGGCAGCACATGCTGAGTCACGCATCTCAAAGCGGTGTCCAGCTCTGCATTTAGGTATTTTCTTCACTGGGATTTAATATTTCAGAGCCAGGAAGAGATTTGTTTCCATGACCTTCCATATTTCTTGCTCTATTTCAGTCAACATGTCCCCTGAACACATCTCAAACATTAGCTCTCGAGTGCATCTTGCCTTCCTTCTGCAGGACTTCTCCTCCTCTTGCATGGCCAGTTTCCCATCTTTGTCTATCTCTGATATCTAGCTTTTTCAATGCTATTTACCTTTCCCATCCTGTTCAGCAGTGTAACACCAGAGCTCTGTATTTCTGACTTCCCATGTCTTTGGTTCTTATTTTTGGCACTTATTTCATGATATATTAAATAACTTGCTTATTTATAATATTTATTGTTAATTTCCCTTGACTGAGATAAAACTTCAAAGAGGATGAGAGTCTCTGTCCTGTTTTCTATTTTTTTCCCTTTTTTGAGACAGGGTCTTATTATGTAGTCTCGCCTCCCTTTGAACATATGATGCTCTGACCTCAGAGTACCACATGCTGAGCTTAAAAGTCTATGCTTTATGACATGTCCTCAGTTACCCTGACAGTACCTGTACATAGTCCATAGTTACAGAGACTATCAAGGTGACTAAAGACATGTGAGCAGGGATGAAGAATGTAATAGATAGGTTTTTTTTGCCAAACCAGGAACAGAATACACCCTTTTGAAAACTGCACTTTTCACTGTTACTTTTCTGATTTAATTTGATTTTTTGGGTTATAAAATAAAATTAGCCCCTTCCTCTTCATACACCCACTTCTTCATATCTCTCCATATATAGATGTAGTTATAACCTACTCTGCTAGATCACTCCCTCACATCTAAGAATAAAATCATCTCCATGTAATTATTTCTCATATTTAGAATCTTGAATTCTAAAATTTGATCTATCTTCTGTCTGTCTATTATCTATCTATCTATCTATCTATCTATCTATCTATCTATCTATCATCTATCTATCTATCTATCTATCTATCTATCTATCTATCTATCTATCTACTTACCTACCTACCCACACAGCTATCTGTCTGTCTGTCTATCTACTGGAACTTGTTCTCCAGAAGTATTAATTATAGTTGCCCAGAGGTATTGGAAATTGGAGGATGTATTTACTTTGTTTTTGGTGTGGTGCTGGCCCACAAGACCAGGCTGCTGTATATCTCAAAGCCTCCTGCACTACTTACAGGTGAAATGGCCGATTACCATATCGCTTCTTCATGGATTGCTGATAAACACTAGTTTAATGTTAATGAAAAGTACTGGACACATTTGCCTAAAAATCTTCGGGTGGTTTAGGAGCTATTATTTGCTTTCCACTATGTTCGAAGAGACTGACAGATAGTGACAATGATAAAAGTAGCTTTTAAGTAAACTATGTTTCTTTTTTTTACTTTTACTATTACTGTTTGTGTTTACATGAGTGTGTGCGCCTGAGCACACACAGGCATGCGTGCCATACTGCACATGCAGGAAGGTCAGATGATAGCTTTGGGGAGTAGGCACTATCCTTTCATCTTGGTGAAGCAAGGCCTCTTTTACTGTTCCTGCCATTCCGTGGACTTGAGTCTAGCTGGCTCCCAAGCTCCTGAGAGGGGCATTAGCTTGCACCTGCCTCCCATCTTGCTGTTGGAAAGCTGAGATTAAAGGTGTGTGTTGTTGTGTCAGCTACATATTTGATCTGCAGGGACAAACTCAGGTTGCCAGGTTTGCACAGCAAGCTTTTATGCAGAGTCATCTTGGCACCCCTAAATCAGATTTCTTACAAGTTAAAGACGGCAATGACCTTGAGTCAGATTGAGAGATTGGGCCTCTGCTCATAGGAATAATGCTGAGTTTTTGTTCCTCTCGGGTGCAGTAGACTATTCTTTCTCATACCGGGCCTGGTGTGGTGTATATTCTTGCCAATATCAAATTTGCCCTGATTTTCTTTGCTACAGAGACTTACTTCTCTGCTGCCTGCAGTCTTCTTCATAAATATTCAGTAGAGATCAGTGGAAAAGATCCTGTGGATGGGTAGAGACCTGTCTTGTTTCTGAGGATGCCAAGCATTCCAAACTGACTCAACAGACCAAACTATTTAGCATGTTATTTAAATCTCAGGTGTTGTATTAGTCAGGGTTCTCTAGAGTCACAGAACCTATGGAATGTCTTTCTATATCGAGGGAATTTATTATGATGACTTACAGTCTGTGATCCAGCTCCCCAACAATGGTCAGCTGTGAAGTGGAAGTCTAAGAATCTAGTAGTTGCTCAGTCCCACAAGGCTGGTTGTCTCAGCTGGTCTTCTGTAGAAATACCAACAGATGTGCAAGTAAAAGAAGAATGAATCGTCCTTCTTCTGATGTCCTTATGTAGGTCTCCAGCAGCAGGTTTGGCTCAGATTAAAGGTGTGTACTGGATCTTGTACTTGTTTTGTCCCAGGCTGATCTTGAACTCAGAGATCTCCTTGCCTTAGTTTCCTGGGATTAAAGGCATGTACAACCTGCCTGGGCCTAAGCATTTCATGGCCACTATACCTCAAGATCTCCATGCCAAGATCCAGGTCAGAAACTTGTGTCTTCCAGCCTCAAGATCTGGATCCCAGGTGAGCCCTCCAATTCTGGATTGTAGTTCACTCCAGATATAGTCAAGTTGACAACCAGGAGTAGCCACTACAGGTGTTTAGTTTTGCCCAACCCTATGATGGCTACCTCCTTTCTCTTGTACTCTGCCAAACACTAAACAGTATGGGAGTCACTTCTTGAAGACATTGGTATTTCAGTTTGCTAAGTCTATAAGTTACTTTGCATTATGGTGACAAAATGGCAGATGGAACAACTCCAAAGCAGGAAGAATTCTTTTGGCCATAGTAAGAGTTGAGGCGATGGTTGTCTTGTCATATATGCTTGGACAGAGTAGAAGAGGGAGGGGAAAGTCGCTGTTCACACTATGAAAAACCAAGAAGCAGAGGGACATCCAGGAAATGGCCACAAGCAATATATTTCTGAGGACCTATCCTTATCAATCTACCTTCTCCAGTTAATATCTATGGTTTCTAATATCCATGGTTTCTAGAATCTTCAAAAATAGCACCACCCACCTGAGGAAGCAGGAGCCAATGGAGGACACTCATTATCCAAATCATAGCAGTATGCTAGCTTGTGACCCTTGAAGGGATTTAAGCATTTATGTAGGTTCCCTGCCTAGTTTTCATTGTTAGGGTAGGAGTGACTTTCTCTATTGACTTTCTATATTCTTGGCAGAAGATATTTTCATTATCTAGAAGGACTATTTGGTTCTATCTTCAATCTGTTCCATTATTTTTAAAAATATTATTTATTTTTATTTATACAACTACATTGTAGCTGTCTTCAGACACACCAGAAGAGTGGATCAGATTCCATTACAGATAGTTGTGAGCCACCATGTGGTTGCTGGGAATTGAACTCAGGACCTCTGGAAGAGCAGTCAGTGTTCTTAACTGCTGAGCCATCTCTCCAGCCCCTGTTTCATTATTTTGAAATCCCTTGGCTTTCTCCCCACATTTAAAAGCCATTCTTTATTTAAGTATATAAAATAGTTATTTATCTTCTGTGTCTAGCAATGTCATTTCCTAGAAATTTGAACTTCTAATTCTGCAGGATACTGTATTTGATTTGATTACCAGTGATTGGTTTTGGTGTCAAGTGTATTTTGCAATTTTTGCCCATGAACTAACATTCTTCTGAACTTTATCTATGGGAATTCTTTGAACCTGGGTTAAAATTGCATTCGTTTACAGAGAATTTGTATATATCATTGTACAGAACACAGATAACTACTTCATATTAAATTGTATGCCTCAAAGTTTTCAGAACCCTTGGTAACACGAAGGTTAAGTTGTACTTAAAAATTCTCTGAGGTGGTGTATTTTTCCCTATAACATGCATAGTACAAAACCGATTTCTGAGTAATGACATTTTGTAAGGTGAGCTAACTTGACATTCATCCATAATATTTAGTGTGTCCTTTAGAAATTCACGCTGTATGTCAGGCATGGCAAGGGACAGGGGGAGATTGTCAAGGATTTGTCTATCTTTAACCTTCCAACGGCATATTTATCTCTTCCATGCCTCTGTAGCCTTAAGAAAGAGACACAAATATGTCCACAATAACTTAGGAAATAGATATGTCATTGCTTGCTTGCTTTTTAAAAGTATTCTTTTGCTTCTTTGCTTAACTTCAATGGATTAAATTTGTATTTATTGTTCAATAAGTCAATTTTTTATCAAGATACTCATTAATGACTCAAGAGAGCAAAAATAATCTTTGTTAATTACTTTTTAATTGACAAAGAGAAGAAAAATTATGTGTTTTTATCATGTACATGTCCTGAAATATGTATCCATTGTGGAATGGCTAAATTGAGCGAGTTAGCATATCAATCACCTCACTTACTATTTCCTGTGTTGAGAACACTTAAAATTGATGCTCTGTTTTCTAGAACATAATCTATAAGTTTAGAGTTATTATATTGAACAGTAGATATTTTTAAATCTATTCCTTCTAGAAGAAGCTTTGTTGCACCTGGTAAGCATCTGCTTGAATAGAGTCCGTTTTCTATTTCTAGTGACCACGACTCCACTACTTCCTGTGTGACTTTTAGTTTGCTTTCCTTATAAGTGAGATCACATTGTTTTTGTCTTTTGTTGTCTGACTTATTTAGCTTAGTATATTACTATTCAGGATCATAAATGCTGTTACATGTGACAAGACTTTCTCTTCTTATATGGGCAATCATTATTTTATTCTACTTATTTATCTGAGGCAGGACATATAAATGAGTTGATTTCATATCTTGGCCATTGTGATTAAAGCTGCAATGAATGTAGAAGCACCTATACATTTTGCTAAGCCAAGTTCATTGACTTTTTGAATAAATATTCAACAGACAATTGCTGGATCATATGGAAGTTCTATTTTGTTTTTTTGAGAAACCCCACAAGTATTCCATAATGGTTATACTAATTTACATTCCTACCAATATTGTGCAGAGTCCCCTTTTTTCTTCACTCTTGCCAATACTTCTTATCTTTTTGAAGATTATTGTCCCATCAGGTATGAGGTGATATCTCATTGAGCTTTAATGAACATTTCTGTAGTTATTTGAATTTCTTAACACAATCCCATTATTTGTGTGTCTGTTTGAAAAATGTCTAATTATGCACTTTGATGTTTTATAATTGGGTTCTTCATTTTCTTGCTTTCTTGTTAAATTCTTTATAAAATTTGGATAATGACCCCTTATCAAATTATGGCCTGTAAATATATTTGCCCAATTTGCAGGTTTTGGCTTTATCTTCTGATATGTTATTCATTTTATTTTTAGGTTAGTACAATCCTCTTCATTGTCACTTTTGTTTCTCTAGTTTTGTGATCATATCCAAGAAAGATTTTTGTTACCACTTGTTCAGGTCATTTTATTAATTAAATTTATTCTTTGAAAGTTTCACACACATATGCAATGCTTCTTGGCCACTCTTGCCTTCCATCTCCTCCCAAGCCCCCATCTCTGTTCATCTCTCAGAATGTCACTCTCGTTGTCCTATCTATTTATTTTGGTTTTTGACCCATTGAGGTTAACCAAGCCTATCTTTGTGACTGTAGTTTTGGAGCTGTCCATTGAACCTGGTGAGCTCAGCAATGATTCTCTGTCTTCCAGAGTTTATCTCAAATATTTTACCCTGACTGAAACATGTTGCCTTCCCTTTGCGTTTTCTTCTGATAGTTTAATAAGGTTTTTTCTTTTTAAAACATTTATTGTATTGTTTGAGAATTCCATACACTATATTTTCATCATTCATCCTCTCCTGCTTCAACTCTTCCCATGTCCCTGTTCAATTCCCTCTAAATTCATGACCTTTTCTTTTTTAATTATACCTGAGTCTGATTAGTGTTGCTTATATGTATATATGTTTAGAAATGACCTCTTGGGGCTAGATAACCTATGGGGAGGGGGCTCAACCCTATAAGCTACTGATTCTTCCTTTCTCTGTATCTGTTAATTGCCTGGAGCTCTTCATCTTTGGTAGTACCTTATGAAATTTCCCTGTCCACGTGCTGTGGTAACTGGTGATATCATCATGAAGATTTTGTTTAGGCAGCTTTATTGTTGACACATGGGTACAGTTTCCCTGTCCCATATAGAAAACACTGTCTCACAGTTGATGTCCTGGTCCTTTGGCTCTTCCAGTCTTCCATTCTACTCTTTTGTACTGTTCTTTAAGCTTTAGGTGTAAAGGTCGCATTGTAGATGTACAAGTTATAAATGTATTGATTCTTGTAATCCACAAATATAGGCTTTCTCCATTTATTTATGTCTTCATTTTTTTTTTCTACTGGTGTTCTGTGATTTTCAGTGTAGATAGCTTTCAGCTTCTTAAGTTTATTCCTAGGTGTTTTATTCCTATTGTAGCCATAGTGAATAGGTGTTTTCTTGATTTCTTTTTATACATGTGATGAAAGCATGCAATCATGCTATGATTTCTGTATTTTGAATTTGTGTCTTGCAACTTTATTTGTTCTCATAAATTCATTTATTAGTTCAAACAGTTTGTTTGTTTGTTTTTGGTAGACATAGAGTTTACAATTTATAAGATTATTAATCTGCAAATGAGGACAGTTTAACTTATCCCTTTCCAACTTGGATGCTGGACTGGGCAGTGGTGGTGCACGCCTTTAATCCCAGCACTTGGGAGGCAGAGGCAGGTGGATTTCTGAGTTTGAGGCCAGCCTGGTCTACAGAGTGAGTTCCAGGATAGCCATGGCTACACAGAGAAACCCTGTCTCGAAAGAAAAAAAAAAAAAAAAAGACCAACTTGGACATTTCTTTCTTCTACCCTTTACTCTGGTGGAGTCTTTCAACACTATATTGAACAGATGTGTTGAAAGCGAGTATGCTTGTTTTGTTCCAGACCTGAAAAAAAAAGTTTTAAACTTTTCACCATGGAGAGTGATATCACCTCTAGTTTTGTTGTTTGTAATTTTACATGCAATATGCTAACTAAAAGTCACTATGTTAGCTTTTAATTATGAGGGACCTTTTAGTGTTTCCCCACATTCACAAACAGAATTGCCATTTAAAAAATTCTTTATACTTCATTAATGAGGTCTCAGAAGAAAGACGAAATATCTTGCACTTTCAGGGTATGCTGTTTAACTTCAATAATTGAAGACTTCTTTTCAAAGCATACAAAGTCATTCAAATATCTACTTAAAGCATTATTTAGGATCAAATAACATTATTCACAGTAAATCTTTAATTGCTTCTTCTTAAGATATCTCTCCCTACAGGCCCATGTTTTGTTTCTAATGGGAGGCATGTGACTAATTAGTGTATTCTGGGCCTTTTATCACTCAAGTTGACTGTTTTCATGAAACAGAATAATGAATAAAGAGAAAGTCATCCTAATATGTGTGTTTACCTAAATTCCAACCTTATGATCATGTGGATCTGGGATGCTTATCCTTGAAATGGAAAAGGCCTTAACATTCTTGTCCCCTCTTCTTTAATGACCTCAGTGCTCTCTCTCCACCTAAGTTGTCACTTGCATTACACCGGAGAACTTAGCTCTGCCGAAAGTAATCTGGGTGACACTTTTCTGAACTTTCACATGGGAGGTGTAAGTACCAGTCTAGATGCATAGGAAGTTAATTTTGAGTGAACAGGTTGGCAATATGGCTTAATTCTCTAGTGTAACTCTCATGAGAAGGCCCCTAAACCATTCTGTTGCACATATCATTCCTGAGGGGACTCTTCAGCTGACTCTACTTGTAAAAGAAGGAAGAAGCCTGGGTTATGATGGAGGAATTACAGCAAAGTGAAGTCCCTTTCTTGTTATTTATGTAGCATTCCTCTGCCGTATGTGCCTACCTCTCACAGGGTGATTGAAAATATGCAGAAGTTCAGTGAAGAGGATATGATTTATGAGATAAGCCGAGGTTATAGAAATGTCATTAGTTTCCTGGGCTCAAGTAGAGTTTTCTTGATTGAAGAAAATAATTGAACTTAATTTCAAAATATGAGTTCTCACGTCTATTACCACCGTTTCCTCTCTCTCTGTCTTTACTCCACATGAAATGAAAACCTGACACCGAAGGGCAGTGACTCACTGTAGTTCTCCTTATATCTAAACGATTACCAAGTCTGTCTCAAAGGTTTCATGTTCAAGTACATCAGAATAACAGCTTTGGTAGAGAAGTCCTGTGGAAAATCATCTCAGAATTAAACATTAAGTAATATGTTAATTTTAATTAATTTAATGTTAATTTTTCTGGGAGGAAATGTGAGTTTTTCAGATCATTGGGAAACCCTGCACTATTGATTATGTTTTATTGTGTCCATTATTCTAGGGACCCAGCTTTTCTAAAATATAAATCAGATGCTCTTTCATGACCATACTTAAAATTTTTAAAGGCTTTCTCTTGCAGGATGAATGAAGTGACAGATTTTCATTTGCATGTGTACGGGAGTGTGGCATGCATGTGTGTATAGGTGTGTCCTCAGGAATACCTGCATCTATGTGTGAGGACCCGTGGAAGACTGAACTTGACGTTGAGAATCTTCCTTCATCTCTCGTTGAACCCGGACCTCGCTGATTCTGGCTACTCTAGACGGTTAGTTTTTTCTTGGAGGGTTTACAGGGACCACTGTGCTTGCCTGACTTTCCTGTGCACGCCAAGGATCCAGATTCTGGTCCTCATGCTTGAGCAGGAAACACTTCATCCTCAGACATCTCTGCGGCTCCATTAGATAATGATGGAATTCAAGGCCTTTCATTGACTCTAAGCAGTCTTTCCTTCCTTCCTTCTCAAAACCCTTTTCATCTCACAGAGCATTTTGTCCAGGCACACTGCCCATCCTTTTCCTAACACACTGAGTTTCTGAAGAAGCTCTTACAACCAACTCAAATCACAATACTTTTAAGAATTGAGTAATGGGGTAGTTCTCACATTGATTGTACCTGGGTAATGTAAAGAAGAGAAACAGAAACTTCTAGGTTTTATACACAGAGATTGTACTTCATCTAGTTTGACATGGGGCTTAGATATCTTAATGTCTGTTAAAGTCACTGAGTGAATTTAACCAGTAGTTCAGTAGAATCATTTATACTTTGGTTAAGGGCTCAACTCAAGTCAGACAGTGAGTGGATCATAACCATCTTTGGGTTATGCTTTTCTGTTTCTTGGCTTTATTGTCTCAATTTTTCATCAGTGAATTTAAGGAAATGATCATAGTTAATGTTATAAACATTAGCTTAGCATATGTAGGTAAAGACAAATATAAACTGTGGCAAACTATAAATGATTTTGTTTTTCTTTCTACAGAATTAGTTATTTCCTCTGAGTTCTGACCATTATGGTAATTTTCC
The DNA here is from genome assembly GCA_028551405.1 of Uromys caudimaculatus. Classification (NCBI taxonomy): domain Eukaryota; kingdom Metazoa; phylum Chordata; class Mammalia; order Rodentia; family Muridae; genus Uromys; species Uromys caudimaculatus. Next base: position 51,141,319 of record CM052702.1, read on the forward strand.
TAAATTAAAAATGACCTCACTTATGATCTATATCACATCGTAATATGCTTTTTAAAGGTTCCTAGCTCAAAGATGTCACTATATATAGAAACAGCAGGTTGTTCTTACAATGTATCCATTGTGGTTTTTCTATAGGAAATAGACACCAATTCCTATTTGCTACTTTGGGGTATTGCTATTTCTGACCCAAAGTAGGAAGAAAATGAATTATAGTGTTTGTTAATTATAAAATTGATTAAATGTTAGAATATGTTTATCTTTTTGTGTTGTTTTATATCAACATCCCTCAGATAGCGTTACCTGCCTGTGACTTCATATAGTGAAGCTCTTTCTATAAAGATTTTTAAAAAATTCTTCATTGGTTGTTTCCCATGTATCATCCTCACATTGTCTTATCCTTAAATCTTCTGCAACAGTTTTGAACAGAGAAGCTGAATATGAGAGGAAACAAACACAACTATTAAGTAAAAGGGTGGGAATACATGTGAGGGGTCAAGTTTGTTAATCTAGGCAGAATCAGGACAGGAAAGAAGAGAGGAAAGAAGCAGCTAATAACGTGAAGCAGCCCAAGCTGGAGAGACAGAGCCTGGAAAGTGACAGAACCTGAGGACGTGCCATCTTCTCTCCTATCCTGTTTTAAATTATGTGTTGTAGAGAACACACATGGTCATTCTTTTACTGGAGAGATGATAGCGCATGCATACATAGTGTTTTCATACATACAGCTACTCCGTATCTCTATAATATCTGATTTCTGAAGGAAATCTCCATTATTCTGTCCTTTAGGGAAACCAGAGATTCAGACAAGCAAGTGTGAAACTACAGGTGAATATTGGGTAGGGTGCAAGCCTTACTCTGACTGCTGCATGCTTTATACTTTGTAAAAAGATCTCTGTTGACAGACTGCGACCCTGTGAAAGCCACTGTGAGCCCTTTTTATATCCTTGAGGAAATTCAGAGAAGTTGCAACAGCCATTCAAGTCTTCATAAAGAGGAAGGTCTTAAATTCATTTCTATTGGCCATGAGAGATGATGCCTATTTTTAAAAACTCCTTGAAATTCTTGAGAACAACTCTGGGACATTTAAATCATGGGGACTCAATAAGCAGTGAAGGTTTGAACTAAGGCCAATACCAGAGCAGGCAACTGATACACATGGAACTCATTTCCTTGAGTTTCTATGTCACCTAAGAAGATAAACTTGTTCAGGAATTTGCTTAGGGAAGAACTTCTCAATTTCTAATGTTTTATTTTTTTATTTTTCTCACACAAAGATTTACTCATTGTCAAAATAATTATAAAGTAAAACCATTGAAAATACGGACCTTAAAGAAAATTCATGAATTAGGTGTAGGAATGGACATAGTGTTGTTCTTTCTGGATCTACCTGGATTTTGACATCTGCACCAGAAGGTAATAATTCTTTTCTTCTAAATGGGCTATGTTGAGCAATTGAGATTAAAAATTGTGGAAAGGGCTGTTTTGCAGTGTTGGCTGTTGTTAGCAACTCTTAATACACAGTGGAAAATGTCATTCTTCCAATGCACGCCAGATGTTATTCTTGGTTGCGTTACAGAGACCATTCAATGTGTTGCATCCTTCCGTGTGATTGCTTTATAAGCCAGGTGTGAAAAGGAAGTCCTTTCCCAGGGAATTTCAGTAGTGATGTCAGCCAGTTCACAAAATTTAGTACCGACCCAGGCATCTACATGGACCTGGCAACCACCTGCTGTTTGAATAAATCATGACTCAATTCTTCTTTGAGGTTAAATAAAATAGACAAGGGTATCTACCAGTGCTGCTCACTGACACACTGAATGGTCCCTGTATAGTGAATAGAAACTCAGCTGATTTTCTCTATACTTAAATGTGAAATAGCCTGAAAGGAATTCCCATGCTTTCCTTTTTTTTTTAAATTTAAAAGTAATTTATGTATTTGTTTTAAAACATCTCTTCCTCTTCTCTGTCTCTGTTTCTCTTTCTCTGTTTCTTTGTCTCTGTGTCTCTCTGAGTCTTGTTGTTTCTGTCTCTGTGTCTCTGTATGTCTCTGTGTCTCTGTGTCTCTGTCTCTGTCTCTGTCTCTGCCTTCCTTCCCCCCCCCCCCCCCCGTGCCACAGCATGCGTGTGAAGGTCAGAGAACAATCTATAGGAGTCAATTCTCTTCTCCCATGCAGCTTCTGGGGATTTAACTCAGGCTGTAAGGCTGGTACAGGAAATGCTTTACCCGCAGAGCCATCTCACCATCTTCATGCTCTCAAATCGCTGTAAAAATCTTCAATGGTTTCTTTGAGTCCTTAACTGTCCCCTCCCTCTCCATTCCAGTTGTTACAACACCTGCTCACAGTCACTCTGCATTTTCAGATGTAGATAAACATCAGTTCCTAGTGTGAGATTTGGACCCATGAGAGGATCTTGACCAATAGAAAAACTGAAGAGATGCTATCTTGCTTGTGGAAGATGAGTCTCCACTAGATCTATGTTCTAATCTAAGCAAACATACTTCTAACTGGTATGACATGTCTCTTCAAAGCTGTGACCATCATGATGATGTTACTACCATGTACCACATCTTCTATTGCTCCTAAATCTCTCAAACCTAGAGTAGAAACTTAATTTTCACTCTGCTCTTTAGAATATCCACACAAATTCCACAGTCCACCACACCCCTCTATTTCATGCTTAGACATCTCCTCCTCTCTATTGCTCTCTTTTTGTGTCTTTCCAAGGATTGAACCTAGGGACTTGTGCCTACTAGCCAAGCACTCTACTACTGAGCTTTATCTATAGCCCTTGTTATTGCTTTTAATAATCGAATTTAATAAAGACATGTCTGTTGCTATGGTAGGGTAGCATATACTATTATAGAAGCATATTACTCTATTTTTGCATATGTGTAATAGCAGGCTAATCTCTTTTATTATTATTTATTTATTTTTGATACTTTACTTACATTTCAAATGTTTCCCCCTTTCCAGATCGCCCCTTTGGACCACCCCTATCCCTCTCTCTCCCCCTGCCTCTATGAGGGTATTCATCAACCCACCCACCCACTCCCGTCTTCCCTCCTTGGCATTCCCCTATACTGGGGCATCTAACACCCTCAGGCCCAAGGGCCTCTCCTCTCCTTGATGGCCAACGAGGCCCTCCTCTGCCACATATGTGGCCAGCACCATGGGTCCCTCCATGTGTATTCTTTGGTTGGTGATCCAGTCTCCGGGAACATCGGAGGTCAGGGCAGTTGACACTGTTGCTCCCTCCATTGTGGGGTTGAAATCTCCCTCAGCTCCATCAGTTCCGTCTCCAACTCCTCCATCTGGGAGCTCACACTCCATCTAATGGTTACTATGAAGTGAAACTTGGGTATTCCGAACTTTTGGGCTAATATCCACTTATCAGTAAGTACATACCATGTTCGTTCTTTTGTGACTGAGTTACCTCGATCAGGATAATATTTTCAAGTTCCATCCATTTGCCTGTGAATTCATGAAGTCATTGTTTTTAATAGATGAGTAGTACTCCACTGTGTAAATGTACCACATTTTCTGTATCCATTCCTCTGTTGAGGGACATCTGGATTGTTTCCAGCTTCTGGCTATTATAAATATGGCTGCAATAAACATAGCGGAGCATGTGTCATTACTACACATTGGAGCATCTTCTGGGTATATGCCCAGGAGTGGTATAGCTGGGTCCTCAGGTAGTATTATGTCCATTTTTCTGAGGGTCTGCCAAATTGATTTCCAGAGTGGTTGAACCAGCTTGCAATCCCACCAACAAAGGAGGAGTGTTCCTCTTTCTCCACATCCTTGCCAGCATCTGCTGTCACCTGAGTTTTTGATCTTAGCCATTCTGACTGGTGTGAGGTGGAATCTCAGACTTGTTTTGATTTGCATTTCCCTGATGACTAAGGATGTTGGACATTTCTTTAGGTGCTTCTCAGCCCTATGAGTTTCCTCAGTTGAGAATTCTCTGTTTAGTTCTGATCCCCATTTTTTGATAGGATTATTTGGATCTTTGGCATCTAACTTCTTGATTCTTTGTATATGTTGGATATTAGCCCTCTATCGGATGTAGGATTGGTTAAGATCTTTACCCAATCTGTTGGTTGCCATTTTGTCCTATTTACAGTGTCCTTTGCCTTACAGAAGCTTTGCAATTTCATGAGGTCCCATTTGTCGAGTCTTTATCTTAGAGCATAAGCCATTGGTGTTCTGTTTAGGAACTTTTCCCCTGTGCCCATGTGTTCGAGACTTTCCTCCACTTTCTCTTCTATTAGATTCAGTGTATCTGGTTTGATGTGGAGGTCCTTGATCCACTTGGACTTGAACTTTGTACAGGGAGATAGGAATGGATCAATTTGCATTCTTCTACATGTAGATCGCCAGTTGAACCAGCACCATTTGTTGAAAATGCTGTCTTTTTTCCACTGGGTGGTTTTAGCTCCTTTGTCAAAGATTAAGTGACCCCTAGTCTGGGGGTTCATTTCTGGATCTTCAATTCTATTCCATTGATCTACCTGCCTGTCACTGTACCAATATTATGCAGTTTTTATCACTACTGCTCTGTAGTACAGCTTGAGGTCAGGGATGCTGATTCTCCCAGAGGTCCTTTTATTGTTGAGAATAGTTTTTGCCAAAAATCCTGGGTTTTTTGTTATTCCAAATGAATTTGAGACTTAGTCTTCTAAGTCTATGAAGAATTGAATTGGAATTTTGATGGGGATTGCATTGAATCTGTAGATTGCTTTTGGCAGGATGGCCATTTTAACTATTTTAATCCTGCCAATTCATGAGCATGGTAGATCTTTCTATCTTCTGAGATCTTCTTCAATTTCTTTCTTCAGAGACTTTAAGTGCTTGTCACTTGTTTGGTTAGAGTCACACCAAGATACTTTATATTGTTTGTGACAATTGTGAAGGATGTTGTTTCCCTACTTTCTTTCTCAGCCTGTTTATCCTTCGAGTATAGGAAGACTACTGATTTGCTTGAGTTAATTTTGTATCTGGTCACTTTGCTGAAGTTGTTTATCAGCTGCAGCAGTTCTCTGGTGGAGTTTTTCAGGTCACTTACTTATATGTTCATATCATCTTCAAACAGTAATATTTTGTTTTCTTCCTTTCCAATTTGTATCTCTTTGACTTCCTTTTGTTGTCTAATTGCTCTAGCTAGAACTTCAAGTACTATATTGAATAGATAGGGAGAGAGAGGGCAGCCTTGTCTAGTCCCTGTTTTAGTGGGATTGATTCAAGTTTCTTTCCCTTTAGTTTGATGTTGGCCACTGGTTTGCTGAATATTGCTTTTACTACGTTTAGGTATGGGCCTTGAATTCCTGATCTTTCCCATGCTTTTATCATGAAGGGATGTTGAATTTTGTCAAATGCTTTTTCAGCACCTAAGGAAATGACCACGTGGTTTTTTTCTTTGAGTTTGTTTATGTAGAGGATTACATTGATGGAGTTCCGGGTATTGAACCATCCCTGCATCCCTGGGATGAAGCCTACTTGATCATGCTGAATGATTGTTTTGATGTGCTCTTGGATTCAGTTTATGAGAATTTTATTGAGTATTTTTTGCATTGATATCCATAAGGGAAATTGGTCTGAAGTTTTCTTTCTTTGTTGGGTCTTTGTGAGGTTTTGGTATCAGTGTAACTGTGGCCTCATAGAATGAATTGGGTAGTGTTCCTTCTATTTCTCTTTTGTGGAATAGATTGAAGAGTATTGGTATTAGGTTTTCTTTGAAGGTCTAATAGAATTCTGCACTGAACCCATCTGGTCCTGGGCTTTTTCTGGTTGGAAGACTTTTAATGACTGCTTCTATTTCTTTAGGGGTTATGGGCTGTTTAGATGGTTTATCTGATCCTGACTTAACTTTGGTATTTGGTATCTGTCTAGAAACGTGTCCATTTCATCCGAATTTTGCAGTTTTGTTGAATATAGGCTTTTGTAGTAGGCTCTGATGATTTTTTGAATTTCCTCAGAATCTGTTGTTATATCTCCGTTTTCATTTCATATTTTGTTAATGTGGATACAGTCTCTGTGCCCTCTGGTTAGTCTGGCTAAGGGTTTATCTACCTTGTTGATTTTCTCAAAGAACCAGCTCCTGGTTATGTTGATTCTTTGTATAGTTCTTTTAGTTTCTACTTGGTTGATTTCAGCCCTTAATTTGATTATTTCCTGCCTTCTAATCCTCTTGGGTGTATTAGCTTCTTTTTGTTCTAGATCTTTCAGGTGGGCCGTTAAGCTGCTTATATATGCTCTCTCCAGTTTCTTTTTGGAGGCATTCAGAGATATGAGTTTTCCTCTTAACACTACTTTCATTGTGTTCCATAGGTTTGGGTATGTTGTACTTTCATTTTCATTAAATTCTAGGAAGTCTTTAATTTCTTTCTTTATTTCTTCCTTGACCAAGTTATCATTGAGTAGAGCATTGTTCAGCTTCCATGTGTATGTGGGCTTTCTGTTGTTGTTTTGTCATGGAACACCAGCCTTAATCCATAGTGATCTGATAGGAGGCTTGGGATTATTTTAATCTTCTTATATCTGTTGAGGTTTGTTTTGTGACCAATTATATGGTCAGTTTTCGAGAAGGTACCATGAGGTGCTGAGAAGAAGGTATATTTTTTGATTTAGGATGAAATGTTCTATAGATATCTGTTAAATCCATTTGGTTCATAACATCTGTTAGTTTCACTTTGTGTCTGTTTAGTTTGTGTTTCCAGGATCTGTCCATTGATGATAGTGGGGTGTTGAAGTCTCCCACTATTATTGTATGAGGTGCAATACGTGCTTTGAGCTTTAGTAAAGTTTCTTTTATGAATGTGCGTGCCCTTGCATTTGGAGCATAAATGTTCAGAATTGAGAGTTCTTCTTGGTAGATTTTTCCTTTGATGAGTATGAAGTGTCCTTCCTTATCTTTTTTGATGACTTTTGGGTGAAAGTTGATTTTGTCTGAAATTAGAATGGCTACTCCAGCCTGTTTCTTGG
>CM052702.1:51148804-51169946 GCA_028551405.1 Uromys caudimaculatus
CACATCAGACATGTATGTATTTTGAGAAATGGTTGATTAGTTTTTCTACTGCCATTTATGGAAGAGTGTGTCACTTGTTTCATAAAATTGGAATTGTGTTTTCATAGTTTAAAACATTCTTACTTATGTTGCATATAGTAAGTGCTTATTTAGGCTCACTTATATATTTATTAGTACATGTTCTCATCATTTCCCCCTCTTTCCTGTCATCTTCTTTCTGATGCTATCCTTCAGAAGTTTCTCTTTAAGTATCTGTATCAGTCTATTCTTTTGTTACTCTAAGAAAATACCTGTGGTGGGCTAACTTTATAATAAAAAAGAAGACTATTTGCTTCATAGTCCTGGAGATTACCTGACATGATGTCAGCATCAGGTCATATGGTCAGGATTTTAGAGTTTATGATAAGAGTCTTTTGACAGGGAGAGGGATCACAGCATCGTTCAGGAAGTCAGAGGGCAATTCAGAAGCCAGGCTTGCTCTCTTAACTACTCTCTCCTGCAAAATCTTGTAGTTCCTAAGTGAGCTGTTAAGTCTTTTCTTAGTCTGTATCCCCTGAATGATAAGGACCTGACTAGACCTCATCTTCCAATATTGTCACACTGAGAGCCAGACTTCCAGCATGTGAGCTGTGTGCACTTGAACCACAGGGTATTCATCGTTTGAGGAGAAGCTCTAGGTAGACAGTACAAAGGACTTTCCCAGGCCTCTGCTATAAGGAACACTAGTTAGCTACAAAGGACCCATCTTTTAATATTATTGCCTTGTTGGTTAATATTCAGTATATGAATTCTGGGAGATAGACATGAATTTTTACTTCACTGTATTAGTGATGGTTATTACTTGGCCAGAAGTGTGAAAAGAATCTCATTTTGTTAGCCATGGTAGTAATCTATCCAGTAAAAATCATAAACTAATCATGTAGCAAAAGGAAATCAGGCATATTTTCTAAGTAGAACCTTCAGAATACAGAGAGTGTGATGAGCATGCAGTGGAATAAAGCGGTTATTTATTGTATAACTCAGTGTCATCTTCCTCAGTGAATGTGTATGGTGACATCATCAGGTAACAGATGTGATGTCCATGGGTGCAGAGCTAGGTCTACTGTAGGTTTTTATAGGAAAACATCTGTCTGAGATGTCAAAGGCATCACAGTATCACTCAGTGCATTTCTGAAGTAAACAGGGTGGAGCTCCTGGCGCCTTGACAGTGGGCTCAACGCTGCCTTCTGAGTGTATGTGAGAGCTTGGGGAAAGATTTCTCCACAGGCCCATGGCTTCCACTCGAGCATTTGCAGCCCTTGGCACCCCACTGCCTCTTAATGTTAGCCCAAAGAGCCATGTGAAACATTTATTGGCAGAGTGATCTTTTTGTTGCACATACAGCCCAGTCAGGACATGGTGAGGCATCTGAGGTGTGACCTTCCTGTGCACTGTGGCTTTTTATAAGAAGCATGGACCACACTCTTCTGAAATGCTGTATCTCTGCTTGGCCAGAAGGTCAGGTTCATTAGTATATATAGCCAGTGACCTGTGGAGTGTCAAGTGAGTAACAAACATATGACATCACTTATTAAATGAATAGCTGTCTGAATGTTTGAACTTTTGGAGGAAAATGTATTATAACCTGTTATAACTTTTCCTCATTTCAAAAAGACTCTCAAAGGAAATGAAATCTAGAAATATCAGAGCAGTCTTAAATCATTTTGAGTGTGGATTGGGTAGCTATTTCAAATTTGGATTGGTTTTTATTTGTTAGAAACTGGCTTCCTTTGTTGTTGGAGACAGCCTTGTTATGTACCATGAAATCTTTGATCTCCTACCTCAGTGGCCTGAGCCCTGGGCCAAGCAACATGAACCACTGGGTTCATCTCATGAAGCTATTTAATGCCATATTTACACTCGTAGTTGGATTTTCCAATTTCCTTTTATGTGATGATTCTTCTTGCCTTTAAAAAAAGTCTCCTTAAATTCCACACACATTTGTCTGAGATATAAGGAGGCTGAGAGTTAATTTCTTCCATATCACATTTCAGAATGGAGATGCAAGATATGGCTGAAGTTGAGATGCCATCCTGAAAAAACTGGGCGTGTTGAGCCAGTTATGTTGGAACACATGACAGAGGCGGGAGGATTGTTGTACATTAATGCCTGCTTGGGGACTCTACATAGGGATTCCCAGGCCAGCCAAGGCTGTATAGTGAGACGTTGTCTTAGAAACAAAAAATCAAAGGTTGGGGATGGAGCATAATTAGTAGGGTGCCTAGTTCACATAGAACCCTGGGTTTGATCTAGTACCTCATAAACTACATGTTGTGGTAAGTGAAGGTCCAGCCCTTGGGAGGTGGAGGCTCAAAAGTTCAAGATTATCTTGTGCCAGGAAACATTCATGAACCTCAAGAAGTCCACCAAAGAGTGGAATCTGACGAAATCACATTAGGATCCCCTTATTTACGCTCAAGCTTGGGCCACATCACTGTCTCTGACTCAGGAGAATGAGAGGGGGCCCTGAGCCCAGTTTCAGGCAAGCATTTACAGAGGCAAGAAGGGGATACTTAGCCTGGTACACTTCTGATTGGGGGACCATTATGGCCTTTAGCATAATTGACTGGTGCTGGGAGCCAAGCCATAAACTTAACTTCTGCTTTCCTCCTGATTGGTGGTTGTTAGGAAGTGAATTGTCAGGGGTGGGCTTGCAAAGTGGAGTTGCAGATTTGTTGGGGAATAATCTGGAAACTGGTGTTAGGCACAGTTCTTGTTGGTAGGGGTGTGTGTGGTAAACTGGAAACTGGTGCTAGGTACCGGCCTGTTTGTTAACTTGAGTTCAACCTTAGGTCAAGTTCTCTAAGATGGAGTCTGAACCAAAAGAATTGATCTCTCAAATTTAGGCTACATAGTATGTTTGAAGTTGGCCTGGGTTATGTGAGACCCTGTCTCAAAATGAAAAGCAAACAAACTCCCAAATTCGATATGCTCTGTTTTATTCAAACCACTGTAATTAGAGAACAGGAGAAAAGATTTCCTCTCTCCCTGAGCACATACTTACCCCAGAAAGGCAGGACAAGGGTTTTGCCTTGTATATGTGTTTGTACTCAATAAATATTATTAAGCATCTGTCACCTGCCAGGCTCTGTGCTAGGACATGCTCAGCAGTTTATCACTGCTGGAGATAGATGTTGTCAGTACAGCATCTGCCACATGGAAAGAAGTCCATAAATATTAATTGTCACTGCCATTAAAGGAGTCTCATGGTGTATCTACTCCACACATTCACAGTGGTTGATACTCTGGTTATAGCCCAGAGAAGCAGACACTGGGTAGCCAGTTCAGGATGAACATCTAGAAACTACAGGCCAATTTGTTTATTTCAGAAAGAACCCATTCTTCAGGAAACTCAGCAACCTCACATGCTGAGTCAAAGCAGTACTTCAGGGGAAGCCTCACCCCCAAATTGGAGGCTCCTTGGGGTGTGGCCTACATCAGGAGTGTGATTAGAATCATAACGGACAGTGTCACTCAGCCCTAGCATCTCTTCTCAAGTCACCAGGACCCCTCATCCGGTTAGTTTGGGACATGCCAGGGCATGCCCTGCCCTTCTGAGTGTGATTTTCCTGCTCTATGCTGCCTGCCCCTTATGCTATCCTGAGCCTCATCCACTTGTCTCCTGTTTTGTTTCTTTTCCATTCTGACTACGAATTGGATTTCCTCATTGAGGTTATGATACTGATGTTGCTAACTAGAATGTTGATTTATGTGCCTCCCACTTTAGTATGAATATTTTACTTCTATTTATGTGCCTGCAATTTTAGCATGAATAGATTCGGCCTTGACAACCACTCCACTATGCTGAACCGGTAGTGATGCTTTGGGCATTCTAATCTTGAGTCATATATTGATGCCACCCTACAGGAGTGAGACAGGTTCCTATCTCTCCTCCTTGTCAATATTACTGTCTATGAAGTCCCCTTCCCAAACAAGACATGATTTTTTTTTCCAGAATACTCATTATATTAATTACTTTTTTGTTGGTTGCTGTGATAAAATAAATGACAAAGGATATTCAAAAAGGAAGACTTTATTTGGCTCCTAGTTTGAGGGTAAAGTCCATCACGGTGGGAAAATTGTAGCAACAGGAGCTGGAGGAAGCTGGTTACATTGTTTCTACAGTCAAGAAGCAGAGGCAAGGAGTGCTGTGTTCAGCTTACTCTTCTTTTTATTCAGTTCAGGACCCTAGTCTGTGGAATGATACTTTCCACACTCAAAGGTGGGTCTTCCCACCCCAGTGAATCTATTCTAGAAAATCCTTCGCAGAGGTGACCTGAGGTTTGTCTACTGAGCTATTGTAGAATGTGTCAAGTTGGTAATCAATATTAACTATGTTCTATTTCTGTTTTTCACATTTGAAATAAGCAAGAAAAAACAGTTCAGTTCCAAGGAAGAAACATTACTAATCACATGCAAGGCAGGCTCCAATTAACCAAATACTATAGGCTATGGACCAATTGCAGTGATACTGTATCGAAAACCAGAGGTAATTATTATTGTGTTCATATTTTCAGCTTATTATAAGGTACATCGCCTATAGGAATCTCCATATTGCTGGACTCTTTAATTTTTAAGTATCATTTTAAGAAAAGTAAACAAATCCAGGGAAAACAGATGTGCCATCTGTCAGCCTTTCTCTGCTCACTCCCCGATGATCAAATGTTCCTGTCATGGCGCTTGTCTTCATTTTCAGTATTAAATGCCGCCCTGGTTCAGTTTACTTCAATCAAAAGCTGACTGCACATTTTCTATATGTCAGTCATATCTCTTGCTGTCTTATAAGCTTCTATAAAACTTGCTGTCTGAACCACTCACATGGTACCAATTGATGTGCTGTGGTTGAGTGTGGTTTAGTCTTATCTAACTGGCTGTATTTCAAGGTTTTAGAATTTAAGAGATTGCATTTTCTGTTCCCTTTACTGTGTTTAATACTGTGGTGGTTTGAATAAGAATGACTTCTACAGGCTCACATATTTGAATGCACAGTCAGCAGGAAACGACACTATTTGAGAATTTGGGAAGGATTAGGAGGTGTGGCCTTGTTGAAGTGGGCATGTCCTTTTAGAAGAAAGCGTGTCACTGGCGTTGAATTTAGAATTTCAAAAGCCCATGCCTGATACAGCCTCACTGCTTCCCTGCTGCCTGGGAATCAGGGTGTAGGACTCTCATCATTGCTTCAGAGCTGTGGGTGCTGCCATGATCCTCACCATGATGGTAATGGACTAACCTCTAAAACTGTAAGCAAGCCTCCAATTAAATGTTTTATCTTATAAGAGTTGACTTGGTCATGGTGTCTCTTCACAGCAATAGAACAGTGACTACTACAAATATGTAGGAACAAAATAGATAGTATATATTATCTGATTAAATCTGTATAAAACATTGGAACATAATACAAAAATAATATATGTAACAGGTAATAAATAACATTTAGTCATAAAAATCCCAAGGATGTTACATTTTGGGAAGTAGGATTAGGGTCTGACCTGGTGTTAGATAACCAAATTGAACAGTAAATTTTTAGTAAATTATTCAATTGATGATTCATATGAATTTATATGGTGGAAATTTTATAAAACTTGTATATGTTTTGAGTTAAACAGGGAGAACTGTAGTCATGGTAGAAATATTTTGGCAGGGGAAATGTAGAATAGCAGTTAATCAGAAGGTAGAAGGATGAAAGACAATTTCCCTTGGTCTGAGCTTGTCCTGATGAAAGAAAAGGATGTTGGTGGGTGCTGAAGGACTAGTTCCAATAGATAAATTTTTCTTATTGGGACAAGGAGGTTGTGGAGCACCTTTTGCTGGAAGGAAGGCTGGTGCCACCTACCAACAGTCAGTCTTAGACTCTCTCAGGGCAGTGGATCTTAGCCAGCCACAGGAATGCAGTGTGAAGGTAGAGGAGAGTCTGATGCCTGAGAGGACCCTCAGTAAAGAAGATGGAGTCAGGTCTAGGTTGGTCACTTTCCCACATCTTAGCCTACTATTGTTTTGAAGAGTGTCTGCCTGTGAAGCCCGGGCTAGCCTTAGAGTCTTAATTCTGTTGCTTCCATCCTTCAGGGACTGGGATTGCAGTCATGTACCACTGTGACCTTATATTTCTTTTGGGAGAGTTCAAATCTTGTTAGTTAGACTAATGGCATCAATTAATGGGCACCGAAGTTCTCCAGCTTGAATCAGGTCATCATATTCAGAGCAGTTGGTCACTGGAAATCAGGACCCAATGCAGATTTTAATGTCTGAAGAAAAAAATCCTTTTTTACTTTCTTGTGGGCATACTGAAAGCTGGTGGGATACTCTCTTGGTCACTGGTTAGTGACAAAGCACCTACCAGCAGGAACATAAGGGAGGAAGGATTGATTCTAGCTCATGGCTTCCGAGAAGACCAGTCCATCATGTTAATGAAAGCAGACACAGCAATTCCTGTTCACAGTGTGCCATGTGGCTGTTCCTACTGCAGTAACACATAGGAAAACCTGAGTGAAACATGGAGACAGGGTGTAACTCTCAAGGCCCATTCTAACGGCCCATTTCCTCCACCTACGCCTCATCTCCTAAAGGTTCCACAACCTCCAGAAGCAACTGTGACCAACCAAATGTTCAAGCACGGGAACCTGTGCTGGACATTTTACATTCACACCCTAGTAGTGACTCATGCATTTGTATACACACATATATATTTAACAAATCAAATTGTGTTTGATCTGTGGTTTCCCTTCGTTTACTCTGGGGATCAAGCCTAGGACTGCCCATAAAGTAGACAGGTGCTTGTGTGCTTGCTCTCCTGCAGAGTCACACCCCCAGTACACTGCTTCTTTTATCAGCTTTTTTTTTTTTTTAATCCAGAATAAAACGAAACTTTCCTTCTCAGCTGGTCATGCCCTATGAGTCTGTGAGAAGAGATTGGTGTCAGCATGCGTCTTCATGCTTCCAAGTCCATCTTTAGCAGTGGTAACCATCTTTGCTGGCTTTTGGGAATCAGATGCAATTTCTGCTCTATTCAGTTCTGCCAAGTCCTTGGGTGTTTGAGTTTTTATTTTATGGCTTGCACGAGAGCTCCTGATGCTTCTGCTTTAAGCCACTTTGTGAAGTTTCTGGTCAGCAACTTTTCCTGTTTTGAGTAAGTGCCAGCACAACCCATCCTGGAATTTCCGCATGAAATGACAAGAACCAGGTCACACTTCAATAAAGGCAGTAGAATGCTAGCTTGTCATGTGAGTAGGACATGAAATGTAAATTGGACACACTCTGGTGATGACTTCCAGTCCCATGGCCTGGACCTTGCTGAAGGTGCATGATGGTGTCTTCCAGACTCGTGACACTTTACAAGGCCACATTAACTTTCCAGAACAAGAAAGGGCTTTATATCTTCCTTTAGGCTCTTTCTGCCTTTGAAGTCTTTATGTTCTGTCCTGGGAGCTTATTCTATCTCACAGAAGCTGACAGTGGGAATATTTACTCCTTTCAAAAAAAGAAAAAAAAATCCTACAGGCGAGAAATCTTGACCAGTGTTCCCCACCAGGGCTTTTATATAAAATTATGGCAGTCTGCATCGGCATACTTAGGAACTTCTAGACATGGGTGACATATCAGAGAAGGAAGGCAGGATTCACGTAGACATGAGCTGATATATTTACAATTTACATTATAAAATCACACCTGACTGCCTTTCTGCCATCCTAGGGGCCCCATATCCTGATCTACCAATGAACTCTGAATGGACCTTTCTTTTTCTTGTTCTTGAGCCATCTGCTTTTGTAGGAAAAACAAGAGTATCATTTGCATTCATGAATAGACAGAAACGCACCATAAAAATAAACAACTAAAGCTTGAGCAATATAAATCTGGCAAAAATATTTCTACAGTAATTGGTACCACAAATAGATGCTGTGTCTCCTCATATTCTCTATCTGCATCCAGCCCAGTTCATTCACTGTTTTCCCAAAGATAGCTGAGTGAGAATGATTAGCTATAGGACCAAACTGAGATTATTAGTCCTTAAAAAGGCTCAGCTGGCCTCAGAGGTGAACCTGAGCCTTTTTGCACAGCGAGGACACAGGGATGGTTTGCTCTGTTTTCACAGCTCTGTCTCCAACCCTCCTGCTTCCTTCTTCCTCCTTCTGTTTTGTTCACGTTCTCTCTTGTGAATAATTGTCATAGAAATTCTCTTACCCTCTTATTTTTATTTTGCCTGCTATGTGAAGGGTGGCCATGGAGATGAGAGGGCAACATACCACGTCATCTTGGGTGTCACTCCTAAGGACCCATCTGTCTCAACCTCCCCAGTTCTGGGAATGTGTGCACATACTATCATACTTGGCTTTAAAGATGGGTTTTGGAGTTAAACTCATGTCCTTGGGCTTGCAAGGCAGGTACTTTACTAAGCTATCTCCCACACTTTCTTACTTTTAAGCTTTAAATCTTCATTATGGAATATTTAAATACACATAATAGTAGAATATATTATTCTATAATACATTATTTTTGCCATAACTCCCTGGGTAGTTTTTAGATGAAGACTTGAAAAATCACTATACCTTAACAAAGAGTTCCTAGTGTCATCTAATTGAACACTTGTTTAAAACATGCACACTTGTACTCTACATTCTTTATTTACAGATATCTTGTTTGAACTAGGATCCAAACAAGGTGCGTACACTGCATTTGGTTGCTATCTTTTATGGAGTCTCTTTTCTTTCCAGTAGTTAGCCTCTCAGTCTATTTTTTCCATACGACTCATTTATTAAAGACATTAGAATATTTTTCCTGTATAATTTTTTCTCATTGAATTGATTGCATTCTCATGGTATCACTTGTTGTAACCTTCAATTTACATTTTTCTTGAAGACCAGTAACTCAACCTAGAGGCTCAACTATGTTAACATCCAATTACTTGGGCAAGAATAATTCACTGGTAGCAAATGATAGGCCAACTGGTCATTTCACCTTTAATGGCATTTTAAAGTTAACTGCTGAGTTCAGGTACTGCCCATCAGAATGTTATAAAATTCAGCATCAACTTGGTGCTTAATTGTCTTATCTTCTATTGTGGCCCAGATGCTTTACTCATTATGGCTTACAGAGGAAGCAGTCTTCTAGTTCTCTCTTATATTTTGTATCATTAGCTTCTTTTTTTCCTACTTGGGTTATAAAACGCTATAAAAATCTAGATGTGGCATGAGCATGCTTCTACAACTGTCCTCTCCAAGTGCCACTCTGAATCAATGCAGAGGGCACTTTACAGCTCCTGAGGCCCATGGAGCCTGCTAGCTGCTTCAAGGTAGCATTGGGCCAGTGACCTGCCCATCACCACTGTACTATATTTATGACCAACTCCAGGAGAACCATACAGCCCCTTGGTAAAAGAGGCTGTCCCTGGCAAAATGAATTAGGTTGGACTTACCAACATTTTCCTCACCATGAGGGTTACCTATTTTTTTAGTTTCGCTTCATATTGCTTCAGGAACCTTGGAGCTGAGTCTGTCAGTCTGCCACTTTGTGATGTCTCTATGTAGGAGGACTCCTTTTGCTGCAGGCTCCTGAAAGTACCTTGATCTCTGTGAAGGAGAAGATTCACTGCTCTATTAATGAGTAAACGTGACTCAGAAACTCATATCCTGTATTGGTAGAAGAATAAACAAGAACAAAGAATCTGCAGCTAGATGTTTTAGTTGCTAATTTCCTAAGTTCCCTGTGAGGGAAAATGTGTTTTTTTCTCCTTCTGTAATGGAACAGTTCACAAGATTTTATTTCCAAAGTTAGCCAAAGATTTATTCAAATTCCTCCCTAGCACATTGCAAAGCTCCATCATGTGCAATGCCAGGTAGTCAGACATGAAATGCTTCTTTTACAATCTTGTTGTAGGCTGGGAATGGCTCAAAGACTTCTCCAGAGGTCCAGTTCTCTCCCCTTCCACTGGGCGAGTTTCACAAATGCATTGATATGAAGTCAAGTCCATCTCTACCTCAGCATCTCGAGCACAACTTTTAAACTGTGAGCCCTAATGTTCCTGTTTATTTTTTGTAAATTGATACTTGAAATTAATTGAAAAAGCATCCAAAATTTTCATTGTTATGTCTGCAATAGTAATTTCTAAGAATTTCTCTAGGTTATAATTTAACAGAATATTGACGGATCTGTTAATTATATACCTTGAAGAACTTTGAGCAAGATAAACAGTATCTTTTCCAGTTATTTTGAAATCTTGGTGTCTTCTCATCCGGGGAGTGTTGTAGGAAAAGGCTTAAAAATGAGATGGAAAATGTGGCAGCCAATAGCTTTTGCATCCCAAATGCCAATGATCTGGAACTGCTTGGACTTATCTAAGTGGAGTGATGGCAAGACGTGTCTGATGCTGTTAACTTATTCCCTGAGCTAAAGCCTTACAAACCTATAAAAAATGCTTCTTGATAGTATTATTTCATTTACTAATTAAGTGATAGATAAGCTTTTGTGTTGCCATGGTAATATGAGAGTACAAGAAGGAAATCGTTGACACATCTTCACAAATTAAAACTTCTTTTTCTATTTCCTTATCTTTCCCCTTTACTTTGTGGATTTGTGGTTGTACTAGGATTACTGATTTTTGAAAGGATGCTTGTCTTTAAGAATGCTTCATGACCTCTGACTCTGGTGATTTCATGAAGTTACCCTAAATGTGGCTATAATGAAAATAGCTGAATGGGATATTCACGAGGCAATGGGACCTGAAAAGGTTACTTGGTAGCAAAAGTTATTTTTGTTTGAAAACTGCTCTTTGATTAAAGACATCTAGAGCAGAATATAACATCTAATTGCATTTTCCTAAATACATTATTGTTAGGATTATCATTACATCTGGCTCATGCTTATCCCCAAAGACCTAGGGATACAATGAACTCTCAGATTCCCTGGATGTTTCTGAGAAAATCTGTACCATTTTAGAAGTAGTCATCTCCTTTTTGTAGCCAATTCTGTGAAGAATTATCAAGTGGGACTTTCTTTTCAGGAACCTACACATATCAATATCTGTGATTTTTTCTGAGGCTATTCAGGACTCCAAAAATCTCTGAGCAGAGGTTGGAAGTCATGTGCTTTTATCCTGTGCCCCTGAGTTTAAGCAGTACAAAGAGGCTGAAGAAGATTCTATCATTCAGAATGGTACTACTTTACCTATTTTAAGCCTGGCACCTTTTCTCCACTATAACCAGCATCCATGACGTGGTAAATGTCTGCTTTAATTTCCTCATTTGTTTAGTCCATGAAGTAGAATGGATAGTGCTCTGGTTATGCTGAGAGAGGGAGGTGGTCCTGATACCTGGCTGCTCTGTGTAGAAGCAGCCAGCCAGTGCTGTGTTCTTACATCGTCTACACTCTTTACACACTTGCTGCTGCCAGTTCCTAAAGTTCTTTGGAGCTTATGGATAAGTTTGTCTTTCTTCTCCATCTCTCTTTTCTTTTCAGGCAGTTGGTATCCAGAGAAGTCACCTATGATACAGTCCATCCTTCTGTCTTCCAGAAGTGTGTTGGCATCTTGCATCTATTTCTGTTGGCTTCATTTTGGGTTAGTTTGACTGATTTTTCTCTACTGCTCCTTTAGTCTTCATCCTTTTAAATGTCTGTTTACTTTTAGGAAAGCTTCAGACAAGGAGCAGAGATGAATATATTCATATGTCATAACTTATGAGATGTCCTTCATCAGAAGTCTCAATTCCTTTTCTGTTGAGGAATACATCGTAAGCATGATAGTGGATGCTTCTTCAAAAGGTAGCAAGGCATCTAAAAGATGTTCAGCATATGCTCAACCCAGAGGCGGGGAATCAAAAGATATTCAGCGTATGCTCAACCCAGAGGCGGGGCATTGGCAATATGTAGGTAAAAATTTGTATTTTATATGAATATGCAACATTTTATATTTTAATTAGTATTAGTTTCTAATGGGGGAGCTTTCATATTATAACAATGAATGCAGGCATACTTAAAGCAGATCTGGCTGTACAGTGCCACCTGGTAACAGTTGGCCTGATGACTGTCATTCACTTACTGGCAGGCTTTAATTGTCCTCAAGTCTGCTCTGTTAACAGCTCTGGATCATCCACACAGACCTAGGAAATTCAGAACAGACTATAAACTTGTTTTTCTGTCCTTTGTCTACAGAAAGACATCACAACTACATTTTTGATTGAAATTATTTTATTCTCCTCATTTATTTTGTATAGATTCCTTTTCATGCTTCCTTTCCTTTTGAAATAATTTAGTGTTTGCTTTCCTAAATGAGGAATTAAAATGCCACCGCACATGACAAGATGTAGGTAGTAAACAAATGCATAGAAATGCTTAATCTTGTTAATAATCTATTGTGTATATATTTGTGCCTCCTTAGGCACTTCCACCCCTCCCTCCAGAAGAAATCTGAAGAAAAAACAACACCAAAAAGTATGACACTGATGGGACTAAAAGAAAGCCAACAAAACAGTTCCTGGTTGTAGGAAATGGAAGAGGAGGAGGAGGAAGAGGAGGAGGAAGAGGAGGAGGAAGAGGAGGAGGAAGAGGAGGAGGAAGGGGAAAGGAGGGGCGCTTATTTAAATATTCAGTAGAAAAGAATGATTAGTTAAATTGTAAAACACTACTTTAGCTCCTTTTCTCATAGATTTGATCCTACCTGAGGGAGGAAAGATTTATTTTTGTCTTATTGCTTAATACAAGTTGTCTGTGGCAAGGAAGGTACAGAAAGAGCAGACTCCCCATCAATGGAGCATATAGCAGAGGCTCTTCATACTGTCACACGTTGGTGGGAAAGGAACCAAAGAAGATATAGGAAGACAAGCCAGACTATTATCTCTTATCTCTGAGCTCCTATGAGATTAAAGAGCAAGTTACATGCCTCCAATACACAGTGAAGACTATGTATTCCCATTCCAAAGGAAAGTGATGGGAACACATCAAGAGAAGATTGGATCAAAGCAAGACTTACTTCCTCCTCCCTCCCCCATGGAAAAAAATTTGAATTGCCATGGCCAATATTGAGTGCTTATGATGACATCATCTATACTGCAGTGGGGTCATATGGCCCCATTCCCCCAACTCTGTTGCCTGTGGTACATGTGGCCTTTCTCTTGGGTACTGTACTCAGCACATACAGCTTTCCTTGGTAAACATTCTATGTTTCTGCCATCTCTAGTGTCCTGCAGTGTCTACTACAGCTTAAGCTTACCTTTGCAGCTTCACGAATGGCTTCCTAGGAGCTCTATATAGGGATCCAAACCTACGAGACATTGCCCGTGTTCACCAGCTTTTTGGAACAGTGGCTCAGTTCTCCATGAATGCCTTCCTCTTTCATCTCATGAACCTGTAAAACAAACACCACACAGATGATGAAGACATTTGAGATGTAGCCTGGTTCCCTTGTGTCACAGCTGCAGCAGCCTCTGTCTACCTTCTGAGATTAACCTGGGGAAATCTTTCTAGACTTGAGAAGAATGCCCTGAAATATTGTTTTGTTTTGTTTAGGCCTTCTTTGCAAATGAGTTTACATTTGTTAAACTGCACTTTTAGATCTGTGAGGTTTCTGTCCTTAAGGTGCTTTCCCTATTGTTATAGAAAATCCTGATAGCTTTCTCCTTAACATTGTATTAGTTACTTTTTCTTACCAGAGAACAAATACCTGATAAGAAGCAATTAAAAAAAAGGAAAGTGTTTATTTTGGTTTACAGTTCCAGGGGTCTATAGTTCATCTTGGTGGGGAAGGCATGATGGCAGGAATAGGAGATTTGAATGGTCACACTGCCCTAGCTGTGAGGAAGTAGAGGAAGATGAATACTGTACTCACCCTTCTTACGCAGCTCAGGAGGAAGCCCAGGGAATTAGACCCATCTCAATTGGTCTAATCAAGATAATTTTCTCTCAGTGTGCAACTAGAGCAGTGGTTCTCTACATCTGGGTTGGGACCCCCTTGGGATCACATATCAGATAGCCTGCATATCAGATATTTATAGTACAATTCATAACAGTAGCAAAATCACAGTTATATGGTAGCAATAAAATAATTTTATGGTTGGGGGATCCCCACAGCATGAGGAGCTGTATTGAAGGGTGCCAGCATTAGGAAGGCTGAGGACCACTGCTCTAGAGGCTTGTTTCCCAGGTGACTTCAGAGCCTATCAAGTTTACCATTAACTACCAGAATAGTTTTGTTTTCTTTGATAATTGCATCTGCTTTGTTAGAAGGCTGCCTCATTCACCCTGTCTGCAAGGTAGCCATGTTTACATGCCTTTCCTGGCCAAACTGTACAATTTTTTTCTAGCTTCTGTTTTAAATCCTCACCATAAATCTTGGTAAACACAATTAGCAACAACCATGTTACAGACTAACCAAAAGAATTTTTTCATATATATTTTACAGTTTTAGGTTTTATGGGTAGGTCCATTTTGAGTTAGGTTTTGCACATATTGTCAATTATACATTGAAGTTCACTTTTATGTGGATTCTATTTTATTTTGATGTATTTACTTCTTTATGAACATGAGTGTTTGCCTACATGTATAAAGTTCACCATATGTATGTCTGGTTCCCATGGAAACTGAAGAGGGTATCAGATCCTCTGAAATGGGAGTTATAGGCAGTTTGTGATCTGCCATGTGGGGCTGAGAATTGAACCTGGGTCCTCTTCATCAGTGGCCATCTCTCCAACTCCTATTATGTGGATTTAAAATAATTTCAGCATCATTTGTTGGCAACTCTGTATCTTCTACTAGACTACCTTTGTATCTCTGTTAATGGTAACTGTCGTGGTTTGAATGTGAATGACCCCATAGCCTTGTATATTGGAATGCTTAGTTGTCAGGGAATAGCACTATTTGAAAAGGATTAGCAGGTGTATCCTTGTTGGAGGAAATGTGTCACTAAGTGAAGGCTTTGAGGTTTCAAAAGCTCAGTCTCTCTCTGTCTTTGCTTGTGGATCCTGATGCAGCTCTCAGCTACTACTCCAGTGGCATGTATGCTGTATGCTCCTGCCGTGATGGTAATGGACTAAACTTCTGAAACTGTAAGTTAGCCCACTATGTGATGGTTTGTATATGTTTGGCCTAGGGAGTGGCACTGTTGGGAGGTGTGGCCTTGTTGGAGTAACTGTGGCCTTGTGGGTATAGGCTGTAATACCCTTGTCCTAGATGCCTGGGAGTCAGTATACTTCTAGCAGCCTTCAAGTAAAGATGTAGAACTCTCAGCTCCTCCTGTACCATGCCTGCCTGGATGCTGCCATGCTCCTACCTTGATGATACTGGACTGAACCTCTGAACCTGTAAGCCAGCCCCAATTAAATGTTGTCCTTTATAAGACTTGCTTTGGTCATGGTGAGTGTTCATAGCAGTAAAACCCAAACTAAGACACCCTATTAAATGCTTTCTTCTATAAGAATTTCCCCTATCATGATGTCTCTTTACAGCAATAGAATCACAACTAAGACAGTGACCATATGTATGTGTTGATTACTGGACTCTAGTTTATTTCTTTTGTTTGTTTTTGTTGATGCTCATATCATATTCTCGATTATTACAGCTTAGCCATAAATCATTAGGTCAGATAACTGTTCTTAAACAATTGTAATTACTCTAGATCACTTGGAATTTCCATGTGAATTATGTAACTGGTTTGTTAACTTTTGTAAAAGTGTCTTCTGGAATTTTTATTGTATTGAATGTGTGTGTGCTCCACACTACTGTCCCTGTCCCCTGCTCTGACTGACGCCCTTCTTCCTAAGAAGTCCTTCCCTGTTCTCCTGTCTCTCCTTTCCTTTTTTCCTTTTCTTTTTTGGGTTCTGGGCAGTCGATCTCAGCTGGTTCCCACAGTCCTTCTACTTCCTCCTCTGTGAGATTCTCAGGCCCTTGCAGGGATTAACATAAATGTCCTGTCTGAGGATCAGCACTCATCAGTCTCTTATTCTCAGAACTTCGACCAGTTTTGAGTCTTGACTTTGTCTGTTGCTTAAAACTGAAAGAAGCTTCTCTGACCAAGGCTTGTGGGCATTAACATAAATTGTTAGAAGTCAATTTAACTGCATGCCCATTTGGCAAAGCATCACCAATAGTTTTCGCCATAGGGTCTGTGACCTTCCTGGACATAGTTTCTCTGCCTGGTCTACAGTGTTAGGCACGCATCCCCTCTCATGGAGTAGGCCCAAACCAAATCAAGAAGTTGTTGGTTATCCTCAAAATGTTCATGCTTCTATGGCAGCAATGGGCACATCTTGCAAGGCAGTTAGTTCAGCATGGTACAGACAGGGTCTATAGCTGAGTGTGGTTGATTGTTCCCTAACAGCCTGAATAGCACCTTTTGTTACTAGGAACACTGGCCAGAATGGAAGAAGCTTCTAGCTCAACTGGAGCTTTCTTTCTTTGAGTCCTGTCTTGAGAATGTTTGGTGTTTTCAGCAACAGAGCTTTCCATCTAGTTCTGGTAGGTGTCTAAGATCAATGGCAGTAGCCTGTATAGTTTTGGAAGCCTCTGGGTTTGACCTGATGAGTAACTTAACTGATGGAAGTGGAATTCAGCAGCCATGCTGAGTATTTCCAATCAAGCCCCTCGTTTTTGTGATAGTGGAGTTTAGTCATATGTTTCAGTTGACTAAATCTAGATTCAATATGGCTTTGTCACACACCCTTAAGTTTTCCTGACCTTGTTCTTTATTTCTGCTGATATAATAATGGCATTGTGAAAGATTTCTATTTCCAGTTACTCTAGTTTCATTCTGTGGTAATAAGATAGGATGACCATAGGCAGCTTGGAAATAATTTATTTTACCTTAAAATTTCACCTTACAATAAAGTCCACTACCAAAAGAAGTCAGAAAAGAAACTCAAGGCAGGAACCCAGGGCAGGAACCACAGAGGAATTCTACTTACTGGCTTGCTTGTTGCTTTATTCTTTGGCCCACATAACTAGCTTTCTTATGTGTTCCAGGTTCACCTGACTTGGGATAATGCTGCCCATAGTGGGCTGCCCCCCAACTCCAAATCAATCACCAAACAAGACAACTTCTTACAAATATACCACAGACCAATCTGAATTGGGCAATTACTCAATTGAATGTCCCTCTTTTTCTGGTGACTCTAGGGTGTGTGAAGTTTACAATTTAAACCAAATAGAACACCAATTGTTGATATATATATATATGTTTTTTTTTTTTTTTTTTTGGTTTTTTCGAGACAGCATTTCTCTGTGTAGCTCTGGCTGTCCTGGAACTCACACTGTAGACCAGACTGGCCTCGAACTCAGAAATCCACCTGCCTCTGCCTCCCAAGTGCTGGGATTAAAGGCATGCGCCACCACTGCCCGGCTAATTGTTGATATTTTTAAAAATATGATTAGTTTTGAGTACTGATCTTAGTAAATTCACTTAGCCATAGGCTACCTGCCTCCCTCCTTCCTTCACCCTTTCCTCTCATCCTTTCTTCCTTAGGATTTTTGACAAGATCCATCATGCTGACTTTGGAAAAAGATAGATGGTTTTACTTCCTCAGAACCTTTTGTGTGATGTTCATAGACATGGTAAAAGCAGAACACTCTCATTTTTCTTTGATATGGATTTTACTCATATTGCTTTTTCCCTGAAGAACAACAAATATGTCACATTTCCAGAAATCAATATATCACGTTCAATAAAATTTAAATTAAAATGTTCTTTGGAACCAGAGTGTCTTGCTATAGGAATAATGTTGGGATTTATTTCTTTTCAAGATGCAGCAGACATATACATATTTAAAGTAGGAAAATTAAGGACATCATAGTAACTACTGTCCTCATAACAAACATCTTTTCAATTTAAAATTTCAGCAATGCTCAAAGAGGCAAGAAGCAATGTGTTAACAAAGTGTTATTTATAGTAGCTAAGATCAGTGAGAACTGGCCAGAAGTCATAGTTCTCAGGAGATTAGTAAAAAAACATTTGCTTTATGTTATT
The DNA here is from genome assembly GCA_028551405.1 of Uromys caudimaculatus. Classification (NCBI taxonomy): domain Eukaryota; kingdom Metazoa; phylum Chordata; class Mammalia; order Rodentia; family Muridae; genus Uromys; species Uromys caudimaculatus. The sequence continues at coordinate 51,166,782 of CM052702.1, forward strand.
CACATTTTCCTGGACAAAAGCTAGTAAGATTTTCCAGCCCTGTTGCTCTTTTCTGTGCTACATACTTCAGATGTTGACCATGGTAGCAGACCCTGATTTGAGCCTAAGAACATTTAGTTAGCCAAGAGCATTGGTGGGAAAAGCTCACATCAGGAAGTTGATCTTTGTCCTCAGGGTTTTGCTGTCAGACTCAGTAGAATTCAAACATTTACTGAGGACCAGAACAATGTTTTCTTTATATACACTTTTCTCATCCTTGGAGCCGTGGGGGCTGTCATCTAACAAGGATTGCTGAAGCAAATCTTTGAAGAGGCTTCAGCCCCCAAGGGTAAAGAGATTCTTAGACACATTTTACCCAGAATTCATCATAAACTCTCAAACCTTCTGTTAGTTCTGAAAGGATAATTTAAAATGCTGTCATCATTCCAAGGATCCATAAAACATGCCGGGTATAATATCCGATCTGCCCTAACCAGCATAGCTCCCTACTCTTGGAAGTTTGCTTGTTTGGTCTGGGAATGTTAAATGAGGAGGTGGTTGACGTTGGTGTAAGAAATTAGTAAGCAGAATAATTCTCTTTCCTCTTTACTAAGGCCCTGTTCTCTTTAAACCATCTTAAGGTCTCCCTGCATCCCTCTACTTAATTCGGTTCAGATGACCCCTGTCTTCTACAGTGGTGTCTGATGGTTCCTTTAGCACATATGGATGGATTGTGTTCTAATTGTTTCAACTTGTTTGACTCTCCCATTGAACTTAATGTCTATGTGGGCTCTTATTTTCTCCAATTCGAGCATCCTGATGGCATTGGCAGCCTATGTCTGGTATTGGGAAGCAGTTGCTAGGTGAGTTTGTGAGAGGAGGAATGAATGATATCTCAAGATCCTGAGCGGCTAGCACTATTTCAATTTCCAAATAAAAGTAAAGTAACAACGTTTTCTCATTCATGAATTGCATTAATTCATGGAAGAGCAGGGTTTGACAAGCAAGTGAAGAAACAAACAAACCAAAACTCGAAGGTTTAGGAAGAGAGGAAAACAACTACTTCCCATGGATCAGAGGAACTTGGAGTAGGTCTCAGGAAGGTTGGTTACCTGTTTGGAATAAGTGGGAATTTGGAAAATGATTTAGACCTGACTTCCATAACCTGATGCCTGGGACACTGTAGTAAAGATTAATTTGCTGTTTAGAATATTCTAGAAAGGCAAGATGTTCATTTCCCATTTACAAAGAACCATTTGTTCGCAAGTGTACTTTCTTTGAAACGTCCCTCACCTTTTCTTAAGTTTTTCACTGCAATTTATAAAGTTATAGGTTGCCATCTGGTGAACCATTGATATGCTTATATTGCTCTTATCCATTTTTCTTTGGATTATTTTTCGAGAATGGGTGTGGACTACATGTTTGATGTTAACAACATATAGTTGAAGTCTGGGGAAGTCTATATAACAGCTCTAACTGTTATATAGAAAAGCCTCTCAGTCGATACACACTTCTAAAAAATTAAAAGTTTGTCATCCATGCATACAATGTATTTGGACCCAGTCCATCCCCATGCACTTCTCTCTGATTCTTTTCCTGTTCCCTCACCTTAATGCCCCTGACTTCAAGGTCTCTCTTTCTTTTTTAAAAACATGTGATACCCACTAGTCCATCTAGTACTACCTGTATGTGTGTGGGAGCATCTTCTGGAGAATGGATAGCTTTTGGGGTTGGAATCCCCCAAGAAAAGTGGCTATCCATCTCTTAGTAGCCATCAATTGCCAATAGCTCTTCAGATTGGTAGAATTTCATAAGCCCCTCCCTCATTTTGTTGGGACTTTGGCTGGACTGATTTGGTGGAAGTCTCAGTTGTGGTGAGTTCAAGACACATATGTTTTGCTTTTTTAATAATCATGCTTATGGACTTTTCTATTAGTCCCAATATTTATTACACTTGTGAAATAGTGAAATATTGTGATGTTTTGTTTTGCACTTTTTCAGGTGGGTATTTTTATTGTATGTAAGTAGGCATAAAATTTCTTCCTGTTTCCTAATATGTGTGATTAATTTTACTGTTATGACCTCTCATGTAATTGTTGAGAACTTCCAGAATAATGTTAAAATATTAGTTGTGACACTGAACATTTTTATCTCATTCTCTACATTAAAAATATTGAGTTTTAGATTTAAGTATTATGTTGCTAATTAATTGGATTATAGGTATAGCATCTTATGGAATGTTCTTCTGTTTCTAAGTCATATACCTAAATTTTTTTTCAATTGCTTAAAACATCTCTTAAAGCAATGAGATGGCTTTTCTCCTGACGCCTCCATGTGATAAATTATAGATTTCCTAATATCAGGACATAATTACATCCATTCCTCGAATAAATCCTGCTTTGTCATGACATATTATTCTAACATCTGACAGATTGGAGTTTAATGTTTTATTAATAATTTATGTATTTATAGTTATACTTGAGATTGCTTGAAAGACTGGGGATAGTTCTTCCTTTATGGCACTAATTTGTTTCCTGCATGTGTGCACGTGTGCATGCACTCATGTGTGTATTCATCCTTGCATTTGCAGGCTAGAGAATGACTTCAGACATCATTACTTAGGCACTGCTCCCTCTGTCTTTTGAGACTCCTCTCTCACTGAGACCTGGAACTTACTGGTTTGGTTGGCCATGGAACCCCAGGGATCCATCTGCTACCACCTCCTCATTACTGGATTGAAATTACACCTTTTATTTTTAAAAATCTTATTTATTTTTATTTATTTACTTATTTATTATTTATTTATAGTGTGGGTTCTGAGGATCAAACTCATGTCTTTATACTTACACACTAATAATTTTTATAAGATATCTTTCCAGGCTCCTCTGTGACCAGCTTTTGCTGAATCCCTTAAGCTCTGGGCTAGGTTCTGGAAGCTGCTTGCAAATACTTCCAAGTGCTATGGTCACTTTCTTTCAAGACAGATTATGCTGAGCCTTTTAAAATTTTGGTCTCTTTTATTGTCTGTGTAGCAGGGTTTATTGAAATCATCCTGTTTCCCCCAATTCAGATTGCTTCTTTCCACTTTCTTTTCTATTTTCCTTTGGACTTTATTCATTGAAAAAGGGGAAATGAATCAGCGCCAGGACAAAGATCCCACTCAGATCGTAAGAGCCAGGAGTGGGC
>CM052702.1:51170446-51201281 GCA_028551405.1 Uromys caudimaculatus
ATGCCCTGATGGCTCTGCAAGGGTCCCTCTTGGTCCAATGGGTTTGAGCAGAAGTGGTGGTTTTGCCTGTGCTCAAAGGTATGTCAGCATTCCTGGGATACCCACTCTCTCTTGGAGCCTTGTGGCCTAGGCTGGGGTCCCCAGGCACAGGCCCCTGGTGGCCCAGGCAGAGGTCCCCACCCACAGGTGGGAACCTGAAGTTTCAGAGATTTTGTGTTCCACAGCTTCTCAGGCACTGGGTCCCGGCGGATCCAGGCGGGTCCGGGTGAGAGGTGTTGTTCCCCTTAACCCCACTCACTGCTTTCTCAAGCTCCTGGGAGGGTAGCTTTTTCCAGCGCTAGTTGGCTATGGACTCCTGGTGGCCCAGGCAGAGGTCTCAGCCTCCAGGGGGTTTCTATGCCCGCCTACCTCGGTCCCTGTGTCTCCCAGGTTCAGAGCAGTTCCTGGTGAACTGTGGAGGTTGTCTTGGGCCCACTCCTGGCTTTTCCAAGCTGCTGGGAGGGTATCTTTGTCCCAGCGCTAATTTGCTATGGAGCCCTGTGGCCCAAGCTGAGATCCCCGCCACCGGCGGAAGTTCCTGTCCCTCAATCTCTGTGGACCGCGGAAACCAGGCCGAATCGGTGAGCGCTGGGGCTCGTTTTGCCCCCACTCAGGGCTTTTCCACGCTCCTGGGAGAGAAATTTTCTCCCGGCGCTGCTTGACTATGGAACTATATGGGAGTTTTTTAATATTTTGGATAACAGAGATATTTTTAGACATAGTAACCAAAAATGAGAATGATCATTGATTTCACACTAATTTTAAAATTTAGCTGAAAGACAAAAACCCCAACCTGGATAGGGGAGGGACTCAAGAAATCTCAGCCTTAACTAAGGAGTTGCTGGAGATTGATGGCTGCTAAGGAAGGACAGTAAGTTTTCCTCAGGAATGTGGTCCCCAGAAGGTTACCCCAAATCCAATAGATAGTCCTACATCTATACACACAAAAGCAGCACTATGTGACCTCGGTGGGTTGAGGGCACAGGGCAGGGAGAGAAAGGAAGAGAGCACATGAAGTTGGGGAAAGTAGGGGAGGGTATAGGAAAGGAATCAGACATGGATTAGTCAAAACACATTGTGTGCATGCGTGCGTGCGTGCGTGCGTGCACGTGTGTATGTGTGAAATTCCCAAACAATAAAAAAATACCTGGCAGAAAAATATAAGAAACACAAAATAAAAAGCACACTTAGATATCACTGGCAGTAGGTGAATGCATGATTTAAGTGCTCATATAGATGAATGCAAAGAGAAAAACAAGAACACGATCAGCCAGTTGACAAGCCACTAAACACAAGAAGCAGAAAAGCAGCTTCCTACAATAAGGTTTATTTATTGCTTTCACAAAAACATCTACACAATTTTTACCTTAGTCCCCCTAGTCTTGAGAGACTCTTTAATTTCCTGTAAAAAGGCTTCATGGTCTTCTAACGTTTGTCCCATGATTCTGCACTATATTACACAACTTTAACACAATATTTTTTCTTTTGTTTTCACCCTATACAATTCTCACACAATAAAATATCTCTGTTTTCTCTTAACTTATACACTTCCACCTATTCACAGTGGAGGATCTCTATTTCTTTTTCTATTTCTTCGTCTTTGTTACTAAAATTCACAAAGACTCTACTCTACATAAACATCTTTTACTATGAGTCTATATTACTTCCAGTCAGTTTTCATATCGACCCATCGGTCATGTGATACTAATTCACGGCTTTCTCACAGATCAGTTCTGTTCACCTGAGTATTCCTTGTCCTAGAGGAAAAGTTTCTGTGAAGCAACTTTCCTATTTTTTCCTTTCCTCTGGAAAAAGCATCTGTCTCTTTCATGCGTCACTCACCTCTCTCCAGGAGTCCACTTCTTCGGTCGGGTCACTCCGAGAACATCTCCTCTCTATAAGATCCTCAATAGGATCACCTGGGCCAGGCTTTTATGTGATGTGATGTCCGGCAGCGTGCACGATCCACTCCTCAGCCCCACGTCTAGGCGCCAACTTCGAAGAGCTAACTGTTCCGTCCCACCCGGGGGGCCCTCCCAGGTGGGACTGTCGACCAGGGTCCGAAGTGTCCTGCCTGCAGGACTTTCAGCCGCTGAGGATGGAACTTCGGATAATGGAAAGATGACAGGAAACAAGAAATACTTGGGAGCAAGTCAAAAAGTCCGATCAAGCTCCGACCAGCCTTTATTCCAAGTCTGTATTTAAGCACTTAGGAAGGAAAGGGGCAGGGGCAGGAAGGTTACTAGAGGTCACTACAGAGCGGGAAGAGACAAAGGGAGAGAAATTTCTCAGGGCCGCTTAATTGCAGCCAAGTATTACACCGCTGTAAATCAGCATAACAAGCCTCAAGATAGCGGGATATCTCAAGGTCTCTTTGGAGTCACAAGCTACTATAAACAAACCATCTATTGCCTGCAGAAGACATCTGCAGAGGGGAGGAATCAAAGGAATGTCTGCTAAAGCCTGGGACCCTCTGGCTAGCTGATTAAGAGCAAGGCCTTAGGTTCAAACAAGGCCATTTGGTCTCCAGCAGATGATGTAATTCTATACAGTTTCATACATTTCTGTGCTCATAATGTTGGATGGTAATTAGGAAGGAAAAAATACCTGATTTCTTATATCATCTTCATGTTCAAGTTGCACACAAACTACATAAAAACACGTTGCTAATTACAAAAGAGAATGCTGATTTAATACTAATTAAAATGAATAATGCACCTTCACCCATATTCAATGGAAAATGTTTTATCAGCTATTTATGTGTTCGCCATTTTACAATTGTCACTTGGGTTTCTCATGCCTTTGACTTGCGTGTGTGAGTCATACATATGATTTGAGGGTTTCTCAGCCAACACACTCACACAGGTGATACTCAGCAAAGCAGGACCTATATCAGGGCATTCACTATCTGCCATCTGCCAAAGCTCTCCTTGCTCCCAAAAATAGGAAAATATGCACAGTGAAGGGGAAATCTATTAGAGCTGACACAAATGTTATCACCTAGTAGAGGAAAACATCAAAAGAATCATCATCCATACGTCCCAATGTCAAAACATTCAGAGACTGAACCACCAGCCAAAGAGCATACACCAGCCAGAGCTAGCCATCCCTGTAAACACACATATGTAGCAGATGTGCAGCTCAGTCTTTATGTGGGTCCCCCAACATCTGGAGCAAAGGCTGTCCCTAAAGCTGTTGCCTGTCTGTGGATCCCGTTATCCTAACTGAGCTGCCTTATCTGGCCTTAGTGGGAGAGGATGTGTCTAGCCCTGCAAAACTGATGTGCCAGGATAGGTTGATACCCAGGAGGGGGTGCTCCATCCTTTCAGAGGAGCAGCGGAGGGGTGAGAAGGGACTGTGTGAGGGGCACCAGGAAGAGGGAGGGGCAGTGAAGTGAAGATAGATAGATAGATAGATAGATAGATAGATAGATAGATAGATAGATAGAGTGGGGGAAATGTCAAAATACATCTCTAAAGGAACAAATTGCATTTGAAAATATCTATAACACATAAGATGAAAAAGAACCAATGGACTCACTGTCAGAAAAGTTGAAAAAAGGAAGTGGAGCACCAGAAACCATCAAAAAAGAAGAAAGCAGTTTTTGAAAATAGGAGAGCGTCAGTGAGCTGCAAATGTGTTCAGGTGGCTTATTATGTTCCCAGAGTCCCTGAAAATAAACAGGATTGAAAGAGAACAATATTTCTTGAAAACAATATCACTGAAATGCTTCTGAATTTGATAAAATGTATCAGCCCACAAATCCAAGAAAGTCAAATAACACCAGGCAAAACACGTGAATACAAACACGTGATGAAACCGAATAGTGTAAGTCCAGCATAGCAACAAAAATCACATGGGATTGCCTTTTTACGGTCATTTCATTGTCAGGCACACTCTGTGGCTCAGCACACACATGGAGGTCAGAGGACAAGGTGCAGGAGTGAGTTCTCTCCTTCCCTCGTATGGATTCTGTGGATGTAAAGTCATCAGTGCTCTTGGAAAGCACCTCTACCCACTGAGTGATCTCTCTAGTCCAAAACCATTTGTAAAAGAAATCAAAATACCCTAGAAATTCTTGCATCAATGTGTATGTCTGAAATCTTGAAAGGCAGGACTGTTGCTTTTGTGGAATTCCATATCAAATAGAGCAACTTTAGTACAGTAGGCAATCCTTCTACAATTGAGCTGCATCACCAGTCCTTCATGAAGACCAGTGTCTCACCATGTAGCCCAGGCTAGCCTTTCTCCAACTTTCAACCCTCCTACCTCTACCTCTGAATGCCGATCAAACAGGCATGTGCCACCATGCCTGACTGAAATTCAGGAGGGTTTTAAGGGCCAGGTCACAGGCATGTGTTCAACTTGATCCCAAGTCTTAATGTCTCACCTTTGATTGCTTTACTTGGCCTCTGCCCCTGTGTATCAGAGATAACACACTGTATAACCTCAGATGACACATTGCTGTCACCTGGAGAAGTGAAAGCAGCCCTGGCTGAGAAATCAAAACTAAGTGTTTATGCTGTCACTAAGTGCCTTACAACCCTGAGCACATTGCTGAAGCATCCATTAAATCGGGTTTTCAGTTCTCTCTGCATGAGGTTGGACTGGACCACCTCTTTTGCTTGTAGATATGTACATAGTATGTGTGTGAAGATATATGCATACAGGTACATGTGTGCATGCATGTGGAGGCCAGAAATCAATGGCAAGTGCTTTCTTCAATTGCTTCTTCATCTTACTTTTTGAGACAGGTCTCTTATTGAACCTGGAGCTCACCAAGTCAGCTATATCTACCAGCCAGCAGAAACAGATTAAGTCACCTACTACCCAAAAGGAGAAAAAGATCAATGATCATGGAAAAAAAATACCTGATGCTGAGTCCCTAAGAGGAGATTTAAAAGAGAAAAGACCAGCCTGCAGCCTGGATATCAAATCAGCAACACAGTAAAACAGAGCAGGCAGTTCTGCTCTGCCATTCTGGGTAAGAAACAGACACATGCCCATAGGGCCAGCACAGCAAGATCCACTCTGAATCACAAATGAAGGCTGTGGACTAATCGTCTGTGGAAGCTCTCCTTCCTTCTCCAACAGTCTGCGATTTGCATTTTTATTGTAAAAATAAAGATTAAAATGGAAACAGATGAACTTTTTTCACACCCAATCCTGGTTTAATATGAAATGTTACTGCACACACATGAAAAAATGTTTAATTGCTTTGCACAAGTCACTAAGATGATGGAATGCCCCCGTTCTCTCTAAATGTGTATCACTATTAACTCTGCTGTACAATCCAGGAAACGTGATGTTGGAGACTAATCTGGGAAATACGCATGGACAACATTCTCTGAAATAGCATCACTGTTTTTCAAAGTCTTCAAGCAGCTGCTGCATAGTGCTGTACTCATCTCTCCTTTAGACTTTGGCCCTTATGAGAATAAGGAAGATGGGGCAATTCTTTCAAAAACTGTCTGTGATGTGTTTATTAAAAGCTCTGACAGATATTCCCAAGGCTATTTTGTCTGCCCTCTCTTCCACCTCTCTGTCTCCCTTCCACCTGTCTGCCCTCTCCTCTACCTGTCTGCCCTCTCCTCCACTTGTCTGTCTTCCTTCCACCTGCCTGCCCTTTCCTCCACCTGCCTGCCCTCCCCTCCACCTGCCTCCCTTCTCCTCCACCTGCCTGCCCTCCCCTCCACCTGCCTGCCCTCTCCTCCACCTGTCTGCCCTCTCGTCCACCTGTCTGCCCTCTCCTCTACCTGTGTGCCCTCTCCTCCACCTGTGTGCCCTCTCCTCCACCTGCCTGCCCTCTCCTCCACCTGCCTGCCCTCTCCTCTACCTGTCTGCCCTGATGAAATAAGTACATTCCTGCTCTACCCCTAACGGTTGGAGTGGCCATGTGACACAATTCTAGTCACTGGAACACAAACAAGTCATTCAAGTGCTTTGGGGAATTTTTGCTTTGTTACTTATTTGTGGGTGTGTGTTTGTGTTTATATTTGTGTATACATCTGTGTTTGTGTGTGTGTGTGTGTGTGTGTGTGTGTGTGTGTGTTTTAAATGTACATTTGTTTTTATGTGTATATTTCTATGTACATGTATAATACACATGTGTGTGTTTGTGTGTACATGTATGTAGATGTACATATACGTGTGTGTGTGTGTGTGTGTGTGTGTGTGTGTGTGTGTACCACGGCACACATGTGGAAGTCAGAGGACAACTTGCAGGAATCAATTGTCTCTTTCCTCCGTGTATACTTTGGAGAGCAAACTCATACCATCAAGGTTGTCCCAAGCATCATGCTGCACAAATCGATCTCACTATCCAGCCATTTCTTACAGAGACAAAGTCAGTCTCTTCATGCAAAAAGGCAGAATTGCCGCCAGTGCACAATCTAAAACCACACTGGTACTGGCAGCTGATTATCCTGCAAAGCTACCTCCACAGCACAGTGGTCTGTGTTTGTCTATGTCTTCTTCCCCAGGGCCTGCCCCATCATGGGTTGTGCTTCTCATATGCCATAAAAACTCTGGTACATGGCCCTGGTGGGATGTCACATGATTTTCGGCACTCCCTTGAATTTTATGTGGTCACTAGAGAGATTTAGCTTTCTCTCTCATAAAGAAGTTAGCAGCAGGGAGGAATCTGGGTGGGAGAAGGGAGGAGGAGGGGAAAGGGGGACCAGGATCAGGTATGGGGGGAGACAGGAGAGAAGCCCAGAGGGCTGGGAGAATGAACGGAAATAAGCAGCCTCAGGGGTGGGAGGTGTGAAGACCCTCTAGAAAGTACCAGAGACCCAGGAGGTAAGAGACTCCCAGGGCTCAATGGGGGTGACCTTAGCCAAAATATCCAACACTGGGGAGAGGGAACTCAAAGAGTTCACCTCCAGTAGATAGACAGTAGTGGAGGGGCTAGGTTACTGACCCACAGTCAAAATTTCTGTAGTTCTAAAAGAACTACAGGAGCAAAAATGGAGAAGAGACTGAAGGAAAGGTGGTCCAATGACCAGCCCAACTTGGGAACCATCTCAAGGTGGGGGGCACCAAGGACTGACACTATTACTGATGCTATGATGAGCTTACAGATGAGCCTGGCATGGCTGCCCTCTGAGAGGCCCTACCAGCCACTGACTGAGACAGACACAGATACTTACACCCAACCATTGGACTGAAGTCAGGGACCCCTATGGTTGAATTAGGGGAAGGATGGAAGAAGCTGAAGGGGAAAGTGACCCCATAAGAAGATGAGCAATCTCAACTTACCCAGACCCCAGGGAGCCCCAGAGACTGAGCCACCAACCAGGAACATACACGAGTCAGCCCAAGGCCCCTAGCACAAATATAGAAGAGGTCTGCCTGGTCTGGCCTCAGTGGGAGAAGATGTGCTTAATCCTCAAGAGACTTGAGGTCCCAGGAAAGGGGGAGCACCCTCTCAGAGGCAAGGGGAAAGAGGAATGGAATGAGGAACTGTGGGATGGGAGAATGGGAGGCTCGGGCAAAGACTAGAATGTAAATAAATAAAATAACTTAAGAAGAAGAAGAAGAGGAGGAGGGGGAGGAGGAGGAGGAGGAGGAAGGAGGAGGAGGAGGAGGAGGAGGAGGAGGAGGAGGAGGAGGAGGAGGAGGAGGAGGAGGAGAAGAAGAAGAAGAAGAAGAAGAAGAAGAAGAAGAAGAAGAAGAAGAAGAAGAAGAAGAAGAAGAAGAAGAAGAAGAAGAAGAAGAAGAAGAAGAAGAAGAGGAATTTAGCAAGTTAGCAGCAGTGGAGAACCTGCCTCTGCCTCTGCCTCAGCCTCTGCCTCTGCCTCTGTCTCTGCCTCTGCGTCCATGTGATTATGCTAAGGATTGAACAGGACCTTGAACACAAAAGACAAGTACTCTACCACAATACATGATAGCTCACAAAATGATAGCTCCAACCAGGACATGGAGAGGTTTTGCGAGTTTTTTGTTTGAAATAGCATTAAGCTAAAGAACATTGTTTCCCAATTCTTTAGCAAAGAAGACATTATTTATTAAGTAAAAAACATGGGACTTCTTGTCTTTTGTGGACTCACAAACATAATTCAAAAAAAAAAATGACCCAGCTATGCACCCTCGTGCTGCTTTTATTAAATCTAGCTTCCATACATTTGACATTTATAAATAACAGAAATTGTCATTTATGATCAAATACTTTCTATTTCTTCATTTTGCTAAAGAGAAAAGTAGTTTGTTATGAATAGGCCCACCTAACCATAGTGCACCCACTCCTGTCCTGTCCTTCTGATTTACTGCCCTATCACCCTGGCACAATCCCCTTCCAGATCTGGAGTTCTGCCCACATTCCCATTATTTTTGTCTACAGTCCTATTATGTGAAGGTGACTTTGGTTTCTGGGATCAAGAAAAAGTCTGCAGGATGGCAAGGCACTGGGGCCTGTGGAGGCTTTACTGTTTGCTTCTGCAGAGAGCAGCACTCTGTGCAAACTTTTCCTGTCTTTAATATCTTATTTCCTATTGTTATATTTAACTCTCAATAGTGACACATAGTAGGGGTTTTAACACAGTTTGACAGACAAAATCTGAGGGTGTTTAAAGAACTTGACCAAGTTCCCATTGCTGAAAAAGAAGTGCGATTCTGTTAGTTCCTTCTTCTGCCTTCTCAGTTCTAGTTCATTCTAGTGTTTCCCCTCAACGGTTTGACTCAATCTCCAGTGTCACCAGATGCGGCTGGGAAGAGCTCCCTGAACAGTGAGCACCTGGGAATAGATTTGGCCTCTGAATAATGGCTTGAGAGCACCTGATGCTACGCCTGCTTTGAGACTGAGGGATATCATTTTGAACAACTCAGAGCCTTATTCTAGGCCAAGCCTCGTGTCTATGGGCAGTGTCTCTCCAGCCCTGTTCCCATATCCTGGTGAGTAGATCTCACTCCTCCAAGGCATGCCAGTATTTCTGGATAGCCATAATACTAAAAACATATCTAATCAGCTCAATTTATTTCATTGTAATCTTTTAATATTTGCTTTCTATTGAGGGGGGCGTGCATGCATGCATACACATGTATGCATAAGTACCTACAGAAGCCAAACCACGAGTCCTGGAGCTTGAGTTACAGGCAGTTGTGGGTACTAAGAGCAGAACTCAGGTTCTCTGGAAGAACACTGAGTGCTTTCAATCTCTGAGACATTTCTCTAGACCCTGACTATAATTTTTTTTTTAATGTGTCATCTTACCAGGGAAAAAAGCACTACGTGCATCTTTTTTAAAAATTAAGAATTAATTGTATGGTGAGATTTTTGCACAATTTAAAGCAATTTTTTTCTATAAAACAGAACATTCTGAGCAAATTGTTTTTAAATAATTCCTTTTGAATGCTAGGTCCTGGAAGGTACCGTTCTCTGCACAGGGCAACATACTGAGCTTTCGTTATGTGTTAAAATTACAAGCCCTGCTCCCATATCCAGCTTGAGTAAACTGGATAGTAAGTTTATATCAGCCAGGACCATGAGAGGGCTTCATTTTATGATGCATTAGGGCACTGGGCTTAGTATGAGACTTTGCCAAATGCTGAAATTGTTGGCATTTCCTTTTATTTCTTCTTCCCTTTATGGTAGCTGTCCCTCGATGGACATCCTCTCGCTGTCACATGTCACCCAGGCACACCCACAGAGACCTGATAAACTTCAGGCAGCTCCTACTTTCCGCCTTGTCTCGGTCATAATTGCCTATTGAGAGGCACATTTTCCTAGAGACATATGCTCTGTTTCCACCCAAAAAATAATCATATCTGTTAAATGGTCCAATTATGAATGCCTTAGTTATCTGTTCTCAAAGGCAGCAAATTATCAGCTTGTCTTCCAAACTTGGCATAGAAGTTACTGGTTGGAAGAAAAATGGAGGCACGGTGTCAGGTGACCCCAAAAGCACAGAAGGAGCAAAGATTGGCAAAAGTCCAATGATATGGCAAGTACAGATGGCAGCAATCCAGCACCCAGGGACTCCACTGTCAGCTAATTGACAGGAGAAAACAGCCAGGCAGGTGGCTAGCAGCATGGACGCAGCTAACTGAAGGCAGGTCAGACACAGGGTCAGAAAACCAAGGGTAGAAGTCTAAGAACCAAGGAATCCCTGATGTCTGTAGCCTTTCCCCAGTGTGGTTAACAATAGGAATCCTAAGAAAGAAAAAGTCATGATGGGCTTAAAAGAAAACACTGGGGCAGTATCTGAAAGGCTGCGCTTACCGGGCCCACAAGGGGCTGGCCTCCATGTGCAAGCTTCACCTGTGCATTTTCTCCAGAAGGGGAAACATTTATAACACAAGAACAGCAATGACTGAATCCCTGCTAAACTCAAATTCAACTCCATCGAAAAAGGGGTGGGACTAGGAGATTAATACCACCTTGCAACACAAACTTGAACCAGGAATGGAGAAATATTGTCAAGAGACATTGCAGAAAGGAGACTATATTGGAGCAATGGTTCTCAACCTTCCTAATGCTGTGACCCTTTAATACAGTTCTTCATGTTGTAGTGACTCCCAACCATAACATTATAACTGCATAAAATTGTAACTGTAATTTTGCTACTGTTATGAATTGTAATATAAAATATCAAATATGCAGAATATCTAATATGCAACCCCCCAAAGGAATCATGATCCATAAATTAAGAACCATTATATTAGAGCTTGTAAATACAGCACAAAGAGAATATAGTCATGTGGGAAGAACATTCTAGAGAGGAGTGCAGTGTGGGCAAAGGCAAGGAACATGAAAGTACACTCAATATACCTAGAGTTGTATGTTGTCCATTGTGATAAAAACATAATATAGGAGAAAAATTAAATTTGATTATATATATACAAATATACAATACAGGTATGTAATATCTGTACATATATATTTACATATCTATACATATGCATATTTTCATAGCTATATATGTTTACATATTGAATTAGTCATAATGCTCTAAAGGAACAGAATGGATAGAATGTATATATTGAGAGAGGGGGCGAGAGAGAGAGAGAGAGAAAGTTTCTTAGAGTAGCTTCCAACCTGTTGTCCAGCTAGTTCAACAATGGTTATCTACTAATAGAAGAGCCAAGAAGCCAGTCGTTCAGTCTATGAAGTTAGATGTTTGGCTGGTCTTCAGTATATGCCAAAATTCCAAAGTGGGGTCTGATGCTGATGAAAGAATGGACTTGCCATTGAGAGTGAAGGCAATCGTGCAAAGGCCGCAAGCTTCCTTCTTCCATGTCCTTTATATAGGCCGCCAGCAAAAAGTGTGGCCCAGATTAAAGGTCAATCTTCCCACCTCAAAAGATTTGAATTAAAGGCAATTCTTCCCACTTCAAATGATTTGACTAAGAAAAGTCCCTCACAGGTATACCAAGATGCTTGAGTTTTGGCAAGTTCCAGATGTAGTCAAGTTGAAAAACCAAAATATCCATCCTACATATTTGTACATATACACATAGCTTCAACACTGACAGATTTCACAAAAGAGGCAACCAATCATGTATCAAAAGTTGTTCAAAATCTTTCATATACATTGATTATATAGATTGCTCTTGTTGTCATTCCCAAAAGAGTGCAATAAAACAGCTATTTACATTGTATTAAGTATTAAAATTAATCTTATATGTAAAGTCTATGAGAAGATATGCCTAAGGTATATGCAAATACTATGCCATTCAATATAAGGGATCAGATGAATTTTTGTATCTGCAGGGGACTAGAATCAATCTGTGGAAGACATTAGAGGCAAATGACCATATATATATATATATATATATATATATATATATATATATATATATATATATATATATACACACACACACATTATATATGTATATGTGTGTATATGAATATATATATATATTCAAGCAATTTTACAATTTGATCACAATTTAGCAAGTTTGAATATGTATACAATCCTGAGGAATGGAACTTTGTCTTCAGGGAATGTATTTAAGAATTCTACTCAGGCAGATAAACCTAATCAGTTTTGCAAAGTTGTTCATAACAATACAAGCCAGAGAGAGTGTGCCTGGCATGAGACCATCACAACAATCCATGCAGTGAATGACTGGACACTGTCCAATGTGTTGGGAGGACGGAAGGCATTTTTAGGAGACTGCGAGGGATGGACTCAGCATACTTAGTGACTTAAGTGACACAGAGGAAGAGAAACATTGGCCTTCTTAACATATTCAACTAATTATGAATGGGAGAGAGAGAGAGAGAGCACATTAACTAAGTCAAAAGGAGAAGGAAAAATTAGTAGATGGCGTGATTAGGTTTAAGTTCTTGGGAAGCCCTCTGAAACTAAATGAAATTATGCTAAACAGTTGAGAATCTACATAGCAAAGATATCTGGGTATTTAAGATGCACTAAATCACCCTAGTAAAATATCTGCAAAAAGATAAGAAGAGACAGACTGTGTTTGACACTAGATTTGGTGGCACACAGTAAGTTAGGCCATGACTACAAAAATAATTGCACAGACGTTTGGATGAGGGTTAGTCAACAGACTTAATTTAAAACAGGAGCAGGAAAAGGAAACCAATGATACCTGAGGGAGATCTGTGCAGATCCAGGCAAGTATTTTGGAATGCAAATCCTCCGGCAGTGACAGAGCAGCCCTGCCTGATCAAGCCTTCCTGGGAGAATGAGAAAGGAACAATAGTCTAATGACAAATAAAATATTGGCTTCAAATTGTCGGTCTGCAGCTCCACGTCACTGTCCTCCTACGAACACTTCTGTCTTATCTCTAGAATGTTCGTCTTTTTGTAACCTGATGTAGGTTCTCAATCATGCAGCCACTACTTAAAATGCATATGTGCACAAGTTGACCGATCTGCCATTGAAATCAGGTATTAGGCCTGAACAACACTTACTGGAAATTCATTGATTCTGTTGTGGCCAAAACACGCCATATGAATTGAGCCCTTGGATTCTTTACATTCCTCTTGGTTGAGGTGTAATGTTTCAGGTCACTCAGCTACATCGAGTAAAAGATCCTGGTAGGAAACTTGCAGTTGACCATGTTCTTCAAAACCTCTTTGTCTACAATAATCAAATTAAGATAAGATACTGCAGATGTGTTCTGTAAAGATTGAATCATTATATAACTGTTAACTATTATTAGTGATATCAGGCTTCTGGAGTGTGCTGTGTGGTTAATGACTCATGATTTAATCACAAAGTGATTTTCATCTCATATCAACATCACTCACAAAACAAGTAGTAAATTAACCTACAGAAATGCATGACATTGTAACGAAGTTCGTATTTTGAAAAAAAAAAATAACTAAAAAAATTATACACATTGAAAATGACACCCCTATAAAATAGAGGAAGTTTGGTGTTGTCTCCTTAAACAAGTGGTTCTCAACCTGTGCGTCATAACCCCTTTGGGGGAGTCAAACAACCTTGTCACAGGGGTCCCTTAAGACCATTGTAAAACACAGATATTTATGTTATGACCCATAACATAACAGTAGCAAAATTTCAATTATGGAGTAGTAGCAAAATAATTTTGTGGTTCGGGGTCACTACAACGTGAGGAACTGTATTAAAGGGTCGCAGCATTAGGAAGGCTGAGAACATCTTAAATAAGCCTGCTCCACCAATAGGTGGTACTGTATACATTGCCTATTAAAGCTCAGAAAATGAAAAGGATGCTAGTTACATTGTTATATTCTTGGAGTGATAGAATCAGAACATTATTTTAGAATAAAAATCTTGTTACAAAATGATTAACTAAAGCTAGACAAGATGCAGAAGAGCAGGTGTTACAGACACTGGCCTCAATAGAAGCAGCTAGCTGTGAGGGAGAAGTCAAGTCCTTTCTCAGGTGGAAAGGAAGGGCAGAAGACATAGCTGAATGTTTAAACATTTTAATGCTAAAACACTGTAACTGGTGAAAAACATGATGGCGAACCTAGTAAGTTCCAAAGAAAGCGAGGAATGAAGAAACACCAGCAGTCATGGGAAGTAAAGTAGATGTGAGCGCTCACATTCCGTGGTCACAAGCAGAAACGAGATTGTTGACAGAGGACTCAACCTTACCGATATCCTATTTGAGAACAGGAATGTGATTTCTTTGTTTGAGAAAGTGCCCTCTGTTATCAGGCGTTTTGTATGAAGAGAAAACAGGATGGAGGAACAGTGACAGAGGGAATCTTCTCTACCCAACAGGAAAGACGTGAAATAATACAGCAGTGATGAAGAATCGGAGCATTCACCACCCTACTGCTCATGGTACTCAGTATTTCCAGGAGCTCCACAACTATTTCTTTCTACAGAGACCTGCTATGACAGCACACACTGAGTGGGACGGCCATTAGCTAGAAAATGTGGTGCCAGGATGAGAATAAATCCCAGTTGCTTTCATATGTGACCACAGGATAATTTTTAAGTGCAAACATTTCGTTTGATTTGGTGTTATGGCAACTAAGCCCATTTTTTAGTAGCTGGAAACCACGGCTATATATTTACTCCCGAACACTTAAAAGAAAGCAGACCGCCATGTTTCTCAAGGGAAACAGGCTTCTCTTATCTAGACCACAGATCACATCAAGTGGGGCCATCAGGCAAATGAGCCTAAAATTGAGACAACACTCTGTCAATGGATTTGCCCCTATTCAAGTTGGAGGCAAACTGTCCTAAAATGATGGTACATGATTCCACGTGAGAACAAGATTTTGGAGTTGAAAAAAAAGAAATATTTCTTCCCCTTACAACCAACTACTAAAGGATTCTGCTGGGGAAACGCACTAAGATCAATTAGTCGTGGAACCGTAGCTTTTATGTTAAAATGATTTACTAGTCCTACAAATGTCAAGACACTAGCATTTTACACAAAGCTCTATCAAGAGCATGGGGGACCCCTGAGTTACCTCTGAAAGTCAGCGTTTGGAGGACAGTGTTTATGGAGCTACATGATCACTTTATGATATGAAATGGCAGTCTCACTAGGGTAAATGTGACTGGCTAGCTGGTTTTATTTCGGGCAGGCCACTAATGGACTGAGGCTGCCAAGTTCGTCTTTCATTTGGATGGACTACAAAGCCCATTTACAGCTGGCTGACTCATCCTATGGTGTCTCCAACAGAAAAAGAACTTTTTGGAATATCGCCTTAAGAAATTATTTAATTACAGTTTTTACAATATGTAAGGTTTTCCTGCCAGGACCATCTAAAAACTTGCTTACAGTCAAGTAATAGACATGTCAAAGCAAAACCCTAATAAATGAATTTTCTAGAAAAGACAAGGGGCACAAACTTAATGCTTATGCTACCAACAGGCCATTCCCAGTCTAACAGAGCTGTAAATAAGCAAAAGGTCTTTTCCCATCTTCAACAGACGTAGATGGTGTTTGCATTCTCGTGTTATTTCAAAAAAAAAAAATTTGTTTTAAACAATTGTTATGAGAATTGGCAGTAAAAATTAGGCCACAAGATTTTGTGATCCTAAATGATAAATGGCCAGGTGTGGGTGTTTAATAGAACAAGTACCTAGTGATGTTATTGGCATTCATATTAAAAATAGTAAGGTATAAGTGGCTAATATGCTACCATAAAGCTTTCAGAAAATGATGGTCTGTAAGAAGAGACTGCTTAGCAATAGGAAATAAGATTCAGAACATGTCCACTCTCTCAGTTCCTGGCTTTGTTTGCTTGTAGGCTTTTCTTTGACTCATGCAGTTTGTAACATCAGCCCAGTTGTGCCGGGATGATGTAATGGGAGAAACATTTAATTTAGAATAAGAAGATCCAGAACTGAACCTAAGAAAATACATATACCATTCTAAATCTAGGAGACTGGGTGTGTGGGTAATCTGGGAGGATGTCTCATCACACAGAAAAGCCCAAAATCACTTGTGAGTTGCCCTGAATAATGCCAGTAACAGTCACAGGGAGTACAAAGGCTTCTGTGTGGCCCCTTAGCAGCCATCTCATTGTTTGAGAAGAGAATTTTGTCACAGTGAATTAGGAACAGACCCCTTCTGGCCTCTGCAACCTTACATCCATAATAAGGCAACTTTATTTGTTGTCTTATGGCTCTGAGCAATACACTAGAATGGTTACTTTTAAGTCTCATATTCTAATTCTACTTGTGAACTGTGGCAATACCTGTTTCTTTGGTATTACAACATGGACTTTAAATAAACTGAAGCTTATAATCTCATTACAAAGGCGAGGATAAAGAAGTCAGCCAAGTATGCACAGTGGCTCCTAAACACAGTGTGCAGAACCACTCAGGAAGCACAGGAAGGATGCAAACCCAGACTTACAGACAGATCTGGGAATACAGTCAGCAATCTGGTTTGGGTTTTTTGTTTTGTTTTGTTTTGTTTTTTATTAGCTCTTTTGGGAATTCTGTAGCGTGTATTCTGATTATATTTATGCAGATTAAAACTACTTTGAGATTTCATCTTACCCTAGTTAAATGTCTAAGATTAAATAAAGAAGGCAAATGCTGACAGATGCAGGAATGGAGAAACACCTTTTCATTAGTGGGGGTTGGGGGATGCAAACTGATGTTGTCTCCATGGAAACCACAATGGACACGCCTCAAAATACTAAAAATAGAACTACCGCATGACCCAGCTAGACCACTCTTGGGTATATACAAAGGACTCTGTAACCTACTACAGAGAAACCTGCTCATCCATGTTCATTGCTTATCTTTTCACAATAACCTGGATATGAAAATGACCTAGACATCTATCAGTTGACAAATCAATAATAAATATGTGATATATTTGCACAGTAATCTACATTTTACCAGTACCCACATAGGTGGTTCTAATACACAGAGTCAAAAAACCACACACTGAAGAAGAAGAAAAAAATACAGGGAATGAGCGATCCTGTTTTGAGTCTTACAGCAGGATTTGACTCCATATCCAGCCCTGTGAGACTATGGCAGCTTCAGGGTCTCATCCACAAAGGAAAGATAATAGTAATACAGACAAGTTAGCCAGTTGTAACACTAATAGTCAGTGCACACTTAGTGTGAAAAGTGTTGTCTGTGTTATCATTAATACCCTTGAAACACAGGATTCTGCTCAGATGCTAACTGGCTCCACAATGTTCCTAGAACTCAATGGATAGAGAGAATTCTGGGTAAAGGAGAGAGAAACATAAAGGAAGAAGCTGACTAAGTCTGTTTGTTTGTTTTTATTCAGTGTTGGGGACAAGAAGAAACTCAGAGCAAAAGGTAAATAATACACAAATTAGCAAGGACATAGGGAGTAAGTGGCTTCTGCACGAGGCCATTACAGGAAGTGGCTAGTGAAGTGGAGAGTGGAGCCGGGGACAGGTGAGAAATATGCAGGCCAAAAGACCAAAGGCCTTACAAGCTGGCTCTTCTGCCTCATGACTTAAAGCATCATTTGTTTGTTCTGTTTGGTTTTGCATTTTCAAGATGCTGGTGACAGAGTCCGTTTTCACTCATGCTAGGCAAGTGAGCCACATAGAACCACCTCCTCAACCCTAAATGCCAATTATAAAAGGCAGTACCATTAGATCTAGCCCATGAAGAAAAAGGATATGTAAAGATCGATTTATAGTAACCATTCTTATTACAAAGTTATTATTTACAAATTAACTCACCACAGGGAACCTTAATTCACCAAATAAGCTAATATATTTTTAAAAATATTGCAGCATAGTGGAACACGTGCTTTTGTGCTATGGTGAAGCATCTTTTGGGCACACTGTGGAGCCAGTTAACATCTGAGCAGAATCCTGTGTTTCAAGGGTATTAACGATAACACAGACAACACTTTTCACACTAAGCGTGCACTGACTATTAATGTTACAACTGGCTAACTTGCCGGTATTACTATTATCTTCCTTTTGTAGATGAGACACTTAGCCTCCACAGTCTCACAGGCTAGATATGGAGTCAAATTCTCCTGTGAGACTCAAAACAGGATCGCTCATTCCCTGGCTCTTCTTCAAGAGCAGAATAGCTGCTCTTCAGGTAGAACTATTTCCAGTTTTCTGAGGAACTGCCAGATTGATTTCCAGAGTGATTGCTCAAGTTTCCAATCCCTCTGGCAATGGAGGAGTGTTCCTCTTTCTCCACATCCTCGCCAGCATGTGCTGTCGCTTGAGTTTTTGATCTTAGCCATTTTGACTGGTGTGAGGTGGAATCTCAGACTTGTTTTGATTTGCATTTCCCTGATAATTAAGGATGCTGAATATTTCTTTAAGTGTTTCTTGGCCATTGGAGATTCTTCTATTGGCAGCTTTATTCGTAATAGCCAGAAACTGGAAACAACCCAGATGTCCTTCAACCGAAGAATGGATACAGAAAATGTGGCTCATTTACATGATGAAATACTATTCAGCTATTAAGAACAAGGACATCATGAATTTTATGTGCACATGAACTAGAAAATATCATCCTAAGTGAGGAAACCCAGACCCAAAAGTACATACATGGTATGTACTCACTGATTAGTGGATATTAGCCCAAAAGTACAGAATACCCTTGATACAACCCACAGACAGTAAGAAGTTTAACAAGCAGGAAGACCCAAGTGAGGATGCTTCAATCCCACTTTAAAGGGGGAACAAAATAATTATGGGAGGCAGAGGAAGGGGAGGGACCTGAGTGAGAAAGGGGAGGGGGAGGGGAAAGGGGGCAGAATCAGGTATGAGGAGGAGACATGAGAGAAGCCCAGAGGACCAGGAGAATGAACTGAAATATGCAATTGCTGGGGGTGGGGTGGGGAGGAACTTCTAGAAAGTCCCAGAGACCTGGGATGTGAGAGATTCTCAGGACTCAATGGGGGTGACCTAAGCCAAAATGCCCAACAGTGGAGATATAGAACTGGGAGAGACCACCTCTAGTAGTTAGACAATGCTCCCAGTGGAGAGATGAGGTCACCAAGCCACCCTAAAAATTTTTGACCCAGAATTGTTTCTGTCTAAAAGAAATGCAGGGACAAAAATAGAGCAGAGACTGAAGGATAGGTCATCCAGTGACAGGCCTAACTTGGGATCCATCCCATGGGCAGGCACCAAGTCCCGACACTATTACTAATGCTATGTTGTGCTTGTAGACAGGAGCCTAACATGGCTGTCCTCTGAAAGGCTATATCAGCAACTGACTGAGACAGATGGCAGATACTTACAGCCAACCATTGGACTGAGGTTGGGACCCCTACGGAGGAGTTAGGGGAAGATTGAAGAAACTGAAGGGGATGGCAGCCCCATAGGAAGACCAACAGTGTAGACTAATCCAGACCCCTGGGAGCTGCAGAGACTCAGCCACCAATCAAGAAAAATATACAGCTGGCCTGATGCCCCTGGCACATATGCAGCAGAGCGCTGCCTTTTCTGGCCTCGGTGGGACAGGATGAATCTAATCCTGTAGAGACTTGATGCCCCAAGGAAAGGGGATGCCCAAGGGGTGGGGAGAGCACCCTCTCAGAGACAAAGAGGAGGGGAAGGAGTGAAGAACTCTGGAAGGTAAGATGGGGGGGGCAACATTTGGAACATAAACAAATAAAATAATTAATTAAAAAATAAAACATTTCAAGAGCTGACAAGATGGCCCAGTGAATAAAGGAACTCTTTGTCATGCTTGACGACCTGAGTTCACTCCCGCAAGAGCCACAGCATGAAAAGAGAGAATTGTAGTCCTCTGACCTTCACACACATGCCATCGCACACTCATGCATCCCACATGCACATACACAAACAACTGTAATTTAAAAATCATTTCCAACTTGCTAAAAATAATTCAAACTTTCAATAAAATAACTATCAGCTTTTATTGAAAACAAAGCACCATTTGCTTATTATAGAACCTCAGATTCTTGCACAGTTCCAGAAATAGATTAATAGCTTTAGATAGGAACTTGTTTAGTTAAACAAATGTGTGTGTGTGTCACGTGTGTGTCTGTGTGTTTGTGAGTCTGTGTGTATCTGTGTGTCTGTGTGTGCCTATGTCTGTGTGTCTGGGCCTGTGTCAGTGTCTATGTCTGTGTGTGACTGTGTTTGTGTCTATGTGTGTCTGTGTCTGTGTGTGTGTGTCTGTTTGTGTATGTCTCTGTGTGTGCCTATAACTGTGTATCTGTCTGTTTCTGTGCCTGTATCTGTGTGTCTGTGTCTATCTGTATATGTGCCTGTGTGTATATTTTTGTCTCTGCTCCTATGTCTGTGCATGTGTCTATATTTGTGTCTGTGTGTGTGTGTGTCTGCCTATTTGTATGCCTGTGTCTGTCTGTGTCTATGTGCTTGTGTCTGTGTTTGTGTATTTGTGTCTGTGTTCCTATGTCTGTGCCTGTGTCTGCATCTGTGTCTCTGTGTGTATGTGTCTGTTTGTGTGTCTGTGTCTGTCTGTGTGTGTATGTGTCTGTGTCTATGTGTGTTTTTCTAATTACAATTAAATCTCCTTTTTTATCAAAAGTGGAAATGGTTCATTTAAAAAAAAAAAAAAAGAATATGGATCTGTGGCTGGGAACTCTGCCTTGGCCACCAGGGCTTCATAGCCAAATAGCAAAAGGAGAAAGCTAGCCTCCCAGAGTGTGGACAAGCCCATGAGTGGGGGTAAGAGGAGCACCACTGCTTAGCGGGACATGCCCTAAATCCTCCAGACACAGGGACCAAGAAACAGCCAGGGACAGAAGCCTTCCAGGTTCCATCTGTGGCAGGGAACCTCTGCCTGGGCCATCAGGGCTACAGAGCCAAATAGTGCTGGGAGAAAGCTCAGAGGGACCCACCTGGAATCCCCAAGACACGGGGACTGAGGAGTGGTCTTCTGGTTTCTTTTGGCGGCAGGGAACTGATCCTGTGACAAAGGGTTTCAAACTCAAATAGTGCTGGAGAGAGCTGGTATCCCAAGAATGCCTACCCACCTTCAAGCACAGGCAAGACCACCACTTCTGTTCTGTGGGGGCAGTGGTCTGTAACAGGCAATCTGACCTGGTTGAGCAAAGGCTAAAATTCTGGGAGACCCCGTGAAATATTCACGAGGGACCAAATTATATTTTTAGCCAACACTCCTGGACGACTACTGTAAAATCAGTCACAGCCTTTACAACCCCTGTATAGAGAGAGGCCTGTTGTGTGACACTTGAAGAGCAGCCCTGACCCCTTCCATAGGCAAATGTGGCACTAGAGAGCTCCCAGACCTAGCCAATAGAAAGCACCAGTTGCCAATCCCCTGACTCCTCCCACCGAATATATCAGATTATCCCACCTGCATAGTGCTCTCTCTCTCTCTCTCTCTCTCTCTCTCTCTCTGCTCAGCTCTCTCTGCGCAACTCTGCCTGCCTCCTCTCTACACTGCTCTCCGCCCGCCCCTGCTTCTGCCCACCCCCACCGCCTGCCATCCAGAAGGAATAAAGCTGCAAAACTACTTTGGCATCGGAGAACTTTGTCTAAGGGGCTGTAACACTTGGGCCCAAGAGGAGATCCGCTCTCAAGGCCTAGCGGTGGGGCACGCGTCGACAGAGGCTGGGGGTCTCCTGCAATTTGTAGGCTAGCTGGCCTCTCGTAGGTCTAGCCCCGGTCCGACTCAGCAGGGCTGTGAGCGCTGAGCTGGCTCGGTCCAACAAAGCTCGGTCCAACACTGTTCAAATTCACTGGATCAAGAGGGACCCTTGCAGAGTCATCAGGACACAGGAACCAAGGGACAGCTGGGGACAGGATCCTTCTGGTTTCTGTCTGCACCCCAGAGCTGACCCTGTACCACAGCTCTCCAAACCCAAATTCCTCTCAGGGAGAACTGATCTTCAAGGAGTATTGACACGGAGGCTTGCAGGAAGGACAAGCCACAGTAAGGGAGAGTATAACCAGCTAACACCAGAGATAACCAGATGGCTAAAGGCAAGGGCAAGAACATAAGGAACAGAAACCAAGGCTACTTGGCATCATCAGAACCCAGATCTCCTACCACAGCTAGCCCTGGATAACCCAACACACTAGAAAAGCAAGACTCAGATTTAAAATTACATCTCATGATGATGACAGAAGACTTTAAGAAGGAAATAAATGACTCCATTAAAGAAATACAAGAGAATACAGGTAAACAACTAGAAGTCCTTAAAGAGGAAACATGAAAATCACTTAAAGAATTACAGGGGAAAAAATCAAACAGGCAGAATTACAGGAAAACACAATCAAACAGATGAAAGAAATGAACAAAACCATCCAGGAACTAAAAATAGAAATAGAAACAATGAAGAAATCACAAAGGGAAACAACCCTGGAGTTAGAAAACATAGGAAAGAAATCAAGAGTCATAGATGCAAACATTACCAACAAAATACAAGAAATAGAAGAGAGAATCTCAGTTGCAGAGGATACCATAGAAAACACTGACACAACAGACAAAGAAAATGCAAAAAGCTCCTAACCTAAAACATCCAGGAAATCGAGGACACGATGAGAAGAACAAACCTAATAGGTAGAGAAGAGAGTGAAGATTCCTAACTTAAAGGACCAATAAATATCTTCAACAAAATTATAGAAGACAACTTACCTAACCTAAAGAAAGACATGAACATAAACATTCAAGAAGCCTACAGAACTCCAAATAGATTGGATCAGAAAAGAAATTCCTCCCATCACATTATAGTCAAAACACCAAATGCACAAAACAAGGAAAGAATATTAAAAGCAGTAAGGGAAAAAAGGTCAAGTAACATATAAAGGCAGACCTATCAGAATTACACCAGACTTCTCACCAGAGACTATGACAGCTAGAAGATCCTGGACAGATCTCATACAGACACTAAGAGAACACAAATGCCAGCCCAGGATACTATACCCAGCAAAACTATCTATTAGCATAGATGTTGAAACCAAAATATTCTATGACAAAACCAAATTTACGCAATATCTTTCCACAAACCCAGCCCTACAAAAGATAAAAGATGGAAAACGCCAACTCAAGGGGGGAAACTACACCCTAAAATAAGCAAGAAAGCAATCTTTCAACAAACTCAAAAGAAGATAGCTGCACAAACATAAAAATAACATCGAAAATAACAGGAAGAAGCAATCATTATTCCTGAATATCTCTTAACATCGATGCACTCAATTCCCCAATAAAAAGAAATATACTGACAGACTAGATGCATAAACAGGACCCAGCATTATGCTGCATTCAGGAAACACACCTCCATGTTAAAGACAAACACTAACTCAGAGTAAAGGGCTGGAAAACTATTTTCCAGGCAAATGGACCCAAGAAACAGGCTGGAGTAGCCATTCTAATATCAGATAAAATTGACTTTCAACCAAAAGTCATCTAAAAAGATAAGGAAGGACACTTCATACTCATCAAAGGAAAAAACTACCAGGAAGAACTCTCAGTTCTGAACATCTATGCTCCAAATGCAAGGGCACCCACACTCATAAAAGAAACTTCACTAAAGCTCAAAGCACACATTGCACCTCACACAATAATGATGGGAGACTTCAACACCCCACTCTCATCAATGGACAGATCATGGAAACACAAACTAAACAGAGACACAGTAAAACTAACAGATGTTATGAACCAAATGGATTTAACAGATATCTATAGAACATTTCATCCTAAATTAAAAGAATATACCTTCGTCTCAGCACCTCATGGTACCTTCTCCAAAATTGATCATATAATTGGTCTCAAAACAAACCTCAACAGATATAAGAAGATTGAAATAATCCTATGCCTCCTGTCAGATCACTACGGATTAAGGCTGGTCTTCAATGGCAACAACAACAGAAAACACACATACATATGGAAGTTGAAAAACACCCTCCTCAATGATAACTTGGTCAAGGAAAAAATAAAGAAAAAAATTAAAGACTTCCTAGAATTTAATTAAAGTGAAAGTACAACATGCCCAAACCTATGGGACACAATGAAAGCAGTGTTAAGAGGAAAACTCATAGCACTGAGTGTCTCCAAAAAGAAATTGGAGAGAGCATACACTAGCAGCTTAACAGCACACCTGAAAGCTCTAGAACAAAAAGAAGCTAATACACCCAAGAGGAGTAGAAAACAAGAAATAATCAAATTTAGGACTGAAATCAACTGAGTAGAAACAAAAAGAACTATACAAAGTATCAACAAAACCAGGAGTTGGTTCTTTGAGAAAATCAACAAGATAGATAAACCCTTAGCCAGACTAACCAGAAGGAACAGAGACAGAATCCAAATTAACAAAATTAGAAATGAAAAGGAAGACATAACATCAGATTCGGAGGAAATTTTTAAAATCATCAGATCCTACTACAAAAGTCTATACTCAACAAAACTGGAAAATCTGAATGAAATGGAGAATTTTCTAGACAGATACCAAATACCAGGTTTAGTCAGGATCAGATAAACTATCTATACAGTCTCATAACACCTAAAGAAATAGAAGCAGTCATTAAATGTCTCCCAACCAAAAAAAGCACAGGACCAGATGGGTTCACTGCAGAATTCTACCAGACCTTCAAAGAAGACCTAATACCAATACTCTTCAATCTATTCCACAAAATAGAAACAGAAGGAACACTACCCAATTCATTCTATGAGGCTACAGTTACACTGAAACCAAAGGCTCACAAAGACCCAACAAAGAAAGAAAACTTCAGACCAATTTCCCTTATGAATATCTATGTAAAAATACTCAATAAAATTCTCCAAACTGAATCCAAGAACACATGAAAATAATCATTCATCATGATCACGTAGGCTTCATCCCAGGGATGCAAGGATGGTTCAATACTGGGAAATCCATCAATGTAATCCACTACATAAACAAACTCAAATAAAAAAATCACATGGTCATTTCATTAGATGCTGAGAAAGCATTTGATAAAATTCAGCATCCCTTCATGATAAAAGTCTTGGAAAAATCAGGAATTCAAGGCCCATACCTAAACATAGTAAAAGCAATATACAGCAAACCAGTAACCAACATCAAACTTAATGGAGAGAAACTTGAAGCAATCCCACTAAAATCTGGGACTAGAAAAGGCTGCCCTCTCTCTCCCTATCTATTCAATATAGAACTTGTTGTTCTAGCTAGAGAAATTTGACAACAAAAGGAGATCAAAGGGATACAAATTGGAAAGGAAGAAATCAAAATATCACTCTTTGCAGATGGTATGATCGTACAATTAAGTGACCCAAAAACCTCCACCAGAGAACTGCTGCAGCTGATAAACAACTTCAGCAAAGTGGCCAGATATAAAATTAACTCAAACAAATCAGTAGCCTTCCTATACTCGAAGGATAAATAGTCTGAGAAAGAAATTAGGGAAATGACACCCTTCACAATAGTCACAAGCAATATAAAGTATATTGGTGCGACTCTAACCAAACAAGTGAAAGATCTGTATGACAAGAACTTCAGTCTCTGAAGAAAGAAATCAAAGAAGATCTCAGAAGATAGAAAGCTCCCCCATGCTCATGGATTGGCAGGATTAGCATAGTAAAAATGGCCATCTTGCTGAAAGCAATCTACAGATTCAATGCAATCCCCATCAAAATTCCAACTCGATTCTTCATAGACTTAGAAAGAGCCATTCTCAAATTCATTTGGAATAACAAAAAACCCAGGATAGCAACAACTATTCTCAACAATAAAAGAACTTCTGGGGGAATCAGCATCCCTGACATCAAGCTGTACTACAGAGCAGTAGTGATAAAAAAAAAAAAAAAAAAAAAAAAAAAAAAAAAAAAAAAAAAAAAAAAAAAAAAAAAAAAAACCTGCATGGTATTGGTACAGTGACAGGCAAGTAGATCAATGGAATAGAATTGAAGACCCAGAAATGAACCCACACACTTACAGTCACTTGATCTTTGACAAAGGAACTAAAACCATCCAGTAGAAAAAAGACAGCATTTTCAATAGTGCTGGTTCAACTGGTAGTCTACCTGCAAAAGAATACAAATTGATCCATTCCTATCTCCCTGTAGAAAGCTCAAGTACAAGTGGATCAAGGACCTCCACATAAAATCGGATACACTGAATCTAATAGAAGAAAAAGTGGGAAAAAGTCTCGAACACATGGGCACAGGGGAAAAGTTCCTGAACAGAACACCAATGGCTTATGCTCTAAGCGCAAGAATCGACAAATGGAATCTCATGAAATTACCAAACTTCTGTAAGGCAAAGGACACTATCAATAGGACAAAACGGCAACCAACAGATTGGGAAAAGGTCTTTACCAATCCTACATCCAATAGAGGGCTAATATCCAATATATACAAAGAACTCAAGAAGTTAGATTCTAGAGAACCAAATAACCCCATCAAAAAATGGGGAACAGAGCTAAACAGAGAATTCTCAACTGAGGAAACTCGAAGGGCTAAGAAGCACCTAAAGAAATGTTCAACATTCTTAGTCATCAGGGAAATGAAAATCAAAACAACCCTGAGATTTCCCCTCACACCAGTCAGAATGGCTAAGATCAAAAACTCAAGTGACAGCAGATGCTGGCGAGGATGTGGAGAAAGAGGAACACTCCTCCATTGCTGGTGGGATTGCAAGCTGGTACAACCACTCTGGAAATCAGTTTGGTGGACCCTCAAAAACATGGACATAATACTATATGAGAACCCACCTATACCACTCCTGGGCATATACCTAGAAGATGCTTCAACATGTAATAAAGACACATGCTCCACTATGTTCATAGAAGTCATATTTATAATAGCCAGAAGCTGGAAACAACCCAGATATCCCTCAACAGAGGAATGGATACAGAAAATGTGGTTCATTTACACAGTGGAATACTACTCAGCTATTAAAAACAATGACTTCATGAAATTCACAGCCAAATGGATGGAACTTGAAAATATCATCCTGAGCAAGGTAATTCAGTCACAAACGAACGAACACAGTATGCACTCACCGATAAGTGGATATTAGTCCAAAAGTTCAGAATACCCAAGATTCAATTCACAGCAACCACTGGACTGAGCGTGAGGTCCCAGATGGAGGAGTTGGAGAAGGGACTGAAGGAGCTGAGGGAGTTTGCAGCACCATGGAGGGAACTTGCCTGACCCCCCCCCCCCGGTGCTCCTGGAGACTGGACCACCAGCCAAAGAATACACATGGAGGGACCCATGGTTCGGGCCACATATGTGGCAGAGGAGGGCCTTGTTGGCCATCAGTGGAAGGAGAGGCCCTTAGGCCTGAGGGTGTTAGATGGTTCAGTATAGGAGAATGCCAGGGAAGTCGGGAGTGAGTGGGTGGGTGGGTGGGTGGGGGAATATCCTCATAGAGGCAGAGGGAGAGGGGAGGGATAGGGGGTACCAAAGGGGAGACCTGGAAAGGGGAAAACATTTGAAATGTAAATAATGTATCAAAAAAAAAGAATATGTGCAAAGGATTGAAAGGGTTGTGA
This sequence comes from Uromys caudimaculatus, assembly GCA_028551405.1. Classification (NCBI taxonomy): domain Eukaryota; kingdom Metazoa; phylum Chordata; class Mammalia; order Rodentia; family Muridae; genus Uromys; species Uromys caudimaculatus. Next base: position 51,197,839 of record CM052702.1, read on the forward strand.
CTCTATTTTTAATTTATTTTATTTTTTGAGATTATAATATAATTATAACAGCTCTGTCTTCCCCTTCCTCTCTCTAACCTTCCCATATACCTCTCCTGCTTTCTTTCAAATTCATGGCCTCTTATTCATTAATTGTTCTTACATACATATCTGTATATACATACATATTCCTAAATATATCCTGCTCTGTATAGTTTCTGTATATACATTTTCAGGGCTATTTGTTATTGGATAACCAATTGACGTGATCTTCCATGGAGAAGACTAATTCTTCCACTCTCTGCATTTCTTAGTTGTCTATACTTCTTTGTGTTGGGATGAGGTCTCCAGGGCTTTCCCCTGCACTTCACCAGTGTCTGTTGTGGTTATCCTTGTTCAGTTCACATTAGGGTAGTCATGCTGATAAGACGTTACGGGTGTAGTTTCTGACATTACTAGGAAACACAATCTCACAGCAAACTCCCTGAACATCTGCCTCTTAACAATGTTCCCTGAACCTTAGGTGCAGGAGTGTTTTACAGATACATCCACGGAACTGGGCTCCACACCTCCACTTTTTGATTAGTTGTGGTTTTCTGTAATGGCCTCAGTCTGTTGCAAAGACAAGTATCCTTGCTGAGGGATGAAGACTGTACTTATATGTGTACTTATATGTACTTAGAGTGTAATGAGGGATTGTGTTCATTTAATAAAGTAGTGGTTGTCAGTTCTTCTCCAAAATGTATAACTTCACTAGCCTAAGTACTTGGCTAGGTTTCCAGTAGTGGGCTATGTCTCCTTCTTATTAAGCGATTTGAATATCCATTCTGTTAAAATTCTTTGCTTTTATTTTCAGATGAAGTCATCACTCTGAAAATACAACCAAAGTCATTGTTCTTGTTTATAGTAAAGAGTAAATTATACCAGCAGAAGTAAACTAAACACTGTATATTGTCAATAGTCAGCTTGGATAATCTAATTTGACTTCATAGGAATCTGGGTAACTTCATTAAATTCATAGTGTAATAGCTAAAAAAGATCACAAAGAGCTGACATACTAAAACCTATCCTGTTCCTCTTTTCCGATGAGTTTACCTGTGTCCATGTAAGTCAACTAACCTTCCAGGAAATATTAATATATCTAAACCCCAGAATAGAAGTAACCTAAAACTATTTACCATTGGTCATTAGTTTCTCTATTGATATAGAATTTTTCTTATTTTTCTTTTCATTTTTGGAATTTTTATAAATAGTTTTATTAATTCTTTGAGAATTATATACAACGTACTTTGATCATATTTACTTCTGACTCTTCCCCCTACCTCCTGCAATATCCACCCCTACCTTCCTTTAGCCCCAACTTCAAGTCTTCTTTTTGTTAGCAACTCATTGGGTCCAATGTGTACCTCTCACATACTGCTGGATATGGATCCATCCACTGAAGTATGGTTGACCTAACAGTGCTCATACCCTTGAAGAAAACTGATTCTCCCTTCCCCAGGTGCCATGAATTATCCAGATCTCCTCAGTAAGGGTTGAGAGCTCATTAGCTCCTCTGTGCTCCATCCTAAAATGTAGACTGGCTTGTTTGTGAAGGTCTTATGCAGACAAGTACAGCTACTGTGAGTTCATGAGGATATGACCCTATCATGTCCAGAAGACACTGTTCATTCCAGTCTTCCCCAGCCTCTGGCTCTTATAATCTTTCTGTCTACTCTTCCACATGGTCCCTGAGTCTTTAGTGGTGTGATATAAATACCCCGTTTGTGGATTTATACTACTGACATTAATTCTCCATACTTTGATCAGTTGTAAGTCTCTGCATTAACTATTGCCCACTGCACAAAGAAACTTCTCTGATGAAGTTTGAGAGCTGCACTAATCTCTGGGCAGAGAAATACAAAGTTAGAGAGTAGTTTGATACTCTGTTTATTTACCAAGATAATAATATTGGGTTCATCCTTGGGGTCTGTGAGTTCCCTAACTATTGGTTCCTAGCAAGATTTACAGTGCCAGGCATGGATTTCTTCCTATGGAGTAGACCTCGAATCCAACTAAAAAAAAAAAAAAAAAAAGCAATGTGTTACTGTACTCCTAATATTTGTGTGGCTCCTGCATCCATGAGCATATCTTGCCATACTGGTCATTATCATCCTAGTTCACAGGGTCTGCAGTTGAGAAAGACCATTGATGACTTTTCCCCCAAGAAGCCTACATAGCACCATCCAGCACTGTGAAAGCTCGCCAGCAAGGACACTGCTTCCTGATCAGTACCAACTTGATTTATCGATGTCCTGTGTCCAAAGTGTATGACCCCTTCAGCACTGGGGTCTTACCATCAAGTTCTGATGAACAACCAAGAGTGTCAACAATAGCCTTTATTGTTGTGATGGTCTCCAAAACACCTCTGACCAACAACTTGAGGGGAGGTATTTACACCTGGCACTGGGTTTTTAATTTGGTAACCGCCAGCTTCTAGAGGAGCACGTGTAGAGTAACTCCAATTCAACACTTCTATATGAGTCAGGTGTGTGTGTGTGTGTGTGTGTGTGTGTGTGTGTGTGTGTGTATGTGTGTGTGTGTTATAAAAGAATAGGTTTCTCTATGGTTTTTTGAAACTTCCTTAATGTTATTATCTCTTCTACAACTTCCTGTTTCTTTCCTACCCTTCCAACCCTCTCCCCATTACAAATATCACAGGTTCTCACTCATACGTTTATCTTAAAATAAAATCACTTTTTTGATACTATATTTACATTTCAAATGTTTTCCCCTTTCCAGGTCTCCCCTTTGGAAACTCCCTATCCCTTCCCCCTGGCCCCTGCCTCTATGAGGGTATTCCCCCAGCCAACCACTCACCCACACCCATCTTGCCTCCCAGGCATTCCCCTATACTGGGGCATCTAACACCCTCAGGATCAAGGGCCTCTCCTCCCACTGATGGCCAACAAGGCCCTCCTCTTCCACATATGTGGCCAGCACCGTGGGTTTCTCCATGAGTATTCTTTGGTTGGTGGTCCAATCTCAGGGAGCACGAGGGGTCAGGCCAGTTGACATTGTTGCTCCCTCCATGGGGCTGTAAACTACCTCTGCTCCTTCAGTCCCTTTACCCACTCCTCCAACTTGGACCCCAGGCTCAATCCAACTGATGTTCTAAATTGAATCTTGGGTATTCCGAACTTTTAAGCTAATATCCACTTATTAGTGAGTACATACTGTGTTCATTCTTTTGTGACTGAGTTACCTCACTCAGGATGATATTTTCAAGTTCCATCCATTTGGCTGCGAATTTCATGAAGTCATTTTTAATAGCTGAGTAGTACTCCATTGTGTAAATGTAGCACACTTTCTGTATCCATTCCTCTGTTGAGGGACATCTGGGTTGTTTCCAGCTTCTGGATATTATAAATATGGCTGCTAAGAGCAGCTTCCGGCGATGGCCGGAAACCTCAGCTTGGGCCACA
>CM052702.1:51201781-51251196 GCA_028551405.1 Uromys caudimaculatus
GGGACTGAAGGGGCTAATGGAATCTGCAGCCCCATGGAGGGAGCAACATTGTCAACTGGCCCACCCCCCCCCCCATCCTCCTGGAGGCTGGACCACCAACCAAAGAATACACATGGAGAAACCCATGGTTCGGTGTGGGACAGTGATCTGTGACAGGCAATCTGACATCTAGTTGAGCTCAGGGAAAAAAATTCTGAGAGACCCCGTGATATTTTTTCACAAGGGACCAAAACATATTTTTAGCCAATGCTCCCGGAAGACTCCTGTAAAATCAGTCACAGGCCTTTACAACCCCTGTATAGAGAGAGGCCTGGCATGTGAGATTTGTCACTTAGAAAGCAACCCTGATTCCCGGGCAAACAAATGAGTCACCAAACGTTCCCCAAGCTAGGCCAATGGAAAGTATCGGCTACCAAACCTCTGTCCCCTCCCAGATCAATATAATAGAGCACCCTGATCGGAGTTGCTCTCTCTCTCTCCTCTCCTTCTCCACTCGCCTGCCCTGTTTGTGTTGCTCGCCATCCAGGAGGAATAAAGGTGAAAATTACTTTGCCGTTGGAGAACTTTGTCTAAGGGGCTGTAACACTTAGGCCTTTGAGGAGATCTGCTCTCTGGCGTTGGAGCGCTCCCTAACGGCAGCAGGTACCTCAGGAAGCACACTATGGTCAAGACTTGGTGCAGGGCGGCGAGTGCTCTGAGCACAACGGAGCTAGAGAGGGCTTGTGGCTAGTCTCCATTTGTGCTCCTTCCCTGCACTGCGGCCAAGTGGCTGACTCGGGCAGTGCCTGGGCGGGGATGGCCACAGCATCGGCCCAGGACTGGAGATCGCCCGAGGCGGCTGGTACTTAAGGCTCGACCCATCTCTATCGGCCCGGACCTAACTCGATTTGGTGCGTGTGTGCCTGCAGGAGGGTCTCACAGAGATCAGATGACTTGAACGGAGCACTGAGGGAAAAGTGCCAAAAGAGGCCAGCGCTCCTTCACTTGTGCTCCTGAACTGGAGCCAGGGGACCCTGTCCATGCCTGCATTTCTCCCGGACCACATTTGTGGCAGAGGAGGGCCTTGCTGGCCATCAGGGAGAGGAGAGGCCCTTGGGCCTGAGGGTGTTAGAGGCCCTAGTAAAGGGGAATGTCAAGGTGGGAATATGGGAGTGGGCGGGTGGGTGGGTGGGAGGTGAAATCCCCTCATAGAGGTGGGGGAGGGGAGGGGATAGGTGGTTTCCAAAGAGGAGACCTAGAAGGGGGGAAATATTGGAAATGTAAATAATATCAAAAAAAGAAAAAAGAAAGAAAGAAAGAAAGAAGGAAATAGTGTTTGAACTCTCAGGACAGGTGGCACTCCCTCAGCCTTTCAGACAGCAGTGAGACTGGAGTCTGCAAGGCGAAGAGGGCGTGGTGCCTATCCAAGGGGCTTCCTTACGCTCCCTCCAACTTCACACCTATAAACACATTTGACAAGGTTCTGTTTTTATTTAGAGCCGAGCCTGTGAGGCTTTCTTTTAAAGGATTGCTTTTGTTTTCCCTTCTGGCTGTTTTTATGCTTGGTTACATTAATTCTTCAGATATGCTTTGTGAGAGAACCTATCATCAAAATAAGTAATCTGTTTTTTACATGAAACACTATTTTCAGAAAGGTTTTCTTAATGCATTCCTAAATATTCACTAAGATGAATCATAGGGAAGAAGTGACTAACATAGCTGGGTCCTTTATTACTCTTTGTCACTTCATCATTTAAAAATTTATCTTTCCAATATAGACCCATGCGTGCTCACTAGAGAGGATTTGGAAACTACAGATAAGGGAAAGGAAGAACATTTGTTAAAGTATCACCAAAGAGATAACCATTGTTGACATTTTGATAGTCTCATCTTACACACACACACACACACACACACACACACACACACACACACACAGAGAGAGAGAGAGAGAGAGAGAGAAAGAGACAGAGAGAGAGACAGAGAGAGACAGAAAGAGAAAGAGACACAGAGAGATACAGAGAGACACAGAGACAGAGGGAGACAGAGACAGACAGACAGGGACAGACAGATACAGAGAGAGACAGTCAGGCAAACATACACAGAGATTAGAATAGAGACACAGAGAGGCAGATATATAGAGAGACAGAAATACAGAGATAGACAGAGACAGTCAGACACATATAGATGAAAGAGAAATAGAGACAGAGACACAGAGAGAAACAGAGAGAGAGAAAGATGGAGAAACACAGAGACAGACAGAGACAAACAGAGACAGATAGACATAGAAAGCGATGGTCAGACAGAGAGATAGTCAGGCAAACACACACACAGATGAGAGAGAAATAGAGACACAGAGAGAGAGACAGAGACACAGAGAGAGACAGAGATACAGAGAGAGACAGAGATAGTCAGACATAGACTCGAGAGATATACAGAGACAGAGAGAAGTAGAGGCAGAGAGAGACACAGATAGAGTTAGAGAGAGATGGACAGACAGAGACAAACACACATGCACAGATGAGAGAGAAACAGAGACAAAGAGAAAGAGAGACAGAGAAACACAGAGATAAGAGAGAGACATAATTCATACAACAAAAAGGTAGCAAACTCTTATTGTATACTAAATATATTCTTCTCAACTATAAATTGTGACCTTAATGAGCTATTTCATCAATTCCTTTTACCACTTGTTGCTGAAATTACATCCCTGGCTTTCTCTCCTGTCTCATTGCACTCATTCCCCACACCAAGAATTAATTCATTGTGATGATGTTAACGCATCATTTCCTGACTTTAACAGAGCTTATTGAGCTGTGTGTGTTATGAATCAATCTCTCTCTCTCTCTCTCTCTCTGTCTCTCTCTGTCTCTCTCTGTCTCTCTGTCTCTCTCTCAGCATTTGGTAAACTACATAAGAGCAGTTCTGAGAGTTTAAGCTTTGTTGGTGGGATATAACATAATCATTCCTGCAGTAAAGAGAGCAGGGACGGAGTAAACAGAATAAACCAATTGTCTGCCTTTGGAGGAGTTAAGAATAGTTTAAAGATGAAGAAAAATCACTGGGTGGTTCACCATCTTCTTTCTGGGTTAATAGCAACACGTAAAAACATACTTCCAGGTCATTTTGAGAAGACTTAAGGGTGAGCTGAGACTCAAACACTGGATAGCAGCCCTAGGATCCAGGCAGTCTCTACATTATGCACAAGACTGGGAACACAGTAGAGCTTGTGCATCCAGTAGATGACCCAGGAGGAATGCTTGGGAAGCCCAAGCCATGTTACTACTGTAGCTGTTGGGCTAAGGGTAAGACTTTCAAGAGAAAGCTAGTCTCAGTCATGTGGCCATACATGAGGTCAAACAGAAAGTTTCCTTGCTCCCATGACTGTAGTTTCACTGAGCTTTGATGCAGTGGTGCATAAAGCCAACGTCATGGTTAAGATGAGAGGAATTCTACCACCCGGCAGGTGCTGAGGGAAAGCATAGGCCTTGGTAGAGTTCCTCTAACTCTCCTGTAGCAGAGAATCTGCTACAAGATTTTCAAGACCAGGATGGAAAGACAAAGGCAGAATAGTGGTCTTAGTAAAGATTTGCTGTAGGATTTTAGGGTATTTTGACAGCATCTGTTCATGAGATTAAATTCTTAGCATTTCAGTAGCTCTGTGATAAAAGATCAAAGTTAATATAGTGATGGATTGCATCAAGGTGAATAAAGAGATTCTTGCAAGGCGTACTGAAATAAACACCTGGATTAACGTTTAATTAAATTCAAAGCATAATTTTAAATGTAAGACCAGAAAGTGAAGTGGGAACTCATGGGATACACAGTTAAATAAGTTTCAGTGAAAGTCAGGAAAGTGATGAGCATCACAGTTAACTCTCAGTGTGGTAAAATATCAGTGCAATTACAGAGAGATGAGACTGGGACTTCAATTAAAGCACTGGATGTTGTAGTCTACCTGATGAATGGAAGGGTAGGCATGATGATCCAGGCCTATAATCATGGCACTCAGGAGGTTGAGGCAGAAAGATTGATGGGGAATGGGGTGGGGAAGGGAACGAGAGAGGAGAGAGAGGGGAGAGAGGGGAGAGAGAAAAATAGAAGGACATAAAGCAAAGGAGATTTTTATTCTTATATGGGAAATGCAGAAGACAATTTTCAATAATTTCTTGTGATATTGAAAAAAAGGACAGAAACCACAAAGATGATGGAAAATTGAGAAAAATGAAAGAAAAATGATACTAACTAAAGTATGAATAAATGAAAACTAAAGAAACCAGGACAGGCCTGGGAGCACAGTATGGACAAAGACTAGGTGTTTTCTATCTCCACACACATACACACACACACACACACACACACACACACACACACACACACACCTTCACAAATAAATGAGCTGAAATAAGGACAAGTAGAAAGTAAATTGCACTGAACATTTTCTATTCAACTGAAAGCCTTTACACCTGAGCCTACAGGTGTAAAGGACTCACTGTGCCTAACATTGAAGAGAGGTCAGCTCAGGAACTTTGGAAAATTCTACCAGGGCCCCAAATACATGCACACCCCTCTCCTCCTGGAAGAAATAGGTTAGAGAGCATGTGAGCTGGAAGGGAGGGGCTGATTAAGCCCCTACTACCTCATTCCCCAAAGACCAATCAGTTTAAAAGTCACACTGTTCTGCCAATCACATTGTGCCTAATGGCTGCTGCTCTAAAAGCTATAAAAGCTCACTGAATAGGTTGCACGTGGTCATTCTCTTTCACCTTGGTGTGCAGGGCGACCTCAGCATGCTGGAACAATAAATTCCTCTTGCATTTTGAATCGATCTCTGACTCCATGTGTTCACTCAAGGGTCTCTGGGAAGTTAAGGCTCCTCAGAGTCTTACATTTGGTGCACTGGCTGGGAATCAACTCTCTGTGGGGACACACTGGAGAGAGGTGGATCAGAAGAATGGCTTGAGCAGGTACTGCAGTTCTCTATCTCACTGTTTGTTAGAGTCTGAGTCTGTAAGTCTGTTTGAAAGTCTGTTTGAATCTTTGGTTTGCTTGCAAGCTTCAGGGGGCTCGGAGAGCCCATGGTGTTTGGGGCAGTCAAGTGCAGCAGGTAGACATGCCTTAACATCATGTCGGGGATCTGGAGGACGCTTCAGGCCCCCCTGGAAGGAGCTGGGAAGGCTCCCCTCCTTATGAAAACAGCACGTCTTGCTGCAACCTGGTTTATCTGGCTCCTGCCGATATGGCAGGGCCACCTGGTTTATCTCAGCACAGCTAGAGCTGCCTGAGTAAGTCTGTTTGGTGTCCATGGAAGAGACAAGTTGTCTATGCCCATGGAAGGAGCTAACTGTGTGTTGATTCTCTCTCTCTCTCTCTCTCTCTCTCTCTCTCTCTCTCTCTCTCTCTCTCTGTGTTTGTGAACCTAGAGACCTGCCCATTGCAAGGTCAAGCTGTCTGTGTGTTGATTGTTTTCCTCTGTGTTTGTTGGTATCTCGTTCTATGTTCATGGACTTAAACTGACTGACGATGGTTTTTTGGACATTGGACAGATGGAATCTACCTCTTTAAACATCCTAGTTAACCACGGGAGGAAAATTAGGGAAAGAGGAGAAAACTAGTGGAGGACCCCCCTTTCTCCCCTCATAGATAAAGGCCTTTCTTTCCCCCAAGATCTGTCTCACAGGTTCTGGCCATCAGGAAAAAAGAAGCGTGGGAGGAGAGATCTGGACCTGAGAAGAAGTTGATCCTCCAAGACCCTTCAACAGTGGACCTGTTACTCCAAGACCCTCCTCCTCTATATCCCCCTACCCTGGACCCCATGGCCCTGCCAGCACCAGCACTGGTCCCGGGGATCCTCAGCCCATCTGGAACTGGAGCCGTTGTACCCCCTTTACCAGATGGAGGAGTGAGAGGAGACTCCCTCCCCCTTTCCAAGGGGCCAATTAATCTCTTTGAGAGATTATTTACTCATCAGCCCACCTAGGATGATATCCAACAACTCATGAGAGTGTTCTTCACGACCGAAGATCGAGAGAAGATAATGCAGGAAGTTAGAAAGAATGCCCCCTCAGACACTGTCGATTGACCAGGCTGTCGTCGACAGCAGGCTTTCCCTGACTAGACCTGACTGGGACTTTAAGGTAAGGGGCACCTAAAGGTCTACCACCAGACTCCATTGGCAGGTTTCAGGGGGGCCGCATGAAAACCCACAAATCTGACCAAGGTACATGAGGTTGGACAGGGATGAGTCTCCCGCAGCCTTTCTAGAGTGGCTCATGGAGGCATTCTGCCAATATACACCCTATGACCACAGCAGCAAGGAGGATAAAGTTACTGTGACAATGGCTTTTATAGACCAGGCTAATAGAGATAACAGGAAAAAGCTTCAGAGGCTAGAAAGACAGGATAGGCTGTTGAGGGAGTTAGTGCAGGTTGCTAAGAAAGTCTACCATAACAGGGAGACAGAGGAGGAGAAGGAGCAGAGAAAGAGAAAGGAAGAAAAGCGACAGGGAAGGACTGTCCTGACTCTTAGGTTAGAGGATGAATACAAGTTGTTTGAGACCTCGGACAGGGCACCCTAGGACCTAGACTGGTGGCTCAAGGCCTTTCCCCTGGCCTGGGCTGAGATGGCAGGGATGGGAAGGGCCACCAACCAGCCCCCCCATCCATGTGGAGCTTAGAGCCCAAGCCTCACCAGTGTCTGTGTGCTAATATCTGATGTTGAGGGAGTCCCAGGATGGAATCAGGCCCCACATTACCAGGCTCCTAGAACAATGGATCCTACAGAAGTGCCAATTGGCTTGGAATACTTCCCTCCTGCCTTTGAAGAAACCTGGAACCCAAGACTAAGGAGGACTATCTAGAGGGGACTGAACGCCTCTTGGAGGAGCTGGGAGGATTGGGATACAGAGCCTCAGTCAAGAAGGCCCAAATCTGCCAGAGAAAAGTAAGTCATTTGGGCTACCTGCTGAAAGACGGCCAGCGCTGGCTCACCAATGCTCGAAAGGAGACCGTCCTGCACATCTCTCCTCCGCAGAACCCCAAGTAGGTCCGGGAATTCCTGGGCACGGCTGGTTTCTGCTGGCTATGGCCTTTTTCCAAGGCTGAACCAGAAAAAAAAATCCAAAAATACAGGAGAACAGACTCTGAAGTTACAAAGTGTTTTTGAAGATAGAATAAATAAAATAAAATAGAGGCAGGGAGAAAAGGATAAGTTTTGGAATAATTTTCATCATGAGACAGCAGTGCACCTCTGCTGCACTACCAAAGAAAACAGAACGTTTGAAGCAAAAAACTGATCCATGACATCTTAGAAGAAAATGGAGTCATTCAAACCAAATTGAGGAATATTGGTGAGAGCACATTATCAGAAATTATTAAATGAAAGTCACAGAGAGAGGACATAGTCTACACTCAGTAAGATGGCAACAGTATATATATACCAACAATGTTGAGTATTGGTAATAGGAGGGACCCTGGAATCCTGTATTATTCGTGAGGCTGAGAAGGTAGATAGCTACTCTAGGGAATGGTTTCACGCTTTATTAAAATTTTAAACATATATTTTCAGATGTCACTGCAATTTTACTCCTAGGTACCCAAGAAAAGATTTGTATGTAAATGCTCATAATCACATTATTGATAACAGTTCCAAGGGTCCCCAAATTATGGTATCTGTTAACTGGCATATGGATAAACACAATACAGTGCGTGTAGAGAACGGAATTCACTAATCAGTAATTATAAGCAACAAGCTTTTAATGGGTAGACCTTGAATAGCTTATGTTCTACAGTGTCCTGGTTGTGTGATGCACCTGTCTCGCAACAGGTCTTAACCTGGCTCACCTGTCTGTCTTTGTCATATCACTATACGTCTGTGACTGTCAATCCTAGCTGGTCGACACTCATCTGTTTCCTTGGTGAATCACACACTGAGTCTACAGCTGCCTTTTATTTTCCTTCTCCTTGGTTTCCTGTTGAGATATCTTTCTATTTCCTAACCACCTCCACATCCCCAAATTCTCGGAGGTTTCATACGCCTCTTAGGTCCCAGGACAAATCCACATTCTTAGTAAACGTCTGCAAACGAATCTTTGCTGCCCTCCTTAGGCTCCATATCTCCTTTCCCTTTACCCTGCATCCTCTCACCTATTCAGAGTCAACTTTTCCTTACATCTAATGCCCCACCTGTTTTTCCTGTCTCTTTTGCTTCTCATTCTATTAGGTACCAATAATTTATACCTCCTTGTTTCTGTGCCTTCAACATGAGCTCTGGTGCTACAACTTTATATACGTGTGTAAGATGATAATGTGTGTCCTATCTTAAAAACGTCTCACTGAAGTATATGACCTACGACCCCATTCAGTATGCACTGTCAGATGTTTATCAAGACTATTCCAAGGCTAGGCCTTCTCCCAGCGTTCTTGACCTGCATACCATCTGCCTAGGATAGCTTTACCAGAAGCACCCCCAAACTCAAACACATGTTTACAGTGTAACTTCTTAGTCAGTCCCCATTCATAAATCTACTTCAAAATCAAGTTTTTACTCTTATATTGCCTGCCCAAAGTTCTATGTCTATTACTTTTTCAGCAAGTGTTATTTCTCTTTAGCTGAAAAAGCTAGAAATCTTAGTGTGAACCCTGCTGTCTCCTCCTTCTTCCTTCTCTTACCTAACCAACAGCCAAGTGTCCTATGTTCTATGCCCCAGTTGCCTGTTAATCTGCTCACTTCTCTTTAACTCCACTCTCGCCCATGTGACCCCATCCTTCCTGTAGATTACTTCAAAAGCTTCTGGATTGGTTTACTGTTCTCATCATTCATACATTTATTCATTCTATAACTAGAAAAAATTTAAATATGTAAATATGGTTATGTTCCACCGCTGGCTAAAATCTTTTAATGGTTTCTCATTATTCTTATAGTCCTAATTTTTGTAAGTATATTTAGATGTGTGTGTGTGTGTGTGTGTGTGTGTGTGTGTGTTTGTGTGTGTGCTTTCACACATGTGTGCAGTATGTGTGTTGTGTGTGTCTGACATGTGTGTTCATGTGTGTACATGTGGTATATACATGGTGTGTGTATGTATGCTGGTATGTATGTGCATGTCTGTGTGGTATATGTGGTATGTGTGCAGTGTATTTATGTGTGCCTGTGTTTGTGTGACTACATGTGTATGGATAAGTATACATAATTATCTCTCTGTGTGGTATGTAGTGTGTGTGTGTGTGTGTGTGTGTGTGTGTGTGTGTGTATGTGTGTATGTGGCATGCATGCGTGTGTGTATGTGTGGTATATGCATGCATGTGCTATGTGTGAAAGGTGGTAGTAAGGGAACAACTTGCAGGAGTCAGTTCTTTCCTTCCACCATGTAGGTTTGTTTGGTCAAACCCAGGTCATCAGGACTGGTGTAGCATGCCCTTTTATACACTGAGCCATCTTGTCAGTCCACATTTTAAATTCTTAATTTAGTATTTTGTGTACCGTGCTTACTTCTCTATATTTCTATCTTTGTTTGTTCACATATGCATGCGTGTGTGTGTGTGTGTGTGTGTGTGTGTAAGCAAAGTATCTATACATATCCACTCCATGCTGGGAAATGTTGAGCAGATATCTGACTGTGTTAGACTTCTCAATTCCTAAGGTGAACCTTGTATTGAATTCTTTTATAACATTCAGAAATACTCTTTTGGAGCTGTGAATCAAGCATGTAGTGACTGTGTAGTGTCCTCAATAAGGGTATGGATGAGTCATATGTACTCATCCATGTATTCACCAATCTATTCACACATGTACTCATCCATGTAGTCAACCATGTACTCACTCATGTACTCACCTATGTCCTCATCCATTTACTCACCCATGTACTCACCCATGTACTCATTCACGTACTGACTCATGTACTCACCCATGTACTCACCAATGTACTCATCCATGTACTCACCCATATACTCACTCATGTACTCACTCATGCACTCACCCATGTACTCATCCATGTACTCACCCATGTACTCATCCATGTACTCACCCATGTACTCATCCAGGTACTCATCCATGTACTCATCCACGTACTCACTCATGTACTCACCCACGTACTCACTCATGTACTCACCAATGTACTCACCCATGTACTCAACGACGTACTTATCCATATACTCACTCATGTACTCACTCATGCACTCACCTATGTACTCATCCATGTACTCACCCATGTACTCACCCATGTACTCATCCACGTACTCACCCATATACTCACTCATGTACTCACCCATGCACTCACTCATGTATTCATCCATGTACTCACCCATGTACTCATCCATGTACTCACCTATGTACTCACCCATGTACTCACTCATGTACTCACCCATGTACTCATCCATGTACTCACCCATGTACTCACCTATGTACTCATCCATGTACTCACTCATGTACTCACCCATGTACTCATCCACGTACTCACCCATATACTCACTCATGTACTCACTCATGTACTCACCCATGTACTCACTCATGTACTCACCCATGTACTCACTCATGTACTCATCCATGTACACATCCATGTATTCACTCATGTACTCACCCATGTACTCACTCATGTACTCATCCATGTACTCACTCATGTACTCACCCATGTACTCACTCATGTACTCACTCATGTACTCACCCATGTACACATCCATGTACACATCCATGTACTCATCCATGTACTCATTCATGTACTCATCCATGTACTCATCTATGTACTAGTGTAATTTAGCACAGTGTTGGTAATGTTATAGTAAATATTGAATGACTTAGATGCCAAATTAACCATGGTTGTGTACATAAATCTGTGTGTTCTCAATTTATTTAATTAACATTATTAAACTAATAGTTTATATTTAGAAAAAAAGACTAGGTATTAAAATCTAAGTGATTTTGGGAGTATTTCTTTGAATTACTTCATTTTTGATTCTAAATAAAATATATGATAAATAATCTTAGAATGGGTATGCTAATGTTTGATCAGTTATTAGGGGACAGTTGTTAGTCTGTTTGCAGTTATAAATCAGAAAATCTCCTGGGGATGCAGCTCAGTGGTAGTGCTCTTGCCTAGCATGTTGGAGGCCTTGGGTTCAGTATCCAGCACTGCAAAAATGCTAAAATGAAAAAGAAAATAGAAGTTAGGATATCATATATTAAATCCTGAAGAGTCCATGAGGTCAGGCTGATTGGCTTTCAGACAGTCAGTTAGTTATTAAATATTTTACAGTATTTTAGAGAGCAGAACAATGGCTTCTTATGAAATGCTTCCAGACTTTTCTACATGGAGCTGAAGAATTGAAAGTGCTCTTGTGTACTCAGGGTCAGGGTTATGAAATACAAGCATGGAGGGCTCAGTCACCACTTCAGGGTCAGGGAAGGCACAAAGAAAATGTGGCACAGTACAGAGTGTGTTATTAATGTCATCATCCCTTATAGGGGAATTCGTTTTTAATTTAAGCACAAAATTCTATTTTCAAGTATTTGGGCATTGTCAAGAACAATTTATTCATTTGCCTACCTTTCCTGCTTTTATCCCATATTTATAATCTCTGACTTTTCTTAATAATTGTTTACATTGCTGAAAACAGGGACACTTCATCAGTGCCTGATGTAATACAGAAGACCACTCTTCATGCCGTATTTCACTTGCAGTCACAAACTCCACAGGCTTTTCTCAGGGGAAGTAACAATACCAAAGAAAGGAGAACTATTAAATATATGTTGCAAAAGTGAAAGAAATCCTCCAATTTATTTCATTGTACAGTGCTGTTTTTACAAGAACTCCATACTCCATAATACTAACAATTATATATATACATATATATATACTAACAAATATATGTATACATATATATATACTAACAAATTTATATATTAGAATTCCATTGTGAGTTAGACATAGACATAGAAGTCTCCTTTGTCACAATCCCATGTCTGAGTGTATTTGACTATTCTTTTTAAACTTTATTTATCATATGTGTTCATGCGTTTGCATATGCCATGGCACACGTGCCACAGAGCATGTGAAGAGGACAGAGAACCACTTGAGGGAGTCAGTTTTTCCTTCTGCCATGTGGGTCCCTGGAAGTGAACTCAGGTCCTGTGACTTGGGGGTAGCCTCATGACCCACTGAGACATATCACTAGCCTATATTTGAATTCTTACAATGTAACATCAAGAAAAAGTATGACATAAAAGATTTTCTTTATCTCAAATCAAATGATTGAGTACATCAATCAGCTATTGAATGCATTTATTTGTTTATTTTATTGTCATGTATTCATTGTACAATATAATAGGTTTCATTATGATATTTTTATACATTTATATCTTATATTGTGATTGTATTCACCCCCACCACCCATCACTTTATAACCTACTTTTAGAAAATATCCATGTGTGTACCGCACCAAAGGCAAGGAACTGAAGAAAATAACAGCTATGAAACTCTTGCCTGTTGATGAAGACCATGTCGGGGGGGCCGCTTATCATTTGATGATGAAAACAACAGTCTCATAACAGACCTACCACAACAGCAGGGGACCAATGAGAACTCCCCAGGGAGCCAGGACAGGAAACCTAACTTGGAGATTAAGGCCAGACCACGTGCATATATGTTTATTATGAAACATATCTATTTATTTTAGAAAATGAAAATAAGCACAGGTCTTCTGAAAAAAGCAAAGAAACTGGATTCCAGCCTTAGTGCTGCAGAAACAATACTGCAATAGCATAAGAAAAAAAATTAAAGTGAAATAAAACAGAGATGTATGTATGCATGTATGTATGTATGTATGCGTGCGTGCATGCGTGCATGCATGTGTGTGTGTGTGTGTGTGTGTGTGTGTATGTATGTATATGTGTATATATGTAGGAGGAAAGTCCCCAAAGCCAGTGTTATGTGGATCAATGAGCCACAGAGCATTCCCTTAAGTGAGTCTGTAAAATGAATAGAATTAATAAGATAAAAGAGATTCATGGATATGTAATTATTGGCAAAATTTACTCAGGTGAAGAAAAAAAATACAACTATATATAAAGAAATAGGAGGCTGGGTGGTGGTGGTGGTGCATGTTTTTTGTTCCAGCACTTGGGAGGCAGAGGCAGGTGGATCTCTGACTTCAAGGCCACCCTGGTGAATTCTGGCTGGCTCAGAATTCTCCTTAGAGAGGATAAATACTGAGGAACAATAAATCATTTATTTCAAATTTCTTTTCTTTTTAAAAAAGATTTATTTATTTTATTTATATGAGTACACTTTAGCTGTCCTCAGACACACCAGAAGAGAGCATCAGATCCCGTTACAGATGGTTGTGAGTCACTATGTGGTTGCTGGGAATTGAACTCAGGACCTCTGGAAGAGCAGTCAGTGCTCTTAATTGCTGAGCCCTATTTCAAATTTCTCTGAGACTTTACTAATCTAATGCCTATGTAAATTATAATGTATAAAGGTAAGAAGACACTTTCTCATACACAAGAAATGGAGAAATGCTTTGAATTGTTAAATATTTAATTACCACAGGCTAACAATAAGCAAAATATGATATAAGCTATTAAACATAGATTTAAGTCAAACATTTCCAGTAAAGTGAATATTTAAATTAAATACAAATTACAATATTTTTAAAGACAAAACTTGCACTCAAAATTTTATTAGCAGAAATTTGGACTAAAGAAATCATGCCAAGTGGGATGTATGTGTTAAAGCACATTCTGTGTATTTTTGCATGCGGAAATATGAGTACATGCCAGTTTAACTCTTCAGTTCCTAAACACAAGAATGATAGACAGCACAAATGCTTGGGGTGACCCGTAACACTGTAATAGTCGCTCACAGGCAATGGATGGTTAGCCAAAGTGGATGTTTAGGTTGGTTGTACCACACGGACTGGTAATTGTTTGGATCTCATACAGCCTGAATGAATGACTTGCTAAATGAATCATTATGTTTGATCCCTTCCCTTATCAGCATCCATATACCATTCAAAACTTTTATTCTAACATTTAAGAATCTCTGAGCAGGTGTATATCTTGCCTATACACACCCTGCTTCTATTTCCTTCACATTAATCAGACTATTCCACTTCTGTGTGGCTTCCTGTTGTGCTCGAAGATGATCACTAAGATGCTACATTTGCTACATTTTAGATTTTTCAATATCAAGATTTCTTTGTTTGCTACAACACCCCACATAATGGTTCATAGTTACCTGTATCTTATGACCATTACTGCACAGTTTATTCTTAATTATAAGTCTGTTGACAGCATAGGATATATCGATTGTTATTATAATTCCTTACAGGTTACACCTGATGGGTCTCTGCAGTAAGTGAACATATAATCTAGTTTTTAATTATCCTTTAAGGATACCTTGGCTATGAAGAGTAGAAGGCTCTGAAACATTGTGCTCTCATTTTAAAGGTGACAGGATTGAAATGATTTAGTGATGTGGATTAAGCCTGCTTAATTAAGAAGGGAAAAAGCTCCAACTGGCTTCCAGATCCCTTGCTCTCTCTTCGGGACCTTTTAACCAGGATAGCTCATTTTTGGACAAACATATGGTTCCTGGTACTGCTAGCATGTGCTTCTTTTATTGCCCAAAGCTTATCATTTTGGTGCTATTTAATCCATGATCCAAAAATCTAGATTTCCTTCTTTGAGACCATCTGCATCGCCAGCTTTTCACCTCCTGTGGCCTCCTTTTTCTTTGAAATACCCAACTGTTAGTTGGACGGAGAAATGACAACACCACCTGTGTCCTTCAGATTTCTTGTCAAGGCTTTTTAGCCTCCAATGTTTCCTGCAGACGTCCCTATTGCCTAATTAATTAATTAATGTTCATTGAGCAGCTATTAAGTGCCAAGAACTGAACTAGCTGGTTCTTTTCCAATTGAAAAGAAACCTAATTCGTAAAGAATTTAATGGATATCTCTATTATTACATTCAAACAAATAAGTTGCCTTTCTACCCAGTAATGGTCTCTGTCTTGCTTCCTCCATAAAATTCTAAAGAGCCACCTATGGTGTCCTGGAATCAAATTTTCATTTCATTTTCAAAACCTTAGTTTTATTTCTTTTAAAAAAAACATTATATGTTGATTTAGTTACTTTAGAAAATTAGATAAGCAGAAAAGGGAACTTTTAAATACTTATTTAAATACTTTATTTAAACATTTAAACCCATAACTCAATGTATTTAAATATATTTAAAGGTGTATTTTCAGTGGATCTTTGTTGTGATGTCAGACTTGAGGTTGAGGAGAGAGGCTCCTAAAAGAGACATTTATTCATGTTCATTTCTGTATGGCTAAGTTTTCAAGATCACATACAAATTTTATTATTAAAGAAAGAATCTGAATGTAACATAGGAACAAACAGCACTAAGAATATATTTTGCGTATTTTCTCAACCAGCCAATGTTTTCTAAACCTGAAGAATCATAAAGATATTTACATTTGTTAGCATAAAAAGTTTCTGGACATTGAAAAGTTATCACACTTAGAGTACACACACCCACGCACCTTGGAGCTATCTGCAATATATCTGATACATAAAGCATTAGAATCCTTAGTACACACACAGTTACAATGATCAGTATGAGAAGATAACATTTAATGGCTCGTAATGCAGGGGGACATTTCATGGCACATAAATATTGCAAATGGCTGATAGATACATTTGTTAAAGAAAATGCAATTTTCTTATAATCAAAGACTTTCAATTTGAAATGACTATGATATGCCTTATTTTACCTGGCTAATTTTCAAGGATGAAAGAGAAAAAACCCCAACTATTTTGGTGAACATGAAAAGAATGGGGAAAGGGAATTTTTGTAATTCATTTCTCACATGAATGTTCTAATATTTTGAATGACAGTTTTACTTATAGGTCTTAAAAGGATTATTATCATAGATATGTCAAAATTTACCTTCCATGACAGATATTATGTTGTTACATGTCATAACAAAGGATGAAAATAGCTTGGTGATGCATCCATGCTGTAGAATTCTATGTCAGCTATAAAATAATATTAGAAAGGAAGATGTACTGAGTCAGAGAAATGCTCATTATATGGTGTTAGAGTTAAAAATTATACAACACAACATAAGGCTTGGTCACAGTGTGAAGCCCTTCTCTTACCCCTTCAAGTACAATCAAAACAACACAAATTTTGACAAGATATAAAAGCAAAAAGAGAACAAAAGATATCTTTGGTTTGACTCCTAGAGTTAAATTTCAATTCCTTTTTTTTTTTTTGTGGCTCTTTTGCCTGCACTTTAAATTTCTCCTAACAAATATATATTTTATATAACAAATATATATATATATATATATATACACACATATTTGTTATAATGTATTTATATATTCAGAATCAAGACAATAACTTAAAAATATTAGGTGAACAGGAGTTGTTATGATAGAAGCTATTATTAACATTTAAAAGGAATTGGAGGTCAATCTACAGAAGTATACAGTATTGTGTAGCTTTGTACTGTTTAAAAGTGCATTCCTACCCAATATTTCACAATAGCTTTTTTAAAATTATTTGTTATAGAATGTCCCCTTTTGTAAAGTGTTATACAGAGTCTATGTCTTTTCCCAATCTGATTGTTTCCCTCTTGTAGAAATTCTAGATCTGCTGCTGACAGAGTATAGAGGAACTTCAATCCAGCAACATGGCTGCTCTGGCACGAGATCATAAACAAAGTCCTTCTAGATCTATATGATCCAGCTGGAGTGCAGACATGCTCTGGGTTACAGTATGATCTGGCTGGAATACAGACATGCTCTTAGTACATACTTTTAATCCCTAATAGTGCAAGTAAGGTTAGTTTATAGAGGGAAGCAGCCATGTTTGAAAGTGACATTTAATTGAAGGACAGACAAATTGATGAATCAGAGAAAGATTTGACAGAATAAATCAGAGGTAGGATACACCCAACTGTCCTGAAAACAGTCAGGAACTTAAAAGCAGCTCAGGGAGAGAAAGGTAGGTATGGCAGTTTTAGTGGAACAGTTTTACAAAGACAGGTGGCAGAGAGATTGATCTAGACACAGGTGAAGACAGGATGTGCCAGAGAATGGGAAGGAGCCAGAAGATTAGAGCGTATTGCTGAAGTTAGTATGAGGCCAATCAGAGCAATTCAGTTAGAAGCTGAGCAATGCCAGATTGAATCAGTCAGCTTGAAAGATTTGATTATACAGAGGGTAGAAGCTTCCAGGCCTAGGTCTAGAGATAGTGAGAACAAAGAAAGAAGCACTCTGAGCTCTGCCCAAGCTGTGTATTCTCACAACTTGGGTCTAGCTCTCATCTCATCCTTCCATCTGAGGAAATAAAAGCAAAATTTACAGCAGAGAAACTCTTTTCTCTGCTGCACAGGTAGGGAAACTGAGGTTTGAGGAGTAAGCTCTTGTGAAGAAGGGCATTGACTGTAAAACCTGGTTGAGAGTTAGCTCTACCCCCCCCAATGTCTCATGGTCCATTTCTCTGTCATCTCTCCCAAGCCACTTCTCTGCAAAAGAAATCTAGATTTGTTGATTTTTCCAGGTCAGTGATAGTTGGGGAGAAAACTTTTTATCATTGCAGTTTTATCAGATGAACATGTGGCTTACAGATTGGCACTCTCTCTTTCTTGCCTTGATTAAGAGGCTCTTTTGCTGGCTATTGTTTGACTTGTGTCCCCCCAATAATGTAGGTTGCCATTGAAAATGTTGTTAGTTTAGATAAACTCATTAAAGTGCACCATGATCCAACATAGCCCATATGGAAAAGGCACTGTGATGGCAAAAGAAAGGATTTTCTTGATGAATCTACATGCCTCAGAAGTAAGAGAAAGGACAGGAAGAGACCTTTTGATAGCAACTTCTGCCATCAGTGCTAATAGGCTTAGATTTTTTTCAAAATATATTGTAATTACGGTTCTTATTAATTATTTTATTTATTTGCATCACAAATGTTGCCCCCATTCTAGTCCACCCTTAAAGAGTTCTTCCCCATTCCCTTTGCCTCTGAGAGGGTGGCCCCCCACGTATCTCCCTACCCCGTGGCATTAAGTCTCTACAGGAGTAGGTGCATCCTCTCCCACTGAGGCCAGACAAGACAGTCCTCTGCTATATATGTGCAGGAGCCTTGGACCAGCCTGTGTACAATCTTTGGTTGTTGGCTCAGTTTCTGGGAGCTCCCTGAGGTCCAGGCTAGCTGACACTGTTGGTCTTCCTCTGGGGTTGCCATCCCCTTCAGTGGGTAAGGTTGTTCCTTCAATCCATCCCTTTACTCTTCCTTAGGCATCCTTGGCCTCCATCTGATGCTTGGCTGTGAGTCTCTGTATCTGTCTTAGTCAGTTGCTGGTAGAGCCTCTCAGATGACAGTCATGCTAGGCTCCTATGTGCAAGCACAACATAGCCTCAGTAATAGTGTCAGGGATTGGTACCTATCCATGTGATGGATCCCCAGTTGGGCTGGTTACTGGTCGGCCATTCCTTCAGTCTGTGCTCCATTTTTGTCCCTGCATTTCTTTTAGTCAAGAGCAATTTTGGTTTGAAAGTTTTGAAGGTTGATTGGTGTCCCCATCCCTCCACAGGGGGTCCTGTCTGACTACTTGAGGTGGTCTCCTCAGGTTCCATATCCCTACTGTTGTGAATTTCAGCTAAGGTCACTCACATAGAGTTCTGGGGTCCTCCCTCATCCCAGGTCTCTGGGACTTTCTAGATGTTCCTCCCACCTCCACCTTTGGCAGCTGCATTATTTCCATTCATTTTTCCTAGCTCTCTGGACTTCTGTCCTATATCCACTCTCACCCTCCCCCCCTGTTGTGGATAGCCCTGGGGCCGTTTGTATTCTGCTAATTCTGCCTTCCTGAGAGGGGCTTCAGACAAGGAGTAAGTTACACCTGTGACTTCTTGTGAACCAATCCCCTAGTGAATAAAGGAGTCAATCACTGGGTGCATAGGAGGGACTTCTGGATTGGAGGAAGGAAGAGAGGAAGCAGGAGAGAGAGAGAGAGAGAGAGAGAGAGAGAGAGAGAGAGAGAGAGAGAGAAGAGAGAGGGCCTTTTGGAGTGGGGACAGCAGATAGGTAAGATGTAGCTACTATAGTCTCCTGGTATCATGGTGGATCCAAAAGGATTCGCCACCAGAGGAATCAGATTTTGATAAGGCTTACAAGATTAGGTTTTAGTTGTTGCACCCAGAGGTTGAGTTACTATTGTTTCTGAGCTAAGTTTGTGTTGCATTTTCCTTCAGGTTCCAGGGAGAAAGGTACAGCCGCAAAGTGTGGGTTTGCCCGATGTGTACCACAGAGGCCATGGGAATATTGAAGCATGGGGCTGGCATGGTAGCGGCCCTCCAGTGGGAACCTAGAGAGCTGGGTGGAGAGATCCTGGGGCTCTGAGTCAGAGCCCCACGAGATGAAAGCAGGTTGGCCATTGCCCGCCAGTGCATGGCTGACCAGCCCGCTGGGGATGAGAGAACCAGAGAATAGCGCAAGAACATGCTGCAATATTCCTTCTTTTTAAATATTTCCTGCAATTCCCTTTTCCCTTTCTTATCCTCTCTCCTACACCAGTCCCTCCTGCCCTCTGCCTCCTGTGACTATTTAGTTCCCCCTTCTAAGTGGGATTCAGGTATCCTCACTTGGGCCTTCTTGTTTTACTTCTTAGGGTCTATGGATTGTATCACGGGTATTTTGTACTTTTTGACTAATATCCACTTATCAGTGAATACATACCATCCATATCATTTTAGGTCTGGGTTATCTCAATAAGGATGATATTTTCTAGCTCAATCAATTTACCTGCAAAATTCCTGATTTCTTTGTTTTTAATAGTTGAATAGCATTTCATTGTGTAAATGAACTACATGTTCTGTAACTATTCTTTAGTCAAGGGACTAAATTGATTCTAGTTTCTGGCTATTATGAATAAGGCTGCTTCTATTTCCTTAGAGGTTATGGGACTGTTTAGGTAGTTTACCTGATCTTGATTAAACTTTGATATGTGGTATTTGTCTAGAAAATCATCCATTTCATTTAGATTTTCCAGTTTTGTCGAGTATAGGCTTTTATAGAAAGACCTGATGGTATTTTGAATTTCCTCATTTTTTGTTGTTATGTCTCCCTTTTCATTTTTGATTGTGTTAATTAATTTGAATACTGTCTCTGTGCCCTTTAGTTAGTTTGGCTAAAGTTTTGTCTATTTTGTTTCTTTTCTCAAAGAACCAGCTCTTGGTTTCGATGATTCTTTGTATTGTTTCTAATTGGTTGATTTGAGCTGTAACTTTGAATATTTCCTGCCATCTACTCCTCCTTGGTGTGTTTGCTTCTTTTTTGTTCTAGAGCTTTGGAGTATGCTGTTAAGTTGCTAGCATAGGACCTCTCCAATTTGTTTATGTAGGCACCTAGTGCTATGAATTTTCCTCTTCCCACTGCTTTCATTGTGTCCCATAAATTTGGGTATGGTGCATTTTAATTTTTATTGAATTTACAAAGTGTTTAATTTCTTCCCTGACCAAATTATCACTGAGTTGTGGATTGTTCAGTTTCCACGAGTATGTTGGCTTTCTGTTGTTTCTGCTGTTGTTGAAGTCCAGCCTTATTCCATGGTGATGTTATAGAATACAAGGAGTTATTTCAATCTCCTTGTATTGAGGCTTGTTTTATGTCCAATTATATGGTCAATTTTGGAAAAGGTTCTGTGAGGTGCTGAGAAGAAGGTATATTCTTTTGTTTTTGGGTGAAATGTTTTGTAGATATCTGTTAAATCCATTTGGTTCATAATGCCTATTATGTCATTGTGTCTCTGTTTAGTTCCTGTTTCAATGACCTGTCTATTGGTGAGAGTGGGGAGTTGAAGTCTTTTATTATTATTCTGTTGGGTTAAATGTGTGTTTTGAATTTTAGTAAAGTTTCTTTTATGGATGTAGGTGCCCTTGCATTTGGGGCATAGATGTTCAGAATTTAGACTTCATGGTTTTTTTTTTTTTTTTTTTTTTTATCAGTATGAAATATACTACTCAATCTCTTTTGATTACTTTACTTATGGTTGAAAGTCTACTTTATTAGATACTAAGATGGCTACCCCAGCTTTTTTCTTGGGGTCCCTAAAGTTTTTTTCAGCCTTTTACTCTGAGATAGTGTCTGTCTTTGTCACTTTGGTGTGTTTCTTGTATGTATATCCTGCTTCCTTATCCAGTGTGTTAGCCTGTGTCTTTTTATTGGGGAATTGAGTCCACTGATGTTGAGAGGTATTAATGGACAATGATTGTTATTTTCTGTTATTTTGTTGTTAGAGGTGGTAGAATGTGTATGTGATTCACTTCTTCTGGGTTTGTTGTGAGATGATTAATTTCTTGTGTTTTCTTGGGTGTAGTTACCTTTCTTCTGTTGAATATTTTCTTCTGGTATCCTCTGTTGGGCTGGATTATTAGAAAGATATTGTTTAAATTTGGGTTTTGTCATGGAATATCTTGCTTTCTTCATCTATGATGATTGAGAGTTTTGCTGGATATAGTAGTCTGGTCTGGCATCTCTGGTCTCTTAGGGTCTGCAAGACATATATTTAGGATCTTCTTGATTTTAGGGTCTCTGCTGAGCTCAGGTGTAATTCTGATAGGTCTGCCTTTATAGACCCTTGGTCTTTTTTCGTTATAGCTTTTAATATTCTTTCTTTGTTCTGTACATTTACTGTTTTTATTATTATGTGGTGGGAGGATTTTCTTCTCTGTTACAATCTATTTGGTATTCTGCAGGTTTATTGTATGTTTATGGCAATTTCTTTCTTTAGGTTAGGGAAGTTTTTTCTCTGATTTCATTGAGGATGTTTTCTGGCCCTTTGAGCTGGGATTCTTTACCCTCTTCCATATCTATTATTTTTAGGTTTGGTCTTTTCATGTGTCCTGGATTTCCTGGATATTTTGTGTTTGGAGCTTTTTATACTTTATATTTTCTTTGACCAACATGTCAATATTTTCTATGGTATCTTCTATGCCTGAGATTCTCTCTTGTATCTCTTGTATTCTGTTGGTGATGCTTGTTCCTGTTCTCTTTCCTAGGTTTTTCATCTCCAGCGTTGCCTCCATTTGTTGTTTCTTTATTGTTTCTATTTGTATTTTTAGGTCTTGGACTATTTTGTTCAATTACTTCACCTGCTTGATTGTATTTTCCTGTATTTCTTTAAGGGATTTATTTGCTTCCTCTTTATAGGGCTTCTATCTGTTTGACTGTGTTTTCCTGAGTGTCTTTAAGGAAGTTATTTATATCCTCTTTAAAGGTCTCTATCATCTTCATGAGATGGGATTTAAGGTCAGAATCTTGCTCTTCAGGTATGTTAGGGTATGCAGGACTCGCTGTAGTAGGAGATCTGGGTTCCAATGGTGTCAAATTGCATTAGCTCCTGTTGATTATGTTCTTGTGCTTGCCTTTTGCCATGTGGTTGTCTCTGGTGTTAACTGGCCTAGGTATCCTGGATTGCAGCAGGCCTCCTTGGACACAGGTGGAGCTGTGTGTCTCAGTTAGAACAGGCCTCCTGGGAGGCAGGTGGTGCTGTGTTTCTTTGTAGATCAGGCTTACTGTGCCCCTGGTTAAAGCAGACCTCCTGTGTTCCTGCTTAAAGCAGGCCTCTTGGGAGACAGGCAGAGCTGTGGGTTAGGGGTACAGGCACACTGATGTGCCAAGGGTGCAGGTGGAAGTGCCTAATTATGGTTCTTTAATGCTTTAATCTTCCTTCTAGCCCACTACCCATCAGAGGTAGGAGAAAAGAAAGGTTAATAGGAAATGGGGGTTGGGGATCTGTTTAGAAGTAGTTTATTGGGGGTGATTTCAATCATCATTGTCAGCAGTCCATTCAACTAGCAAAACACAAAACACATATCAGCAGTGGCAGACCAGTTCATGCGGCAAATACCAAACAGGAGTCATTAGCAATGGCTTCAATCCAGAAGAAACCCTGAGGACTGCTGATTTGCAGGTATCTGCAGAAGTGGCAAGAAGCAACTCAAATAGCACCAGAAGTTTTTTTGGTTTTCTCTATGAAATCATGACAAGTGATTGTCAGGGAAGAAAGCAAGAGAAATCAATGCAAGAGTGTTAGTGTGTATATATATATATATATATATATATATATATATATATATATATATATATATATATATACTTTATACTCTTCATGTTTCCTCTCAAGTGTCTGCTTCAGCAAAACCTCACATGCCCTTTCACCATGCAGCTTCCAGAAAAACACCACGTGTCTGCTTCAGCAAAACATCCTCTCATAAGACAGTTTCCAGAAAGACATCACATGACAGAACTAAGTCTCCAACAAAACCAGAAATTTCCACTTTAAGTGCTGCTGTCCATCTTGGACTCATCATTCAGAGCTCAGCTAAGGCAATAGTGTTTTTTGAAAATATGTAGCTATATCTATCTATCTATCTATCTATCTATCTATCTATCTATCTATCTATCTATCTATCGTCTTACTATCTATATTATCTATGCATCTATGTATCTATATATCTATCATTCTATTGCTTATATCTATCCATCCATCCATCCATCCATCCATCCATCCATCCATCCATCCATCCGTCTATCCATCTAATTCCTTGTGTGCACATGCCAGGTGTGAAGGTCAGAGGACAATCTGTGGGTGTTGCTTCTCTCTTTCCACATTTGAGTCCTGAGCACTGCACTCAGGTCCTCAGCAGTGAACACCTTTATCTCTGAGCCATCTATCCAGCCTAAATTGTTATTGTTCAAGCAACTGTTTGTGGTAATTTGCTACAATATCCCTATAAAACTAATATAAGTGGTAAATTGAAAAAGAGGTATCTAATGTTCAGTAAATTAGCCTTTTGTAGAAATGTAACCTTTAAAATTTAGTCAGTTTAACTATGCAATGTTGGTTACACATGTTAGAAACACATTCTTCTTAACACAATTATTTTAAAGGCCATCTTTCTGGGTATATACATATACATATTTATAAACCAATGTTCCTATATATTATAAAATTTTCATAGCTACAATAGTAATGAAATGAATTACAAATTCTTTTATTTTGTTTTTGTTTTTGGGGGACAAAGTCTTACTATGTATTGATGATTGGACTTGAAGTTATGAGATTTTTGCCTCCACCCCTGCCAAGTGCTGGGATACAGATTCTTATATTTTTTTCCCTTAAAGTGCAAAATTTTTATTGATCTCAGAATAATTTTACTGAAAGGAAATTTTGAAGGATTCCAGGTCTCAAGTTTGGGAGCCAAGGGAAGATCCTTCTTTAATGTGTTTCAAGTTTGTTAATAAATTAATTCAAATTCGAGAACTTAGAAATCAAAAGTGAAGTGGAATAGAGTTAAAGTCTGAGTATGAATTTTCTTGCTGAGGTTCTTATGTTAAATACTTGGTCCTCAGCTGGTGGTGAAATATTGGAAGGTTCTGGAAACTATCAGGTGGATCCTAACTGGAGGAAGCAGGTCACTATGGATGAGGATCTGCCTGGTTCCTAGACCCTTTCTCATGGCTTCCTGTCCACCCTGAGTGAACAGCTTTCCCACACACTCTAACTCCATGAGGAGCTGCTGTGACCACCACAGACTTAGAAATGAGAGATAAATAACTATAGACTAAATCTCTAAGCCCACAAGCCAAAATGAAAAATGCTTCTGTTTAAACCAGTGGCTCTCAACCTGTGATCCTAGAACCCTTTGGGGGTTGCATATCAGATATTCTGCATATCAGATATTTACATTATGATTTGTAACAGTAGCAAATTGCAGTTTTGAAGTAGTGAAATAATTTTATAGTTGGGAGTCACCACAACAGGAGGAATTCTATTAAAGGGTCACAGCATTAGGGATGTTGAGAACCACTGCTTTAAATTGTTATGTCAGGTATTTAACCACAGCAATGTCAAACTGATGGATGTGGTGTGGTATATTATTCAGGGTTTAGTATAACAAGTAGAAACCCATCTCAGCTTTTCAAGTGAGAAATAATTCAACCCAGGCCAACAGAAAGCCATCAGAGATTCAGCAAATGTGGAAAGCCACTGGAAGCCATTGATCCGATCTACCACCAGCACTTAGAGAATCAGAAAGTTACAGAAACCTTGTGAAAATTTTACATCAGCATATTAGGAGACTCCAGGAAACATGCAGAGATACTTGAAACACCCTCCACATGTAAGAGCCAGGGCCACTGCAGGGCCATGTGTGGGAGCAAGGATGCAGTCTTTTTTGCTTTCTATACTTGCAATCCTGCACAACAGCCTGTCACTGTCATTCTCTAAACTGAAACTCTACCTCGGGGCTCTGCAAAGTATAATCATCAGACATCAGTCTTGTGGAATACAGATCAGAGTGTAAAGGGAGAACTTGAAAGCTAAATTTCAAATAGAGAGTCTGCCCAGAACCTTTGAGTGGCATGAGACACAGGATCTTTTTTCTATCTTAAATTTCCCCAAAGTGCAGTTTCCATAATTAACCAAAGTGATTTTGATTTAATATTTCTATCGTAAGTTTAAAGTAAAAGGTTTATAGCAACAATGGCTTTTCAAATAAGAAAGTTAATTAGTTTTTGATAAAAGACGGGGCCTAAGAGTTTGGAATAGCTGCTGTGTCTATTATTATTATAGTTAGGTGCCCAAACCTTAGCTGAGATGGTGTGCTTCTGCTAAGTGTAGGGCAATGGGATAAAAGTGCCTTGCTGTACTTGGTAGAAGCTGTTTAAGTTTACAGCTCACTGATGTTCTAGCTGGTGGCTCTTCCTCAGATAAAATCCTCAAGGATTAATCGCTGCCACATCTGCAATTTTCTGATTACATCTGCAGAGATGTCAAGGCCATAGCAGAAGACTGCAAAAACTGGAGGCAAAAAGCAAGGCATCCTGGAGCAGAGACATGGGGGTGGGGGATTTGGAGGGAGGAAAACAAAGAGAAAGAAGCCATATTATGATCCTTGCTCATGTATTGTTTTCCCCTTCTCCCATATGGATCAATAATTGTTAATGCACTTTACCTGTTATTTCTGTCTCCTCAGGCTCAGGTTAAAATATGACATAAACAATATATATTTGTTAGAAAAATGAAGCCTGAAAATTAATGTATTGAAAGACTTAAATTGATTGTGATTTAGGTAGTCTTCAGAATATGATGAAATGAATAACTACCATTCAAAACTTTAGAATAATTTAAAATAAGTAAAGCTACTGTATTTACAAGGACAAATGATATCTAAGAAGGATGAATTTTTTATATGGATGCGACATGTCCAAAGTCTCTTGACAACTGATGAACGCAGAGACTCAGCATTTGGCTGATGCACATGTACTTCACATTCTAAATGGGTTCATGCATTGGGATTAATTTATTTTGTAAAAATTTCTCATGAATCCTTCCCATTTGACTTAAATATGAAGTCAAGACATTATCCCCGTGTGTCAAGAATAGATATGTTAAGAGGGAAAACAGAAAAGAAACTATAAAAAGCTGAACAATTCTTCATAGAATAATTGCACTCAAGCATTTTATCCCCAAGACTTTTCTGTGTAACCCGAGCACAGTAGGATGGAGACAACATAGTCCTCATCCACGTGCTTATAGCTTACCTCCAATCCAGATTCAGGGGCAACTGATCAGAGCCTCGGTTCTGTCCTACGGTTGGAGGTTCCTGGTGCTTTGCTTTTGCGTTTGTTTTTATAATGGATGGATGAGTGGACATACATGAATGCATCTGTATGTGGAGGCCAGGAGACAACTTCCGAGGTTGTTTCTTAGGAACTGTCTACCTTGTTTTTTTGAGACAAGGGTTTCCTTATTTTGAATGCACTAATTAGATTAGTTGGGCTGAGCAGCAAACTCCAAGACTTGATTCTTCAATGCTGGGATTAGAGGGTGTACCATCATGCCTTTTTTTTTTTTTTTAAACATAGATATTGGGGGTCAAATTCAGGTCTTTTTGATACAAAGCTAACATTTTACAAAACCAAGCTATTTTTTTCAGTCTCCTTCAGGAGTTCTTGAGATAGAAAAAAAAAGAACTTAGCAGATTGAGGGCATTAGTCCCATGACCAAATTAGTTGGAGGAATTCAACATGGAAGCAGATACATGGGAAAACCTTAGGGATCTGGAGCCAGTAAGGTCTCAGATCTTTTAGTAGTAGGCCAGGAAATGGTACTGTACTGACCTCGTTTATGGTCAGGAAGGTCTTTATAGTGCTGAGGAGGATGTATAGAGCTTTACAACATCATGAGGTCTTATTTCTGCTGAAGTTGAGGAGAAGGCAGGTAACAAATGAGAAAGATCCACAGTTTCAGAGGATGGAGGGTGTATAACACTGAGCTCTGTGTCTGAGAGTGTGTCATGCAAATGACCAGAGGCCACCACAGGGTCTGGGAGCAAGCCTGAATACTGCAAAGTAACTTCTTAAAGAGTATCGTTATGATGAGCTCAGTCTTGGGACAGAAGGTAAAGGGAACAACTCATAAAATGTAAAGGTGGTTAGGACTGGGATGAGCTAAAGGCTTAGGTGGAGAGGGTAGATATCAGTGCTGAGTCTCCTCAGTAATGCTTTATTTTCTATTTATGTGCTGGATCTTTCCTTCATTTCACAGCAGAAGGCCTTAAGATCAAGATAAGCAGAGCCTCTTACTTTAGGCAGTGTTGTTTTAGGGGAGAACGTGGTGCTCAGGAAATGGATCCTCTCTCTGCTGCTGTTGCTGCTGACACTTTCCATTGTACTTGGATGAGCCCTTGAAACTGCAATGGTTTCTTTAAGCTTGCTCTCAAATGGCTCAAGAAAGCTTATTGACTCTTCATGCACCACCTACATGCATCACCAGGGTGTATTGTTGGGTCTATAGAGTGTATCACTGTGGGTGTGGGTCAGAAATAGAGATGGCATTAAAAGCACTATTTTTTATTGTATAATATCTTAAAATACAAGTGGCATTGGCTTCAAGATCATAAGTGTTGTAAGTATTCAGTGGACTCTTGTTCTTCATAGGAAAGGTTTGGTAATAAATACTGTTCATTCCCTGTAAGTAACTCATTAATTGGCCTAATGAACCATTGTCAGACATTAGACAGGTGTAGTCTGAAGGCTTTCTAAGTACCACTAGGACTCCAAGTTAGTTTGGGAGGAGACAATGAAGATGATAAATTAAAGACCTTATTGTTCGATATTGAATCTTGTTCAGATTTTTTCTTAAGACAGAAAAAAGTTGATTCAGATGTGCTATAAGATTTTATGTTAAAGCCAATATTTTTAGCCACAAAGATATAAGGCATGATGTTAGGAAACGTTGGCATTCCAGCCTCGGGGTAATGATTCAAGTTTCTAGGGATTAATGCTTGCTACTTCAAGACTGCAATTCTCTGCACATTTTCTTGTCCTAAGGAGACAATGATGGTTGTGTAATTTCATCCCCCTTGGCCACAGTACTTCTGTGGTAGACATGACAGTGCACCGGAATAGACTTAAATAAAGTTCTGCTGACTGCACAGTGGAGCGATGATTAATAGCAAAGCAGCCTGGTCCGCCCAGAGTGATTGCTCCATAGCTCATCGTCTCAGGGTCTCACATTCTTTATTAAAACAGTAGATTGATTTTTCTGCTTTCATAGCTTCTTTGGGATAAGGTAATGTATTTCTTGCCTGGTTCCAGCAGCAGCTTGCAACTGTGTAGCTGCTTTCTTGTCACTATGCATGTGGGAGTGCCCGTGCATGAGTGTGGAGAAGGTATGTGGGTCTTCCTGTGTTGTGCAAAAGTTCTGGGCTGGACACTAGGAAATGAGATTATCTTTACTGTCCTTGAGATTCAGATGGCTCAGGAAAAAGCTTTTGAACTTTTGACTTTCTTAACAGCAGCTTTTCTTTTGCCTTCAGTGTGGGTGACAGCCCTTGGTCAGTGTGACTGGGTGGACCAGTAAAACTCTGGAGTGGAGGTTAGGAAGGCAGGAAGACAGGTTCGAAACTCAAGCTCGTGCTGCCATGAATCCTGCACCTGCCATTTATTCTATGTGATTGTCAGGACGCTTGTTCATTGAATCAAAGCATTTTCCACACCAATCTGACAACCTATGCTTGTTCCCTGGAGGGTTTCTCCTTCAGTGGAGGGAGAAAATGGACTCCTTACAGTTGTTCTCTGACTTCCACACATTCAGAGTGGCAAATGTGTATATAGATATGCACACATACAGAGAGATACACATAGTCACATACAGTCATTCACACAAGCACACACACAGACATACACACACATACACACACACACAAGGATATACACAGACACAGACACAGACAGATACATACACAGACATACACACATAAAGACACACACAGAGAAACACACAGAGACACACGTACAAACACACACTGAAGTGGAAATTTCTGGTTGTGTCATGTGATACAGACTCACATGATGTTTTGCTGAGGCAAGACCCAAGAGAGGACATGTGATGTTTGGAGAGAGTATAAGTAAGACTTGACAGAAAGTCACAGGGCTGCTTGTATAGCTGGCTGTGGAATCCTTTGTTAGTCTCTCATCTTTGCTGATTTTCACTTAGTTGAAAGAGGCATGACAGAGAACTCCCAGCATTCTGGCCAGTCCTGGTCACTCCTGCTGACTCCTGCAGGTTTGGCAGTTTCTGCTGGACCGTGCTGTCCTTGCCGATTCATTTCCAGTGACACATTTGAACTGGACTGCTGGCATCCTGACAAACAGATTGGAATCCCCCCAAGGAACTACTGCTAAACAGGTCCACATCCCCTTGTCATATTTACCATCTTCCCCCCTACATTTGGGCAGTGGGCTATAAGTGGGTGTCAAAGTATTTGAGAACACTTATTGAAGTAGGTATTGAAAAATCTAAGCCTACAACACATACTCAGACACACACACAAACAGACATACACACAGACACATGTACAGACACGCACACACATTTGGACACACACACAGATATATTCACAGATAAATGCACATACACACAGAGAGACACACACACAATTATAACAGATAAAATGCTAATTAAAAACACTTTGCTGACTAGGCCAAATTGCCTTATTTTCTTGACTAAGTCTAGTGTGAGTTTGAAAGAAGGAGTTTGTATTAGACAAAACATCTTAGAACAAGGTAATAAATTGTCTTCTAAAATAAACCCAGTAACTTCTGGTTCAAGAGAATTTAGAAAATATCTGATAAATATCTCACAGGAAAAGTTGACACCCTGTTTATGTGGCCCTGGTCCTTTCTTTGCACTTTTTTGGCCTCCTCCTTCAAACAATTCCTGGGGCCCACAGTGGTCTTTAGTGGTTAACATGGGGGATTATCAAATGAACCCTGTATTAATTCTCTTCATTGCCACTCAGTCACAAAAGAACAAACACGGTATGTACTCACTGATAAGTGGATATTAGCCCAAAAGTTTGGAATACCCAAGATTCAATTCACAGACCATATGAAACCTAAGAAGGAAGAGCAAAATGTGGATGCTTCAGTGTTTCCTAGAGGGGTGAACAGAATACTCACAGGAGGAAATATGGGGAGAAAGTGTGGAGCAGAGACTGAAGGAAAGGCCATCAGAGACTGCCCCACCTGGGGATACAGCCCATATACAGACAACAAACCCAGACGTTCTTGTGGATGCTGGGAAGTGCTTGCTGATGGAAGCATGATAAGCTGTCTCCTGAGAGGCTCAGGCAGAGCCCGGCAAATACAGAGGCAGATGCTCGCAGCAAACCATTGGACTGAGCGTGGGGTTTCAGATGGAGGAGTTGGAGAAGGACTGAAGGCGCTGAGGGGGTTTGCAGCCCCATGAAGGGAGCAACAGTGTCAATTGGCCAGACATCCTGGAGCTCCTGGGGACTGAACCACCAACTAAAGCACATGGAGGGACCTATGGTGCTGGCCACATATGTGGAAGAAGAGGGCCTTGTTGGCTATCAGTGGGAGGAGAGGCCCTCGGGCCTGAGGGTGTTAGATGCTCCAGTGTAGGGGAATGCTAGGGAGGAAAGACAGGAGTGGGTGGGTGGGGGAGCACCCTCATAGAGGCAGGGGGAGGAGGGATGGGTTAGGTGATTTCCAAAGGGGAGACTTGGAAAGGGGAAAACACTTGAAATGTATATAAAGTGTGTGTGTGTGTGTGTATATATATATATATATATGTATATACATACATACATACATACACACACACATATATACACATATATATGTGTGTGTGTGTGTGTGTGTCAATGATTTTGATTGTCAGAGTTTCCAAAGCTGTATTAGAATAGAAGTTCTAGTCTCTGAATGAGTTGTCAGAAAGCACTGTGTTTTAAAGTCACAGCAAACCTGTCAGAAATTTCAGTTGTGGGCTCTGTATTTTCCATAATGCTATATATCATTAAACTTTGGTCTTGTGAATTAATATCTGTATTAGTTATTTTCTTTGTTGCTGTGAGAAAAAAAAAATCCTGAACAAAGCAACTGAAGGAAGAAGGATTTATTTATTACTTATAGTTTGAGGATGCAGAGCACAATGAGGTTGAGGAAGAGCTAGAAGCAAGCAGTAGCTTGAGATGGGGGATGTCATTTATCCATAGTCACGGAGCAGAAGATGAATAGTCCTGGCCAGCTAGTCTTCTCCCTTTTACTCAGTCTTGTACCTCAATCCATGAAATGGTGCCACCCACAGTTAGGATAGCAATATTGTACCCAATCTGAAAACCAAGTCTCTTGAGGTGAGTTGTATCTCCATGAAGGACAGCCTCAAGTTCCCTGCATCATGGAGTCTCTAATTATACAATCCCCAAGAGTAAAGAGATGGATGGATATTTATCAGGTAGAAAATTTCCCATCTTAATTATAATGAAAATTATATATGACTTCTAGCTTTTTTTTAGGAAGGTAGGAGAGCTTTGCCTTAGCTGTAAGCTACTGGCCTCTGAACTCTCCACAGCTGCTTATGCTAAAGCTTCATCTTCATCTCAGTTTGAACCTTGTGAAGACACTCTTGCCTTTTCCATACAAATATATTTTTGTCCAAAGACTCACACTATGGTACCCAGCACCAGCCTTCCAATGCAGAAACCGAAGCCAGTCTTATTTGACTGACCCTGACCCAAATCCGCTCCAGTTTCCCCAGTTGCCCACTTTCATGATCACTTTTCAATACAGTCCAATGTGAGCATAGGATTTCAAGAAGACAGTTCGGGATATAGGAGGAAAATACCAAACTTCTGTTTCTCACCATTTTGTATTTATTAGCTTCATTTGCTACTATTGTAATATACACTTACACTTTACACATATTTCAGTGAACACAAAAAGAGGATGCCTCCCTCAAGGCTGTTTAGCAGTCACACGTACACGAAACACTGCAGTACCGGTGGTTAGACATCACCTCTTGCCTACCCTGTTACAATAGCCTGCTGCCCACTAACCTTGATGTATACTGACAGCTTCTAGTTCAGTCCAAAACACAGATGCTAGGAGTTTACCTGTTATTAATAGTAAATCTAGTCACGTCTCTTGTTTTAAACCTTTTCAGTGGTTCCCTGTTTGCTCCAGATAAAGTCTTGTTATTAACGACCCCCAGATCCTGAAAGTGTTTCCTGCTTTCTCCTCCACCTTTTCCACAGCCAGATTGAATCATGTGTTCTCCAAATGTGCCATTTTTTTTGTTCTGAGTGTTTGGACATGCTCATCCTTTTTGTCTGAAAGCTCTTTGTCTCCAGTTTAATGCCACCTCTCCTAAGATTGACTTCCCACAAATGCTTCAGATCTGAGTGTGGATGCCGCTTGCTCTAGAAACTTCAACCACACAAACTGCCCAATAACATTAGAGTTATATATAACTTAGCTTCCTTTTATGTATCTCTTTGACTAATGTGTTTTTCTTCCTGGTGGGGCATATGACACTGCTCAGCACCTAGATATCAACTATTTGCTGTGTGGGTAGATAAAAATTCATTCATATTGTCAGCACACAAGCCAATGGGACAGTTTTAATGATCCATCAATTTTCCAAGACATATTAGGAGTGTGAACGAATCTACTTTTCATTTAAAACCAAAAATATTAAATTCTCTGATCTCTTCCTCCTCCTCCAACGAAAGTTTGCCTTGGTGATTTGGTGAATTGTGAACATTTTCCTGAAGAGAAATATGCGTCATCAATGTCTTCTTGACATTTGCCATTCAAATGGGAATTCCTGGAGGTTTCACTGCACGGGGCTATGGTGAAGTTTATATCTAGAGAAGTGTCCACATTTGAGAAATAAAATAAACAAACAGTATATCTGATCATCTTCTGGCATTGAGGCTACTTAAAGTATATCGGATTCTTTAAATGATTTGAGGTATTGTGTGAATGCTCACATTCTTGATTAGGTTTACCATTTAGTAACAGGTACACTCCTAGTGTCTGTGTTTTGGACTGAATTGGAAGCTCACAGAACATATCAAGGTTAGTGGGCAGCAGGCTACTGTAACAAGATTTACTCATATATAGCAGACTTTTGCAGCATGGACAAAAAGGCCTTGCTGAACTTCATTTTCCTTGTTAATTCTGGAAAGCAGTAAAACCCCATTGGAGACTGTGTACACTTTGTTTTCTCAGCCTCTCCTACTCAGAGTTAAGAATGGCTTTGGAAGGTAGCTTTCTGTTACAGGAAAACAATCAGGTATGAGTCAAGTCGGTCCAAGAGTAAATGAGTGATGAGCACGTTAGCTATCTAATAAAGACATGTTTCTTGTCTAATGGGATTTCCTGGAGGTTTCAATGCTTGGGGCTATGGTGAAGTTTATACCCAGAGAAGTATCGGCATTTGAGAAATAAAACAAACAAACAGTCTGTCTGGTCATCTTCTCGTGATGAGGCTACTTATCAGATTCTTTAAATGATTTGAGGCATTGTACTGAAATCACCATAGCAACAAAAAGACAAGCCATAATTTGTTGGGCAATTCTCAGCAGGAGTCAAAGTTGAAGGGAACTTCCTGTGGACCAAGGTCAGAAGCAACCATGATCCACTCTGCGGGTGCAATGTTGGTGTTGAGGTAAGACACTGCTCCTACATGGAGGTCATTCAGAAATCCTGGCAGCAATATCATCAATGTCACCCCACATTCTAAGACTGTGTTAAAATGCATGTATCTGGGCTGAGAATATGGCTCAGCATGAAGCACTTGCTGGAAAAATAAGAGGTCTGGAATTCAGATTCCCAGAAGCTACATACATGCCAAGTGAGCTTAGTAGCTGGCCAGAACCTCTAGCCTTGGAAGATGGAGAAGGATTATCAGAGCAAGATGGCTAGCCAGGTTATATCTGTGGCTCTGGGGCTGAGAGACTGTCTCAGAGGAATAGGTAGGAGAGCAGCTCGGGAGGAGTCCAGACACAAGCCTCGAGCCTCAACATGCACACTTACATACGAGCACTTACATATATATGCACATGAACAAGAAATATGTACAATACACACACACACACACACACACACACACACACAGAGAGAGAGAGAGAGAGAGAGAGAGAGAGAGAGAGAGAGAGAGAGAGAGAACAGTCATTTTGACCATGGCAAACCACACAAGTTATTAGGAACATCCGCACCCCTGTGCACCTTCCTGATGACCAACTTTCAGAACCTTTTCTGAAATGAAATGAAAGTCCTGTGCTCCTTGCACAGGGCCGTCCCTGGCAGCCTTGTAGACTCACTATGTTGCCAAGGTTGACTTCAAACTTATTATTTCCCACAGTCTTCAGCCTTGAGCACTGTGATCTCATCACAGCAAGCATTGTAGTTTCACAATTCCCTTATTATGATGTAACAAATAGAATTAGGTGGCAGCACACTATTTTTATACTTATACTCAAGTATTTTGTAATTTTGTCTAGAAAGACTGATTTTTCAGAAGAGAGAAAATGTGGCCCCTTTCTTATCTGAAAGGAGGGGCGTTTGGGGAGAGGCATATCATTTAAGAGAATGTTCTGGGATTTCTGCAGAGGGGTGTACCCGGGGAACTCATATGTTGATTTGGAAGCTCACACAAACTTGGATCAAGTTTGTTGGAAAGTGTAGGACAGCAGAAGGTTACTGAAACATCTTAGATTTTATCACAATGCTAGGATTGGCTGATGTCCTAATCACTCAGAGGTTAATCCAGGTGAGGTGAGAGAAAACGGCATAGTTTTCCCTGTAGGAAAAGAAAGCAGGAGTGAAGATTAGGACATCTGGAATGAAATGAGCTATCTCAGTCCCCAGGGGGAAATTCTGAGAAGGAAGGTCTTAGAGGGTAGATGAGTGACTCTAAAGTTAGAGACCTCAAAATCACTGTGTGATACAACCTATAACTGGAACCTGTCATTCTTGCCTCCAGTGTGCCAAGCAGATAGGGTAGATGACTTTGCCTTGTCCTGATGTTTTGCTTGAGTTTGAGATACATGAGTAATAGTGGGAATTTGGTCTGAAAAAAAAAACAAACCAACCCACATATCAAAATATAAAATCTGTTCAGATTGGGTTACACTTGCTGCTGCTGCTGCTTCTCCAGTCCCACTGCCTGCTTGCTACCCATCCAGTTACTTGGTGACTTCAGCTTTCATGGCATTCTACCTGTTTTTACTCATAGTTTCCTTTCCAGTCTCAGCATCATGGTCTTTATTCAAGTCGTTTTGTACAGAGGACTACTAGAGCCTTCCAACTGGCTTTCTACCTCCCCAGCTTTCGAACAGCTGATTCTTCTTAAAACTTTTGCTAAAATAAATGTCCTGGGAGACTGTTTAGCACACTGCTCAGATAATTTTTCTTTTTAAACCTAAGAACAGTTGGATTTTGTGGCCACTGACTCTACATCTGTAGATTTAATTAGACACATATGGAAAATACTTTTTAAAACATTCACCTATACTGGGCATGTGCAGATTTTTCTTGTCATTATTTCCTAACCAAACTGGTATAATGATTATTCATATAATATTTACATTGAAAATACATAGAAAATAATCTATAAATTATTTAAAGGATTCTGGGTTGGACACAGATTATATGCACCAAACCATTTCATATAAATGAGAACTATATACGATAATGGGGCCATCAAAATTAGCAGAGAATCCATCCCTAGAGGCACTGTAGGTGTGGCTGCTATATCACATCTCCTTCAGTAGGGTATGGAGAGGGAGAGGCTATCTGTGGTCAGGGTTCTGTTCTGAATGATTAGTAGCCTAATACCTCCTGAAGAAAGCAAGCACGAGACAATCATCACTCCCATGTCATGCAGGCCCAGACAGGCTCTCAGGGTGGAGAGCAAGCTGGAGACTAGAAGAACCCCACCTGGGACCATGGGTACCAGGCAGGATGAGCCTGAGACAGAGACCCTAACATGGGGCCACTCAGGAGGGCCCAAGTGAGGCAAGAGCTCAAGACAACCACTAGACCAGCGAGTGATGTGAGGGCCCAGACCAGGAGCAGTTTGAGATGACCATCAGTCTGGCATCACGCAGGCCTGGAATGGGGGCAGACCATGCCTGAGGCGACTTCTACACAGTACCATAATGCATGAATGGGGCGTAGCACTCCTAAGACCACTCCTGAGATGATGTCAGGCACTCAGAGATTGCATGCGCCACTAAGAGGAGCAAGTAAGTGGTGGAGAAATGGAAGAGGAAGAGGAACAGAAGGATGTGGGCACAATGAAGAGAGGCAGAACTGGAGGCTCAAGGGTGTGAGTAGCCAGGGATGCCACCAAAGACCATGGTGGAATCCTGGCCTGTGCTATCACCAGTGGCCACATTTGGGTCTGTGGTCCTTCAGCAGCAGGGGCCTGTTATCCCCAAAGAAGAGGTGGATATCCCTGGTCTTGGTTGCCACCGGGACATGTTAATGTCTGAGGGCTGTGCAGAACTGGTTTCACCTCTCACCTGGGCATCAGGGGAGAACTAATCCTAGGCATGTGAGAGCAGGAGAGCTGACCTCTCTTAGCTAGCTGCAGTGCTCAGGAGATCAGGTGTGGGCCCAGAACACTGTGGGAGTCATAGGTGAGCCAACCCTGTATGAGCAAGCATGGGAGAGTGGGTCTTGCCACTTCTCTCCCAGGTGATGGCAAGGACAAGGGAGAGATACCTTCTTTTCCCCTGACTCCTTATTACCTGAGACAGGTGGGAGACCTGGCCCTACGGTCATGAGAGCAGGGGAGCTGCCCCTGAATCGGTCCCTCACCAGCTGCAGTACTCTCAGGAATTTGGGCTCCACACCTCGTCTGAGCAGCACAGTAGAGCTGACCCTGATGGCAGGGACATGAGTAAGCCAGCCTCAAGAGTGTGAACACTGGAAACCTGGTTCCACCATTG
Source organism: Uromys caudimaculatus (assembly GCA_028551405.1). Classification (NCBI taxonomy): domain Eukaryota; kingdom Metazoa; phylum Chordata; class Mammalia; order Rodentia; family Muridae; genus Uromys; species Uromys caudimaculatus. The sequence continues at coordinate 51,239,108 of CM052702.1, forward strand.
TCTGCCATGAGATGACATGGTCCAGGGAGAGATGCCAATCCCCCACCTTGCCCCTTGCCACCATCACAGGCAGGAGAATTGGCCCTGAGGTCATCAAAGCAGAAGGGATGGCCCTACCTCTCACCTGCTGCAACACTCAGGAAAGCAGGCCCTGCACCTCATCTGGGCAGCAAGGTAGAGCTGGCCCGGGATGTGGGGGTTGATGATGAGCTGCCCTGAGGGCATGAACATGGGAGAGCTGGTCCTGCCTCTTGTCTGCTGTGTGGTGGTGTAAGCAAGGGAGGGATCCCCCTCCTCTCCCCTTTACCCGCTCCACCTACTATGGACAGGAGAGCTGGCCCTGATGGAGTCATGAGAGCTAAAGAGCTGTCCTTACCCCTTACCTTCTGCAGCATTCTAGATAGCAGGCCCTACATCTCACCTAGGCAGCATAGTAGAAGTGACTCTGGATGTTGGGGTTGCAGGTGAGCCAGTCCCACAGGTGTGAGCTCAGGAGATAAGGCCCTGCTTCTTGTTTGCTGAGCAGTGGTGCAGGTGAGGGAGAGACACCTTCCTGCCACCCTGTCCCCCCCCCCCCACCTATAGCAGGCAGGAGACCTGGCCTTGAGGTCATGAGAGTGGGAGCCCTGTCCCTCACCAGCTGCAGAACTTGGGAGAGTGGGCCCTGCACCTCACCTGTGCAGCAGAGCAGAGTTGGTCCTAGTTGCAGCATGGGTGGTGGTGGTGGTGGTGGTGGTGGTGGTGGTGGTGGTGGTGGTGGTGGTAGTGGCAGTGGTTATGGTGAGCCAGTCCTGAAAGCATGAGAGAAGGAGAGCCTGTGGGCTGACCAGCTCAGATACCTCTCAGGCCCAGATTCAGGACTTTGAATTGGCCCATCCCAACACCTACCCCATTGATGAACTGCTGGAGTACATGAAGGAGCTGGTCCTACAGATCCAAAACTACAGGATCTCCATGACACAGGGAAACAACAGGACATCTGAGAGGAGTCCCAGTGAGATTCTGGTATTGACAGAATAATAGAAGACAGAGGCCTCATACCAGACCATCAAGTCATTGCCATGAACATTCGCAAGCAAAGACATGTAGATAAAAGGGTACACTGTGGGACAACACTGTGATACACTACAGCTCCCACAAGATTTTCTTTTCTCTGTTGAGGAGGAGGTTGCGAGGGTGGAGGGCAGGTATTGGGGGGGGGGAGATGAGTGGGATAGGGGTGCATGATATGAAATTCACAAAGAACCAATAAAAAGTGAAAAAAATAGCAGAGAAAAAGAGAACTATTCAAAATGTTCTTAAATATAAATAATTGACTTATAGAAAGAAATCACTTAAATTTCTTTGCCAAATATTTTAACAAACTTTGAAAACAATGACATACAAAAGTAAGGTAACATTGTTGAGTTTTGTTTTTGTTAATGGTTAAGTTAAGGCTTTCTGGGGGAAATAACAAAGGGAAAAATCACGTGAAGCACAACTTGTATTTTCTAAGTCAAGAAGTCTTGAACGTTGCATGCAAGGATGGTTAAGATACAGAGTTAGCAACACTTTCTTCATGTTTGTCCTCTAGCTCTACACTCAGAGGAACTTGCTAGAAACTGTCCAAGTCTTTCCAGCAAGTGCTGTTCTTTTTGCTTGGACTATCCACACATCCTCCCATGACTGGATCTTCTTCATTCTTTTGCTAGTTGATCAAATGTTTTTGTCCTAAAAAAGGTCTTCTCAGTTAACCTGATGCAAACTAGCCAGTCTTCATTGTCTCATTTTATGAAGTTTACTCTCTTATTGCTTGCTCTGCATTCTTCATAATTGCTATCATTAGCTGACATATCCTAAGTATTTTTAAAATCTGCCCCTTGTAATGCAAGTTTTGTGCATATCTAGACTTTGTCTGTTTGTTCATGTTTTTGATATATGAGAGAAGTCTTGGGACTTTTTGTTGAATGTGTGAATAAAGAGATGGGTTGTTTACATGCAAATAAAAAGAAAGAGATAACAGAACACAATGCTGAGTTTGAGGTAAGGCTGTGTAAGTATCTATATTTTTATTAGTTAAAAATGTTACTATCTGTCCAAAAGATGATAAACTATGTACCATAAAGAAGACTTTTCCAGAAACGAGAGTGCCAGCTGCATCCTCTCAAAGTGTTCACACATCCAGTTTGTATAACTGAATAATATAAAAACTGGGCCATAAATCAAATATCTAATTGGTTCTTCTTTTAAGATACTAAAATTAAACTCAAGGGAAGATTTTTTAAAAAATCAGATACTACTGACTAGATTGAAGAAATGGTTGACCAGGGTTAGTCTCTCTGACTATCAGGCATTTGAAAGAGAGGTGGGAAGACCTGGTATAAATAGTTTGGAAAAAAAAAAAGAACCACAGTGAAAATACCTGCTCTGCTATCTATAGTCAAGTCTGCAGGGTGTTGAAGAAGACTACTGTAGTCTTATTTTGATCAGCTCCTGAAATATATAAATCTTGTTTAACTGACCAATTCAACATCGGAAAAAAAGCATTGGTTTTACTCTTCTCCCCTAGAATTGCAGATTTTTTTCTTGGCCATAATAAAGATCTGGTCAGGTCTTCAATACAATATTATATTTTAAATGTCTTCAACTAACCCACCTGTTAGGAACAAAATTGAAACAGGATTCAGTAGCTCCATTTTTCCTTCATTTATTCCACTGTGAAATCTTTATTTAGTACCTGTCATGGATCTGGTAGTGTTGGTTCTAGGGTTGCAACAGTCACCAAACCAGAAACTATCCTTAAGGAACACAACTTCCAGAGAAGGCAATTGGTAAACAGTTGAGCAAACAAGCAGTACTGATTCTGATAAAATCTACAGGATAAACGTTTCCATTAACAACAAAGCAAAGAACAGGAAGCGCCGTGGAAAGGGAGGACTTTTTCTTGGTGGTGACATTTTAGGCTGAGACCTGAAAAGCTTGTAGGATCCAGGTATTTGAAGAGCCAGGATTAAGGGCTTCCAATGCCAGTGTAGGGAGAAACATATAGAAGAAAATGTCAGAATCCCATGTGCTTAAGCAAAATGAACAGAGAAACTATACGATGGCATGGGAAAGGTGAGCGCAGACCAGGATGCATAGACCATTACAGCATTTCATTTTAAATGCCAAGGAAGTCATTCAGATGTTTTTATAGGAGGAGAGACAGGACTTAAACATAGGAAGCCAATAAAATGTTTTAATGGAAGAAATGGCAGAATCCAATTTTAATGACCATTCTTTTATACGGGGTTGACTTTCAGGGCTACACAACTGAAGCACAGAGGTGAGCAAGGTGATGTCTGTAGTCTTCTACGTAACGTTTAAGGTTTGTCTGCGGTTTTAGTAGTGGGTGTAGAGGGAAGTGGAGGGATCCGCAGTGAGTTGTGGAAGCATGGTCCACGTGTGATAGAGTGTGACTGATATAAGAATTTAGAAAACAGCCAGGTGGGGTCCTGGGCACTGTGTTCACCACCATATGGATGCAAAGTATAGGATGGGCAGATTGGTAGAGGTTCTAATTCGGGTACTTTGAAATTGAGATGGGTTTAAAAATACTCACGTGAAGATGCTAAGTAAGCAGTTGGATAGACACAGTTGGATAGACCAGGCTTATGCTTGGACGAGCAATCCAGAGCAGAGCTATGGAATGAGGGACCACTCGTGCTAGGGTATTTAAAGTGGTGGGGATAGCTGAGATCAAGAAAGAAAGTGCAGAAACAAGAACAGCTAGGAAGAAGCTCTAACATTTAGCTTTATTGGAAAAAGGAACCCAGAGAAAGTAATGTCAGAGAGACAGAGTGGTGTGTATCAAGAAGGGACGAAGCTTTGACTAGGAATGGGTGTAAATGAGGACAAGATAAAATATGCATTTAATTTAGTGGAAATTAGAATAATTGCTGAATTTTAAGAGCAAGGTTGCCAGATTGGTTACCATAGAAATACCACTGATCCATTTGGGTCAATTTATTGAAGTAGTTAAATAAAAATCTTGGAACTTTGAATAAATAGTTTGTTGTGGACTCTGTTAGTGCTCTAATTAGGTGCTTTGGATCTCTTGCTTTGCTTGCACCCCGGGGTTACAAGTGAACTTTCACTTTTAACAAAAGGTGTCTGGATCCTTGAGTGGGTAGGCTATCCTGCTCAAATGAGAAGTAGGAAGGGATTGGGTCAGCTGAGGAAGCCTCACAAAGAAAAAGAACACCACCACAGCAGTAGCAGTGACAACAAGTTGAGTGGGAATAGAAGTGTCTCAGCTTATTGTTCTGGGTCACACCACTAACTATACTGTCTCTAGAATTTCCCACAGACCAAGTTCATTGCAGATGCCCTTGGTATTATCTCTTGATCTGGCTTTATTGGATAAAGACACCCAGAAAAAGCAATGTTAGAGAATATAAGAAAGTAATGTGTTTCAGGCAAGGTTGGAGGTTTGGCTAAGAATGGGTGTGAAATGTGGACAAAATAAAATATGCATTTAATTTAGTGGAAACTAAAATCATTGCTGATTTTTTAATGTTACTGATGTTCTTTGCTTTCATAACCTACCGTGGCATTTGAAATGTGGAAATCCAATTGAAGTGGGTCTATAATAGACATTTAGAGACTGCTTTAGCTAGAAATGTTGACTGGTCCATCACTTGGCCCTGCCTTAACTTTGGGTTGGTCTTCTGACTCAGTGCATAAGCAAGTGATGATGTAGCAAAGACTTATTCAGACTATCTTGTGGCAGCAAAGCCAAGTGACTAACTAGCCCACGCCTTGTTTAATTATGCACTCTCGCTCACCGTCCCTATTCTACCTCTATTCAAACCTAAAGCTAATGTCAGCATCCTGAACAGGAACGTGGAATCATTGAATCCTTTTACCTGTTTTCCCAAACGTGGCTTTTCAGACAGTCTCCCTGCTCTGAGTTTAACTGTTACCAGTCTCTTTCATTGGCATGTTGGAACAGATGGCTGAGCCCAGTCTGTTGGCCCTGCTACATCCAGAGATTTTGCCCTAAAACACCAGTAATAGGTCTGAGTGAGTTAGGAGTTTGAAGTTGCCAGTGTTGTCTCATTGAGCAGGGGTCATGCCAGAACTAAGGCAATGAATAAGAGAAAGGTGGGAAGAGGAGTTAAGCAAGAAAAATACATAAGGCAGGCATGTCAGGATACAGTGATTAACTGGATGTGGGCGAAGAGAGGAAGCAAGAGCTGAGGGTGACTTTGAGGTTTTACTGAACTGTGGGTAGAGTCTGGTGTCACTCAGCAGGACCACAGAAACCAACAAACCATGAGGAAGAAGTAAAGAGTTTTTACTCATTTGACTTTAATTACAAGTTAACCACTGTCATAAATTTTGATCAATAAGGAGCTTGGGACTTTATGTTCTGAGCTCATATGTGATAGAAAACCTGGTCACAGTCATCAGTATGGGTGTTTTGAAGTCCATCAAAACCTAATCTTTTGCCATGGAGATTTTTATTGCCCTTGTGGGTTTCTGGAGGGTTGGATCGTACGTTATCATGTACTTCATGATGGTAAAGGAGGAACAAGAAAACAGAACTGGGAGCTTTTTCTTTAAGATCCTCAGATTTTAGGCATTTTTATGAGAGAGGAAGGTTACATGACAGTGAATCATCTGGCTTTTCCAAAATTCCCTGTCAGCATTTCAGGCATGGTTAATCAGACGAGACTTCTAAATGGGAATGTGTGTACCTGTGAATACGTGTGAAAAGCCACTCCGTGTATCTTGGAAATATTCTCAATATTGAGCATCTGTGTGTGACATTTATGTGTGAGTAACACTTGAGCAAGTCCCAGAGTGAGCTGGAGTTGATAAATGCTTTAGCCAACACACCATGGCATTTATAACGCGCACCACAGCTCCTCTAAATCTCTAGTTGATTCTGTTCCGCAAAACACCATTTCCATGCTTCTCTTCCCATGGTCCCAGCTGCTGCAAGCTTTTCATCTGGAAGCAGTTTCTTTCTAGTCTGTGTGTTCACAGTAGCTGGCTTATATATTATATAGGGTCTGTGTCAAGTCTCCCTTTTCCGATGTGGGTGATTTGTATGCAAGTACTCTCGCCTAGAAGATGTAATAGCTGTCTTTCACAGAGCTTCCATGATGGTGAGTCCCTGAAAGCCTATCTCTGGGTGACTCATAAATTCCCACTGGCTATTTATCTTAGTCTGTTCAGGTTGCTGTAACAAACTACCAAACAACTAATGAACTAGGTGGCTTATAAGCAACAGAACTGTGTCTTACACTTCTAGAGACTATCATTACAAAATCAGAAAACCAGCAGGTTTGGAAACTGGTGAGTGTGTCTTTCCTTGTTCATAGTGGCTGTTCATGGGGTGATTTGGTCAATGGAATTCTCTTGAGCTTCTTTTATAAGGGTAATGACTGGCTCAGTCACCTCCATCCCTACCTCCACATACTATCACACTGGGAATTGTAGCTTCACATAAAAATTTGGGGTACACAAACATCCGGTTTGTAGTACTAGAGATGACAGTAAACTGGTTTGAAAATTTTGTTCGTAGTGTCTGACCTCCACTCTGCCATGATACTCTTGGCCTCTTGTTGCTCCTGTGACATAGCATCTCAACCACATTAGGAAATCTATTTACTGAAATAAAAGCTATTAAACTCTCATCTTTCACACCTGCTTTAGAGTCTGAGATTAATACAACCATTTGCTTGACCCACAGTGTCCAGCAGGTTTGAAACCTCAAGCTTAATTTCAGTGACACACCTCCTCCAACAAGGCAACACCTTCTAATCGTTCATAAACACTTTCACTTCTTAGGGACCAACTGTGTGAATATATGCACCCATGAGAACCATTTTCATTCAACCTATCAATATAATAATTGACTTATTGTTACTTGTCTATTTCTCTTAACATTCTCAGATTTCAACCTTGTATTTCATTCTTATAGTATGTATTAAAATTTTGTTCTATATGAAATCTGTATAAGATGCTATTGTTTAATGTCTATTTACCATGTTTTTCTTATCTATCAATTTGTGAATAGATACAAATTGCTTTACACTGTAGCTATTATCAATAATGGCATGTGAACATGAATATGTTCTTATATTCTCTTCATGATGACCTTCTTTTGTATCAACGGCAGTTCCCTAGAGTTTAGACATAGTTTGTTTATCTCTACCTAAGGTCTTGCTGTTGGTAATGGTGGTACCTACCTATTATCTCAGAACTTGGGAGGTAGAGGCAGGAGGAGCATGTCTTCAAGTCCAGCCACAGCCACATACAGAGTTAGAGGCCAGTGTGGACTACACAGCCAGAACACACCCCCTCAAAAGAACCCCAAACAACTGAAGACCTTGAAAGAGTGATGTCTTGGTTGATACACACACACACACACACACACACACACACACACACACACACACACACACAGACTGAGTCTACTATGGGCTTTTGAAACCTCAAAGCCCATGTCTGTTGACATACCTCTTCCAACTAGGCTACACATCTAATTTTTTCCAAACAGTTCCACTAACTGGAAACTACGCATTCCAACCCTGAGTCTATGGGGCCTTTCTCATTCAAACTACTTTGAGAGTTTTTGTGCAAATGAACACTTAAAGGTAATAGCACAAATGGGAAATCTCAGGCAGGTGAGCAATTCCTGGAAGCCCTGCAGAAGCGAGCAGCAGCTGATCTTACAGGAAAACACGGAGTGTAGTTTAGCTTTTAGTGCTGCCTTATGCTAGAGCAAAGGGTCTGGGCTTTCTTACTCCTGCACCATTAGTCACACCTTTAATCTGGAGAAGTACACTCCTTCCCACTTCTGGCTTTCTGGAAGTTTCAATAAAGCAGCTCCAGAAGCCCTCCAACAGGGCTCCAAAAACCTTCAAAATCAGTTTCATACAAAAGGATATTGGACACGGTGTGTTCCAAAGTTGGGAAAAAGGTCCACAGAGAGAGTAAAAAAAGATTGGTGAGATCTGGGTGGGGCACTATCTACTATAGCTTCCCAGTAGGAGTTTCTATTTCTGACTCTTAGTCAAAAGTCATTGCTCACAATGCTCTCCCTGTTGCATTTCCAGAAAGCCCACTGACTATCTCTGAATGTGTTATTCCTAGGAACTTCTCCAGCATGCCAGCATTGCTGAGAAGGTTCTGTCTGTAAGCCACTTGAGGATGTTAGACATACATTCTTAGCCCTGAACATCCAATGCAAATATCACTGTATGTGACTTCAGGAGAGTGTCTTTGGTTCTGGACACAATGATAACTACATTGGGTAGCATACGAAGGAAGCCCCAGACAAAAGCAGAGTTTGGAAAATCTGCTACCTTCAAGTGTAGATGTGCTTACCAGACTGAAGGTCAGTTTCATTAGTTGTAAGTTTTGCTTTGAAACCAGGCGTCGAGGAAAACAACTTTCTTGGGGAGTTTTAGGCAAATCTGCTTCCTACAGTCATGATCTCTATACACACAATCTGGCCACACCTGGGACCTATTTTTATTTCTACAACCATGAAATCTCAGACTTGATTTTCTAAATCATCCCCTGTATGTCCATTATTATCGCTGCAATCCTCTCTGATCCCATTAAAATTAGTTTTGAAGGTTGTCCACAAAGTTATAGGAATGATTTCTTTTGCAAACTATAGAAGGAAAATAGTTTTGGAGATTATGGCAGACAAGGGACATTATTAATGTCCTTTACACAAACTCATAAATAGAATCTCCACCACACCAGCATGGATTTGTACCCATGGACAGGTCCTAGGGATTTCCTATTGCTAGCAATGTTGCCTGGAGAGAAAGATGTTATTAAAATCCACAAGTCCATCTTCCCCACAGGGAACATAACTTTTAATTTGGCAGTCATAAAAGTCATCAAGTAGAACCATAACCACCATTTTAAAGATAGAGAAATGAAGCAAAGAAAGTTAATGGGATTTCACTGAAGTTATAGCAATACAGCGATACATCTTAACATTAAGAGCAACTTATTCATTTTCAGTAAAAAGTAAATTTCTTTCCTGGGAAATGATTAGCTGTACTATTGATTATCAATCTGGCTTAATTTTCTTCAAGCATTCATCTTCTTCCCAGCCTCCGATTTTCTCTTTGTCAGATCATGTTCAGTTAATCCAAGTGAGTTTTGATGCTTGCTGGTTAGATGATAGTTTATGCTTTGCACCTTGAGACCTTTGGCATTTATAGTCTGGGACTTAAGAGATACAGTTGCATGAAGTACCATTCAAATCTGATTCAGAGTCAACCAAGATTCTCTATGTGTCTTGGTCTCTGTGAAGTCTCTTCTCAAATATTAATCAACGTAACACACACAATAATCTTATGAGGAGAGATTATTGATTGCACCTTGACAATTGAAGGTAACAATTGACCTTGATAACAGAATATATTATCATTTCATCACAGTATTCATTCTCTGAGTGCAGTGACAAGCTGCGGCCTGTCACTCAAGAGACACAGAACTGGCATGCATTGGTGTTTTGTCAAAATGAGGAAAAGATTCTAAGGGAAGATACTGATCACCTTGTAACTGAGCAGGCCTTGAAACAAGGAATTGTTGGAAGACTAGAGAATTTCACAAGTTTATCTTATAGAGAGCAAGAGAATGTAGGAAAAAGATGTGGGGAAAGATGGCAAACTGAGCAAGAACATTATATTTTGCTCTTTTTGATAGGGTAACTACCAGGAAGTTCAAGGCCATTGCCTTGACAGTGAGCTAGCACGGTGCATGGCATCAAACAGGGTTTTACTTTAGAGCTCTAGTTTATCTTCAAGCTTACCATATGGGGTTTTTTCTACCACCTCACTTGGATTCTAGCAGGGATAATAAAATTGATATTTATTCTTATATAATAGAAGATTCAAAGGTCAATTTAAGCCAAGCAGCATAGTTCAATAATTATATCTGATAATTTGCCTCTTTATGGCAGCCAACTTGCAAGTGGAGAAGAGAATAGAAGCTGTGGGATTTAGCTCTCTCTGTCCCCCATGCTTACTTCTCTTCTGTTTTGCTAATTTTAGTTTTTGAGCACTGAAATGAGGCCCCCAGGAGGGAAATGAGGCAGGGGAACCATTACAGTTCTTACATAACGAGTGCTGTTCAAAGATCTGTCAGAACTTTGTAGGCACAGTTCAGGCCCAGAGCTGACTTTTTCCCTCAAAACACCTTTATGGATCCTTTGAAAAATTGTGTTTCCCTTTTGAAAAGAATTTCAGGAGGGCAAAGGCTTCTCTTGTGGGGCCAGTAAGCTTATATGACACACAGTGAGGACATCTTGGTTCATACACAAGCTGCTTTACTTTGAAGGTAGCTACAATAAGTATTTTGTGAAGAAAGAACTTTAATACAAAGATTCTAGACTAGCCTTTCAGAAACAACTCTCAGACAAATAGTGCATCAACCCACCAGGACAAATGGTGCCCCTGAGGCCACTTCTGAAGATGTGTCAGAATGAAGATCCTACTGTTACCTCTGAACTTGGCAACAGTCTTGAGAACACAGGGAGCCAGGCTGTGGAAATCACAGCCCTGGTTTACAGATTAAACAAAGTCAAAGCTGCCTCTTTAGTCTCTGCCTGCAAATTCTAAAGCAGGGAACTGGAAAATAGTCACATCTTTAGAGAAAACTCCTTCCAGTGACTCTGCACAGCAGAAGAAACAGCCAGGTAATGGATAATGCTTCACCTCTGCCTTCCAATCCAAGTGAGGTACATCTAAGCAGCAGAACTGAAATCACTCAGAGAAATGTCACTGTCAGGACATGTGGTGAGTTTAGTTTTCCAAAATCTCCAAACTAAATAAAGAAACCCATAAGAATAAGCTCACTGGAAGTCTAATTGTGACTGCAGAGGAGTCCCATCTTAGGTAAAAGAAGGCACCAGAGAACACAGAGTAGACAGGGAAGGCGATCAGGATTTTACTGAATTAATAATTAATTTGTGTCCTGAGACTGTCCCACGGCTAAACTTAAAATGTCATGAGATAGTGATAATTACCTTACTGTTTAACCACATTTGAGATTGCATTATGCTTACTGAAAATTATGTCATATGATTCTCTATCACACATTTTTAAAAGTTTTTTTTCTTTTTAACTTTTATTGTTTAGTCTTTCCCTCCTCATAAACTTTAAATTTAAAAAAAGCAGGGGGTTCATTCAGAATTTTTACATGCCACTCCCCTCTCAGTGTCTGGATTAATGCCAAAAATTGACAAGAGTTTCTGTAATTCTAATTTGAGAAAAAAATAGGAAACAAAACATGATAATTATGGCTTGAAAGTATTTAAGAATAAACAAGTACACACACACACACATACACACACACACAAAACTGGGATATAAAGGTGGTTTAGCTCTTTAAAGCAAACAGATTAAACAAGAAAAATAATATAGTCATTATCTCAGATGCACAGCTAGTAATTAGCAAGATTCAACAATAGAGTCTTGATTAAAAAACTCATCAAACACAGTATTTTTTCAAAATATAAAATAATTAATAATACACTAAAGTACACACATATGATATCTGAATATTAAAAAGATAGTTATAGAAATGAGAGTTCTTTTGGACCGAAAGACTGGCTTACTACTATAAAACACCCATTATCCTTAAATTTCTCATGACCCAGGAGGGTTTCCTCAAAAGCTTTTTCTGTTGAAATTAACAATCAAACTCTAAAATTTCGTGGAACTGTAGCAGACTTAAGAATAATAAAACTATTTTGTAGACAGAAACTTGGAAGCCTGCTCAAGTTTCTTACCCATACAGGCTCCAGGACCTCTTCTGTGGGTTCAGAGTTAATGACCTTTTTGGGGGACTTGTCTGTCACGGTTAACCAGTTCCTCAATATCCTTGATAGCCGTTCTTTAAAGGTGGATTTAGGAACTTTGGAGAATGTTGTTCAAGAGACTCGTATTATGAAGAGCAACAGTACTGTCTCTTTAAACTTGTATTAAAGAGAAGCAGATGAGCATTAACGGAGTTCATGATGAGAAGAACTAAAGTAGTGATTCCCAGGGGCGAGGAAGGGGTGGGGCGAGGGAGAGGGAGGCGGAGAG
>CM052702.1:51251696-51328589 GCA_028551405.1 Uromys caudimaculatus
CTCTATGAGGGTATTCCCCCCACTCCCGTCTTCCCTCCTTGGCATTCCCCTATACTGGGGCCTCTAACACCCTCAGGCCCAAGGGCCTCTCCTCCCCCTGATGGCCAACAAGGCCCTCCTCTGCCACATATGTGGCCAGCACCATGGGTCCCTCCATGTGTATTCTTTGGTTGAATTACATGCTTCTTGAATAGTCATGTTTCTGAGTAAGTACAGAAGTTAATTTGAAAACTGTTTCTAGTCGTTGGATTATTGCCTTAGCACTAAACTCCGTAGAGCTACACTAATTCTCGCCACCAAGATGATTTTGTACTAATATATGTTTAAAACTTGATGGTTTCTGATACTTTAAGGGATAAAAATCTTAATTTTCTATCACACTAGGAGCTGAACGAATTCAGTTTTTTTCTTTATTTAATATTAAATATAGCTTTTCACTGTTATTACTCCTTCCACAGTCTCTTTAATAGATGCTACTTCCCTTCCCTTGATACGTGCTCCCTTCCCTTGATACGTGCTCCCTTCCCTTGATACGTGCTCCCTTCCCTTGATACGTGCTCCCTTCCCTTGATACGTGCTCCCTTCCCTTGATACGTGCTCCCTTCCCTTGATACGTGCTCCCTTAAGGCCCAGATCACTGTGCTCTGCTGGTCCAAGGTACTATTATCCATTTCATCTGATATTTTTCAAAACATATCTCCTTATAATATTGGCTCTTCATACCTTTTCATGTTGATTTTTTATCTTTAAAATTTTAATAGCTATATTGATGATACAGGTTAGCTAATCACTCAGTTCTTTGGTTTTTATCTCAATGACTCATACTGGATCTTATAAGAACTGAGAATCTTTGAGCCTACAAAACCTTGAGCTCAACTTTTTTCTTCCCTTTGACCACATTCTCTCCTCACTTAGTTAAAGTACTTGTTCAATGAAGAGTTATTAAACACTGTGCTAGGCCGTACAGATCCCAGTTCCCCATTCTCCCATTCTGTTAACCAGAAGACCTGTCCATCATATAATCTATTAGATAGCAAAATTACCAACTGTTTTCATAAATCAATTTTTATTCAAACATGCAAACCCACTCCTTGATGTAATGTCTATAAGACTTTTGAGCTATAATGGCAGGGACTATATAACTAGAGTGAAATTAATGTCTGATCCTTTGTAGAAAAAGTATAACAACTACAGTTCTAAAGTTGATTTAGATTCATGTTATGTTACCATCAATATCTTCCTAGCCATCAGATTATTTGTCATATTTTGTTAAAGATATTAATTTATGCTATTATAAGCCAGTCGGGATTTTTTTTATAGGACTAGATGGAAAAGTTGAATCAGTCTCAAGAAGTAAAGAATTGTGTTTTTTGGTTTTGGGGGGTTTTTTATAGTCAAATTGAGCTGTTATTACAAAAGACTGTAACCAAGATGCTGTAAGCACAGTTTTTGTCTCTGCTCCCCTAGATGTGTGAAGCACCCCATACAATCCATACTGCATCCTCATATTTTGCATAATGAGAAATTACATATTTTCGAACTTATGTTTCGAATTCCTTCCCACAGTTCTAAGGGCCGTCCTAAAGGTCTTAGAGCTTACCATTTTGCTGATGCATAAACCACACCTTTGCTCCCAGACTCATGCTGTCTTTGATCATCATGGAGTCCTTAACCTTGGCAGAAAGTACATTCCTCAAAGGTGGAGCATGAAAGCCTTACACCCATAGCAACCATCAACACTCGTGGAGGCCCATGCCCTGATAGCTCTGTTCTAGGGGCAGGGACCATGTCATTCCGTCCCTTACATGGCCAAGCAGGACTCGGCATTTACTTATTATAAGTAGTCTGTATTATTTTGATTGGAATATTAATAGTTATGGATTAGTTTGTGAAGAATTGTGGTCTTTATAATAGAATATCACTAACCATTTGGTTGGCTCTGTTTAACTGTCCTTTTTTCTTTCAGAAAAAAATTGGTTAAATTTTTTAGATCTTATATTTTGGGTTTTTGGTTTTGTTTTTTGGGTTTTTTGTTTTGTTTGTTTTGTATGTGTTAGGGGTTAGGGAGTCTCACTTTGTGTCTCTGGCTGGTCTCAAACTCCAGGACTATTTCAGCCTCTGAAGTATCTGGGTCTATAGACCTGTATCACTACAACTAATTTGGTCTTTTTGTTTTGGTCTTTTATATTTTGAGTCATAAAGTATTGCTGTGTAGCCCAGGACACTCTGATCTCATCAGTACTGGTTAGCCTCAAGCTGTAAGTTTTTCTACCTTGATCTCTTTGAGTGTTGGGATTATAGGAGTCTACTACAATACCTGGTTGTAAACTTGTACTTCTTTTAGTTATGTTTATTCCTGGGTTTTGTTTTTTCTGTTACTACTCTAAAGAGCATATTTCATTTTTCTATAGTATTTACTAGTTGCTTTTTGTGATAATAAAACAATGCACACATACCAGAAGTTTATTTTCTTAAATAAACATCCAGAAAAAGTACAGAGTAGCAATAGTTTCCAAAGAAACATGTTACTTACTGTAGTTATTAAGAAAAATAATTGGCATTAAAAAAAAACCCACCTAAATCTATTTGGTGAACATTGTTTGTAAAGACTTTTTAGTGTAACTTCTTTGGGCAAATCTCAAAGACCCAAGGGTATTTTTGGTAAACAATGTTAACAAGTAACTATTAAATGAGATATACAAAAGTATGATGTTAAAGACTGTACAAGAAATTTCCTTATGTAATATATCATAGCTATCAAATAGAAAGCTTAATTGAGGCATAGAGGCTATATCATGAAGAGTTCTGAGCATCATAATATCACTATCAGAAGGAACTATCATTTCATCTTAAAGTGATATGGTTTGGTGAATCCTTGGGTAATGACATGAATAGAATTTTATTTCTAAACATCTGGAATCCATAAGACTAATGCAGTATGATGGCAGCCTTAAGATAAATGGATATCTGATTGTGAAAATTCCGATAAGAAATAGATATTAGAAAGAAATCCATAGTTTCTTAAGAGTAACAGTAAGAAAAAAGGAGAACTCTAGGATTTGAGAATAATAGATAGTGGTGTCGATTAGAAATGAAGAGATGGGGGTGACAGTGATGGTGAGATGATGCCGCATTGAAGCGGAGGGTATTTTGTAGAGCAGTGGTACAGGGGTATAAGCCTGAGTAACAGCTACACGGAGCAGCTGTCCAAGGTACATGGGGTCATGAGGTGAACCAGTAGAAAAAGCCAAAGAAGGAGGGAGCCAAATTTATAGGGAGGGAGAGAGGGAGGGAGGGAGGGAGAGGGGAGGGAGAGAGAGAGAGAGAGAGAGAGAGAGAGAGAGAGAGAGAGAGAGAGAGAGAGAGGGAGAGGTACCATTAGAAATGGGATGATCAACAATGTTGAATGCTGCTGAAGAAAATAAAGACTAAGAAGTTCACTGTGTTCTTGGAAAGTCTTTAGTAATTTGGTGAGAAGTCTTCTCTCTGTTCTAGAAACAAAATATGCTTTGTTGTAGCTTACAGAATAAATCAAATAGGAAGAAGGTGAGGAATAGGGAAAACAATGGGAAGTTGCAGTGTAAGATTTTGTGTCGGGTAGCTGCTGAAAAAAAATAGCTTCTCAAGAAAAAAATATTTGGGGCTCAAAATGGAGTTGGTCGTGTCATGGTAGGAAGATGCCAATGGCAAATGTAGACTGAAAGAAGAGGAAAGGATTGAGCACGTCCTCAGAGGAGACATGGGGGGGGGGGGAGTGAAACACTTTTGGGCATGAATGACATATCCATCCCCTGTTACAGATAGTTGTTATGGGTAGAGGCAGAAAGTTGAAGGAACTTTACATTCTTTTTTTGTTGTGTTAAAGGAAGCAAATCAGTGAAGTGAATCTGAGAGGAGATAGTAGTCTAAGAAACAAATCTAGGTTCTGTTATTGATTAGGGGAAGGAGAATTCTTTTTTTTTTATTTTAATTGGGATAAGGTGGTATATACTAGCTTAGTACTGTCTGAAGTCACTATAAAACTAGAAGACAACAAAATAGCGGGAAAAGACAATTATGGAAAGGAAATTGTTTACGGTCAAATATGAAGTGAGTTATCAAACAACTGGAGATGGAAAATCAGCCTGGGACTCTGTGTTATCATGTAGCATTATATTCTTTTTCCCCTTTACTTATGCAAGGGTTTTGTTAGATGACTGAAAAAAAAAAAGGTGGTATGGTTTGTTTTAGATGATACCATAAGCTACCACAGATGGCTATTTTTTTTTCATTAACTATGAACATAGTTATATTTGTTCTTGTGGATAGATACCTCAATCCTTTATTGTAGGTGCTGCTATTTACGTAATATGTTATCATTTTTCTTGATATTTTCTCTCCAGTTTTACTTAATGCTATTTTATTTGGTAGTGTTTTCTGTCTCATCTTTGAATCCTGGCTGATAACTTAGTATCTTGCATGCATTGGGCGGTCAGTCAGCAAGTTCTGGTTAATAAATTAATTGTAGAATCCTCTTTTCTTTGTTTTTCATCCTTCCTATTTCTCCTTTCCTCTCAACTATTGGTCTGGTTATATTCCAATAACTTTCCAACGCTTTCCCATCCTAAATTTCCTTAACTTATTATTTTCCTCCCATGGTATCTTTTCTTTGATAGTTTCAATGCTATAAAAAAGAAAAACAATAAATAAATCAGATAACTAATGTTAAATAATACTAAACCAAGCACGCCTATAGTCCTAGCTATCTTAAAAATGCTGAAACTAAATCTTATGAGCCCAAGAATTCAGGCCAGTCTAGGCAATATTCCTTGCCTCTTAAAAAAAAAAAACTATTTGATTATATATATATGTATGTGTGTGTGTGTGTGTGTGTGTGTGTGTGTGTGTATAATGAGCTAGTTTAAAAACATAAGTAATAAAAGAAAATACACATCAGCTATAGTAGGTTGATTTATCTTGATGACCATGTTTTTCTAATAATTTCACCTTTTCCTTAAAGCACTTGGCTGATATTTATATTTTCTTATCTACAAATATTTCAGATGTTTTAAACAGAAATAAAGATGAAGAGCCAACTGTGAAAGAAGAACTTGAGGAAGGCATCGAACCACAGGGTGTAGTAGTTACAAGAATCCAAAGTGAAATCGATGAGGACCCTATGGATAGCGAACCCTTTGAGCTTGTCGGTAGGTTAGATAAACAAAGAGGGATCTTCTTATGGGAAATACCACGTGAGTCTTTGACTGAGGAACAGAAAATGTTCAGAGGACACACTAATGTTCGGAAGAGACCAAACTCAGAAGAGAGAGGTCATAAATGTGAAGACTGTGGAAAACGTTTTGTCCGCAAGGCCCATTTCATTCAGCATCAAAGGGTCCACACTGGTGAGAAACCTTTTCAGTGCAATGAGTGTGGGAAGAGCTTCAGTCGAAGTTCATTTGTTACTGAGCATCAGAGAATTCACACTGGGGAGCGGCCCTATGAGTGTAATTACTGTGGGAAAACCTTTAGTGTGAGCTCTACCCTTATTAGGCACCAGAGAATCCACACTGGAGAAAGGCCTTACCAGTGTAACCAGTGTAAACAGAGCTTCAGCCAGAGAAGGAGTCTTGTGAAACATCAAAGAATTCACACTGGTGAGAAGCCCCATAAATGCAGTGACTGTGGAAAAGCCTTCAGTTGGAAGTCCCACTTAATTGAGCACCAGAGAACACACACTGGTGAGAAACCCTATCACTGTACCAAATGCAAGAAAAGTTTTAGTCGAAACTCACTGCTTGTTGAACATCAGAGAATTCACACTGGAGAAAGGCCTCATAAGTGTGGTGAGTGTGGGAAAGCTTTTAGATTAAGTACATACCTTATACAACACCAAAAAATCCACACTGGTGAGAAGCCGTTTCTTTGTATTGAGTGTGGAAAGAGTTTCAGTCGGAGCTCATTCCTTATTGAACATCAAAGGATCCATACGGGTGAACGCCCTTATCAGTGCCAAGAGTGCGGGAAAAGTTTCAGTCAGCTTTGCAACCTTACTCGTCATCAGAGGATCCACACAGGAGACAAACCCCACAAGTGTGAGCAATGTGGGAAAGCCTTCAGTAGAAGCTCAGGTCTCATTCAGCATCAGAGAATACACATCAGGGAAAAGACTTCTCCATTCAGTGAAACTAAGGAAAGTTTTGATCCAAACTGCAGTCCTGTTATACAGCAGGAAGTCTACCCGAAGGAAAAGTCTTACAAATGCGATGACTGCGGGAAAACATTTACTGTTAGTGCTCATCTGGTCCAACATCAGAGGACCCACACTGGTGAGAAGCCCTACCTGTGTACTGTCTGCGGGAAAAGCTTCAGTCGGAGCTCGTTTCTTATTGAACATCAGAGGATCCACACTGGTGAGAGACCTTATTTGTGCAGACAGTGTGGCAAAAGTTTTAGTCAACTTTGTAATCTCATCCGACATCAGGGTGTGCACACTGGTAATAAACCCCATAAATGTGAGGAATGTGGGAAAGCCTTTAGTAGGAACTCAGGTCTTATTCAGCACCAGAGAATACACACAGGAGAGAAACCTTATAAGTGTGAAAAATGTGACAGAAGTTTTAGTCAACAGCGCAGCCTTGTCAACCATCAGAAGATCCATGCAGAGGTGAAAACCCAAGAAATTTATGAATGTGATGCTTGTGGAGAAGCCTTTACTTGTCAGATTTCTTTAATTCAACATCAAAAGTTGCATATTATGTGGATGCAGTAACATTAGAGATGTTTTAATGCTGAAATTTGAGACTAGCTACGGAGGTACAGTTAGTATGGTCCAATGTCGGTCAAATATAGTCATAAAGCAAATACTCATTGGCTTCATGAAGAATAGTTTCTAAAGATCCTATGAATAGTGGCCACTGCCTGTGGGAAACTGACTTGCGATTGCTAGTTGCTTTCATAGCCACAGAGATTTGTTAATTTATCTAAGCTTCTAACCTTTCAGTAGAGTTGACTGGGCAAACATATGAGAAATATTCTGAAGGACACAGTGAAATTAGTGTAAGGGAACTGGGAGCAACTGATCCTGGGAAGCTAGGAATAATTCTAAAGTCTTATGTTACCATCTCCTACAGTTGCCTTTGAGTTCAGTGAAGTTTGGCTCTACGTGTCAAACCTCAGTGGTTAAGCAAAGGTAATTTGTGAAAGCCCAGTATTTTCAAAGTCACCAAACTTTATAACTGTTTAAGAAATTTGTGTGGAAAATTAGTTGTGAAAGTTGGGAGCTCCAATACTTCCCAGGTTGAAAAAAGGTGTGAACCATTAAGTTGTAAAGGTATTTGTTAGTGTTAACAATCAATAAAGGTGTTATCAAGGAATCTTTGGGAGTGCCTTCTCCTGAGCCCCAAAATGGGCCCCAAAAGATAATTACTGATCTATGTTGTGCTTTCTCATCTGTGAAATCTGTTTGTAATACTATATCAACATTATTATTCCCACATAATCAGGAACATGTAAAGATGTACGTATTTTGATTACCAAGAAATGGAAATAATAATAAAAAAAAATGACCTAAAATGTATGTTAGAAAGCTGTGATATTTTGGTATTGCTTTAGGTTTTATGGTAGATTTCCATGCAAGATTTAAATTCTTTTTTTTTGTTTGTTTAATTTTCGATACTTTATTTACATTTCAAATGTTTTCCCCTTTCCAGGTCTCCCCTTTGGAAACCCCCTATCCCATACCCTCTCTGCCTGCCTCTATGAGGGTATTCCCCCACCCACCCACTCCTGTCTTCCCTCCCTGGCATTCCCCTATACTGGGGCATCTAACACTCTCAGACCCAAGGCCTCTCCTCCCACTGATGGCCACATATGTGGCCAGCACCATGGGTCCCTCCATATGCATTGTTTGGTTGGTAGTCCAGTCTCTGGAAGCACCGGGAGGTGGGGGGTTGACCAGTTGACCCTGTTGCTCCCTCCCCATGGAGCTACAAACTCTCTCAACTCCTTCAGTCCCTTCTCCAACTCCTCCATCTGGGACCCCATGCTCAGTCCAACAGTTGATGTGAATTGAATCATGGATGTTCCGAACTTTTGGGCTAATATCCACTTATCAGTGAATACATACCATGTTCATTCTTTTCTGTCTGAGTTACCTTGCTCAGGATGATATTTTCAAGTTCCATCCATTTGCATGCAAATTTCATGAAGTCATTGTTTTTAATAGCTGAGTGGTACTCCATTGTGTAAATGTACCACATTTTCTGTATCCATTCCTCTGTTAAGGGACATCTGGGTTGTTTCTAGCTGCTGGCTATTATAAATATGGCTGCTATGAACATAGTGGAGCATGTGTCCTTATTACATATTGGAGCATCTTCTGGGTATATGCCCTGGAGTGGTATAGCTGGGTCCTCAGGTAGTACTATGTCCATTTATCTGAGGGTCCTCCAAACTGATTTCCAGAGCAGTTGTCCCAGCTTGCAATCCCACCAGCAATGGAGGAGTGTTCCTCTTTCTCCACATCCTCGCCAGCATCTACTGTCACTTGAGTTTTTGATCTTAGCCATTCTGACTGGTGTGAGGTGGAATCTCAGGGTTGTTTTGATTTGCATTTCCCTGATGACTAGGGATGTTGAACATTTCTTTAGGTGCTTCTCAACCCTTCAAGTTCCCTCAGTTGAGAATTCTCTGTTTAGCTCTGTTCCCCATTTTTTGAAAGGGTTATTTGGTCCTCTGGAGTCTAACTTCTTGAGTCCTTTGTATATATTGGATATTAGCCCTCTATCGGATGTAGGATTGGTAAAGGTCTTTTCTCAATCTGTTGGTTGCCGTTTTGTCCTATTGATAGTGTCCTTTGCCTTACAGAAGCTTTGCAATTTCATGAGGTCCCATTTTTCGATTCTTGATCTTAGAGCATAAGCCATTGGTATTCTGTTCAGGAACTTTCCCCCTGTGCCCATGTGTTCGAGAGTTTTCCCCACTTTCTCTTCTATTAGATTCAGTGTATCTGGTTTTATGTGGAGGTCCTTGATCTTCTTGGACTTGGGCTTTGTACAGGGAGATAGGAATGGATCAATTTGCATTTTTCTACATGTTGACCACCAGTTGAGCCAGCACCATTTGTTGAAAATGGTATCTTTTTTCCACTGAATGGTTTTAGCTCCTTTGTCAAAGATCAAGTGACCGTAGGTGTGTGGATTCATTTCTGTGTCTTCAGTTGTATTCTATTGATCTACCTGCCTGTCACTGTACCAATAGCATGCAGTTTTTATCACTATTGCTCTGCAATACAGCTTGAGGTCAGAGATGCTGATTCCCCCAAGAGTTCTTTTATTGTTGAGAATAGTTTTTGCTATCCTGGGATTTTTGTTATTCCACATGAATTTGAGGATTCCTCTTTCTAAGTCTATGAAGAATTGAGTTGGAATTTTGATGGGGATTGCATTGAATCTGTAGATTGCTTTCTGGAAGATGGCCATTTTTACTATATTAATCCTGCCAATCCATGAGCGTGGGAGATCTTTCCATCTTCTGAGGTCTTCTTCGATTTCTTTCTTCAGAGACTTGAAGTTCTTGTCATACAGATCTTTCACTTGTTTGGTTAGAGTCACACCAAGATACTTTATATTGTTTGTGACAATTGTGAAGGGTGTCATTTCCCTAATTTCTTTCTCAGCCTGTTTATCCTTCGAGTATAGGAAGGATACTGATTTGTTTGAGTTAATTTGATAACTGGCCACTTTGCTGAAGTTGTTTATCAGCAGTAGCAGTTCTCTGGTGAAGTTTTGCGGGTCACTTAAGTATACAATCATATCATCTGCAAAGAGTGATATTTTAATTTCTTCCTTTCCAATTTGTATCCCTTTGACCTCCTTTTGTTATCTAATTGCTCTAGCTAGCACTTGAAGTACTATATTGAATAGATAGGGAGAGAGTGGACAACCTTGTCTAGTCCCTGATTTTAGTGGAAATACTTCAAGTTTCTCTTCATTTAGTTTGGTGTTGGCTCATGGTTTGCTGTATATTGCTTTTACTATTTAGGTATGGGCCTTGAATTCCTGATCTTTTCAAGACTTTTATCATGAAGGGATGTTGAATTTTGTCAAATGCTTTTTCAGCATCTAAGGAAATGACCATGTGGTTTTTTTCTTTGAGTTTGTTTATGTAGTAGATTGCATTGATGGATTTCCAGGTATTGAACCATCCCTTCATCCCTGGGATGAAGCCTACTTGATCATGATGAATGATCGTTTTGATGTGTTCTTGGATTCGGTTTGTGAGAATTTTATTGAGTATTTTTGCATTGATATTCATAAGAGAAATTGGTCTGAAGTTTTCTTTCTTTGTTGGGTCTTTGTGAGGTTTTGGTATCAGTATAATTGTGGCTTCATAGAACGAATTGGGTAGTTTTCTTTCTGTTTCTATTTTTGGAGAATAGGTTGAAGAGTATTGGTATTAGGTCTTCTTTGAAAGTCCGATAGAATTCTGCACTAAACCCATCTGGTCCTGGGCTTTTTTTGGTTGGGTGATTTTTAATGACTGCTTCTATTTCCTTAGAGGTTATGGGGCTGTTTAGATGGTTTATCTGATCCAGATTTAACTTTGATATTAGGTTTCTGTCTAGAAAATTGTCCATTGCATCCAGATTTTCCAGTTTTGTTGAATATAGGCTTTTGTAGTAGGATCTGATGATTTTTTTAATTTTCTCAGATTCTGTTATATCCCTCTTTTCATTTCTGATTTTGTTAATTTGGTTGCTGTCTCTGTGCCCTCTGGTTAGTCTGGCTAAGGGTTTATCTATCTTGTTGATTTTCTCAAAGTACCAGCTCCTAGTTTTGTTGATTCTTTGTATAGTTCTTTTGTTTCTATTTGCTTGATTTCAGTCCTGAGTTTGATTATTTCTCGCCTTCTACTTCTGTTGGATGTATTAGCTTCTTTTTGTTCTAGAGCTTTCAGGTGTGCTGTTAAACTACTAGTGTATGTTCTCTCCAGTTTCTTTTTGGTGGCACTCAAAGCTATGAGTTTTCCTCTTAACATTGCTTTCATTGTGTCCCATAAGTTTGGGTATGTTGTACTTTCATTTTCATTAAATTCTAGGAAGTCTTTAATTTCTTTCCTTATTTCTTCCTTGACCAAGTTATCATTGAGTAGAGCATTGTTCAGCTTCCATGTATATGTGGGCTTTCTCTTGTTGTTGTTGCCATTGAAGACCAGCCTCAAACCATAGTGATCTGATAGGAGGCATGGGATTATTTCAGTCTTCTTATATCTGTTGAGATTTGTTTTGTTACCAAGTACATGGTCAGTTTTGGAGAAAGTACCATGAGGAGCTAAGAAGAAGGTATATTCTTTTGATTTAGGACGAAATATATCTGTTAAATCTATTTGATCCATAACTTCTGTTAGTTTCACTGTGTCTCTGTTTAGTTTGTGTTTCCAAGATCTGTCCATTGTTGAGATTGGGGTGTTGAAGTCTCCCACTATTATTGTGTGAGGTGCAATGTGTGCTTTGAGCTTTACTAAAGTTTCTTTTATGAATGCGGGTGCCTTTGCATTTGGAGCATAGATGTTCAGAAATGAGAGTTCTTTTTGGTAGATTTTTCCTTTGATGAGTATGAAGTGTCCTTCTTTATCTTTTTTGATGACTTTTGGTTGAAAGTCGATTTTGTCCAATATTAGAATGGTTGCTTCTGCCTGTTTCTTGGGACCATTTGCCTGGGAAATTGTTTTCCAGCCCTTCACTCTGAGGTAGTGTTTGTCTTTAACACTGAGGTGCTTTTCCTGTATGCAGCAAAGTGCTGGGTCCTGTTTATGTATCCAGTCTGTTAGCCTATGTCTTCTTATTGGGGAATTGAGTCCATTGATGTTAAGAGATATTAAGGAATAGTGGTTGTTGCTTCCTGCCGTTTTTGATGTTATTTTATGTTTGTGTGGCTATCTTCTTTTGAGTTTGTTGGAAGATTACTTTCTTGCTTTTTCTAGGGTATAGTTTCCCTCCTTCTGTTGGCATTTTCCATCTATTATCCTTTGTAGGGCTGGGTTTGTGGAAAGATATTGTATAAATTTGGTTTTGTCATGGAATATCTTGGTTTCACCATCTATGTTAATTGAGAATTTTGCTGGGTATAGCAACCTGGGCTGGCACTTGTGTTCTCTTAGAGTCTGTATGAGATCTGTCCTGGATCTTCTAGCTTTCATAGTCTCTGGTGAGAAGTCTGGTGTAATTCTGATAGGTCTGCCTTTATATGTGACTTGACCTTTTCCCCTTACTGCTTTTAATATTCTTTCCTTGTTTTGCGCATTTGGTGTTTTGACTATTATGTGACTGGAGGAATTTTTTTTCTGGTCCAATCTATTTGGAGTTCTGTAAGCTTCTTGAATGTGTATGTTCACCTCTTTCTTTAGGTTAGGGAAGTTTTCTTCTATAATTTTGTTGAAGCCAGGCAGTGGTGGCACACGCCTTTAATCCCAGCACTTGGGAGGCAGAGGCAGGTGGATTTCTGAGTTCGAGGCCAGCCTGGTCTACAGAGTGAGTTCCAGGACAGCCAGGGCTACACAAAAAAACCCTGTCTTGAAAAACCAAAAAAAATGTTGTTGAAGATATTTACCGACCCTTTACGTTAGGAATTCTTAGGTTTGGTCTTTTCATTGTGTCCTGGATTTCCTGGATGTTTTGAGTTAGGAGCTTTTTGTATTTTGCATTTCTTTGACTGTTGTGTCAATGTTTTCTATGGTATCTTCTGCACCTGCGATTTTCTCTTCTATCTCTTGTATTCTGTTGTTGATGCTTGCCTCTATGACTCCTGATCCGTTTCCTAGGGTTTCTATCTCTAGGGTTGTCTCCCTTTGTGATTTCTTTATTGTTTCTATTTCCATTTTTAGATCTTGGATGGTTTTGTTCATTTCCTTTGCCTGTTTGATTGCATTTTCCTGTATTTCCTCTTTAAGGGCTTCTAGCTGTTTACCTGTGTTCTCTTGTATTTCTTTAAGGGAGTTATTTATTTCCTTCTTAAAGTCTTCTACCATCATCATGAGAAGTGATTTTAAATCTGAGTCTTGCTTTTCTGGTGTGATGGGGTATCCAGGGCTTGCTGTGGTGGGAGAACTGGGTTCTGATGATGCCAAGTTGCCTTGGTTTCTGTTCCTTATGTTCTTGCCCTTGCCTTTCACCATCTGGTTATCTCTTGTGTTAGCTGGTCTTGCTCTCTCTGGCTTTGGCTTGTCCCTCCTGCAAGCCTCTGCATCAGTACTCCTTGGAGACCAGCTCTCTCTGAGAGGAATTTGGGTTTGGAGAGCTGTGGTACAGGGTCAGCTCTGGGGTGCAGACAGAAACCAGAAGGAACCTGTCCCAGCTGTTCCTTGATTCCTGTGTCCTGATGGCTCTTCGAGGGTCCCTCTTGATCCAGGAATTTGAACAGAAGTGGTGGTCTTCCTGTGCTCGAGGGTGTGTTGGCACTCCTGGGAGACCAGCTCTCTCCTGGCACTGAGTATGGAGCCCTGTGTCACAGGATCAGCTCCCTGGCTGCAGAAGGAAACTGGAAGGCCACTCCTCAGTCCCTGTGTCCTGAGGGTTCTGGTCAGGTCCCTCTGAGCAGAGGTGCTGGCCTTACCCCCGATCACAGGCTTGTCCACACTCCTGGGAGGGTAGCTCTTTCCCTGTGCTATTTGAGTATGGAGCCCCGTGGCACAGACCACAGGCATCTAAATTCTTATTTTTTAGTTCTGGGTCCTCCTTTAGTTAACACTTATATACCTATTAATTTATCTATTTTAATCATTAAAACTTATTTGGGTTTTTGTTTCGTGCATTATTTGTTGCTTTAGGCTAATATCAGTCCTAATAGACTTCTGTGTTTTGAACTTTAGAATCAAAGATTTGAAGAAAATTCCTCCTGTTATCCTTGTGACTCATTAACATTTTGGGGGATTACTTAAATATAAGATTAAGTTTGAGTTCTTAAATATTTGAGTATAGAGTTCTAAGTCATTGGAACCCAACTCAAACCTTATTAATTTGAGCAAATGCCCCTCTTCTATATACTGCCAATTCTAAAACTCATTTCCAAGTTTCCTTCTCACCTCAAATATTGTGTGTTCATATAAATGTTGAGGCTGTATATGTATGGTAATATACCTGCCTACGTTCTTTTGTTATTTTGTCATTATACCATTTAGATATCTAAAAGGTAGTTCATTTTAAACACTAAGTCCAGGTGTTAGATGCCTTAGTTGATAAAGCCCCCTGATACCAAAGACTGGAGTTCCTGGTAGAAGGAGAGAGAACAAGTGCTGTTTATCCTCTGACTTCCATATAATCTCAAACACACAAAATAATTTTTAAAACTACCCTAAGTATTAAACTGCACCTGTCCTAGATCGTCCCAGTTTATTTTATGCCAGTGGTTTCTAGGTCAAGGTCTCAAATAATGATGAAGCTTCTTAGAATTCCTCTCAATAAAGAAGGAAAAGGAAGGAGAAGGAGAAGCCACCTCAGTACAGAGTGTGTTTTCACTGAAAGCTTAGATAAGCTAAGCTATTTTATTCTAAGGACAAGTCCATAATTCCTTATCTAATGCCTGAGACCATGTGTTTCCAAAATCAGATCTTTTCAGATTTTTTTTTTTTTGGGGGGAGAAAATGCAATGCTAGCACCATTTATTACATAACTCTCCACAGTGCCTTGGCAGTGCCTCAAACACATTAATACCTTTATTACACCAATGATGACAGACAACCTCGGGTCAGTTTTTCCACCAAGTAATTTCCTGCAAACTTATATGAAAGCTTAGAACATTTATTTTAGAACTGTGAATAACGGGCTGTGAGCTTGTTGTTCAGATGTACTGTCTTGTCTATTCTCACAACAGCATGACAAATACATAATTTATAGGTGAAATAGCAACACTGTGTAATGTGTCCATGGTCCATAGCTAAGTGATAAAGCCAGCTTTTGAATGAAGTTGGGGTTACTATTGCTGTGATGAAACACTACGACCATAAACAACTTGGGGAAGAAAGGGGTTATTTCATCTTACAACTTACAGTCCATCATGACAGGAAGTCAGGGCAGGAACACAATCAGGAATCTAAAGGCAGTGACTAAAGCAGAGACCTTGGAGGAATGCAGCATTTTGTCTTGCTCCCCTCCATAGTGTTCTCAGCCTGCTTTTCTTAAGCACCCAGGACCACCTGCCCAAGAGTGGCACACCCACAGTGAGCCCCTCCCAGGTCCATCTGTCGGATTCCTTTTCTCAAATGAGTTTCTTCTCAAATGACCCTAGCTCATGCCAAGTTGACACTAAATTAGCCTACACACAAAATTTAAAATCCGATCTCTTCCGAGAGGAGTTTTCGAACTACAGTAGCCTAAGTCTCGATAACTGGATTTGAGACCTTGGAAAACCTCCTAGGGCACTGGAACTCTGCTCTTCTTCCTGTGAGGCCCCTAAATATCTAAATCATGTGGACCTACAGTCCATTTTGGACTTGGCCTTTGGCCTTGCCTTCCCCGTGATGTCTGTAGGCCCTTGAAAGCTTATATTCTCATTGTTACAGTATGAATTATTTAAAATAGTATCACTTTTATAAAGCAATGTAGGCCCATGTTTGAAATCCAGCTTTCATAAGTCTCTTTAGGTTGTTAATGGTTCCCCTTGTCTTTGAAGGTCTTTCAGTTACCGCCCCATAATTACAATTTGCTTTAACTTTTTTTTTTTTTTTTCTTTCTCACTTCTCTCCCCCTGTTTCTCTAACTCCACCAGTCATGTCCTGATTCTTCAGAGGGGGGAAAAATATCACATTTCTGAGCTTATCACTTTCACCATTTAGGCAATTCTTTTTTGGCTTAGTATTTATGTCTTCAAATATATCTTCTAGTAACTAATCAACGTATTTTCTGACATAAAGGCAGTTTGTTTTCTAAGGGTCTCTTTCCCTTGATTCTTTCTAGTCTCACTTAAATGCCACCTCCTCCTGTATTACAACAAGTACCTAGTTAGCAGCTCCTCCCCATTCACCAACCCCAAGTCAGTGTCTTCTTTTTCTTTACTGTTTAAGCTTGTTTGGCATGAGGATATCATATTTCCCCTAAAGATAAAATTTCCTGTACTTTTTAAGTTTATAATCAGATTTTATTTTAGTATTTATTTATTTGATCATCAGAGAGACAGTAGGAACTGAAGTTTCAAGTCCTGTAATTGTTTTCTTCATGTTACCCAGAATTCAGGAAATTAATGTAAATAAGATTTAAAAAGGTATAGCCCTTCAGTACAAAAGGTACATCAGTAGCTAGGGAAAGTACTTTATATAAATCCTCTTCTCCAGGAAAATATATATTAATCTTGACCAAAGATAAAACTGGTTATAGTAACTTCATGTTTAACCATTAATGGCATCTAAAAGGTTTGTTTCTAACATAGGTTAATATAATTTTTATGTAGAAGAGGTCTGTCACTCAAGATACTATCCACAAGCTTATAGGACAGGACATGGAAGGTCTGAAGTTACTTGTCATCATGTTAAAACCTGTATTATCAATGTTCCAAGTTCTAAATTCTAGCCTGTGAAAACAATGGCAGAAACATTTGACAGTTTCAATGCAAAAGAAGTTGAATGAAAAGCAACACCTTCACCAAAAAATGATTGAAGACGTCACCTGGCTCCTGGGATGTAAATTCAGATTCCAACGGACTACCAATGTGAGCTCCACCTCCTCCCCACCATTTAATCCTCCGTTATACTTTGTCACAGATTTGATAACACCTTGGCTACTTGTTTGAATTTTCTTTCTAGCTCTTTATTCTCTGGATTTTCATCTGGATATTACCATAGTATCATTTTTCTTTTCTTTTTTCTTGTTTGATTTTTGTCTTTTGAGACATGGTTTTTCTGTGTAGCCCTGACTGTCCTGGGAACTGACTCTGTAGACCAGGCTGGCCTCAAATCTGCCACTGCCTCCAGAGTGCTGGGACTAAAGGCGAGTGCCACCATCACCCAGCGTGTCATTTTTCAATGTGCCTAGTGGACATCCTCCAGTGAGGCATGTCTTTGCATCCCTGGACTAGTGATGTACTGTGTTCTCACAGACTGGAAGAAGGCTGGAACCCCAAGCTTATACCCTCACTTGCTTCACAGATTGGAAGAAGGCTGGAACCCCAAGCTTATACCCTCACTTGCTTTACTGAGACGAACTAAAAGAGAAGTTGATTCAAGGCCGGTGCTGAAGAAGTTATGATCTTTATCTCAGATCTTCATGATACAGAGCCTAAGTGTTTGCTTATTCCTGAAATGAGTGCAGTGAGAAATACTGTTGTGCACCAATGGAAGAGGCGTTGAATGTTGCCATCAGCTCTGTATCCATTATAGACTTGAATCCTGAGTGTTCCAGGCTTTATCTG
Source organism: Uromys caudimaculatus (assembly GCA_028551405.1). Lineage (NCBI taxonomy): Eukaryota > Metazoa > Chordata > Mammalia > Rodentia > Muridae > Uromys > Uromys caudimaculatus. The sequence continues at coordinate 51,269,075 of CM052702.1, forward strand.
TGAAGCAGAAGCCCTTTGCTAAATGACCTAGATTTATCATTAAGGATAGTTTTGAAATACTTAAATGAATATGGTTGCTACTAGGAAAGTACTGATGAGTACACGAAAACAAATATCCCCAGTAAGATGGCGCCCAGTAAGTACAATTCACTCTCCTAGCTGCACTCCAGGGCTACCTGAGAAGAAACCACCTTGGATTAATTCTCTTATTCCTCAAAATCACGTTTCTGCCTCTATTTCTTCATTTACTTTATGGAATATCATTTTCCTTTTGATTATTCAAGAAATTTAGTTTGCTATGTCCTGTATCTTAATAATAGGTATGTATTTATAACTGTGTCTAGTTCCTTCATCATTTAGAGCATTGCTTCTTAGCTCATCTGTTCTATTCCTAGTACCCTTTGGTTTTTTCCCCTCTCTACTCATCATATATCCCAATTCCTATCGGGTGAATCATTCTTTCTGTACTGTCCAAAGTTTCAGTGTTTAAATTCTCTTGTGACTATGATTTTCTTAAGTTTTTTTGAAAACTAGATCTGAACATTGGCAGCCCAAAACTAAAATATGGAACTATTGTTTATTGCACAACTAGGGGACAAGTGTCTTTGAGAGGAAATTGTAGTTCTATGTCACAGAACCTGGATTCTTGGAAAGGAGTGTGTCAAGCCAGAGGGTTTGTCAACTCGCTCCTTACACTTCATAGTTAGAAGAGATGATTCTCTGTTGCAGCTTAGTTTTTTCAAATATTCTCAAACTAGAAATCTAGACTGCTGTTCTGAAGTATGGCTGCACATCAGAATCACCAAAAGGACTGTTATTTAATTTGGTAGAGTTTCTAGTGTAATTCAGCTAAAGGGAGTCATCAGTCATTTGACTGCAGTGGAGATCCGAAGTTGAGGATGCTGACTATTGATATCATATCTGTATAGGCAAAGACAATGAAATTCAGGATCCATCAACAAGAGCATTAAAGTGAAACAGTATCAGCTGAAGGTTCATACACTTTATTTCTTTTTCTGTTACTGTGCCTCTTCTCTAACCAACCCCTAGTCAGTGTGTTTATTAGAATACCCTTCTCCATCCTCTGCTTCTGAGTTGCTTTTCTCAGTAATGGCTATGTGCACGGAAGACTGACTTTCCTTGGAGAGCCTGTTCTTTTCTTGGATGAGTGTTCTAGAACACAGGGAACTGGAGGTGTTCAGAGACTATTGAGTGACATGCTCATACTCGTGTTTCAAAACTGATTCGGCTTTTCTCCTGTGTTTATGATTTGCATATGTTGTGTTTTCAGAAGTTCAAATGTTATCTAATTTCCAGGGTTGACTGAAGCCTTTCATGTCTCCAACCATAATATTTAGGAGAACTGGAGCCTGGCTGGTGGGTATCTAGTAGGTGTAGGAGGCTGTGAAGAGCGACTGGGTGGAAGCAGCACCTGAGGAGCCTGTGTGAACATACTTTCCTTGGGCCGCCTGGCAGTTGGCCTGAAAACCAAACATAAGAGAAGATACTGAATTAAGGATCTACATCACCTGGCTTGATACTGTCTACTGCTCATTTGGAACCACCTACACTTCCATTTGATTATTTTAAGTCTTTATAATAATGCCGCTGAATATTGCTGTTGGTGCTCCTTCCTTCTATGTCTTCTCTCCTAATCTCCCAGGGTTGCAGGTATGTGTTTGTCAGGTTTGAGGTTCATGTCACTTCGTTGGCCATTGCTTCCCTCCTTCCTGTCTTTCTAAGACCAGCAACAGTTCCTTACAGTCCTGAAGCCTGTAGTCCTTCTCGCCTCAATGGCCCGCATGCCCTAACCTCACTCTTGTCCCAGGCTCCTTTTAACTTTGCATTCATTCATACCATCCTCTTTCCTAGTGCTTTAAACCCAAACTCCCTGAGCACAGTGCCTGGATCTGCTTCGTTCACCCCAGTCCTTGTATCACAGAGCTCACTTCAAACTGAATATTTACTAGTAGACTAAACTTATTTTGGCCCTTGTTTCTCCTGAACATCTTTCTGAGTCTTTTCCCAATATGTTTGTTCTTAAGTGGAATAGCTTTTATTTATTCTTCGACAATTTCATATGTGTAAACAATGCATCTTGATCATATACATAACCCCAACTTCTCCATCCCACTTCCTCCAGGAATCCCCAGTATTTCACCTCTGTGCTTCATGGCTTGTCCTTTTTAGTTTTTGTCAATAGCCCACTGAGTCCACTAGATCTGTGTGTTAAAATTCCTAACAAAATCCTTACATGAGCACCTTTCTCTTCTTTGTTGGAAATTTTTGTTGCAGTATGCTCCTCAATGCTAATCTCAGGGTCTTTGATTTGAATTTCTCTTTAGTATGTTAAATTGGTTCCTTGAAAGTCTTCTATCTGTTCCTATGATCCTTGGGTAATCCTATAATTGCTGGGTTTTACCATGTCCTTTCTTGTGACAATCGCCAAATGAAAGGAATCTCAAGTTCAGGAGATGAGAAGAAATGAACTTTTCATCCCCTTTCCCCTGAAGTACCTTGACTGAAAATCCTTTTCTCTTTTATTATCAACTGTCTGACTAGGGTAGAAAACCCAAAACCCTTTCTAACCCCACTCTTCCTATTGAGCTGTCATATCACATTTTTAATACCCAGTAGACACTATCTGTAGGAACATTTTCCAAACAATAATACCAGGCCTCTCATAACTCTATGAAGAAGATAAGAGAGAGCAGCTTCTTACCATGGCCCGCTTCATGAAAGCTTCCTGGGTTGCCTTCTTGTTTGCAGCCTTGCCGCCCCACGCAGCCAATGCACTGGCCTGGAGGGCTCTTCCATATGAAAAGCTTAGTTTCCAGGGCCTGGGTAGAGGGCAACAGTTGATAGCATTGAGGTTAAGTGTAGCATCCTCCTCACTCATGCCTCCAGACAAAAAGCAGATACCTGCAATGAGAGAGGTCATTGTACTTCTATCCAGTCCCAGCTTGGAAAAACAAGTAATAGGCCTAAAAGCCACATAATGTCTTAATCTTTCTTCTACTGGATTTGAATAGGACTGGGTCAGAGAAGTCAGTTTGCCCTTGCTGAGAAGAGAGGGGCTTTAATAGGAGGGCAGTGACATGTTGAGGAAATGCACATATATGAGTCTTCAGGTAGACTGAAAAAGATACTTAGATCACACAGTAAGAGATAAAAGCATTGGATGCCTGTGAGGTAGAAGGTGATATCTTGTTTCAAGGATCCAAACAGGCTCCACCACCAATACAGATGTTTGTGGTGATCTTCTGAAGGATAGAAGCTAAGACCTTCAGTCTGAGGAGAAAGAAGGCATTACCAGGAACAGCTGCAGGAACAGTTCTGTGGAGAGCTGTGACAGTGGCCATAGCCACTTGCTCTGGTGTATACTTCTTGGTGCAGGCATGCCCAGCAGTCACCATGTTTGGCTTTAGCAGGGTGCCTTCTAGGTAAACATGATGATCATTGAGAGCCTTGTAGACAGCAGCCAGGACCTGAAGAACAAGGGGACAAATGACGAAACTTGGAGTAAGTCTTAGAATCACCTGATGCTGGCACTTTGTATTACAAGGGTGTAGGATGAAGCAACCTCCGTGTGTATTTTGGTCAAAGCTTCTAAGATCTCTTCTGGGCCATGTATTTGCAAACTATATCATTGAGCCCTACCACATGGGACCATCTCTACAACTACCTGTCTCTCTGCATGAACTATTGTCATGGCTTTATTTCCTAGACAACCCTCATCTCTTCCCATTTCCTTGTTCAGTGTCATCATGAGACTGCCTTGATTTAGTGGTTTATGACATCTAAATGAGTCTCCATTTTCCTATGGAACCTTAATGTTAATAGTAACAGATATTTTAGAAACAGTTATTTCACATCCTATTTCAGACCACACTTCTTTTTACATGTGGAGAAATTCAGGTGAGGTAACATTATGTCTGTCATAGTTTCTCATGATTGATCAAGAAAATCACAGTCTTCCAAAACTGCTATGACTGGTTTAGAAAAATCCCATGAGAACAACATGGTTCATATTTTCTTGTGTGAACCTTGTAAGATTTCATAGCGTACACATAGAATTGAGGTCTGAAAGAGGCAACCTGTCTTGCCCTGGGTCCCACAGTGGGCAAAAGGACTGTCAGTTCCAAATCTTATTCCTACAAGACACTATACGCTGAAATGTTGGGGTTGATAGGCACTTCTTTCCCTTTCCTGTGCTACCTAATGATGCTGAACTAAAAGTTATCTCTGAAATTCATCTATTATGTGTTTAAGTAAAAGCTTTTTCTTAAAATAAAAATTTTCAGGTGGAGTCAAGAAGTCTATGTTCCAAACCGACCTTCTCAGAAACATACTGGCAGTGCTCTAGGTCATGGTCTCCATCAGGAAGCACCTCAGGCTCAACAATAGGTACCAGCCCATTCTGAAAAAGAAAATGGGAGGAGACACACAAATAAAGTAATGCTCACTGCTGTCCTCTGCCAGGGAGCAGCCAACAGATGTGGCTGAAAGAAACAGAAGGTGAGAGGGAGAAATGCTGTGTAATTTAGTTGACGATGGTTGAAAGAAATGTATCTAGTATCCAGTGAGTGCTTGAGGCTTAGACACACACACAAAAGCGAAGTTAAAGAAGAGCTTTTCTGGAATGAGTGTTAAAATGCAAGCATTTAATTTCTGTATCTTATTCTAATTACAGGCCATTCTAACTATCTAAGAAACTAGAGGCTATGCTTCTCAAACCACAAGTTTAGCACTAAGAAATATCCTCTACTATGAATTAAGGGAGAGTTTGCAGTTCTTACTGGAAATTTCCAGGTACCCAGTAATCCAGTAACTCCAGTAATCTTAACAAAATATCCACAGCTGCAAATCACATTTAACTCTAACACAGAGATACATCAACATGTGTTGGCTGGAAATGTTAGCATCCAGTTCTCATCCTATAAGAAACAAGTTGTAATTGAGACTAGTTCCAAGTTACCACCCTCTAGCTAGGGATCTAAGATGATCCTCTTTTGGGCATGATGAAGTATAAACAAGCAGATTCCCTGCATCTAGAGCACTGGTTCTCAACCTGTAGGTCACAACCCCTTCAGGGGTCACATGCCAGATAATCTGCATATCAGATATTTAAATTATGATTCATAACAGTAGCAAAATTACAGTTATGGAGTAGCAACAAAATAATGGTTGGGGGGTCACTACAACATGAGGAACTGTATTAAAGGGTTGCAACATTAGGAAAGTTGAGAACTGCTGCTCTGGGGCCTTATTTTTGTGTATGCGTATGAAGCTGAGCTGGACTTCATTAAAAGTTTTTATTTATTTCGCTCTGATACATATATTGCTGTTCAGGGTCCTTTATTTATTTAGATCCTACATGTTGCCTCCTCCTAATATTTTAAAGATTTGGCTTATAGAACAGTGGTAGAAGGCAGCAGTTGATAGACTTGACCCTGAAGTCATAGGTTAATAGGACCCCTACTGGCTTGTAGAACCAGTGTTCTCCCTTCACATGTGGCTATGATATATATATATATATATATATATATATATATATATATATATATATATATATATATATATATATATATATCAATGTGTGTGTGTGTGTATGTAATTTTATATATACACACACACACACACACACACACACACACACACACACACACACATACTTTTGGTTGTGTCCAATTTTACATCCAAGATTATGTCCAACTATAATGAAATTGAAAAGACTCTGAAGAAAGGAGAGCACCTGCTGACAGATGCTGGCATAGCGAGCCAGAGCATTGGCATTTTCTTGGATAGCAAGACTGGAGGGACACTGGTCAGCGATTCTCAACACAGCACGCCACTTCCCAAAGTCAACTCCATCTTTCTTGTACTGAGCACAGCGTTCAGAGAGGCCATCAAGCCCTGCAAATCACAACAGAAAGAGGAGAGGGGCTTCTTTGCACCATGTGCCTAGTCCGTGGGGCTTCTCATTAAGTAAAGGACTTTTCCGGAGGGTTGTGATTGAGAACTGAGAATACCCAAACAAATAAACACTGATCCCAGTTTGGAGCCAGAAGGTCCAGATTTAATAACCCCAGTCTTGACATATTTAATGTACTCTAAGTAAAACCTGTGGAACTCATAGTCAAAAACAATCTTCATCAATTGATAGTGCTTAAAGGTCCTGACCATAAATCTGGAACACGTGGGAAGTGACAGCTGAGATCAAACCCTGCTGAGCTAACCCGAAGGGTGGAAAGTGACAGCTGAGATTCAAACCCTGCTGAGCTAACCTGACGGGTGGGACTAACTTCTTTGACAGGGAATATCTTTCAAAAAGTTTAGCATGCTATGGGATAAGAATCCAAACTGGCCCCCAAACCTGAAGCCTTTTCTTTCTACTACTCCTGGAATTCTCTGTAAAAATAGTGTTTCCAAGTACAGTGTGCCTTTTCTAGGCAACATACTGAGATAAGTACTATATATAAGTATAGTGTTTAAAATAGACTATAACTAGTCTGTAAAGTAAATATTGCCAGTCATTTTACTGTGATAGAACTAAGGACTGGGCCAGGGTCACACAGTTATTAAATGGAAGAGGTGGGATTGCTACGTTGGGAATGTAGCTCAGTGGTAAGGTGCTTGCCCTGCGTGTGTGAAACACTGGGTTCAATACCCAGTACCCACAAAGCTGGGTATTCTAGCTTATTCCCATAATCCAATACTCTGGAGACTGAGACCAAGGTGGGTTGCCATGAGTTCCAGGTCAGCCTGAACCACAGAGTGAGACTATCTCAAAAAACCCAAATAAGGTTGACTACATGGCTCAGTAAATAAAGATACTTGCTGCCAATGGTGACCTGAGTTTGAGCCCCAGAACTCCCATACTGGAAGGAAAGAACTAAGTTGTCTGCTGACCTACACACACACAATATGGTACTGGTACATGCACACACCCACGTGCTTGCATAAACACATACGATAAAAAAATATATTAGGGATATAGTTTAGTTGTAGAGCAATTGCTTGGTATACTGAAGGCCCTGGGCTGAATCTGCAGTGGGTACAGGAGAAAAAGAAAGGAATAAAAGAAGGGAGGGAGGGAGGAAGGGAGGGAGGGAGGAAGGGAGGGAGGGAGAAAGGGAGGGAGGGAGGAAGGGGAAGGAGGGAGGAAGGGGAAGGAGAGGAGGAAGGAGAGGTAAGGAAGGCTGGCAGTCTGGGCTGGGTATGTATCTCAGTGGCAGAGCTTTTGCCCAGTGATATTGGAAAGCCCCTGGGTTCCATCTCCAGCACCAAGGAGTGTTGGGGGAAGCGGGGAGAAGAAAACAAACAAGCATGTCTACCCTTCCTTCACTTGCGTCAACAGTACCCTACCTGGCATTCCTTGTCTTATCAGTAGACAAGGTTCTTACCTTGAATGGTGGTTTCTTTGTTTGTTCCTGCAAGCGGGGCACCTCCTTGGTCCAACTGTGGATAAAACAATGAACAGGTTGACAAGGGTCAAGCAGGAGTGAGATGGAATTCTCATCTTTCACAAGTCAATTAGGAAAGCATTTGAGTCCCTGTAGGGACTCAAAGCCCTTCAGCTCACAGCAGAAGGGAGATTGCCTGCTGGGAACCCAGTGTCAGACCTGACATTTACTGAGCAGGAGGTAAGAAATTAGGAGTGCAATATCTGCTTAAAGTAAAAGAGAGGTAGATAGCCTGTGTTTCAGCACCCCATGGGCTCCAGTTCTCATTCCTACTCTCTAAAAGGATAGGAGTTAAGTCTACCTCTGTATTTTGTGTTATGGATTAAGTAGTGCTTGAAGATGTGTGCACTCAACGCATGCTCATTTTTTCACTGGAGAACTGCAAGCTGTATTGAAGACTCAGAAAGAAGACAGGACAAGCACTTTAATAAAAACAACTGATAAGCTACCGGCTGGGTCTGCTTTAAAACCAGGTTCATTCCTTCTATCATGCATGAAGCAGATACTAATGTCTCAAGAAGTGAGGAAATAGGTATGCAGAAACACTAAATTCCTGGCAAAACAAACAAACAAACAAACAAAAACCCCTGGTTGAAAAGAGAGCACTGCGATCGAAATCTGGAGAGGATCCAGGTCTCCATCTGGGAAAGGGAATGGAAAGGGATGAGAAATGAAGGTGCACTGTTGTACTATCCGGGGTGCTGGGAGTATGCCCAGAAGGCCGAGTGAAATAGGAATCAGAGTATTCACCTTGATGCCCACCACAATTCCCTTCTCCTTGAGAATGTTTCTGAACAGATTTCCCTGGCTGTCCTTCTGGTAGAGGGTCTCATGAAAAAGGATCACTCCGCCGATGCTCTGGTTGATGGAATTGTCCACACTAAAGAGGAGCTCCCGGAACTGCCTTCGGTTCTCTTCGGTGTTTTCCACCTTTATCCTTTGTAGGCGGTTTCCCATGGTGCCTAGGGAGACCAGCCAAAGGTAGCATGAGGGAAAGCAAGCCAATGCTATACTGTTGTCTTTCCCCATGCTCAATATTTCTCATGGGGTGAGAAGCAAGGACCTCTTCACCTTCCTTTTAAACCTAGATCTACAAAGTTCCTGTGTTGGTTTTGGTCTTCAAAGAAGGAAACATTAGTTTCTCTAAGACTGATGACGGGAAATATCCAGGCTGCCATGTACGGGTCAGGTGGACATGACTCTTTGGGATAGGAAAGGCCCTCTTGCCCTCCCCTCCCCTCCCCTCCCATCCCCTCCCCTCCCCTCCCCTCCCATCCCCTCCTAAATCTCACTGTATACCCATGCAGTGGAAGGAGGGATGGGACAGGCTCTTAACTTTAGCTCTCATAATTTTAGTGTAGACCATGCAAGACTTCTAGCTCTGCCCCGTGCATCCTGTGACTCCCTCAGTCACAAGCACTGCCCTAGTCTATGTGCCTCCCTGTCTAGGCTGGCTTCGTCTACAGTGACTTCTTAGCAGCAGGTACAAACAAGGATAAGGCAGAGCTCACTACCCAGTTCTGTCTTGCATGACAAATCCAGCTCATTTTCTGTTTCCCTTCAGGGCAGGTTCTCAATACCCTGTCCACAGCACACAGTTATCAAGAATCGACAGCTATGGATTTCTCCTTGGTTGGTGAATTTCTGACGTGTACAGGCTGGATTCCTAATGTGGAACCCACAAGTTACCCTCTTGGGTGGCATAACTCTCCTACACTCACCCACTGATTCATCTGCAGCCAGGATGCCCTTCCCGTTGGCCACAATGCGCTGGGCAATCTCGGAGAGCTCCTTCTTCTGCTCTGAGGTGAGGGCCGGAAATCGGTGAGCCATGGTGACAGGTCTGAGAAAAGGAATATAGGACAACTGTGCACACAATCGTGGGTGTCTCCAATGGATTAGTGGCCAGGACAGTTAAAATGTGCAGACAGGCTAGATGGGCCCTGTTGACACTTCTGACATTTCCAACGATCCTCGTTGTGTCCCCTTCACCTGAGGAAGGGTGGTTACTCATGATGGATAAGGTAAGGTATCAGATGTTCAGGGCGAAGGTAAGAGGTCAAATACTCATAGTAGCCCTAAATAGAAGACTTCCCAGGAGATCTTTGGGATCACTGATCCTGAGGCTGAACCAATAAAATCTGTCAAGTGGAAAGAGCTTCAGGATTGGGCTTTCTGTCCTGTGAATTTCAGGTGCTGGAGAGTATTTCAAGTGGTCATGACTACTACCTACTTTCCTCTGTTAGTCTCCAGGACCAGCAGATTATTCTCTAGGGAACAATTTTAAGAGGGGAAATGTATGCATGTCCTTAAAGTTAATCTCCCTTTGACTTTGGATTAGAGTAAATGAGGTGCAGGGTTAATTTTCCTTACATTTAACCATCTAAGAGACTACTTGGATTGCACCACTGAGAAATTTTCCCAAGAGCCTCTGGACTAAGAGGAGTTCTGGCCTCTGCTGAAATCAAATGGTGTTCTCTGCTGCAAGTATTCTCTCTGCTTAGCACAGAGAGACACTTCCACATACCCAAGCAGCCCTCTCTGTAGCAGCCTGAGCTCCAAGTTGGAAGAAAATTCATTTGGCACCCAGCTTTATCCTTTAGCCACCTATTCCCATTCTCTGTATCCCTTTGTGGGAAGTTCTCAGTATCTGTCCCTTGAGATATAAGGAACCAATGCCTGCTGAGCTAATTCATGAGAAGGTGTACCGGGTGACATCACTACTGCTACTCTCTATTTCCCAAATTCTTGTCCTAACCCAATACTGTCATTGGGCATTAGGGAAAGCCAGTAGGCAACATTTTTGGAAAAGCATATTTCTTAGCCTCTTTCTAGTTCCAGCCACAGGTAGACGGCATTTTCCACGTTTACACAGTATGTCTAGCTTGTCTAGCTTCAAGGACTTTTAGCTTCAGTCTAAAGATCACTGTCAAAGGCCAACCAGAATAGTAACCTTCAAATGAAGGTACAAAATGCCCCTCTCAGTTTAAGTATTGGCAGAAACAAGTTGACAGTTGCCAAAAAAAAAAAAAAATCCCATAATAAAAATGAAAAATGGATACAGTAATAACAACACATTATTATTGATTGGCAAGCATGCTGCCAATTGCTTGGCACTTACTGTGTCATTTATTCCTCACAGTAATCCCAGAAAGGAGTTCGATCCTGCCCCTCTCTGCGGTAGTTTAAATGAGAGAGTGACCTCTGTAGGCTCATATGTGTGAATACTCAGACCTCAACTCTTAGAACTATTTAAGAAAGATTAGGAGGTATGGCCTTGTTGGAGGAGATGTGTCCCTGGGAGCTGGCTTTGAGGTTTCAAAAGCCCACACCATTCCCAGTTAATTCTCTCTCTCTCTCAGCCTCACGGATATGCCTCAAGATATAAGCGCTCAGCTACTGCTCCAGTGCCATGCTGGCCTGTCTGCCGCCATGCTCCCTGCCATGATGATCATAAATTGAAACCCTCTGGAACTGTGAGCCCCAAATTAAATGCTTTCTTTTATAAAATGCCTTGGTCATGATGTTGTCATGGCAATAGAAAAGTTTCTAAAAAACACACTCCTACCATTATAGTAGGAAGGACTATGTGATCATCTACGTTATTCATTGTAGGGCTAATACCTAATAATGTACAAATTAGGGGAAAGGGTAGAGATTCCTCTTTTATTCAAAGGGAAGAGTGGGTCTGGTGGAAGGAATTGTCCTGAAGGAATCCTAATCTCCTAATGTCAGCCTAGTGTGCCTTGGGTTATGAGTTATTAAACCAAGATATCACCAATTCATAAGCATCGACATTCATGTGAGGATCTGCTGCCAGTTCATCAGACAGAGCCTTGGTTCAAGGACCAACAATTCCCTCCCTAGTTAGAATCTCAGGCAAATCATAAAAGGTCTCTGAGTTTTATTTTAACTAATTACTTGGCACTACTATCTGCTTGGGTTATCTGGTTACAGATGACTCACGGGCAACCTCTGAATACTGTGGTTGCTCAAAATGTAAGCTTGCTAAGCTGTGTGATAAGTGTGAAGAGGTTTTATAAGTGATAGGGAAACACAAGGTCTTAGTGTTTCTGTCTCTTGGCTTTTGAAAGAGCAGTCACGTTCACCTAGGAGCACCCCTGTCCCTGTCCCCGCCAAGCTGTTTCCATCCTGAGTATGCTGACTCAGCAAGAATTCCAGGGAAAAGCCAACTCAAACTCACCCTGTTTACAGGAAGTTAAACTTCTACAGAGGGACTAAAGGTCTGTACCACATCAGCGCAAATTTTGCCCCTCGGTTAATCATAAAACAGAGTCACAGGTCAATGTTCGTCACTGGGAGACAGAACGCCAATCTGGAATACTTAGTGATAGTGAACTTTCCTCCTTTAAACTTCTGATTTCTAAGGTCCCAAGTCACTTTGGAAAACTGTCCTTAATTATCAAATGAAAAACTTCCAGAGAAATATGTAATGAATATTTATTGTCCTATTAAAAGAACAACTACAAAAGAAATTACAGCAATATATTATGCGTTAGTCTTTCGAATCTAAGAGGGGCCACTCTACTGTTACTTCTGCAGAGCGTGTAGAGTGAGGGGGCCTCACAGCTTGTTGCATGCATTCTTTACCATGTCTGATTGCATATATATGGATATATATGTGTGTGTATGTATATGTATGTATATATGTATATGTATATACACAGAGCTGCATATGTAAATCATGGGAAAGGGTCTATATGTTAACATGTATGAGAAGACACCCTGAAAAGCAGGCATATGGGATAATATGTTGTCTTTTTTATAAACCCCTCTTCAGCCAATTACCTAGGGCTCCATAGGCCAGTTTGGCTTAGCCGTGGCCTGCACTCTGCTGCTCTGGTACATCTGGGAAGCACACAGGTCCAGTTAGAGTTCAGGGGGTAGGACAGGGAATGGGGTATAACTGCTGAAAACCGCAGAGATATTTTTATCAAACCTAGCACCTTAAAGATGAGGAAACCGAGGCTCAGGAAGCCCTGAGTTATGTTCTGTGGCTGTGAGTCCCATTTTAGTGGCTTCTGACTTAGAACCCTATGTCTGGTCTTTCTACAAAAGGGTGGGTAGATTCTCGTGGTGTGGTTCTTCCTGTGTTCCTTGAAGAGGTTCTGCAGTCAATCATTTGTAAGATGTGGATATTTAACTCCTGGAGAAATATAAGAGCAAAAGCTTCTCTATGCTTGAGACAGGTGGATTCCCAAGACAAACACGGGGGGAGGGGGTTGTAATTCATTGAACGTCCGTCATTACCAGGCTGCGTCCACAGCACGTACATGTGTGAGAGCATGAAGAGGCGCACAGCTTTGTTGCCCACTCTGCTGCTACAGAGGCACACCTGATGAGCTTAGGGCTGCCCTTTCCCAGTGTTCTTTCCCCAAAGCTGTGTCCTAAACCACAGAGACTGTCAGGTTTTCTGTCTTACCATCTCTAACCTGGACCTGTGTGCTCCCCAGATGTACCACAGCAGCAGAGTTCAAACCCTGACTGAGCCAAACTGGCCTATGGAGCCCTAAGTAACTAGCTGAAGAGGGATTTATTTAAACAAAAAAAATAAAGACAATATATTTTCACAGTATGCCTGCTTTTCAGATAGTTGAGAAAACATACCAAAATAAATCAGGAGGATTTAATTCCTAATGTCTGAAGCTGCATGGCTCTCAGTGTCTACTTCAAGTAGTAAATACTAGGGAAAATATCAAGTATGTTGGAAGGCTTGGAAATTCACAATTGAAGATGATCACTCTGAAGTGCCAACCCTGCTCTGTCTCTTCATTTGAGCAATAGGAGAAGGCAAAGGGCAAGGCCCCAAGGATTCCTTTGTGTGACGAAGAAACTCCAGCACTAATACCAGGAGGTGTGGGAAGAGAACAGAGAAAATAAGAAGGCGATAGATATGTAAACAAAACATCACAATAAGTAGTTGTTAGGAAAAAGTAGAGAAGAAATGACCAGGACTCTAACCTGACTAGAACTTTACAAATAAAAGTATTTACAGTATTATTCCAAGACAAAGACTCCAGAGGTGCCTCACACAGGCAAACAGTAACTGGCCGTCCATCTGGAGCGATATTTGCCACCTCCAGGAAAGGTATGAATGGGTATTCATGCTCGGAGAGAGAAAGTCAGTGCAACAGATCCATCGCCGTTTTAGACAGCACCAGGCACACATACATTCCCCTCTCCAGGTACTACGTTATCATTAACCCAGCTTGCTGGTCCAGCCCAGAGTTCAGAGGAAATCCTTTTACTTACAGGGCAAGGGGGAAGAATCCTCCAAGATGTCAGAAGCTGTGTGAGGTGGCAGCTGCCAAATACGATGGATCTGCTGGGAGAGCACGGCTTTTATAACCCTTTTACCAAGGTCTGGTGGATTTTTTTTTAAACTTTTGCCCTCCCCCTCCTACCGTGCCCCAGTAGGGAGGTGTTTATTCAGTAACTCTGATTGGCGCCTGAACAGCCAATCTTTGTAATCGGGCTCACACAGTCCTTACATGTTAGAGCTACAAGGGAGTCTTAAGATTACACAGCTCTCAATCCAGACCTGACTCTGTACAGGTGAGGAAACGATGAGACTCCCCCCCACCCCGATCACACAGTGAGGGATAGCGTCTGAAAGCTCCATCTGTCAGGAGGCTCTGGAAGGGTGCTAGCTGAGCTCTCCTGCTTTCCAAACACATACGCACCTCAAGGACATTCACGTATTGGTTTATTTATTCCTAGTTCTCTGAGCCTTGAGTTCTTCCTTTGGAGAGTGAGATTCACCCTCACAAGAGCACTGGGTTCATAGGGTCTACATACACAAGACACTGCAGAATTATTAATTCCAAGTTAACCCAGCAATATCATATTTCCGTTGCTTGTCTCCGTGCTTCTTTGGTAGCCACTTGCTGCATGTCTTCCAAACTTTATAGTTAATAGAGATGATCTTTCAGCAAAAGATGATCTTTCTGACTCTTAGATTCCTATTTGTTGTTTTATTTTGGTGGAAATAATTATCTATCTATTTATTTATTTGAGGGAGCACTATGGTGTGAATGTAGATGCCTGAAGAAAATTTGGGGGGATAGGTCCTTTCCTTCTACCCATGGGACCCAGAAATGAAACTCAGATATTAGACTTGGCAGCAGGCATCTTTACCCATGGATCCACCCTCCCACCTCTCCAAATTCTATTTTAAAAGAAATGATTCTTTCCCCACACGTATCCCCATCTCCAAGAATTCCAGCGAGTGTCCCGATGTATTTCATGCCAGACCCCATTCAATCATTCACTGTTCTCATCCTACCTCAGTATCTCCACATTTTAAAAAATACTTTTATTCATTGTAAATTCTACACATGAATGCATTTTATGTTGATCAATTCCATCTACCACTACCCCTGCAACTCTCCTAGTCTCCCCATCCCATCTCCTTCCGAGTTTAATGTGCTCTCTTTATTCACTTGTTGTTGCAGTAATAACCCCAAGTCCAACTAGCACTGTCTATGTGCACATGGGTGCACAGCCATCCACGAGGCATGACCAACATCCCAGCAGCCATATCCCCAGTAACTCTCTCCTTCAGAAGCCATCAACTATCAATGACTCCTCTGATAGTAGTAGAGCCTTGGGGCCTCGTTCCCATCCATGCTGGGCTTTTGACTTCTTGACCTTGTGCAGGCCGTGTGCGTAGCCACACCTGCTGCACATTGAAGAGTGCAATAGCCATGGCATGTCCGGAAGTCAGCGCTTCACAGTTCACCTTTTCACCCACAGTTCTTACATTCTTTCTGACCCATACTCTGTGAAGTTCTCTGGGACCTGGAGATATGCTCAAGGTTAAAGGTTTAAGTGAGGATAGGGGAATTTGGGTGAGGAAGGGGTAAGGGCTGGTTACCCAAAATTAAGAATACATGAAGATATGGATATCTAGTTTATAAGCTAATTAAAAGCCTATGATATATTTTTAAAGGGGGAATTTGAACAGAAGTACTGTGCATGGATGGAGAATAGTGCTTCCAAAAGATATGAGTTACGAAATGGAAATATCAATACCAGGCATGAAATAATTTCCTAAAAGTTGTTGGTCAGGGAAGCCCCAGAGGCACCCAAAATGACACAGGATACTGTTATTGCTCTTGGCTGACTCCCATAACTAGACAAGATCATATTGTTGAAGACACCACTCCTTTGAATGAAGATCATAGTGACATCAACCTTGAGCTGACCAGAAAACTCAATACATAATGCCACTAGGTACTTTCCGTGATAGCAGGGAGAAAAGACATCAGTAGTCTTACCAGCATTTCACTGATCTGCTGGCAAGATGTGTCCATTGGTACAAAGAATGCTCAAAGGGTAGCCAACCACTTTTTGATTGGATTTGAATCCACAGGAAGGATTTCATGCTGAGACTGGAAACCAGGTTGAAAACCCACTAGGGAGATAGATCATAGTCTCTGAAGGCAATCTCTATTGTTTTGCTAAATGATCTTGCCATCATTTATTTAAAATATTTCTATTTTTGCCCATAGATTTTTGCTTCTCTCAACTTTGGTCAGAGGAACTTCTTTCTGCAGTGGGTAGTAGTAGTTAATGCAGAGATTGGTAAATATTAAGCATGGAGTATAAACAACAGTAGACAGGTCATCCCTCTCAACCCTTCTACGCTGTCTTCAAAGTCAGTAAAAAATAAGAACTTAATGTTGTCCTAATCTGTCAGAACCTCCCAACTATGGCACAAAGTATGAGTTCATTGTATAGGTTTCCTCACTGAGTATTAGATCTAAATCTAATGTTAAAGAAAGTAAATAAAAAATATTAAGTATGGGCTGGAGGGATGGCTCAGAGGTTAAGAGCACAGACTACTCTTCTAGGGGTCCTGGGTTCAATTCCCAGCAACCACATGGTGGCTCACAACCATCTGTAATGGGATCTGATGCCCTCTTCTGGTGTGTTTGAAGACAGTGAGAGTGTACTCATATAAATGAAATAAATAAATCTTTAAAAATATATAAAAAAATTAAGTACTTCCTGAGGTAAATGATGAAGGCATAAATCTAGACATAGTGGAATTATCATGACACAGGAAAATATAAGTTCTTTGAACCACATTGCTTTGATGCAATTCATAAAATGGAAAGCCAAAGCAAAGTGCTTAGTGTTGCGGAGCACAGCACTAGAATTCATTGGCCAAAATGAGAAACAGTGTTTAGAGATGGCTCAAGGGGTTCTGCACAAGCATGAGAACCTGACTTCAGACCCCCAGCACTTATATAAACAGCAAGGTACAGAATGTGCCTGCAGACTCAGTGCAGGGAGCACATCCTGGAGGACGCCCACAAATTCTAGGTTCAGTGAGAAAACCCTGTCTCAGAAAATAAGATGAAGAAGACATCTAGTGTTAACCTCTGACTTCTGCACCCACACACAGGTAAATGCCCATGCATATGCACACACACAAATGCACAAACTACACACATGCACACAGAGAAGAGAAAGCGAAGTTGAAATGAGGCAAAATTTCTAAATGGAATTCAAGCTTGACAGCTTCTAAAAATAGTAAATATTAGACATCAAATTGCTAATTCAAGGAAAATGAAGCATTTGAAACAAAGTTGAGGTTCATTCGGCCAGAGATGCTTTGACCAAGGCTTATCCTACGTGCTTCAGAGAGCTCCATCAAATGATCCCCATCAACCCCCGAGTCCATTGGCTGCCCAATGGCTTATGTTCTGGTTCCTACATCTCCACCAGGCACTACTCATCAAAACACTTGGTTTTAAACTCATGACAACAAGATGACCTGGGCTAGAGATCTGTGAGGTTTCATCATACATGATTCTTCTTAAATAAGAATGGAGGGTCTGGAGTTGTAGCTCAGTGTAGCTCAGTTCTACAGCACATGCTCAACATGCAGAAACATCTGACAAGAGAAAATTAAGAAAGAGTTGAGTGGTGACAAGGGGCGTATGTGTTTTATTGTAAGTGTGATGACACTCAAACCCCCATCACTTCTGGTTTTAAGGCTTTCTGATACACCATGCTCTCTGCATAAGTGATTTTCATGTTCTTTGCACACATTTAATTGCTGTACCTTCTGAAGACAGGTTTATTGTCTCTATTTTATACACAAAGAAACTAAGAGAGAGCAAGAAACTTGTCCAGACTCACACAGCAGGTACACAGAGAGTCAGTTGGTGGCCAGAGACAGCATGAATTAGCTCAGTCTCCACTCCCTTCTAAGCAGTTTATGACCTTGGACATGAAACCCGCATAATTCAGAGGAATGGCTTACGTTGGCAGGTAGGCATCCTGCTTAGACTGGGCATGGTTTCACGTGAACAGCTGCCTGGCCAGGCATGTCAGAGGAGCAGGAGTACCCCTGGTCCTGACAGTACTACTGGATGCTGCTTCTGTGGCATCAGCATGCCCACCACTGGGGCTTGTAGTGAGACTGAAACTCAGAGTTCAAGAGAGCAAAGCTAACACTTGTCAAACCTTAGGAAAAACAACAACTGCTGACTCAAATAGACTGTCTGCATGATTACTGTATTGCTGTTTTGTTGTTTGGTTTTTATTTGTGTTTTGTGTTGTCCCTGAGGATTTTTGTTGTTTGGTTTCTTTTTGGCTGGGAGAACTGTTGTCCTTTGTAAAAGTCTCCTAACTGGAAAATGTTCCAAGTTAAGCTATGATCTGTATTGGAAGACTAGTGGCCTGGGGGGCTGCAGGACACTGGGGAGTATCCTATTGTTGTAAATGGTATTTAATAACTCTATTAATTCTTAATATGATCCAGCCAGCCCCCCAATAATCAAGGCAAAATCCTAAGGATTTATTTAATCAACGTTAGCACAATGACTGAGTGAATTACCCCTAATCTATTTTTCTATGTGCTAGACTGTTACTTCCTAGCAGAGCTCCCCGTATACTTACTGTTTGAGTCTCACCAGGATTATTTCTGTTGCATCAGTCTGTCCTTAGGAAGTACTTCTACTAGGTGCTCATGGTTCATCTCCTCTGGTGACAGCCTCCTCCCTTCTCTGTTTTCCTTTTTCTTCTCTCTTTCCTACTCTCTCTCTCTCCTCATGGTCCCTACCTGCGACCCCCAACCAGGCAACTGAAACCCTGCCTACCTCTATTCTCCCCAGTAATTGGCTATAACTATTTTTATTTAACCAGTCTGAGAAGATTGGCAAGCAAAGTTTATCCAGCATCATTTGGTATATGTGAGAATGTGCCTGTCAGACTGCAACCAGATCTTGGGGGCCAGTATTTAGCATTTGAATACATAGCAACACCAGATCAGCCCCTAGCAATGTCCCAATCTTGCGGATGCACATTTTCTCACCATAAATGAAATGAGATAGCAATGCCTCCAGCAGAACTTGATCATGAGGGCTAAGAGTGCAATGTGGCGGAAAATGCTTACCTGGCACTTGTAAAGTCCGAGATTCAATCTCTGCTACCACAAAAACAAAGCTAATCAACCAAACAAGACACCAGAAACTGATGATCAGGAAGGAATTCAACAGCATGAGAAGGGGTCTAGCTGAGAGCAGGATTTTTATTAAACATCTGATTTATATGCCAAACTCTGAGACGTGTCCAATTACAGATTATTTCAAGAGGCAATGTAATGTCATTCATGCTCCTTACTGGCAATGCCTTCAACATTTCTCCCTGTATTTTCTACTTGCTGCCCCCATTCTCAATACTTGAATGATAAACAGGTCAAATGTATTCATAAACAGCATGAGCTGTGAGTCACAAAGAAACTAGTATCTATAAGCATGGCCACATTAATGATATTGAGGGTAAAGAACTCTAAAAAAAAAAAAAAAAGGCCATATCCACGTGTGACAGCTGGAATAATCAAAACTGGGCTTAAAAAATGTCTTTTCAGAAATGCAATGGAGATATTTCCTTATTGTTTTGCTATCTACTTTTTTGTGATTTTTTTTAATGGATATTTTCTTTATTTACATTTCAAATGTTTTCCCCTTTCCAGGTCTCCCCTCTGGAACCCCCCTATCCCATCCGCCCTTCCCCTGCCTCTATGAGGGTGCTCCCCCACCCTTCCACTCCCTACCACCTTCTCCCCCTGGCATTCCCCTACACTGGGGCATCGAACCCTCTACTTTTGAGTCTAGGATGGTTCAGGACCATCATGGTTTTAGCCATGGAGCTGTGATGGTAGGGGTAGTGGTTGTGTACGTGGTAGCATTAGCAGTGGTGGTGATGCTGGTGGTGGCAATGATGGTTGTGGTAGTGATCCTGGTGGGGAGGGGATTGTCATGGCAGTGCCCATGAATGACTCCATGAAGTAAGATGAAAGAAGAGATCTAAGAAAGATGTGAGTGTTACAGTTTTGCACACCGCCAATTAATGCTTCAAGCTAGTAGTTTCAACCAGCCTGTTAGACCTACGAGGGTTGGGACAGTGGCGCTCCACCACTGCCCCCCAGCGCTGTGACTGGAGTACACTAGGTACCTAATCATATCTAATAAATGTGTGAATAGGAGCATGGATTCACTCATGCAAATTTCGAAATGTCTAGAGTAACTGGCTTACTTTTCTTCATTCCCTGCGATCTTCGAAATAACTTACAGTAGAACATGGTCTTCACCACCCTAGATTTTGAAAGCTTCTATTATTCCTTTGCAGTTTCACAAGAATCTCCTGTCATGTTACACAAGAACCACAGACCCCCTTCTCAAACAATATGCTGATAAACTACACATGCCATGACGTTTGCCATCTGGATCATTTTAAGGCCAGTTGAGTATCGTCGAGAACATACACATGGTTAGGCAACACATACAACTTGCACAAAAATGAAACTCTACCCATTAAACAGCGCTCCATTTCACCCTCTCCCCTGAGCCTGGCAACCACGCTTGTCTTTTCTACTTCACAAGGTGAACTACTCTAACCTATGTATAAGTGGAATCCTATAGTTGTCTCATAGCTGGTGTGCTTCAGTTAACATGCTATCCTTAAGTTTCATTCATATGGTAGAGCCCAGGCGTCATGCAGCCTCATCTAGGCACTTTGCTTCTGGCACACAATGCCTTCCCACTCACGGCTGGCTGGGTAATATTCCATTGCATTATTGTGTCACATCTTGTCCATCTGCTTACCAGCAAATGAACCCTTGACTTCTTTTGACCTTTGGTTACTGTGGATAATGATGCATCAACCTAAGTGTGTAAAGATCGCCATAAAAATCACGCTCGCCTGGGATGGAGAGATGACTAAGCAGGCAAGAGTGTTTTCTGCTGTTCCAGAAGATTCAGGTTTGGAGCTCAGCATGTAAGCTGCGTGGCTCAAGGCTGTCTGTAATTCCAGCTTCCCTGGACCTGATGCCCACACCAACACACAAAGGGCAGACACACAAACACACAAGACACAGAAAGTAAGAGTAATAAATCTTTTAAATGTTATGCTTGACTAGCATGTGAAAAGCCCAGACTTGATCTCCTGCACCAAAAACCCCTGCTTTCTGAAATAAACTAGGATCAGAAGGATACATTTAAACATATTCTCTGATATGTGGAATCCTGGGGGGGCATACATAAAATACATAAAAATAGAAGGCTGTCTATGAATAAAGAGGAGGGACTTGGAGGAGGAGTAAAAAGAATATTATGGGTGTGATTATGATCAAAGAATATAACAAACATCCAGGAAGGAAATGTCATAGTAAAATCTATTATTTCGTGCAATTAGTATTTACTGACAATGTTTAAATTTTTTTTTTACTTTCAATTCCTTTGTGTTCCCTTTCTTAATGCTTCAGCTTTATTGAGATAAAAATCATATATCATTCAGTTCACCGTATTAAAAAAGGATTTAATTATTTTTATTTTATGTGCACAAGTGCTTGCCCCTCTGTATATGTATGTGAACCATGTGTTGCCTGTTTCCCAGAAAAGGATATCAGAGTCCATGGAACTGGAGGTTACAGTTTATTTATTTATTTGTTTTTATTTTATGTGTTGTTTCAATTTTATGTGTACGGGTGTTTTGCCTGTGTGTATGTGTGTGTGTGTGTGTGTGTGTGTGTGTGTGTGTGTGTGTGTGTGCACCAAATGGGCAGTTCCCATGGAAGCCAGAAGAAGGTGTAAGATCCCCTGGAAATGGAGTTATAGAAAGTTATGAGTCGCCATATGGGTGCCGGAAACAAGATCTGGATATTCTATAAGAACAGCTTATGCTTTTCATCATTAAGCCCTCTCTCCATCCCCTCAGTTCACTGCTTTTTTAAATCTCAGAACTGGATGGTGTAAGCTCCTCACAGCGCCATAATAAGGCTCAGAGGCCAGCATTATAAAGAAAGGGTTTCACCTTCCATTTCATCATGGCAATGTTTTGACAGTCTCCACTGCTAGGCAATCAGAGATATTCATTCTGAGAAGATCAGAGAACCTGTGTGGGATGAGCTATCTGGGGCCAGTGAATTGAAGAGTATCTAGTCTAGGTATCAGAAATCCCACTTTCCTAGACACTGAAGACTAAAACTGAATCCTGAAATGGACAAAGAAATTTCCCTAAAGGAATGCCAATATCTGCATAGGGCAACTGGAAGAATCTTGACTGGATTTGGAAGTATCTTCTCCAGTCTTCATTAGAGGAATTTCCTTTTTGAAACTTGTGCTGGTGAATTTTTAAGACTATGAAATCAGCAGTAATTATTCATTGAGAATTTGAGGTTTTTCTTATCTAAGGAAATGTATCCCATCACTTTAGATGTGGCAGAAATAGACCAACTAGAAAAGAACTTTAGTTACTAGGGGACCAAATCCACCTAAGAGGAGGAGCTAGAGAGCGGTCTTCAGTGGTCACCAAGCTCTGGGTTCCCATGCCCCCCGCCTGACCCATGCTATGCTATTTACCACCTTGTCTGTGTTTTCTCTTTGCCTGTTGCTCAATCATCTCAAAGTCCAATTCTTCCCTCACTATCTAATCTGGCAGTTGGCTACACATGTCATTTATGAATCCAAGTCTAATACTTCTTTCACTGACTTTATCTCTTAGCAAAGCTGTCAACTTTATGATGGAAGGGCTCTGTGGGCCAGAAGCGGGTCACCCAGATGAGGAAGTACAAAGCCTGGATTCTGGGGCTAGTTCTGTCTCTGACTAGCCACAAGATGGAGAAGAACCAGTTTCCCAGATGCTATCTCCCCAATGTGTAATATGGGTCTAAAAATGACACCTTATTCACTTTGCTGGATTATTGCCTATCTTAAATGGTGCCATCTAAATGTGACCTCTAAAAACAACAAGGCTTTTTGTAACTACAAAGTGCTATCAATGCTGCCTCACCAGAGCAGGCATCACGGTGCTCCTGTGGTGTACACATGTACTCATGCACACACACACACACACACACACACACACACACACACACACACACACACACACACACACACAAACACATGCTTAAGAATCAGAAAACATCCCTCCCTTACTCTGTCTCTAGTAACTACATGACATTACTCACAGGAGATATTAGCATTTGTTGAGCACATACTCCTTACAAGTACTTCTGTAAACACAGTGCAGAATGCAGCTTTCAGTTTCATCCACCAGTGGGGTAGGTATCTTGTAAGCAAAGTCTGAAATGCAGGCCTTCTTAAACCATAAAATATCCTCTCCTAAAAATACCACTGATAGGGATTCTGCATTGACCCTTACCTAAGAATCTTCACAGTGCTGACGTGGGTGGACAAAGCGGGGCAGGCCTAACCCCATCCCCACACCCTCCCACTGTGGGATTGCTTCACCATGTCTTAGTGCTCTTAGGAATGAAGAATGCCATTTGGGCCTGACCCAGGATGCATTTCCCTGAAAGCTGAAGACTCAGGCTGGTCAGGGGAGGTGCCCCTCAGGCATTTGCTCCCACAATGCCACTTTCACACCCACAGAGTGAAGAATAGGGCCACTCATCTCTCATAACCTTTTTAGTTCCAATGATGTGTGTGTGTGTGTGTGTGTGTGTGTGTGTGTGTGTGTGTGTGTGTGTGTGTGTGTGTGTGTGCAATACTGAAAATGGACTCACGGGGTGTATTAATATAAAAAGAGGTTGTGAATCTGACAGGGAGCAGGGGACATGGGAGGGATTGGAGGGGAAGAAGAAAATAACAATAAAATTAAAACCACAACTTTGATTATCTGAAGAAGTTGAATACTGACGTCAGATAGAACTTGTTTCACATTCCAGATCACAGCTTTTTGGTTCTGTAACTTTGGAGAAAATCACTAATTTTTCTAGGCTGTATTAGCAAAAGGGTGATAAAATATTAATGTACAATGTTGGAGAATTTGGTTCAATACTGGCTCAAAGGGTTAACACAATGCCTGACAGAGGAGCTAATGCCATGGGAATGTCAGGTGTGGCCACCATACCTAGGATGGATCCTTTGTCCCCTCCACAGTCTCCAAATCCCCCTCTCCAAAGAAGAGTTACTCTTCAAAGCTTTCTCAGCTACCCGGTATCATTATGTCTGGTGTCCTTTCTTTCAGAATCCTCCCATCTGACTACAGCCTTCCCAAGATCTTTTCCATGTGACCTGGACAAGAATTAAGCTGGATCTGAATCCATCTCAAAGTTGCACTGTCACAACCCCAAAGATGTCCCTTGAAGGGCAGTGAGGAACTGTAAATAAGGACAGCTCACCCTCCTCCACACACACCAATATGAACTAACAGAAGGAGACAGAAGGGGGAGAAGCAGGTTTGAGTTGAATGAAGAAGCGACCATATTAACTGTGGAAAGTGTCAAGGGGAAGGGGAAAGGGGTGAGCATGAAGTTAAGCCATTCATCAGTGCTTCTGAGTCACAAGATGACTGAGTTGCAGAAGGGCCACCCAGCCACCCAGCCAATCTGCCAAGGGGGCAGACATGCTGACTTTCACCACAGTGCTGCACCACCACGTCACTAGGAGAGCACAGCCAGACTGTGTGGACACAGCCTGGGTGGCACAGAGATTTCCAGGACTGCTCTGTGCCCTGCTGTCCTGTGTCATGGGGTGTAAAAAGATGCTGGAACAAGTTGTCTCTGTGGCAGGGAGCCAGGGAGCATTTGCTTCCCACACTGCACCCAGCTCGAGGAGCACGTGGAATGACCATGACCTGGAGGCTCTTCCCTTGCTCCAGTAGCACCTGGTGTGGGAAAGAGGGGAGGAGTTGTCCTCTTTGAATCAACCCATCCCAGACCTGGGGCAGGGCCAGCCTGCTTCTTTAGCTATTTCTGTAGGTGGCTTGTACTGAAATCACTTGCCAAGAGAGAACCTGGATTCTTGGATTCCAAGGAGGAAGGTTAAAACTGTCACTCCAGAGAGTGTGAAGACTAAAAAAGTCAGACACTTATTACAAGATCATCATGTTCTACAGTGTCCCAGTCAGAGAAAACGAGCTCCTGTTCTCAGAGCTCCTGTTAACCCCATAGGAAGGTAAGCATGCCAGTCACGTCCGCAGTGCCTCAGCCTCTCCTCCAAACCATCCCTTAGATGCCAAGATGCACATTCTCGTGCCCCCACCACCTAGGAGGTGAGGATAGCTGCCTGCAGTGCTTCTACAAAAGCCCCTGTTACACAAGTCTACAAGTGAGGGAAGGCCATGGCACAGATGCAGATGGAGCGTAGAGCCCAGCGTGGCATCCCTTGTCGGTTTAGATCCAGAGGGAACTGATTTGGATTTCCATTCCAGAATCTCCACAAAGTGCAGTGTATTCCACAAAGTTTGGGTAAGTTGCCAGTGTGTGTGTGTGTGTGTGTGTGTGTGTGTGTGTGTGTTACACACACTTTGCACCTTTAAACAAGGCAACTTACTGAGCTGCAGGCCAGGGCTACCTGCTCTGCCAGCAACAAGCCACTCTCAGAAGCCTTGAGAATTTCTGTGACCAGAGAGTGGTCTCCTCTGTGAGCATTGTGGTATTGCAGAGAAATTTTAATTTCTCTCGTTAGTACTCACTAAGGTTGGAGGAGGATCACAAGAGAGACAAGGAAGAGGTTACCAGTGTGCTCAGGGGAAGGTGATTAATTTCTGAGACAGTGGGAAAGAGTAAGAATAAGGGATCTGTGAGAAGAGTTGGGACTCTCGACTGCACACTCACTCCTGTGTGCATGTTGTGTGCACGTGTGATGGAAGGTGGAGGATGATGCATGATGAGATATGATGAAGAAATGGTGAAGAACAGTCTTTGCGTGGCTCTGTTTTCTCTTCTTCCTGTGACTATGGGAATGGAACAGGTTTAGAAAACAAGAGAGAGGACTCAACCAGGAACTAGCATCCCCTTACCCTCAGATGGTAGACCTTCATTCTCTTGAGCTAGACGTGGCCAAAAGTCATAAAGTGGTATGGTAATTGAAGAAGCTACAAAATGTATGAAGCATGGTGAAAGAGAGAGAGAGAGAGAGAGAGAGAGAGAGAGAGAGAGAGAGAGAGAGAGAAAAGAAAAGTGGGACTGTTGTTCAAAAAGAAGGGGAACGTGCCATTAAGGACAATCCACTAATGCTGGGAGGTGACTCAGCTGGTAAACAGGTCACCCTGCCATGAGAATCTGAGCTCAGTCCCCAGAACTTATGTAAAAAGCTGGGTATGTTATTGACTTGTAAATACATGTTTGTTTTCTAATGATAGAGAAAAAGGTATGGATTTGGGAGGGAGGGGATGGGGAGAGGATTTAGTTCGTCTGGAAAAACTGCCTTACAAGAATTGTTACAACGGCATTTGGCTGCCCAAAGGTTGCTAACAGGGACCCCACAAGCTGGCAAAACCTGATTATAGTGTACTTGGAACAGTCCCAAGTAGGGACCCAAGGGCCCCATGCTGACACAAAACCAGCGTCCTATGCATTTGAACAACTAAACGTTATCTTTACTAACACTCACCCCAGCAGAGGGTATGGGTACTTGCTGGTTATGTGTACATCTTCAGGGTGGGTAGCAGCTTTTTCTACTCTACAGAGAAATAATTTGGAACTTAAACACGTGGTACCATCCACAGTTTTCAGGTCAGGTTAAGAGGTTGAGTGACAGTAAAAATTATATTGGCCCAACCCAGCCAAGAAACAGAACTTCGTTGGCCAAAAAGTCTGTCATTTATACTGTTTGTGTCTGTTGTATGCCCCATAGATGTGGTATGATTGCTGTACTTGACTGTCAACTTGACTACATGTGGAATTAACTAAAATATCCAAAGTGGCTGGGCATACCTGTGAGGGATTTTTGCTAAATTAAATCATTGGAAGTGGAACGATCCACTCTGAATCTGGATCTCTGAGGTGGGAAGACACACCTTTGATCCAGATCTTTGGAGGTGGGAAGACTCATCTCTAATATGGGCTATACCACCTTCCGGAAGCCTATATAAAAGACATGGAAGAAGGA
The DNA here is from genome assembly GCA_028551405.1 of Uromys caudimaculatus. Taxonomy (NCBI): domain Eukaryota; kingdom Metazoa; phylum Chordata; class Mammalia; order Rodentia; family Muridae; genus Uromys; species Uromys caudimaculatus. The sequence goes on from CM052702.1 coordinate 51,295,935, forward strand.
AGCCTTGTTCATTGCCAGCTTGCTCTCGCCCTCACTAGCAAGTCCACTCTTTCATCAGAACTTACTTCTTCGGGATTTCAGCCTATACTGAAGACCAGCTGAGACATCCAGCTTCATGGACTGGACAACTACTTGATTCTGAACCTTTTATTCACAGACATCACACACACACACACACACACACACATACAGAGATCTACATAGAATTTATGTACACACACACACACACATATACACACACAAGGGGTTTTTATATACATATAAGTGTATATATAAATATAGAGAGACACATGCCGTAGACATACACATACATAGACATATATAGACATATATGTATATATGGAGAGAGAGATTCATTCTATAAGTTTTGTTACTCTAGAGAACCTGGACTGATACATGTGGTTACTCTTCTTTTAAGTTTATGGTTGGCTGCCCATCTCCACCACTCCCAAAGGATCAGGGAACTTCAGAGACTATGGACACATCTGCTTCCATCAGTACTTGAAAGACTTGACCGACCTGAACAAGAATTGCTCAGCAACTCAAATTCTGCTCTCCTCCAACAATTCAGGGTCCCACAAATCCCCAACTCCCAGGAGATAGGATTGGAGTAAAATTCCCAGTATGGGGAAGTCTGGACCCAAAATGGGACGAGCCTTATCAGGTTACCCTTCACCTCTCTTATTTCTTATTTAGTTATTTATTTGACTGCACTTTCCCCTCCCTCCTCAGAGACAGTCCCTGCTCCCATTGTTGGGAGTCCCACAAGAAGACCAAGCTACATGGCCGTAACATATGTGCAGAGGGTGTAGGACAGCCCCATGCAGCTTCCCTGGTTGGCGGTTTAGTTTCCCTGAGCCCCTTTGAGCCCATGTCAGTTGATCCTGTGGGTTTTCCTGTGCGGTCCTTGACTCCTCTGGTTCCTATAATTCTTCTTCCCCTTCCTCCTCAGGATTCCCCAAGCTCTGCCGAATGTTTGGCTGTGGGCGCCTGTTTCCATCAGTTTCTGGGTGAAGCTTCTCTGATGACAACCAGACCAGGTTCCAGTCTATAAGTATAGCAGAATATCATTAGGAATAATTTTGTTGATTGTTGTTGGTTGGTTGGTTGGTTGGTTGGTTTGTTGTTGCTGTTATCATTGCTGTTGCCACTCGTGTTTGGTTCTATCTCTGGGCTATCCAGCCTCAGGTTCCTGGCCATGTAGGCAATGTCAGGGATGGGCTCCCTCTCACAGCATGGGTCACAAGATGACCAGACATTGCGTGGCCACTCCGTCACTTTCTGCTCCATCTTAACTCCAGCACATCTTGCAGGGAGGACAAATTATTGAAAGCCTTGCAGCTGGGTTGGTGTTCCAATCCCTTCACTAGAAGCCTTGCCTGTATACAGGATATGGACAGTTCAGACTCCATAACCTCCATTACTAGGAGCCTTAGGTGGGGCCACCCTCATAGATTCTTGGGAGTTTCCATTGCACTAGGCTTCCATCTCGCCCTAAAATGCCTTCCAAAAGAAGTCATCTCTCCCAGTACCATCTCCTTCCATCCTCCCCCAACTTGAGCCCTTCTGTTCCCATCTCCACACTCGTCAAGGCCACTCTCAATATGTATTTTTATTAGTAAATACAGGACTGTTGGATATGCTTATGTGCAAACCAGGTTACTTACACTGGAGTAGAGATGACTAACCAAAGCCTGACTAACAACACAAAAGAGGCATATGTAATTGGGCCTCCTGCTCAGGTAATAGGAAAAGCCCAATGTATGGGAAATAAAAAGAACTGTATGAGGCTAAATTTAAAAAATAAAATAAATGAATATAGTAGTTCCTAATAGTACGTACTTCATCTGCCCCAAGGGTATTTATACCTGCTATCAAGGAGACACTTGAAGACCAGTATTATTGGCCCCCAACTTAGAAGTACTCCCAGGAAAGGAGGTATAGCTGTAGTTATATCCCTCAGATTCAAGAAATAATAGAGCTCCCGTGCTTTTACTAGACCTTTTAGGAATGGCCCCATCAGGGTCCCTGACCACCAGTTCCACTGCAGTAGATATGCAACAAAATCAGCATAGCCAGCTCTCTATTACATTATCAGTCAGGAATCGTATGAGGAAATGCCAAAACGTTACTCAAAAGGATTAAGGCTAGGGGTACAAATGCGAGCCAACGGATGATATGCCAGGAGTACCAGTTCATTTATTCGATATAGATTAATAAAATGTTATGAAAGTGAAGAGGAGAGAATGAAATAGAATAGGTGGAGAAAACCAATTATTACACCCTGACTTATTGACTTTTCTTTTTAGGGATCTACGTAAAGCACTACTGTACTGCCTGTTTGCCAACCATGACGTCACTTGCTGCCGGGACAGAATGACCTAGGGAAACAGATGAAACAATGGGTCACTGACCTTAAGAACCTGCTGACTGCAGTGTACGACTCAGTAAAATCTTGCTTGCTCATCCACCCCACCTTGTAGCTTTAGAGTGTAAAACAAGAATACAAACTGGACCTGGGAGCAAGGCTTTTCAGGAACTATTCTTGCTCTCTTCTACTGGCAACACCTCTGTTCCACTTTCAATGGTGTAGGAGTGCTCATTTAGGAAAATTCCCATGATGAAAGTATGTCACTTGGAGTGGGCTCTGAGAGTAAAGACCACACCACACTTAGAGTTTGCCATCTCTGCTTCTTGCTTGTGGTTCAAGGCAAGAGCTTTCAGCTTACTGCTCCAGCTGATATGCTTGCCACCTGCTGCCATGTTGTCCTGACTCTCATGGACTCTTCTTACCTCTCTGGAACCCTAAGCCAAAATAAACTCGTTCTTCTTTAAGTTGGGCGTGATATTTTATCACAGCGACAGAAAAGTAACCAATACCTAGCTCAAATGGCAAGTTTGGTCTGCCTGTATTATCAGCATCTTTCCAGAAGTCCTCACTTAAGACTCTCCCTAAACTCCCATCTGTTAATGAGCTGTGGAAAGCCTGTACTCCTAGACATTGCCAAGACTACATGCAAGCACAGTAGCAAGGAGCGACAAACACGTGTCCTACCCATACTATGGTTCACACACATGCTCGATTGTCCTAGTCAACTTCTGTTGCTGTTATTGTTTTCTGAGACAAGGTTTCTCTGTGAAGTTCTGGCAGTCCTGAAACTCACTCTGTAGATCAGGCTGATCTCAAATAGAGATCTGCCTGCCTCTGCCACCGGAGTGCTGGGATTAAAGGTGTGTGTGCCACCACTACCCAGCTGGACTTTCTTAACACAAATTCAAATGTATTTTCAAGATGCCAACAGCAGAGCATAAACCAGACCTTCTGAATGTGGATCCCCGGGTGATTCTACAGGTAAAAATCTCATCAGGCAAGGATAAGCAAATGCTTCCACCTAAGGCTCACTCCCAGGGAGAGGATAAGTGTTCTTTTTATTTTTCTCTAGAAAATGCAGGCACAGACATCTGCCTTCATAGACTTATGAGTACTAAGTGCATTAATATTTTATAAGTTGTTAGTTATGATATAGATGGAGGTAAAAATAGGAGAAGAAATAAGAGCATCGGAAGATAAAACAAGTAATAGATGCCATTGTAATGGATGGAGGACACCTAAAGACAGTCTTGTTGACATCAAGGAACTCACACATGTAACAGAGTGATGAGCTATCACCTGACTCCTTGTGATAAGTGGTGTAAGACAGGTAGGCCAGAGGCTATAAAGAGACTGCGTTCAATACCTCCTGAGGGACAGACACAGTCATTACACACAGGTCTGGTCCAACTGGGAAAATGTTGTGACCCACTCTGCCCTCTAGAGGGAGCTCATGGTCTGCTCTGCTGATATCTTGGAGGAACTTGTCTTTCCAGTGAGAATAGGCACCTTAGAATTGGTTCAAGGCTCTGGTGTCTGCTGGTCTTGGGAAATCTCTTCTTTCAAATGTTTGCTTTTGAGTTGCTTGCCACTCGGTTCCCATGGTGCTGGCGCATGCAGGTGGCACATGCTGGCTCTCCCCACTCCTTGAAAATGCGGCTGTCCCACTTAGAAGACTAAGCAAGAACCAGAGTGCAGCTTCCTGGGCAGGAAAAGACTCATCTAGGAACGTTTTTGAACTTAGGCCGGATCATAACATGGTTTGGGGTGAGGTTTGGTTTGCTTTGGTTGTTTGGTTTGGTTTTTGTAACTTGTTTTGTGTTTTTGTTGTTGTTTGCTTGTTTTCCACATTCTAAATGATGGTGTTTGCCAAGGTACTGAAAGGAAACGGCAGGACGGAGTTCAGAAGTTTGAAACTCAAACATATCCAGCACTCCATAGCTAATAGATGGTTCTAGATCTTGCTTTCACTAACGTTTCATGGCTATACCCTGGATTTGAAGTTGCAAAACTCTCCTGAATCTTGGAAAACCATCATGAGAGATATTCAAAAATTTCTCTTATTCACAAAAGCAACTACTATATTCCATTGGAAGGCATTTCTCTGACTTCTAAATTAAGCCTCATTTTCATATCTTGCATCTTTCTATTACATTTGTAAACCTGCGTTTGTACAGTCCAGGATAGAAAGAATCCTAGGGTAGTTGATGTGTTTATAAAAATATAGAGATGTATATGTTATATGGGGTTATGGGGAGGAAGGTGTGGGGGAGGGGTGTGCTCAGCAGGCCCAAGCCCAGGCATCCCTTCCCCTGAGGGACCAGACACACGCGAAGATATAGTATAGAAATAGAGTTTATTTAGGGCATGGGGAGGGGAGTTAAGAGGGTAGTAGAGGCAGAGAAAGGCAGAGAGAGGAAGAGAGTAGAGAAGTAGAGAGGTGAAGACCGGCCATGACCACGTGGAGAGAGGGGGGAAGGGAATGGGGAGACGTAAGATAAGAGATGTAGGAGAGAGCCAAGAAGAAAAGATAACAGAGAGAGGAGGGGCAAGCAGCCCCTTTTATAGTGGGCCAGGCCCACCTGGCTGTTGCCAGGTAACTGTGGGGTGGAGTTTAGACAGAATGCTAACAGTAGTTTCTGGCCATCTTGCTAGAAAGCTAAGGAGTTTTGTAGAGTTGTATCCTCCCTCCCCCCAAAGGGATACATGCCATAAGTTTGATTTAAGTGTAGTTTTTTTTCCCCTTGTCAATTCATGAATCAAACTGTCTAGGGATGATGTGAAGAAGTCAGACCCAAAGGAAGCAGTGGCTAGGAAATTCACTTGTGTTCCAAGGAGTTTTAATTGGTTTCTTGCTGTATGAATTGAAGTGGCTGAGCCTATGCCCCTATGCCTTTTGTTTTGTTCTTATTTTGTTTTCTGGAGAAGCTGATTTTGTTAGATATCAGTGTTCTGAAACAACTCAGTCACTATACATGAGAAATGACTTTGAGACTGAAGAGGAGACAGATCCAGCTTTACATAGAGTGCAATTTCTGAGAGCTGTGGTTTTACTCTCAGAAGTGTGATTTTAGGAAGCAGAAAGATCTGGTAAACTTCTACAATTTGGCACAATAACCCATGGTATGCAATAGTAGCACACATACTCTGGTGGTAACCAATGGCTCTCTAGTTAGGCTTAAGACCCACTCAACAAGATGGGTATTGTGCCTGGTACTGAAAACCTAGCTAACTGCTCAATGCTGGTGAAACCATGGCTTCAGGAAGAAAAATCTACAACTATTACAAACCAGCATAATCTCTAACAATGAATGAACATTTGTCTTTATACCCATAGGTAAGTGCAGTCTTCACTCCTCATCAAAGAAAGTTCTCTTGGAGACAATTGCAGAAAACCACAACCAATCAATCTGCAGAATTGTGGAACTCAGTCCCAGTGAATACATCTACAAAACCCTCCCCAACCTAAAGCTCAGGGAATATTGCTGAAGGAGGGGCAGAAAGACTGTAAGGGCCAGAGGGGCGGGGACTTTACTGTGAGAGTCGGCCTCCTAGGAACACCAGAAATTACACCTGTAAAATCTCAGCAGCATGACTGCCCAAATGTGAGCTGAATAAGGATACCAATGAATTTGCCACACTGCACCAGAAACACCCATGAGACATCAGCCCTACACAAAGAATTACGGGCAAGTGTGTGATGCTTGGAGCAGGAGTGGGGCCCTCCTCAAGAAACCACACCCATTGGTCGTCCAGTGCCAAACACCCCTGAAAACACACATATGAGTAACACTCTATGGACTCAGCAGGTTATGTTTGGAAATATATATGTATCTATAAATACATATATGCATGCAATACCAATTGATGAAAAAAGAGGCCATAATCTGGATGGGTGAGCATATGGGAAAGTTTGGAGGGGGAAAATGGAGGGAGAAATGTAATTAAAAAACAATCTCAAAAAGAAACCAGAAAGAGTAACAGAGTGGAGGAACTTGAAATAACCTAAAATTTTGGTAATTTGAGGTGATTCCTAGTCTGCACCCTGTGATCCTGATGTCCCCAAAATGGGCTACAATCAACACACTAAACAGTAAACAATAGATGTGAGACACGATCAATCACATGCCTTTAACATAAGATCCAAATGAACTGTGTGAAAGGCTGATGTACAGTTCTGACTTTAATGTATGTCTGCATTAGTACGAAAATGAATGATTTTAGTGTGACAATAAGGGATTTGACTGAGACTGCTCTTCCCATGGTGCTGTTTGTTAAAATCAATGGTTGATATCTTAATTCCTCCAAGAACCATCTTTTTCACAGACTGGAGTGTATTCCTGAAGACTGGGACATTTTAGCTAACAGTCCAACAAGACAGGAAGAAAGAAAGGAAGGAAGGAAGGAAGGAAGGAAGGAAGGAAGGAAGGAAGGAAGGAAGGAAGGAAGGAAGGAAGGAATAGAAAGCTTGAATCATCTGACTGAATGTTTCTAACAGTATATTAAGATGAAATGCTAAACTAAATTTTACCTGTGGCTGTTTGATGTATTTCCTTGAAGAATAATACATATCTATAATCTTTCAGTTATGACACACAGATGTTACTCTTTTTACTTATGTAACTTTAAAGACTTAAACATTCATATGGTTAGGATCTTAAGTGTCCACTACAAGCGTATGTGCTAGAAGCTTGGCTGCCAGCCCGTGGCACTAGGGGATGGGGGGTACTTCTAGGAAATTGTCCTCAGGGGGGAAAGTTAGGCAATGAGAGCATGCCCTTGAAAGGGATAGTGGGACCCCAGGGAACTGTCATTCTTCTGGCTGCCAGGCGGTAAGCAGACTACTGTGTGTTCCATTACCATAGGCCCAAGGCAACAGAGCTGACCAGAAGCTAAAGACTCGGAAACCATGAGCCTAAATAAACTTTCTGCCCTTTAAAGTTTATCAAGTCAAGTATTTTGTCTCAGTGGTGGAAAATTATATTTTTCTTCTTTTGTTCCAAAGAGGAATAATCCACATGTATGTTCTAAGGAGAAGCCAGAGGCCAGCCTCTTTCATCAAAACAGTCAAGGACAGGAAGCCCACTGGAAGCCAAACTTGTGTAGAGGCCTGAGAGCTGTGCATTGTTGACATATTTGAACTACAGACATACCTCATTGAGAAGGACAAGAGGAATTGTATAAGCATGTTGCTAGAGAGAAATCCACATATACTGGCTGGCTGGCCAATCGGCACAGTAGTAGTTTCTTCCCTGCTTGGAGTGATGCTAGAAAAAGAGGATCCCGCTTCTAGAAATAATGAACTACTAGGAAAATCCAGATTTTGTATATTTTGCACCCAAGAACATTAGAATTGAATCTGAATTTTACAGAAACACACACACACACACACACACACACACACACACACACTCACACAAATGTATAAATCTGTCTACTTAAAAAGCTGATAACTGATTTTGCTGTTTCTTAAAAAGAACTCTTTTAAAAATGTCTATTTTGTTGTCTAAACAATGGAGCAATACTACAGTGCCCCCAGAGAATACAGGATGGATCTAATTTACCTTAGATGATCACCTCCTTTAGAAAGATTTATTTTATTGGTAACATAACTTAATGGAGAGGAATTTTAACTGAAAGTAATAATTGTGAGGTGTTTTTCTATTCATTACAATGCACTGTGATTTATAGCAAACACCACATAATAAAATGTTGGGTAACTTTAATCGATATGAACCCTTTGGGTGTCTCAATCCCGGGTATATTTGTTGAGAACTCCTTATTAAAGGGAATACATTTTCATGTAGGAAAACCTTTGCAATGGGTACAAAAGTAATCCAGGAGGGAAAAAAGAAGACTCATGAGACTCAGGAGGCAAATAACCTGCTCATGTCTGGGAAACCTGAAACTTGCAAGGTTCCAGATGGTTCCTTCCAAGCTTTATAGAGGCAGTAAACAGCTGCAGGGGAAGAGACTCTGACCAGTCAATCTGCCTCGCAGTAAGTAGTACAGAGAGGTCCAGGGACATAACCCCCATCATCTGTATTGGGGTGGGGTTTCCGGTGAGGTAGCTACCTTTGAGTAATTGTCAGTACTTCTCTTAGTAACCCAGACAAAAACTCACTGGCTCGCAGAGATGGGCTTTAGTCTGCCTGGGGGTGAGATGTTGTGTATATATTATTACTCCCAAAGATCTCAGCAAAGCACCCGAGACAATAGGCAGCAGCTGATAGATATAGAGATAGAATATTGAAGGTTCAATTGACCGTGCTTGTTCTAGGGCTGGAAAACCCCTCAGAATAAACCATGTACATCTTGTACTTTCCTGCAAAGTAGTATTTTAGGGGTGGAAAGTGTTTGCTTCATTTGGGGCTATCCCAGAAACCAGGCTTAGCTGAGGGAGAGAAAATCAGTGTGGTTACAGACCCTGGGTGGGATACAACCAGGCCCACAAGTACAGCAATCCCCCGTGGCCTCAAAGTAACTGGAACAGCTTGAGCTGATCTCACCAAAGCACAAGGTCCCATAGAGGTAACCCAAGATGAGGAAGCCAGACAATCAATAGAAATGATTAAACCTTTTAGTGCTATGCTACCCTTCACTAACGTGATTTTGGTGTTCTCTTAGTTGTTTGATTCCAAAACTAATTTCTATTTACTTAGAATGTCAGCCTTGGACCTTCAGAGATGTCCTACCAAGATTACCTTCAAATTTCCACTATTTGCCACGGTGTAGTAACCTGGGGCCTTGCTTTGTTATCCCGCCCAACCTCTTTAAAAAGGTTCCATTACAAAAATGGTGTAAACCTACCCCCTGAGTGTTTTTGCAGATTTAGAAAAGTATATAAACAACATGCAGGAGCGCTGTGCTTGACGGTACTGTCAACTTGTCGCACATTAGAATCACCCAAGTAGGGAACCTTACCTAAAGAACTACCCTGAGTGCTTAATTGATATGGGAAGACCCACCCTGAGTGAGTATGGAGTTTGGGTGGCTCCTTGTGATAGCATTCCAGACCAACCAGAGCTTGGCAGAAGGGAGATTATTCATCTTACTTGGCCTTCCCTCAAGTTGATTGATCCTGGTGCTACTGCTGCAGCTTACATCACTGATACCAGAACCAGCGTTTCTAGGCTTCCATCACTGACTAAGGACCAACAGCAGTCCGGGAGCATTTCAAGTTCTAAGGGTCACATTGGGACTGCTGAGGCACCCACCCTTGTGGGCTGAGCCACTGCTGGTTGCCAGCCGCTCAGGTGTGAGACAGGAACTGTAGGACTAACTACTAGGCTCAAGGCTGAAGCACCTAGGCTCAAGGACGAAGTAGCTGCTTAGCTCTCAATCTCTTCAAGCCGGTGTGTCAGACAGCTGTCATTACTATTTTAACTTAAGCTGACTTAATAATCTTCACTATATGTTCAGCCTGCCAGCTCTGCTCCTCTAGAGAACCACGGCTAATACACACACCCAAAGGAATGAAAGCAGATCCATCCACAGGGTAAGGACAGGCACAGCTGAAAAGTTGCAAAGAATATTATAGTCTGGCAAGTTTATGATACTTGGCAAAGTTTTTGAGAGAATTCTACCACAGCCTGTGCCTATAAATGTGAAGGAGCTACAGCTATACTTGGGGCTCCTGAGATACTGGTGTATTTTCATACACCACCTTGCCCAAGTTGTCTATTGTTTTTATATCTTTTTAAAAGGAGCACTATGTGGGGTTGTTAAGCTCAAGAGGTTTTTGAACAGGCTAAGATCTTTGTGAGGCTGGCTAAACAGCAATGTGCCCTCATTGCCATAATGGAGACAACAGATATAGATGGGACACATACATATATCAACTTGCCCAGTAAGAGACTAACAGATGAATTATATAGGGCCCATGCCTGTCAGTGAGGGACACAAATATGCCTTCACCTGAGTGGACACTGCCATGGTCCTTCTACAAGCATTTCCATGTAAGCTAGTAACAAGTGAACCACTATCGGGGTCTCACAGAACTCGGTGACATGAATGGGCACTCCAAGAAATGCCAGTGACAGGGGTAATCACTGCACAGCACTGATGCACAGAACTGGGCTGAAGACAACCAAGCACAATGGTACTTCTGGCACCTTCCAACCTACCTTCCAACCTTCTAGGTCTGGATCAGGTTTGTCGGTTTGTTTTCAATAAGGTTACTGAAACAACAACACACCAAACAGATGGAAGTAGGCTCTCCCAAAGGCTATAAGGACGTTAACTGAAAACTGGCCCAGTGCCAGAAGTGGGCTAGCTCCCTATGAGTGGTTAGCTAGAGATGCCCCTGATGCCTCATAAACCTTCTAAAGACTATTATCACCATGGTGGTTGGTGGTATTCCAGAGCTAGATAGTAAGTCCATACTGCTGAAGACACTTCATGCCTTGGCTCTGGGGCATAGAAGGTAAAGCTGGGACTTAGCCAGGAAGCTGGAACCTCCTTACTGGTTGGTTTTCATAGTGCCTCAAGGTGGTTGGTATTTGGTATATAGGCAGGCTTCTTGGGGAGAACTGTCACTAACATCCCTGCTTGGCTGTGGAGCCTACATGTTGAAGTACAGAATGCATACAGAATGTGCCTACTTGTGTAATAGTATCAAGACATCAGGAGTACAATCCACAGTTTTCCAGTGGACTGAAGTCCAGCTCCGTTGAAGGGAGTTCTCGGGAATTGTAAGCCAGAGCAAAAACCTGTGTCTGGAGAGGTCAAAGACCCAGTGTGGGGAGTCACAGGTATTGTTTGATAAATTGATATGGTATGCCTATCAAACTGCCTTCCGAACACTTAAGCTTACACCCATAGTTCTCTGTTGCAGTCAGCTGAAATCAGTCATGGAAGGAAACTGGCTTCTGCAAGAGATGACATATACAGACTCCTAATCACTGCTGAAGTACCTGAGAACCAGTGACTATTGTCGTGGCATAGCCGCCCAATGCTTAGCCATATACAGACATCTCTACCATCCCCTCCAAGGCTCAGAGAGTATTGCCAAAGAAGAGGCTGGAGAGAATGGTAAGAGCCAGAAGAGGTGGAGTCCTGTACAAGAGTTTTCTCCAAATGGAAGCATTTCTTTAGAGAGGTGGGGTGGAGTGTGGGGGCAGGGACATTAGTCTCAGGAGGTAAACAAAGTTCAGGTTTGGGAAAGTTGAAACTTGCAAGATTTAGGAGCACCACTCTTCAGTTTATGTGAGCAGTAAACAACTCCTGGAGTAAGAACCTGGCCAGCAGGGCAGCTGAGAGGAGATCTCTTAGAACTGCAAGCTATGCAGAGCTCTAGGGATGCAAGGAAAGCCCTCTCTTGAGTTGTCACTCTGTTGGGTGGGACCCCAGATGTCAACCTCTGGCTCCATACACCCGCCACCTTCCACATACAATTAAACATTTTAAATGTAAACAAATTCTCTCTCACACACACGTGGGCCCCCCAGGCCATGAACATACAAGTCAGAAGGTTTTCACTTCATGGCCCACACTTGGTCTCCTATGCTATAACGTCACCAGTAGAAAATGAAATGAGGGTGGAGCTTTAGGCAGCACATGTAGGGAGAAGGCTATGCTCCTAGCATGGAGGTCACTCTTCTGTGTCCTTCTCAAACACCCTCCTGCCAAGGAATCAGACTATGACAGAAATGGTCAGCATTAATTTTGTATTTAACAGAAGCAACTAGACTTGGGTTATTCAGAAGTGCATGGAGAACTTGCTGTGGCTTAAAGCTCCCATCAATAGCATTCACTCCGAGTATGCAGCGGGTACTGGGTAAAGAAGTCACCGTATCATGGAAGAGCCAGATCACTGCCTCCAAGACAACTGACACAGCACACCTCTGACACTTTTATTACACCAGGTCAAGGAAAACAAAGAACATGGCAACATGGTCCTGCCTTCTTCGGGCATGTATTCTAAGCACACGTCCATTCTTATACCTGTGAGAAAGGAACTCGTTCAAAAGCATCTGACTGCTACCACACTCCTTAAAACCCTAATTCAAGGTTTACACCACAGTGCACAAGGTTTTTGGCGGTCATGGGCTTTGTCTCGAGGCAGAACTTGCAGACACAGAAAAGATAACTGTCACTGACATGCATCCTCACTGAGTGGGACAGACTGCATGAGACAGTGTGGCTATGTAGAGGGACAGAGATCCAGACCTGTGGAGATGTGCCGCTTCTGCTGGAGGATTACCAGTCAGGGCTTCTCACTTGGATGCATTCCTCTGCTGTCCCAGTGCCTTTACACCTAGCAACATTGAACAATGAAAAAGCTTCAAGCAACCACGTCTAAATAAAGAGTTCAGTGTGTGCCTTTCCTGGAAATAGCTAATGGCGGAAAAGCATTTCTTGACACTCCTAGAGTAGGCTGGGATGAAAATTGTACCGTAGGCTGGAGAAGAGCCCAATGTGTTTCACAAGGTTGGGCTCCACCACATACGCCCGCTCCCCCTTGGCTCTCAGCAGAGAGTACAGTGCCATGTCTTTGCCAAAGCCCTTGTGGCAGTACACCTGGGACAGGTAGGTGAGAGTCCTGCGGGCAGCAGGGGCAGGGAAGAGCATAGCCGGGGTACAACACTGAGAGGCAGGAACCACACTGTACAGGGAGGGACTCAGGCGCCGCAGTTCCAGGAAATAGTGTCTGCCGACCAGTTCCACTAGCCCCATGCTGTACAGACAGAAGAAAAGCATGACAGGCCAACTGAAGCCTGGGCGGCAGGCAAACCTCATGTATATCCAGGTCAGCACAGGCCCCAGCAGCATGCCCACACCAACCCACTCCAGGATCCGCATGGGCTCGGGGTTGATGTAGTGCTGCAGCCTCTCTGGGTGATACAGCTTTAGATACAAGGCATCTTGGAGGTGTGGCTCAGAGAAGCGAGCACGCAGTAAGTGCTCCAAAACTGGGAAGATCTGTTCTTCTGGAATAGCATCATCTTCCACCATTAAGACATAGTCTGGATTGTAGGTCTGCAGCGATGACTCCAGGCAATAGACATAGTCTTGCTTCTCTTTCTCAAATGAGTTAGTTGAAGGGTCATCACCATAATCATCTTCGGTGCCCTCATAGCGGTTGGCCACAGGGACATACTTAGAGAGCAGCTTAGCATCAAAATGGCTCACACTCCGTTCTACATTGCACAGGAAAAGCTGGTACCCCTCACACTGGGGGCCACACTGCTGCAGAAGCCGGTGGAACTGGGACACTACCTGTAAGACATAATGAAAGCCAGGCTGTCTATCCACAGTGATTATGGTGATCACCAGCCAGGGGCGGGGCGTGGCCTGCCAGACAATGGGCACAGAACCATTGGCAGAGGGCAGCTCTTCGAAGTAGTGAAGGGCAGCCTCCCCTTCCTTCAGACTCTGCTGTAAGAAATCTTGACTCATCTGGTTTAGATGCCAATGGCGCAGATAGAAGTATGAGTGGAGGAGCCGGTGGCAGGCCAGAGGGGCCAGTAAGCCAAATGTCACCACAGTTAGAATGAAGAGCTGCACAGCCGTGCTGCCCCAGGAGAGTCGCCGAAGCCTCCGGAGAAGCATGGCAGCTGGAGAGGTTGACGTGGTCATGACATCAACTTTTGGTCATGTCTGGTCCCAAGAACAAACCATCCTGGATCTCAGGTCAGAATCATTAAGTCAAACCTAAAGAGAAAAAGTAGAATCAGAAAACAATACTTTAAAAAATTCCAACAATGCAGCCCAGCACATAGATGAGTCAGAAATTCTAGTTCAAGGCCATGTAGCCACTAGAGACTTGAATAGAACTTTCTGTAATGATTGTTTTCTTGCATTCTGTCCACCAGTGAGCCTTGCCATGCTCACTCTGTTTATGATTAGAGGTACTCAGTGCATTCAACCAACTCTCCATGCCTAAAGATGTGATATTAGCTTCACAGTGTGTCATAAAATAACACTGTATCTTCCTTATGCAAACAAATCGTGGACTTTGAGAGGGAAGGGAAACAGGCCCATGGAGAACCTATAATGGGGCTTTTCAGTGAGGGGGAGTAGGGTAAGCAGAGGAAGGAACAGCCTGATCCAGAAAGGAATGGCTTGGGACATGATGCCTCAGAAAGTGAGTGTGAGGTGTCAACCCCAGATTTGCTACTCAATTGGTAGGAAGTCACTTCACCTCTCCATATCCTGGATTCCTTGGCTCTAAAATAAAAATAATCTGTCTTGTGGATTTGCTACAGATATTAATAAATATGCCAGAGAAAATTATGCAGAATAAAATGCCATTAAAATATGTCTCATGAAGTTAGAAAGATGACTAAATCAATAAAGTGCTTGCTATGAAGAGAGCCCCAGTTTGAAGCCTAAGGCCAGCCTTTCCCCAGAACTGTACATGGAAGGAATCACATCCTTATAACCCTACCACAGGGGAAGTGGAGACAGCAGATCCTGGAGCTCACTGGTTAGCCTGCTGGTCAAATTCCCTGCCAGTGCAGAAAACCGAGATTAAAAGCAAAGTTAGAGGCTAGAAAAGTGGCTTAGTAGAGAAGAGTGCCGTCTGTGTAAGCATAAAGATCTGAGTTCAAATCCCCAGATCCCACATAAAAGCTAGCCCAGGTGGCATTTATTTATAATGCCAGTATTCCTATAGGGAGACGGGAGGCACAAAAAGAATATCTGAGAACTTGGAGCCAAGCCAGCAAGTGTGGTGTGGGCAGCTGTGCGACATCTCAAACAAGACAGGAGGGAAAGTCAGACATTGAAGGTTTGTCTTCTGACCTGTGCAACCCCCCATGGCACATTCATATACATGAAAACACATACACACACATCAGAAGGAAAACAGCAAGGTTGGCTTGTCTGAGACACTTGAGGATCATTTCTAGCCTCCACATGCACATGCACACACATGTACATGGACACCTACACAAACTGCTCATGTGCATGTACCCTCCCCTCCCCCTCCCCCTCCACACTGAAAAAAAAAATACAAGCGATTCGCAAATTCGACTATTTGAGGAGCAGGAAAGTCTAACATTCTGATGGAAAACAGATTCACGCCAGACAACAAAATTAAAACTAATGAAGCCAGTATAAGAGCAGTAGGCTTAAAGCAAACGTAAGTGACAGCTATAGCATCAAAAGTATAGGCTTGCCTCAGAATCATTTGTAATCACTTGAAAGAAAATGGTCCAGCTTGTGAGTGCTGAGGGCTCTCAATGTGTCATGAGGCTCAGCTGTGTTGTCTGCCAGCACTCCCATATCTGCAGTCCACCTTGAGCAGTCACACTGAACTTCATTTTCTGGCTGCTGCCCTTCAGGGTAGGAGTCATATGGAGTACCTCTATGGATCTGGAAGAGAGTTTGTCCCAACTGCTCACCTCTCCCCTCCTGACACCTACACTGCTTAGTGTTGTGAGCTCCATGCAGACTATTGTATCCAGCCAGTAATGATTTTTGGACCTTTTCTGCCCTGAATAATCCAAACATCTCTCTTCTATGTTGTGACACGTTTCAAAGTGGAGTCAAGTCTGCAACAGAAGACAATGGTCCTGGGAATGCAGATGTGAGTCAAAGGAGTTTAGTAATGTCGAGAGACCTTATGAAGAGGGGCTCAATGGAGAAGAGCCCCAGAGGAAAAGAAGCAAGGAGCTTTTGGTAGCATATGACCCTGGGCTTGGTGGCTTGTGAACATCAGAATACTATAGACTTGTTCTTTCTCCCTCTGATCTGCTGAAGTCCACAGAGTTAGTACATCACAGACTTATACTTCACCCAGCCTCAGTCGCCTTTCATCACTATTGCTGGACACCCGATGTTGGAACTGGAGCAATCCCATGCCTCAAGTGCAGAAGCTCTGGGAATAGGGCCTTTTGGGTGGTTTCCTGCTCCCATTGTTCTTTCTGTCCTGCTTATTACCCAAGAGAGAAAGGCCATCTGGAGGACAGAATTAGATGCAAAGTCAACAAGATAAGACAATCAGCTTGGAAAATGCCAGGTGTACAATAAATGTGGCTTATGACGGTACAGCAGGTGGCACAGAAATGGGAGTGCCCATACTCACATGAAAGGGACCTTTAATCCCAGGAATTTTCTCCACTGTAGGAAATAAAACCACTAACATCTCACAAAGTCCTTTACAATACGTACCTGTGTGTGTGTGTGTGTGTGTGTGTGTGTGTGTGTGTGTGTGTGTGTGTGTGTATGTGTCTACAGATGACCAGGTAAGCAAAGGGGCTCAATGGACAGTGCCTAGGATCTCTGTGTGCAGTGATCAGCCCCTACTGGGGGGACAAACAGCCATACACCTTTATGGTTTACAGTAATGACCTAGCATTCTTACACACAGGTCTGTTGATTGTGGTGGCCCTGCTGGATTCAAGTACAGAGGGCAGGCTGGAGGCAGGTGCCCAATGTGCTTCTCTTCGTGGATCAAAGTGCAGAGGAAATGGCTACCAGGGCTGGGCTCTTGGGTCAGGTAGAGGGTAAGGCCGAGTCAAATGTGCATCCTTGCTGGTCTGCTGCACATCAAGTCTACTCATCCCATCCACTGGCCAAAGCAGAAGGGGCAGGGAAACTCACTCCTCTGTCAAGCAAGGAGAGAGCGAAGCTCACAACAGAAACAAAGACCTGGCGGCCGATTTCTAGAGCCTCAGAAGAAAAGAAAGGTTCTTGCAATCTGCTTAGGGAAAGCCCCAAACCCTTACAGGGCATAAGCTTTGTCCCCCAACCATAGGGAACTGAAGGGTCAGAGCAGGCTTCCAAAACAACCACCAAAGTTCAGTGGTTTGTAAGAACTAAGGTGTTCAGATGTTTCTGTTTTCACATGTGGAGTTACAAACACTTCAGATATATCTGACTACAAGCCAGAGCAGTGAATATCTTTATTCTCAGTATTCTGAAGAAATGAAGACCACATGACAGTGAGTGTTTATAATGTGGCTATTAAGCATGAAATTATTAGATTCTAGAGTACTTTTACATTACTTTCAATGTTCTTTATAAGAGGGAGGGGGGGGAGTGAGGAAGAGACAGAGATAGCCAGCCGCAGAGAGGGGAAGGGAAGTAGAAGAGGAAGGGAAGGGAGAGAGGGAAGGGAGAGAGAGAAGACTAAGAGGAAAAAGAAGATTAAGAGGGGAGGGGGGGAGGGAGGGAGGGAGGGAGGGAGGGAGAGAGAGAGAGGGAGAGAGAGAGAGAGAGGGAAAGAGAGAGAGTGTGTGTGCTTCTTGCTTTTCTTCATTTTTCTAAGCATGTAGCTTTTCCTCTTGTTACTTCCCATAAAGGTTACTTACCTCAGTTTCATGTGTACATTCTAGAATGGACAGGTTTAAGACTGTCCCTATTTCATTGACCTTACTGGCAGAGTGAAAAGAGGGGTGGAAAGTCATAAACTAGCTCTCAGAGCTACTTGATCACACACATGGAACAAGTCTCATAATTACACTCCAAGCTCAACAGAACATGCACAGAAACAGAAAGAGGGCACTAAATGCCTGAAGCAGAAATTGGCTGTGCAAAGCCTGAAGCCAGTGGTCAGGGAGACATCATTGCCTCTGTGAGAGGAAGAAACGAAAACACTGCTGAGATTCTGAACACTGCAAATGAGCACACTCACTGTGGGCTGTAGAAAACGGGAACATAGAATGATTGGATGACTAGATCAGCGGTTCTCAACCTGTGGGGTAGCCACCCCTTTGGGGTCACATATCAGATATCCTGCATATCATATATTTACAGTACATCCATAACAGTAGCAAAATAACAGCTATGAAGTAGCAACAAAAATAATTTTATGGTTGGTGGATCACCATAACATGAGGAACTGTATTAAACGGTTGCAGCATGTGGAAGGCTGAGAACCATTGGTTTAGATGATTCCTCTGACACCTTTTTCCAGAAGTCAATACTCACCCATAAGATAGCCGCTGAGGCTCACACTCCATTGACATTGTAGTCTGGCTGGTTTTCTGGGTCAGCAGGTAACAACTGTTTCAATTCTAAGGAGGTAAGTATTGCAAAGTAAGGTACAGCCCCTCCCTAAACTGGAGTCCACCTATACTACATCTTGGGTGTAGGACTCAGAAAACAATAAAGGATAAAGACACTGGGAAAGAAGCATGCATTAGGGCTTCTGTGAACAGGCGCACAGAGTGATAGCAGATACTTTGTTTTAGCTAAGGAGCCAAGAGGATTTGGGAGACAGGAAGTAAGAACTTGGAAACTGTCTATTTCCCCCAAGTCCACCTTCCTTCATGAAAGATACCACCACTTTCCAAGGCATCAGATTCTAAAAGCCTAGCAGGTTCCAACTTCTCACATCCACCTAAGCCTTTCCCAATTCCAGGCCCTGGGACCTGAACAGAGAACTCTCAAAAGAAGGAAAATGGCCAAGGAATACCTTTAAAAAATAGCAATTAGGGAAATGCAAATCAAAACAACTTTGAGATTCCATCTTAGTCCAATCAGAATTAGGATCAACAAAACAACCAACAACAAATGCTGAAGAGAGTGTAGGGGAAAGGAAACCATCTTTCTCTGCTGGTGGGGTTGCAAACTGGTGCAGATATTATGGAAATTTGTGTGGAGAACACTCAAAAGGCTAAAAGTAAATCTACTGTATGACCCAGCTATACCACTCCTTGGCTTGTGTCCAAGGGACTACACATCACGATCACTGCTCGTCTAGTCACAATATCTAGCAAATGGGAAAAACTGAAATGTTCTTCAGTCACCGAAGGCATAATGAAAATGCAGTACACACACACCATGAATACTCTTCAGCTGTAAATAAAAATGATACCATGAACTTTGCAGGTGATTGGATGGAACTAGAAAAGATTCTATTGAGGTAACCCAGAGCCAGAAAGACAGACATCCTGTGTTCTCTCTCACCTGAGGCGCCTAGCTCTAAGTCTTCAAATGCTAGTGTTATGTCTTAAGGTAACAGCGGAAAACCTACAAAGTAAAAGGGGGACATAGCTGGAATAGAGAGTTGGGGGAGACATAGAAAGGGTGAGGGCAAGGTGCGAATGCTCTAATTGGGTAAATGGGTAAAAAAAAAGTGGGACTCTAATTAGGGAGGGAAGGGAAATAAATATAGAAGGTAGGTAAAATCACGAGCGATCTCAGGCATCAGATATGAACCTACGACCACCACTTTACTAAACCAGCATAATACCTAGCTACACTCTAAATATTTGTGTAGTCTTCACCCTTCACCAAGGAAACTTCCCTTTGCAACAGAAGGAGAATATTACTGAAAGCCACAACCAATTAAAATGCCAAGTGGTGGAGCCCAGTCCCAAGGGATACACCTACAGAATAATTCGCACACCTAAGGCTCAGGGAACATTGTGGAAGAGGGGGCAGAAAAAAATTGTGAGATCCAGAGGATCAGGAACTTTGCTATGAGACTGTGCTCCAAATAGCATCAGATGCTACAGCCATAAAGTCTCCCTAACACTTCTGCCTAGCCATAAGCTGAACAAGGAGAGCAACTGACATACCAACATGGACAAGGGAAAGTCCTTAAGGCCTAAACCTACACAAAGAACTACAGGCAACTAAGGAATGCAAATAGCAGGAAAAATAGTCTTCCCCAGGGAAGAGCACACAAACAGGTTATCCAATATCAAATGTTCATAATTACAGGTAACATTATGCAACTGTGATGGTTTGTATATGCTTATCCCAGGGAGTGGCACTATTAAGAGGTGTGGCCTTGTTGGAGTAGGTGTGTCACTGTGGGCGTGGGCTTAAGACCCTCATCCTAGCTGCCTGGAAGTCAGTCTAGCAGCCTGCAGATGAAGATAAAGAACTCTCAGCTCCTCCTGCACCAGGCCTGCCTAGATGTTGCCATGCTCCGGCCTTGATAATGGACTGAACCTCTGAACCTGTAAGCCAGCCTCTATTAAATGTTGTCCTTTATAAGACTTGCCTTGGTCATGATGTCTGTCTGTCTATCTATCTGTCTATGCATGCAACAACAATTAATGACTAGGAGACCATTCATTTAAAAGAGGGCAAGAATGAATCTATGGGAGAGTGTGGGGTCAGAAAAGGAAAGGGGAAAATGCTGTAATTATATTACAATCTCAAAAATAAAAATTTTTAATATCAATAGGCAAATGAACAGACAGTTCTCAAAGGAAGAAATGACAAAAAAAATATAGGAAAACCAGTCAACGTCCTTAGCCATCAGGAAAAGACAAATTAAATCTACTTTGAGAGCTACAGAGGTGGCTCAGGGGTTAAAAGCACTTGCTGCTTTTGCAGAGGGCACAGGTTCATTTCCCAGCACCCGAATAGCAGCTTGTTAAAACCATCCACAACTGCAGAATCGGGGATCTGACATCGTTACTGGCCTCTGCCAACATTGGTAATGCGTACAGTGTATATATGTAGGCAAAACAGCATATTCAAACCACCACGATACCACATGGCTTAGCTGTATCGGTCCTGAGTACAAATCCCGGGACTCTGTCAACATGCCACAGAGAAAGCTGCCTATATTTATTGCTGCAGAGTTCATAACAGCCAGGAAACCCAAGCAGATCTCATGTCCACTGATAGAGGGAATGATAAAGAACGCGTTGCACATATACACAACAGAATCTTATTCAGCCCTAAAGAAAAATGAAATAATGACATTTGGCAGGAATCAGGCTGAACTGGAAGCCATCACATTAAATAAAATATGTATGGGAGATAAGTTATGAAATTAGAAAGAGAACCTCAAGCAAAGTAGAGATCTTAAGGGGAAGAGAAAAGGAGGATAATGAATATGTCCCATGAAAAGAGAAAGGGCAACTGGGGAGAGGAAGGGCGCAGCAGCAGGAGCTGAAGGACAGGCGCTGACAGGTCAAGTAAGAATGGAGCATTTTGAACGTTCCAGAACTATGCTCTGTATGCTCACGATGGAGACACTGTTTAGATGAAAAAAGCCAGCCTGTGGAAGCCCTTCCTCAGGCGTGGTACAGGACGCTGCAAACCATGGCAACAGTGTCCATTCCCATCTGACCCTCTGCAGCCCAGTCAGAACAGCACCCCTTTCTACAGAACTGGTAGATAACCGTTCCCCTGTGTCTGCAGAAGACGGTCCAAATGCTTTGCCAAGACCCCCTAGAACTTGGCTCTGACAGTCTTTTCAAGAGCACCCTCCTTACACCAACTCAGCCGTGGAAAGGCAGATCAGGAGGTCCACATCCCTCTAAACCACAGCCTGATTCCCCACAGAACTGAGCACTTTTTTCTTACACATATTAGGACGTTCCTCAGAGCATTTATCTGCTCACTTTCTACTTTAGATTGTACAACTCTTCCACGGGATCCAAGGTGGATTGGTTCTAGAACCCCCCACCCCTCAGAATACCAAAATCTGAAGATGCTTAGATTCTTCATATAAACTGTCACAGTCTTTATGTGTTAGGTGTGCACTTCTTAAATACACTAAATTATCTCTAATACCGGTCAGAATGCAAACGCTATGAAAATAGTAGCTGTGTTTTTTGTTTAGGGAAGAGTGACAATAAAAATTACTACAAACATGTTTGGTTTAAAGAAAATTTCATTTCTCACAGATACTTGCTACATCCTCACTGCACATTCCAGAGTGTGTTAGACCTTTGAATCCATTTCTTTGGACCAAGTGGCTCTCTCTTTTTTTTTTTTTTTTTTTTTTTTTGGTGGCTGGAGAGACAGCCGTGGGTGCTGGGAACCGAACTCTTATATTTTTGGTTGTGAGCCTAGCCTTTAACGGCTGAGCCATCTCTCCAGCCCCCAAGTGGCTCTCAAACAACAATATGGTTAATCCTATTTGGTGGAAAAATAGATTCTAGCACACTGTAAGCAGGAAATTCAGAGCTCACACGCTGTCCATGTTCCTGATGCCTTTCATGGCTTTACTGGTGACCTTTCGCTCAACACCCCTTTCAGTCCCTTCTTAGTGGATTCAGTGTAACTTATCTTTGTTATGACTCACAGGCCAGCACAGTAAGTACTCTGTGTTTAATTTTGAATTTAATGACTGCTGAGCAAATAAAAGATCCCAGGAAGTCTTTTGGCCACCTTGGCCCTTTATTCCTCTGCTATAAAATTGGGAGTAACACACAGCCCAATCACACACAGGGCAGATAACAGCTTATTTCTAACTTTGCCCGGCATTTCTTTAAGCACAGGTACTCTTTGAAGCATTGAACAGCTCTGCATAAAAAGCCTATGAAAGGTGGGCAGGCTAAGGCAGAATAATCTTGCAGGAGTTAGCAAAGATTTTGGATTAGAGTAGTAAAAAGGTAAATCCAGGATTCTTATTCTTACCCAACATGTACTAGTGCGTCTGGGCCCAAGAACGTGAAATGAAAAAACCACCAGAAACAGTAAGAACCATTTTTAAGATATGGTAGGTAACAACATAAAATATACGTGGTGTGTGTGTGTGTGTGTGTGTGTGTGTGTGTGTGTGTGCACTCATGATACCACTGGTTACCTCTGAAGAGACATACACATTACATATTTATAAAACACGTAAAATAAATTATTTCATCCCATCAATCAAACTTCATTAATGGAATAAAAAAAAAACTCAGGTAAAGTAGAAAAGGAATACATTTAGAATAAAAAATGAAATACCTACAAATAATTTGGAGACATAGGCAGACTATACACAGAAAATTATTCTAAAGGATAGTTTAAAAGTCACTAATAAACGCATTAAAAGAACACTTTTCTACTGGAAGGTCTCAGTTAATGGAAAAACGGTCCTTTTTTCAAAATGAATTTTGAGAATTAACACAATCTCAATTCAGTTTACTCCAAGAAGAAGCAATATGGTTTCAACAAATGAGCATTTGCATGGAAACTGGTAAATCTTACAAGGTAATACCAAGGCATACCCTTTGATATGGGATAGCAAGTAATACACCTGACAGAAATAATGAGTGATGCTACTTAGAACCAGTAAGAATCCCTCACTTAAATTCTGTTCATAATAGAAAGGGATGGGAGGTAAATGGGACAAGAAGGGCAGCTATGTTGATTCAAATTACAGAAAAGGTACATAGTCTGACCATTTTTATTTTACATATGGAATATAATTTAATGAATGTGAGCCGAGAGGCAAGAGAGAAGGAGGTTTCTCGCTGGCTTTCCACTTCCCTGCAAAGAACATGTTTGACCTCAACAACCTGTACTCAAGATTTCACTCAGTGATGTGTCTTGTGCCAGACACATGGACAGTGAGCAGGGCAGCAAGAAAGCCTAAATCCCTTTTAACCCCTAATTTAAATCGTTACATCTATGATGTATTAGATATCTTATATTTGTATGTCTGTCCCTTTTTATTGTTGATGTTGTTATATTAATTCTTATTTATTATATTGAGACAGGGTCCTGTTATGTAGCTCAGACTGGTCTGAAACTAGAGATTCTCTTACCTCAACCTCCCTAGTAGTAGGGTTGCAAGCCTGGGCCACTACGCCAGTGTGTATTTTGGTGCCATGGCTCTTGTTTGTTTAACCACTGAGACTTTATAATATGCTTTATAATCTTATTAAGCCTATTTTTTCTCAGGACCCAATATAATTATCCTGGTTTTTAAACACAACTTTGATCTACAGCCACACCACCCTCAATGCCTCCAATTTGTCTAAAAACAACCTTATTGAGGCACATTTTATTACAACAAAATGTATATTTAGTTGTTCAGCTAGTTGAAAGTTTTGACAGCTTGATAGTCAGATAACTACCAGCACATTTTTAAAAAAAAGAACGTATTTTAAAGAGTGTTTTGAATTATAATTAGAAAAACTACAAGTGAATGGACTCTAATTAAAATATGGGGAGAAGAATTACTGTTTCATTCATATAAATGCAAAAGACAAACACAGATAATTAGGTAGGGGTTCCTATGGGTAAAGACAAGCAAGTTAAAACTACATACCATTATTAATGTAATTACATTGTTAATAATAACTACATCAATATAAAACTTCAAATGTAGAAAACATTAAAGATAAACAGAATCTCAACAATCTAAAAGATATAGCTTTGTTTATATTCATTTTATTTTATTTTATTTTATTTATTTTATTTTATTTTATTTTATTTTATTTTATTTTATTTTTTGCTCCATGATTATCATTTCCATCACTTTTTTCTGGTTCTCATCATATTAAGCGTTAGACACACCTTGATTTTGCTCTTCTGACTTCATAAACTATGTGGGGCATAAAGACCCTCTAGAAATCCCTCAATAAAACAACTATTTCCCTTACACGGTTTATTTCTCTTGGGGAAAGCGGCGTGCACTTGAGCGCACACACTCACACCTGCAGATCTTTCTGATAATCGCAAGGTGAGATCATCACTGAAGCCGCATTGTGGTCCCGCAGGGAGACCAAGGCCAGAGCAGAAGATGCCAGGTCACAGTGACCTGCTGGGATTCAGGCCCCGCGACAATCTCCCCAGCGCAGTGCGGCACGGGCGACGCCTGGGCACAAGAACCAGCGCGAGGGCTGAGACACACCCATCCATCCTATCACTCTGGGGAAAATAATAGTGACGGAGAACCCTTAGCTTGGCATCTAGGGTCGCCGTTGACCTTGGGGAGACCCCTCTGCCCTCAGGCCTCAGTTTCCCCACCTTCAGGCCGAGACTGCGAGTCCATCAGTGGCGTTCCAGGCGCGGGCGTTCCCGGGAGCGGGAGGGGCGCCTTCCTCCGGTCACCTTCGCTGGAGGACGCGCCCCGTGGAGGACGGGCGGAGGGGAGCCCGCTCCCGGGCAGCCATTAAGGGATAGCGCTCGGGTCGTCCGCGCGGCCGGGCAGTGTGGGGCTCCCGGGCTGCTTCCCTCGGCCTGGTGACAACGCGGCCCGGCCGGCGACCGCCAGAGAGCAAGGCGCATCCGCCTGGTGCTGAAGATGCACCGAGGGCGGAGCCGCGGCCGAACCAGCCTGCAGGGCTCACGGCGGGGGGACGCAGGCCTCGGGGACACCACTCCCCTCTCCGGCCGTCGCTCCCTCGCCGCGTCCCCTTGCTGGCGCTCTTCTCCGCGACACCAGCTGGGCAGGAAACCTACCCCGTAGAGGCGGTCAGCTGCGTCCTGGCTTGCCGAGGCCACCGCAGCTGTAGCCCAGGCTGACTGGTCTCGGTGGTGGCGTCTTGGCAGAACCCCGCCGGGCCGGGGATAGCGGAAGGCTCGCCTCCTCCCGCATTCGCACCGGCGCTGGGCTCCCCTCGCTCTGTCAGGCCACGTGACCTGCGAGCTGCGGAGCAACTGCAGCCCCCAAAGCTGGATCGGGGTGGGGGTTGGGGGGGGAGGCAAAAGGCGCCAACTGACGGGCAGCGAGGGAAAAGCAGGGTCGCTCCCAAGTCAGGACAGGATGACTGTCCCTTTTGTAATGGGAATACAAGCCTAGATTTTATTCCATCAGGTGGGCACACCAAGAAAGATGTATTTTAATGAAGCATCTCGCCTTTTGCGGAAACGTTTGTGTAGAAAGCTATTTCTCTGTTTCTGAATGGGCTTCAATCTTCTAAATGCCTTCTGTTTAAATGCAAAAGCCCCTGGGAGACATAGCTGGAGAGGGAGAAAAATATACACACTGGGGTAGAGTATCCTGAAGTGCAACACAGGAAAAGCATAGGAAATGACTCAAGGAAGGGAGCAAAACTGTGCGAGTCTAAGAGAAGGTAACAGCCAGCACTGTACGCTGGCCTTACCAGGACTCACACCACCATGCATCTTTGTGGCCATTTTTATTGCTTCTAATTCCATGACAGTTTGCCTGTGTAGGCCAGGACATAAATGAATATTTTGTGTGTGCATTTTTTTTTTTTTTTTTTGGTGATCGTAATGTCTGATCATTATCATTTAAATAGGATGCAAACAAGCTGAAGATTAGGAAGCACCTATAGTAAAACCCTTTCTGTAACTGGGTACGTACACGTTTATAGGGTTAAAAAGAGGAAATTATATACGTAAATTATTTGATGCAAAAATGAGATCATCATCTTGTTTCCAGATATGCTAGCTGTTTTCTACTACAGAGGTAAACAATCCTGAGATCAGCCTATTGAGCCAAGTTCCTGCTGTTGAAACCATTCAGAACTCATGTTACTAGGACGTGATTCCTTGTCCATGTGTCCACTGAAGGAGCCTTGAGGTGATCGCAGAAGAAGCCAACCAACTTCAAGAAAGGTTATGCTATCTGCCTGATTTAGATGAAAATTTCCTGTCATTGCTTGTCTGGCTTGTATGTTTTAGAGGTGCGTTTTTTAACTTTCTTGATAGTGCTTCTTTCTGTATTTTATTTCCACTTCTTTTGAGATTAGAAAATTCACCCATAATATTTTGTTCACTAAACCTGTAGAGAGCTTTTCTTCAACGGTCCAGAATATAGCCTCTCGTGAGGAGCGTTCCATGTGGTCTCGGAGAGGTGCAATTGTTTGGTTTTATAATGGTTTTGTATGTCAGGCATAGTGTTGGTGACAGCTTCTTTTCTGGTACTAGTTTTCTAGTTTTGTCAACTGTGGAAAATTGTTAACATTAATGAAGTTTGTGCATTCGTCTAGTTGCAAGTTTTCTTCATAAGTTCTATTGCTCTGTAATCAGGCGCATGTACACTGATGATGGTTCTGCCCTCTACCATTACGAAGTGCCTCTACCTTTGGCAATACTTTTATAAAGCATCTGATAATAAACCAGCATCCAGCTTTCTTCTCTTTTCTCTAGACATGTCTGATAAATTACAGTGAAAACAGGCTGTTGCTGGTACTCTGTTGCAGCAACTCTGAATTCTACGACTTTCTCCAAGGACCGTTGGGTTTTGCTCCAGTAGACAATTTACTTGCCTGGACTCAGTGTTTGCTTTCACACTGTGTGTTTCCTGCAATAGCTTATATCTCTGACAATTTTTTCCCTCCTCTTCTTTTACCCCCTTCCCCCATCCACTCACCTTCTGTTATCTTTGCATAGGCTCTCTACTCCCCAGGGTGTCTTTTCTGTATTCCAGTAGATATGCAATCACCTGAACATTTAAACATCCAGTTTTGGGGATTTAGTTTGTTTCTGTTTTCTTGTTTTTACAGTTCCCTGTCTAAATTTCTAGCCTCTCTTCTGCCTAGCCTGATGCTTCAAACTGAGCTGATGCTCTTGATACTTCAAAGCTGAGTAAGGCTTCTGCTCTGAGCTGCCTGAACAGTACCCGCTGGCACGCACACAGCAAAGCAAAAGAATGAATCTCACCCAGGGCAGTTTTATCTTTCAAACATAGACCCTCTTCTGATGTGTGTCTGGGGTATCTTTTGACTTATTGGCCTCTTTGCCTGGGGCGTTACCAATGAGTGAGAAGTTCAGCAGTTAACAGGGAATATGGCTGCAGTTTATACTAACACTGTGACTCTCAGTCAGTCGGCTGCTCCCTAGCTTCTAGCATTTTGCCCTCATTTCCCAGATCTCTTCTAGCAGTGAAGTGTGTCTAAAGCCATTGCGCACTTGGCAACCTCTTTTTTCTGCTTCAATATCTGTGAAGATTAAAAAACAGGAAACCAACAAAAACAAGAACACAAGTAGAAAATGTCACATTTTATAATGGTTTGAATCTGGGATGCCCTTGCACACTCGTGTGTTGAACATTTGGTCCCCACCTGGTGACAATATTTGGGTAAGTTCTGGAAGCTTTGGAATGGGGGCCTAGCTGGAGGAGATAGGTAAGTCAGAGCTGGCCTTTGGAAGTTTTACCTCATCCCTAGTCCCTCCCTTGTTTTTCTTCTTTCAAGTGGTTTATGTCTGTCATTTTATCACAATGTGGAGAATATCAGGCAATGCCCAATTTATCAAGTGGCTGCTTCCTTCAGATTGCTTTTTGGTTCTCTTTTCATCTGGACAGAATTTATAAAGGTCATCTGCAGAGAATGTAATGCATGAATCCACCCAACTCTTACCAGAAACTGGAGTATTAATTATTTAGATAATCTATAATTACATTTGTTTGTTTATTTGTTTGTTTGGCTTTAGCAGGGCTGGCCTGGAACTGAGGCAATGAACTCACAGAGATCCACCTGCCTCTGCCTCCCAAGGGAGGCTGGGATTAAAGGTGTAGAACAACATGCCTGGCTAGGACTTCTATTTTATTCATGTACCATGCAGGCAGAAAAATAGGCAGATAATGATTTTCGTTTTATATCTAGGTAATCGTTACTTTCTGTCTGCTTCCCTTATTCTCGCACAGATGCACACAGTTTTTCAAAGTATGTGATTTACTTTTTATCACCCACATGCACATCATAAGAGAATATGCAAAAAAAAAAAAAAAAAAAAAAAAAGGAAACTGATTCTGTAAGCATTGTTTACACAAACTTGAAACCAGAGATTTGGAAAAAGTATTACAATGCTATGTCAGGATTGCAACAAAATAGGAGGGCAGAGAAATCAGCATTTGAATAACATAAAGGTAATCTTTACACAGTGCACAAAAACATTATGGCTACAATATTTCAACACATAAATGCCTTCTTTTTAAATTAATTTCAGATTAAGAATAATGTGTTTATTTATGTGTATGTCCCCAACTGTCCAAAGGGAACATCTACCCGATTAGAATTATCACTCTGTCTTTACTTATGCATCTTATCAATGTTTCTGTGGGAAAGCGTGGCTGCTTGACAGTCACTTGGAGGTCTGTCCTTCTCCCTAAATCCTCCCATGTTTATTTTATAAATACAAAGACAGCCTGCCCAACCCCAGCACAAGTCTCAAAATTAGAAAATGAAGCTTGAAAAGCTATTTTTCTACTTCATAGCTTTTATTTAAATCGAATCCATTGCCACACTAATGTCCTTTTCAGTAGACAAGAGGAAAAAGTCTAGTTCGGAAGCAAATCCAGAATCATATCTTGTGGCTATGTGGTTTTGGGGGGTATTTTGTTTTGTTGTCATATCCCTTGAATTTCTCTTAATCATTCTTTCTTTGCATCAGTTTCTCACTTCAGACATAAAAAAAATTATCACAATTTTAGTATCTGCAGGACGCAAGGATGACTCACTGGGCAAAGGCGTTTGCTGCCTGGCAGCCTGAATATGGTCCTCAGGGTTCTCGTGGTGGAGTTCCCTGACCGCCACACAAACACATACACTCCAAATAAAAGAAATAGATGCAAAAAGGACCTCACTTATTACCTCACAGTTCTGGAGGTGTTTCTTCTCTAGATGTGCTGAGAAGAGAGTCTGTTTCCTCATCCTTTTCAGTTTTCAGAGCCTGTTTATGTTCATTGTTGGCTAAGCATCTTCCTGTGAACTTTAACCCTACTTCCCTCTGTTACTAACTCTGGCTCTCCCGCCTCCTACTTACAAGCACAGTAGTAATCATGCCTGACCCGTGTGCATGATCCAGGATCATCCTCTTCTCAAGATCCCCAGTTTAATCTCATTTGGTGTGGACGGTGAAGGATGCTTAGGTTGATGGGGATCAGGAAAGGGATGGCTCGGGATTGATTAGTCATCCTACCACAGTGTTCACTGCCTAGGGTGTTTCTCAAAGCCGCTGTCAATCCTGTCAATCTCTGTTGAAATGCAGAGAGACAGGAAGGTGATAATGGGTAGGAGAGAAAGGAGATGGGGAACTGCAACTAGCTGCTCATTTGGAATTCTGGCTTGTTGAATTGCTTAAGGTCTGGGTCCCCTTCTTCATGGAGTGGAGGGGAGGAACCCAGGTGTCCTTTTGGATTTTCTTTTTAAGTGTTTAAACGTAGGAGAAAAGCTTGACACCTTTGGCAGAAGACTGTTGGTAAAAAGTGAATTCCACTTCTCTAAATTCTAATGGATTGGTTACTCCCTTTCAAAGAATACATGCAGAATATCCCCTCTGGATCGTCTCTGCAAGGAATGTCAGCATTTCCTCCACAACTATGTACAGAAAGCAGTTGATTGGCTTATGTGAAGCAGAATGAAGTGACCAAGCCAGCGCAGTCAGTCAACAGGATTTTGAAAGAGGGAGGGAATGAGGATTAAAGAAAAAAAAAGTGACAGTTAGACAATATTGTAATATGACCCCAGCAAGTGCTAAGACAGGTTTAATTTTTTTTTCCAGTCTGCTTTTATACCATTCTAGGTACATGCAAAGAATAGGGTAAGTTCTCTGTCAAAGACAAAGTAGTCAAGGAACAAACAAGGCATAAACAAAGGTCCCATGATAACTGTATTCAGGGACTTAACAAGACCAAGACACAAAGAACACATTTGTCAGCTGTATTCATCTTGAGTCTACTTTCTAGTCCTAGTCCAATGTAAATCTTCTTGCCAATATCCTTGACACACCAAGAGCTCTCTACAATGAAGCTCAGAAAAAAAAAAAAATCACTTCTTCTTTCTCTAGGATGGCCAGCCAGAAGCAACAGGACTGTGCTTCCATGTTTCACATGTACATCTGATGTTCTCCTTGGTCCACAGGATGTAATTTAATTCTGCTTAGGACTTCACAGTCTGTACTATACTGTTACCATGGTGATGTAGCAATAGCAGAAAAATAGACTCAGAATTAGTAAAGGTTTAGAAACTGAGCTGAGCTGAACCTAATGGCTCAACAACGGTAGAATTGGAATTAATAGCCATCAATAAGACAGAATAAGAGGCACATAAAAAGGAGGTAAGCTCAGATCTCAGCACTTAGGGTTTTCAGCACCTAGATGGATAAGAGCATTTATTTTGGATCATACAGCAAGACACCTGTCTTAGTTAGGGTTTTACTTCTATGAACAGACACAATGACTGAGGCAACTCTTATAAGGACAACATTTAATTGAAGCTGGCTTACAGGTTCTGAGGTTCAGTCCATTATCATCAAGGCAGAAACATGGCAGCATCCAGGCAGGCATGGTGCAAGAGGAGCTGAGAGTTCTACATCTTCATCTGCAGGTTGTTAGGAGAATACTGGCTCCCAGGCAGCTAGGCTGAGGGTCTTTAAGCCTACACTCACAGTAACACACCCACTCCAACAAGGCCACACCTACTCCAACAAGACCACACATTCTAATAGTGACACTTCCTGGGCCAAGCATATACAAACCATAACAACACCCATACAGATAATCCAATATTTTTTCCCTCCTTCCTTTTTTTATCACCATATGTCTTTCTCACAGTTGCCCATTTAAAAAAAAACAAACATACCTCAAAGGCATCTCATTTCTTGTGATCCCTCCTGTAGGTGAAATCCTCAGTCCCTCAGATGAATTCCAGATGGGTTGTGTCTTAGTCCATTTTTTACTGCTACAGCAGGACACTGGAGAGTCAGCAATTGATAACAAATAGAAATTTCTTTCTTAGAGTTATGGAGGCTGGGTAGTCCAAGAGAAGGAACACACATCTGGCAATAGTCTTCTGGCTGTATCATCTCATGATGTAAAACAGAGGGGGAAGAAAGAGGGTGGAGCAAATTTGTTCTTATCAGAAGCTCACACGTTCTAGTTCTTTCTTGATGTGACAGAACACTGACCAAAAAGCACTTGGGGAGAATTGTCGGAGACAAAGGCCTTGGCCTTTTGCACATCTGCTGGACGAAAGATCCCAGGTTTGACTAAGTTTGCTAGCCACAGTGTCTCGGATTGCTCAGCAGGTGTTTCCTCTCGGCCCTGACTCTTAGGCTTGGCTTGATCAGTAACACAAAGAGTTTCGGCTCACAGCGGATATTCCCTCTACCCCTCCCCCAGCCTGCTGCCGGAATAGATGACCAGCCCAGGGACAAATATTATGATGTCTGGTCGCATTGTGGATTCTCCCCACCCCTGCCATTTCCCGCCCTAATGTGCTTAAAACATTGTAACAATAAAGATTGATTCGGAGCTTGAACGGGATTTTGTCTTGCTCCACGCATTCCTTTGTTTCCTGCTTCTTTCTATTATCAATGGCTTCCTTCCACAGCACTTCCACAGCACAGAGTGCCCGCTGGCGGGAACTTCGAACCTAGTAAATTGTTACAGTTGGCGCCCGACGTGGACTGTGGACCAGGAGAGTGCACACCGTTGATCGTCACGACACGAACAAGGCCCGGCCGGGTGAGAATTAATAAGTGGAAGACGCTCTCGGAGTGACCCGACCGAGAAGTGGACTTCAGGAGAAGAGGTGAGTGACGCATTAATAGAGGCAGATGCTTTTTCCAGAGAAAAGGAAATTATAGGAAGAGCTGCTTCACAGAAGCTCTCCCTTCAGGACAAAGGGTGTTCGGGTGTACAAATCTGGTCCGTGGGAAAGCCGTGAATCAGTACCGCATGACCAATGGGTCTATATGAAAACTGTCGGGAAGTAATATAGCCCATGGTAAAAGAT
>CM052702.1:51329089-51351589 GCA_028551405.1 Uromys caudimaculatus
GGTCGTCCTGGAGTTCAGACCACCAACCAAAGAATACACATCTATTGACCCATGGTTTAGACTACATATGTGGCAGAGGAATCACCTCGATGGCCATCAGGGAGAAAGGAGAGGCCCTTGGGCCTGAGGGTGCTAGAGGCCCCAGTAAAGGGGAATGTCAAGGTGGGAATATGGGAATAGGTGGGCAGGTAGGTGGGAGGAGGAATTCCCTCACAGAGGCGGGGAGGGGGAGGGGATACAGGGTTTCCAAAGAGGAGACCCAGAAAAGGGGAAACATCAGAAATGTAAATAAAGTATCAAAAATAAAAATTAAAAAAAAAAAAGAAAGGGGTAAACATTGGAAATGTAAATAAAGTATCAAAAAAAATTTATATATAAAGTAAGTTTTAAAACAAAACAAAACAAAAGAACACAACCGCATTGTAAGCCAGTGATTTATAAATAAATTATTTCATGTGTATTCATTTTCTAGTCTTTGTTGAATGCTATTAGTCTCCTACCAAGATTTTTAAAATTACCCAAATTAAAAATAATTTAATTTGATACTGTCATGCTCCCACCTTGATGATAATGGACTGAATCTGTAGGCCAGCTTCAAGTAAATGTCCTTCCTTATAAACATTGCCTTGGTCATAGTGTCTGTTCACATAGTAAAACCCTAAGACAGTCTCCAAAGCCAACTTCTCCCTTAGCCAACAAGAAGTAGTCTAAAGAACACAGTAACCCGGCTCCTGCCCCACCATCACCCACTCCAACCTCTCCATTTTTACTTAAACAAAAAGGAATGTTAGCTTGCTAGGTCCTCCCAGAGACCTAGCAAAGGCTTGTCATCACCAGCCTGATATTTTCTGCCACTTCCAGGTACAAGTGGTTTATAAAAGGACTGCTCGCCATCCCAGTTCACTCTCTTTTCCGCTCTCTGTTTCCACGAGTTTCTGACCAGTATCTCTTTTCCCCTTTCTGTCCTTCCTTCTGTCCTTGTCTGTCCCCACCTCCATGCCCTCATGGCTCTGCTCCTTTCTGTCTGCCTCTACAAGTCCTCCAGGTCCTCATTCCCTCCTATTTCCCCACATAAACCTCCTTTATACTAGGTCTGTCACATGGCATGATTTCTCAGGAAGACAATGGGGCGTGGGCCCGCCAGGAACACCCCCTTGCTATATTATGTTCCACAACACTAATAACTGATCAGAAAACTAAGGACATGCCTAGTAGAATTTTTCAAAACTAATGTGAACTGAAGTTCTCAGGGAAAAAGCCACATTTATAGTAAGGATTCTATGACGTTGACTGACTAATCTGAACTTTGTGGAGAACTGGAATGTGGCATATCCAGGGATAGATTATCCTGGATGATTGTTAGTTTCCCCAGTAGCCAGTCATTTCCCACCTGGTGACAATCATATGCTTCTTTTGAAATGTATTAGCAAACCACTAGCTACCCCCTTTAGACTTTTACAGGAGATTCACCCCCTTTATTGTAATCTTATCCAATTTTTCCACCAATATATTTGGAAAGTGCCTCAATTTATGTGCTGGTTAGATTTGTCAACTTCAGAGAATCTAGGATCCTCTGGAATACTGGCCTCTGGGGTATTCTTGTGGGGCTTTTCTTAATTGGGCTAATTGAGGAAGAAAGCTCTGCCCATCATGAACAGAGATCCTGAATTATATAAAAAGTGAGCTGGACACAAGCATCCATCAAACTGTCTCTTCAGGAGGCAGGCTTCCTGAGTGCCTCTTGTCAGAGCTTCCCCACCATGGTGGATTACAGTCCTTGAATTGTGTGCCAAAATAAATTGTTTCTTCTTTCACTTGTGTTTTGCTGGATTCTTCACTGCCACAACAGGAATAGTAACCAAGACAATTTATAGCTTTCTTTTATATTGTAACTACATATCATAAAACCATTACCATATTTAAAGACAGTTTTGGGGACAATTTGAGCCCATGTAGTTTGGCCAGGTCACTGTAGCAGAATTTTCCCTGTCAAATTAATTTAAATATTAATACAACAAGAAGCCTGTGATTGAACAGGGAAAAGGGAGGTGCTAAGAGTTGCAGAGACAGGAAGTGACACAGGAGAAGGTGAAGGAAGGAAGATGGAGGATGAACAGGACAATTCAGATTACACATGGCTTTAAATAACCACAGGTAGCTATAATATCATATAGGGATAGAATAATTGGGGTAACTTGTCTAATCTAGGTGGGCAGCTTGAATCATTATCAATTGACCCTGAATTTATTGTGTGGGCATCTTGTGAATTGAGAATTTATTGATATATACATCTGACTGATTAATTGTAAGCTTCTAGAGTTCTGATTTCACCAGGTTACTGAGAATTGTGACAGCTAATCGTGAGATGAGCAGTCATTGCATGGGGCTGGCTGGGAGCAACCTGCAAAGGAATTTAGGATGTCGGGTGGAGACTTTTCAGGAGCTCCAGGCCAGGGCCAGAGAGTCTGCTGAGATGAGAACTTCTGACTGGTGCCATGCAGCCCACTGGTACCCAGCATAGTGCGGGATAGTGCCACTTTTTAAATATTTTCTGCAACAGGTCACTCATGTTTATCTCCACGGCAAACTTTCTCTTCTCCTTAAGTCAGAAATTCTCAACCTGTGGGTTGTAATCCCTTTGGGAAGCACATATCAGACATCCTGCATATTATGTATTTATATTATGATTCAAAATAGTAGCAAAATTATAGTTGTGAAGTAGTAACCAAAACACTTTTATGGCTGGGGTCACCACAGAGTTGCAGCAGTAGGAAGGTTTAGAACCACTTGTTTAAGATACGATCTCTGTTTTTGTGTTGACACTAAAACCTTTTCCCCTTGGTGACCATTATGTGGGGAAATTGAAAACAATCATAAAATAATGTTTATCTACTCCATTATGATTTAAGTCCTAAAAGTGTTGAGAAGTAAACTTGTTGTTTTTGGGGGAGGGAGGGCGTAAAGGTGTATCAAGAATGATTGCCAGAGGCTAGAAATGGGGGTGAATGGACTGGCTACTTGTTGATAAAATGGTCCCCATTTTCAGATAGATATGAATAAACCTTGAGAGCTATTGCACAGCAGGGTGACTATGTATATATATATGTATTATATGTTTAAAGTCAGAACAAATTGCAAGTGTTTCTCAAAAATAATTGGTACTTGAAATAAGTGGATGGTAATTAGCTTGATTGAGTCATTCCTTATGAAAACATTATATTTTAATGCATAAACATATATGGCTACAGTTTAATAATTAAAATGTTATTGATAAAAGACATCACAACTGTTTAGACAGTGCTACCTGCTGCCTTCATATAGACTGTAACATATAAATTACCTTTCCTTTTCTGTAGTTTAGGGGATCAACCCCAGGACCTTGTTTATGCTATACAAGTAAGTGCTCTACCACAGAGCTACACCCAAGCCCTAAGTTTTCTTCCAATGAGAGTCAATCTCTCAGTGGGCCTGTGTATGGAGAGGGAAACCAGTTGTACTGGCATGTGCCTATGCATGAGAAAGCCAGGAGATGCTGACTGTCCTGCTTCATCACTCTCTGCCCTATTCACTTGAGTCAGGCCTCTCACTGAGCCTGAAGCTTACAGTTTCTGCTACTCTGGCTGGCCACAGAGCATCCACGATCCTCGTTTCTGCCCCCCATAGCTGGAATTCCAGACCCACATAGCCGTTTCTGACTTTTACATGGGTTCTAAGAATTCAAACTCAGGTCCTAATGCTTGCTCAGCAAGCACTCTGACACATCAAAACACCTCCCTAGCCCTGTATTTCTGCCTTATCAATTACTAAGAGACTCTATATTTTATTACCTAATATACTTTATGGTATTAGCTTCCTCCCCCGGCCGCCAAATCTATCTCATCAGTATGAAGTATTTGCTGATGAACATACCTGCCTTCGTTAATTAACCTTGAGAATTTAGAGCATATTTGATAGCAGTAGATATTTTCTTTTGGATTAGTCAAGCAACGAGTTTCATCATGGAATATTCATATATGTTTTATCATGAAATATTCATATAAGAGTTTTATCATGGAATAGTCATCTATGAGTTTTATCATAGAGTATTCATAGATGAACTTTATCATAGAATGGTCATATATGAGTTTTGTCA
Source organism: Uromys caudimaculatus (assembly GCA_028551405.1). Taxonomy (NCBI): domain Eukaryota; kingdom Metazoa; phylum Chordata; class Mammalia; order Rodentia; family Muridae; genus Uromys; species Uromys caudimaculatus. Next base: position 51,333,222 of record CM052702.1, read on the forward strand.
TGGAATGTCATACATACCATTTGCTTTGTTGTCATTCCTTCCCCATCACTGCTTTCTTCTGCCTTCTCCCACCTTCAGCTGGTTCCTTTTCTTCCCGGTACCATCCTAAGTAGAAACTTTCTTAGTATGGATTATGCATTTCCTTACCCTCTATTTCTCTCCTCCCTGAAGATTGCTTCCTTCCCTCTTCATAGCCATCCTGGCTTCCTAGCCTCTAAACATGCATGTATGAATACATGCATGCACACAGTTCCCGTATGAGAAAAAGAGAACTTTTGTTTTGTGAATACGGTTATTAGCATAATTGAATGCAATATCCAAATGCAGATATGTATTCCTGAATACAATTGTGTGCTTATATCACACTGAGTTTACACTGACTTCTGAAGGGGTGAAGCCAGTTTTGCTGGTAGTCAAAGGTTTACTTCCAGTCTCCTCAGAGTTAGCACTGATTTTCTCAGTAGCAAGTAATTTCAACACCAAGACCTGAGTGCCTATGAGGCTGATGAGCATTTTTAGTTTTAAATCTAAAGTAGAAGTAGATGCCAATTTCAAACACAAAGGAATCTATGTTTATATTGTACTTAAAACTAAGTGTTTGATGTGATCACTCACTTTCAATATGGCTTGTATGGTAGCTTTGTGCAAGTTACGTCCCATCTTTCCTTGGCTGTTGACATTTTCAAATGTTTTAATTCCACCCAATTTTGCATTTGGCTTTATCACTTATCATTTCTTCTGCAAGTTCATCTTCGTTAGCTAATTTTCCCTGTGGTTATCCATTTTGTGAAATACCGTGAGAATTGATCACTGAACGATAAAGAGCCAACTGAGCCTACCTGTTCTGTCCATTGTGCTCGAACTAACAGGTGCACAACAACTAGTCCCCAAGTGTTTTAGTCAGGGTTGCTATTCCTGCACAAACATCATGATCAAGATGCAAGTTGAGGAGGAAAGGGTTTATTGAGCTTACACCTCCATGCTGCTGTTCTTCATGAAAGGAAGGTCAAGGAACAGAAGCTGATGCAGAGGCCAAGGAGGAATGTAACTTACTGGCTTGCTTGCTTCTCCTGGCTTGCTCAGCCTGCTTTCTTATAGACCCCAAGACTACCAGCCCACAGATGGTACCACTCACAAGGGGCCCTCCCCCCTTGATCACTAATTGAGAAAATGCCTTAGAGCTGGATCTCATGGAGGCGTTTTCTCAACTGAAACTCCTTTCTCTGTGATAACTTCAGCTTGTGTCAAGTTGACACACAAAACTAGCCAGTACACCTTTGAAAGGAGTGATGTGATTGGTCACTTCTCATAATAACTATGTTATCTGCATGGGCATTTGAGGACAATGGAGGAGTCACAAAGCTGGTATTGTGTGAAATCACAGATACTATATTGTGTAACTGAAGATGAGCCACAGTTGGGGTTAGGTGCTACTACATTGTGGCAACTGAAACTTGCACATCAGAACTGTGTAAGATGCAAACTGCTTGTACATAAGACCATATAAAGTTCCCCCATCAATCCCCGCAATGGAGGCAGATATTGGGATCATTACTTAAGAAAGAAAAGAATGAGGGAGATGTGTTGTAAAAAGTTTGTAAAGGAAGCTAGAAAGAACCATCAGTCTTAAGAGCACTTGTTCTTTCAGAAGACCTAGGTGTGGTTCCCAGCACCCACATGGCAGTTCACAATCATCTGTAACTACAATTCCAGAGCATCTGATGCCCTTTTCTGTCCTCTGTGGGCACAGGACACACATGTGGTGCACATACATATATGCTGGCTAACACTTATACACACAAAATAAAATCTTTAAAAAATAAGTTTGTAAAATAGAGATGATTATACATTGTTTGGTCTTACATGAAATAAATATTATATATATTTTTATATATAATATACATAATATTTGTATATATATTATACATATATATACAAAAATAGAAAATATGCCTTTAGATAATGTGACATGGAATTAAGTGTCTAAAGATAAGAATCTGATGTGACATAAGGGGAGAATAAAAGCAAGTGAAGATAGGTTTAGCTTATAGCCTACGAACAAAACAATGGTAAAATGACTACACCATGTGCTGTGTTGAGGTACACACCCAGATATAAGAAAATCACACATGTAAGAAAAATGAAAGGTATGCTGAACTCATGGTTAAAAACCATGGTGGTTGGGAAGCAAGAGATGGTAGATGGAGAGAGAGCGCACAGGTCGTGGTGGAATCCCCACCTTCTGTTTTGGGAGTTCTGGATCCGGCCCCAGAGCTATACGTGTCTCATCCCTCAGTTGTTGCTACATCCATCTTCTGGAGAAGCATGAACTAGACTGATCAACTTCACGTTTTTGAGGGGAGCAATGGCTTTTAGCAGTGGCAATAGTGGTGGATTTACTATTAACTATTTATTAAGCTATTTATCACGACAAAGGTTGTACTATGTTGCTCAGGCTGATTTTGAACCTTTGCACCCAAGTGATTCTCTTGTTCCCACATCTGAAGTTCTAGGACTACAGATGTGTACCACTTAGCCTAGCCTTGTTGAATTTACTTATAAAATGATAAATAATGTAATTGGTTTAGAAGATAGAGTGAATGAGACATTAAATGGACAATACAAGTTGAGATAATTTGTGTAAGTCCTAAATTAACAATATGTTGGCTTTAATATCTTTAAGTTATTTTTGTGTAAAATGAACACGATACCTGTATTTCTTCAGTCTCTCTAACCCTTTCAACAACATGCTGTAACAACATTTCAGTGTCAAGAAATGCAGTTTCTTAATGATTTCAGTTGCTACATAAGCATTTATTATGGACTTACCATAATTTCTTGACAATTATTTTAAGTAAATTTAAAATTTGTTTTATAAGTAAATAAATTAGAAGATACATAATGCTGTGGTAAACATTTTTGTATAGCCATATTTAAACTAGCATAGCATTATTTTGTTCTCTTTGGAACAATTGTCTTACACATTTTAAGCTATGAATACAAATTAGGAAGTTGGCATTCATTTACAAGTTAGACACTCTTCATAAGAAAAACACCACCAAGATGTTCAGTACTTTTCGGATATTTTAGTACTTATCAGCTTGAAACTATGGATCTTTTTTGCTGTTAAGCTAAATGTCAAGGTCAGGAAAGAAGAGCAGAACCAGAAGAAATGCTCTTGATAAGCCGTCACTCCAGCTCCAATGATGAAATATTGATACAAGCAATTGATTGGAGTTAACATATACTTAAATCTATATATAATATTATATCAGGTTATTTGACGTCAGTTCTCCCTCATTGATCTTAGAATAATTTAAAAGGCATGTAATGAAAAAATACAAGACAGTTTATACATAATTAAGTAACAATTTGTCTTACAAACTTAATTGTATACAGACCTCTTTAAAGGAAAGAAAACAAAGTCTTTGTTGATGTATTAAATTATTTTCATTATAGTGTTAAAATACAATAACATAAACTTGAGACATGCCTGCTCCTGTAGATATATAAGTTAAGGCATACCCACAAATCAAAGATAAATAAAGCTACAAAGCCAAATAACATTTAATATGACGCTTGACATTATTTTGCTGAAGGTCCTTCTGCACCGTAGTGCAGAGAAAAAACTCAAACACTCAATTCTATACAAGACATACAAGATCAATTCTATAATGAACATAAACAGTCCTCTGACTACTAAGAGAGTCTAAAATGAGGTGGGGCTCCTGTACAATCTGTAATCACCCATTAGCTCCCGTGTTTTCACAAACACTGCTAAGACTCCCTTTCTTTCTTGAACAGATGTGCTGCTTGGCCTTCATGTGGGTCCCAAACAACTGGAGCAGGGCCTGTCCCCCAAACTGTTGCCTGTATGTGGGATATGTTCTTCTAGCTGAGCTGCCTTGTCTGGCCTCAGTAGGAGAGTATGTGCCTAGCCTCACAGACATGATGTGCCAGGGTGTGGTGGTGTCCAGGAGGGCCTTCACCTGCTCAGAGAAAAAGAGAAGGGGTGTGGGGGGAAGGATTGTGGGATGGGATGACTGGAGGGGGCAGTAAGTGGGATGTAAAGTGAATAAGTAAAAAAACAAAACAAAACAAAAACAACAACTTGTCTTCTCTCTCCTGAGAGAGAAGGCCTGGCTCTAGCAGACACAGTTGTCTATAAGCACACAGTGAGCATTGAACATAGTTAGGCCTAGTTGACCTGGTCGTCTGGGGAGGAGCGAGCAAGGGTGTGGGGACAGAAGAGAGTGCTGAAGGGCTGTCAGGTAGGGAAAGCTAAGGAAGACGGGTTGGACTTCTACAGAGCACTCTCAGGTGGAGCTGGGTATCACCATGCTCAGCAGTGTTTCTTCTTTCCCTCCTATTCCTCCTCCTCCTCTTCCTCCTCCTCCTCCCTTCCTCCTCCTCCTCTTCCTCCTCCTCCTCCTCTCCTCCTCCTCTCCTCCTCCTCCTCCCCTCCTCCTCCTCCTCTCCTCCTCCTCCCCTCCTCCTCCTCCCCTCCTCCTCCTCCTCCTCTTCCTCCTCTCCTCCTCATCATCATCTTCGTCTTCTCTGTTGTTGTTTTACTCAACACAGGGCTTCTCTGTGTAACAGCCCAGCTCAGCAGTGTTTCTTAAATGTGCCCAGACAGGAAGCATAACACAAAAGTAACAACTCCCACTTCCTAAGAACTTTCTACTGGTCATTCTGAGTCTAGGGTGGGTCTGGTGTATTTCTAAATAGCAGGCGACATAATTTTAGGTACTATACAATTTTCTAAAAAATTAATAAGGAATTTTCAGAATGATACAGAGAGCACAAGCAAACTCAATGCAGACTCTGTGGAATGGTGTAATGGAGGAGACAGAATAACAGTGGTTCAGGAAAAACATTTGCAGAGACTAGGAAAAAAATCAAGTAAAAGTCTACGCAAATTTTCAATTTTGTTCCTTTGAGAGTATTACGGGCACCTTAAGTAGTTGTCCAGGTTTCTCAGTGTCTGAGTTGACCCAAGAAGCAGTTCCTTGCCATCTAAGCTGTAAGAGAGTAGCGTGTTCTGCTGCCACCTTGTGGCAGAATTGTGCCATTAATGAAGACATTTGAAGTTACATAGGGCTCTTCAACAAATACTGACTTGGAAAACCTATTTGAAATTCAGCCTACTTCGCACTTAAAAAAAAAAAATCAAGCTAGGAATTGTGGCACATGTTTGTAATACCAGAGCTTTGAAGGCTGATATAAAAAGACCATAGATTCAAGACCAACCTACGCTATGTAGTACGAGGTCGACCGGAAGCACATGATGAAACAAATGGACAGAGACAGACAGACAGCTAGGCACTCACGTCTATGGTCCCAATATTCAGGAGGTTAACACACTAGTTTGAAGTAAGCCTCATGGTGTTTGAGGTTACATAGTGAATTCTAGTCCATTCTAGGGCACAGTGTGAGGCTCTGCATCAAAATCAATAATAAAAAAATCCCCCAATAAGTGAAAATAGACTATTTTATTAAATTATAATATTAAGAAAGATGATGAGACATTTATAAGTGGAGTCATATGAGATTAACATTTAAACTGGTGGTCTTAAGGTTACCATTAAAGTAGTTCGGCATCAACCAATCAGATGAAGTCCTTAATGTTAAGGAAAAAGAATGCTGGATATCTTTTCCTGTCTAGTGGGCAAGGATTCTGCCAGTGGACTCCAACTGCAGCCATTCCCCTGGTCTGCAAAATTTGAACTAACCAAACCCCATGACCTCATGAGCCAAATCCTCAAGCTGGTCTTTCCTTCTTCCATTTTCATGTGTGCATGTTTGTGCAAGTTCAAGTTAGAGGTGACTTTGATCTGTTTCCATTTTTCTGAGATTCTCTTAAGTATTCTAACCCCATTTTGCTGGCTTCATTCTAAAGAATGACAGAGGCTAGTTTCAGTCCTCATACAAGACGCATGGAAGAAAACGGATGAAAAGAAGAGACAGAGACAACCTAGGTAGCTCAGAACAAGGCCTTGAAAGTAGAAATCCTTTGAACCTCTGGCCAGGAATGTCAGAAAGGAGCTTGAGGGTTTTTTTTTTTTTTCCTCCTCCCAAATGAGCACCTGTGCATGGAGGCTATACCCAAGGGTAGGAACTGAACCCCCTGTGCAGACAGCAATCCTTTTTGTCTAAAAGCTTTGGAACTGGCTCTCTATATTTTCACAATGAAATGGCTCTCCCTTTATTCCCCATCACTAGCCATTGCTCGCTATTCAGCGGTCTTATGGTAAACTGTGTGGTGTCAAAGCTTGTCAGAGTAGAGTGTTATTGTCTTATTTGATGATTTTCAACAGGTGGGCCAAGGAAACCATGGAAACTTAAGCTTCTTTGGAAAGTTGGTTGGATGGTGTTTTGCTGGGGCAAATACGTGAAGGAACAATTCTCTGAAGCAGACATGGGAAGATGTTCTGCTAAAGCAAGCACATGAAGGGACACATGATGAAAGATTCTTTGCTAACGACATACATGTATTGGTCCATATTACATTGCACAGTTGAACTGCATTTGTGCAGAGGCCATAGAGAGAAATGCACTAAAACACTTCTGGTGGTGTACTGCAGGATTTTGCCACTTCTGTGGACTAGGGCTGATTGGATGCACATGCCGAGGCAAGGCACGTGCTGAGGCGAGGCATGTGGAGGACACGTGATGTCTGGAGGGTATAAACAGGACTCCACAGAGTGATGGAAACAGAGCTTGGCTTGCTGGTACAGCGAGCTGTGCAACACTTGTGGGTCTCTTGTCTTCACTGATCTTGCTTCTGTGAGAGAGGCATAGCTGAGAACTTCTCCTGGTGTTCCTGCTGGTCCCTCCTGCTGATTGGAACCAAGGCTGAGGCCTGGTTGTCTCTACTAGGTTGTGTCACCGCTGTTGCTAACCCAACTTTACTGAACTGAACTGCTGGTGTATCCATGAGGTGTTTGCAAGTGCATAAAGCTGCCACTGCCTGCTAACCTGTGAACTGAACTGCCAATTTCCAGACAACAGACAGGAGTTGCTCCATAGAACCTTTCTAAACAGGTCCACTTCCCCTGAATCCTTTCTTTTTCACTACCTCTGGTAGGTGGTGGGTTACGAGGGAGGTTAAAGCATTTAAGAACTACCATTAAAAGTAGGATTTTCAAAAATTAAAGTTACAGAAACAATTCTTCTCACTTCTCAGCTTCACCAGATGGGAGTGTGAAGTTCATTTACAGACAATTTTCTCTGGGTCAGGTTAGATACTGCAGTCCAAGGCATCAACAAAACAAGCTTTTCTACAGTTGACCTTCTTGTCTCACGCACAGGTAAGACTAATCAAGTACAAGGACACCAAATTCTTTCTGCTACCAGAAATTCGGTGCAGATTAGGTTTTTCTCCAAACATGCTTACATGTATTGTTTTTTTTTCTTAAGGTACAGCAGCCATTCTTACATCCCTGTACCTTTATCCGATGTCTTTGGGTAATTTGTCACAATTTTGGAAGCCGTACAGTTTTTCAAGGGCAGGTTAGATCGATTGCCTATCATTAAAATGCATTTAGTATAATTGAATAAGATATAGTTTATTACTAACATAAAAAAATCAACGCCCAATTAATTTTAAACATTCTGGTACCGGGCTGGCAAGATGGTTCATTGGGTAAAGGTGCTTGCCACCCTGAGTTCAGTCCTTGAGACCCAAGCCTTGGAAGTACAGTCCAGTTCCAAAAGTTGTCCTCTGAGCTTTACACGTGGGCATTCAAACACATATGAACACATTTTAAAAAATTATATCAAGACTGGTACTGAGATTACGGACTAATTGACTCGTTCTAATCCACCACTACCCCTCACCCCTGTCCCTGTGCACCTCTGGTCAGTATCTAAAGCAGTAGTTTTCAAACCTGTGCTGAGAATCCACAGGGGGAAGATGGGATGGGATGGGAAGATGGGATGAAGGTGTCTTTTTAAAACCCTACAAAAGACTAAAGTTCTTTAGTTGAGTGTAATTTGCAGGTAGTGCTAAATAGAATCCCCATTTGTTTATTTTGGTCTTCCCAGACAAGAGTTTCTCTGTGTAGTATGTATGCATTTATTTACGTGCTTACTTATTTATTTTGGTTTTTCAAGACGGTTTTCCTGTGTAGCCCTGGCTGTCCTGGAACCCGCTTTGTAGACCAGGCTGGCCTTGAACTCACAGGTATCTGCCTGCCTCTACCTCCTGAGTTCTACCTCCTGAGTTCTGGGATTAAAGGCGAGTGCTACTATCGCCTTCTGGAATCCCCCTTAAGGAAACTATACAGAACTAGAAATCAGTCAAATCCTTTGAGTTTTATGCAGAACTTTTTTTTTTTTTTGGTTTTGGTTTTTTTCGAGACAGGGTTTCTCTGTGTAGCCCTGGCTGTCCTGGAACTCAATCTGTAGACCAGGCTGGCCTCGAACTCAGAAATCCGCCTGCCTCTGCCTCCCAAGTGCTGGGATTAAAGGCGTGCGCCACCACGGCTCGGCTAACTTTCCATCTTTTTAAAGAGTCCCTCACCCCCACACCTGGTATCGCCGCTTGCCCGTTCCGAGATGGACAGGACCATCAACCAATTAGCAGTTTCGACAAGAATAGACCTCCTACCCCCCCAAACACACAACATAAACAAAACGCTTTCCATCAGTAATAATAATGGGTTTTTATGGCACAGACCAATACGTTTTTTAAAAAACAAAACATAAACAAACAAACAAACAAAACCCGCATTCAATGCTTCGCGTCGAAGAGGCTGGTCACTTCGGCTCTGAAGTCTGAAACAGTCCCCACCCCTCTCAAACAACGCCGAGAAGGCGGCGCACACTCAGAACTCTCTGCGCCCTCCTCGCGTCACTTCCGCCTGGCAGTCTCCTCACGCGTCACTTCCGCCCTCTCCTCACAGTGCATCGGGCGAAATTGAAGCAACTTCCTTTTCCTTTTCCCTACTTCCTCTCTCTGCCTCCGCCTCCGTGAAGCTAAATCCCTCTCGCAGCTGGTCCCAAGTGAGGAATTGGATTCCCTCGCCGGCCTTGGTGAATAACTGCTGGGAGCCGCGCGCACCGCGGCGGGAGTTGCAGAGCCCAGGTTTGCTCTGTTGTCGGGTGCTCCCGGGCCGTGAGTGGCGAGGTCTCTCGGGTTCCGTTCTCCCGGCCTGTAGCTAGCCACGCCGGAGGCTGCGGCCAGCGCTTTCCAGTTAAGTTGTGCTCCCTCCTCAGCTCCTGTCTCTTCTCTTTCCAGGCGAGGTCCAACTCAGAGTGCTGCTTGCCTTAGATGCCTTGTCCTGGAATTGGAATCGGAAGCCGGCTGAGTGTGTAGACTCGTGATGGCCGCGTTTCTCGCGATTTAGCATCCATTCCTCTTCCTTTAAGCCTCGGAACCAGAGTCAGGTAGGAGATACTGAGAGTGTAACCCGTCTGAACAGATAAAGAAACGGGAATTGTTGGCAAGATTGGTCTCTTAAGGCAACCCGGGCTCTCCAAAGGAAGCGCTGGGGCGCTCACCTAGGTCTGACATCTGTAGAACTGCTTATTGAGCATTGTAGAGAGACGGCTTGTGTTTCTGGGTGCTTAGTGTTTATCTGACATTATGCTAAGTTGTTTCTATAATTAAGTCATTGTTACAGTAAGTCTAGCAACCATGTTGTTCTTGGTTTAGGAAACTGAGGTTCAGAGATAACTGGCTTGTATAGGATTAATGACTTAGCTAAAATTTCCCACGTCTCTTTCAGCTCTGAGTCTCTGAATAGTTTAATCTTAACCTCTGTAATAAATAAACTCTCCTTTTGATTTTTTTTTGTTTTTGTTTTTGGCGTCTCAGGAAATGAGAACCCTGAAATTTATTCATACCTTCTCTATTATTTGATTAGTATTTTATTTGTTATTAGTTTCTTATGTAGAAATCTATAATCCTGTCAATCCCGTTCCTCAACAGTTTGGTTTTTTTCCCCGTCTCTGTCTCATTTTAGGATTGGTGGGTTTTGCTGTGGAATTAGTGTATTTAGATAAAAGTTGACCAGAAAAAAAATTACTAGTTTTTATATATAATTCTCTATACTATAGCTTGCCTGCTTATCTTGGTTCAGTTCATGTTTTTAATTTTTGTTTTTTTTTTTTTTTTTTTTTTTTTTTTCATTCAGAAAAATAACTGTCATCTAATGCCAAGATGTCAGGGATTGGAAATAAAAGAGCAGCTGGAGAGCCAGGCACATCTATGCCTCCAGAGAAGAAGGCAGCCGTTGAAGATTCAGGGACCACAGTGGAAACGATTAAGCTAGGAGGTGTCTCTTCAACGGTACGAGAAAACGATGCTGGGAAAGTGTGCTTGGCTCCTGTCAGTTGTTTCCTGAAAGTAAAAATGTATGGAAGCTTTTTGGATTAAGAGAGAAGCATTAGAAAAAAAGAGAGACGTAGATGAATTGATGTGGTGGTCAGTTCTTGAAGTGAGGCGCATTAATTAATGTTTGATCTGAATTTGCAAGGTATGCTTCTGTGTTTTTTGAGAGTCTGACTGCAGTAGTCTTTGCTATAGTTAATTGGCACTTTTCCCTTACTGAAAATTTGGTGCCGTGTTCGGAGAGACACTCTAGTAAAGCCTTTGAGAGTGCCAGTGCTGAATGGGAGTCGGATCAGAGTGCTTAGGGGGTACTCTCAGCCATATTTCTTAGCCGCATGGTCTGTATTATCTGCCCTGTACCCATGTTTCTTTGTGAAATGAATCTGTAGTACCTGTGGGTTATGATGGAGATAAAAAGGGAGTCCTTGTAAAGAGTTAAAACATTGTTTTTTTTTTTAACGTAGTATGCACTCATAAGAGTGGCTCTTAGTTGTTATTGGGCTAGATAATGTGATAGACAAATTTTTTTTTTTTTTAGTAGATAGTAATATCTTTTAGACATGAGACGCTTAGAGGTTTTGATGTGGATAAAATTCTGTATTTGGAATTTGGTCAAGGAAATACAATGTGCAGACACTTTCCGGTTGTGGTTCTTGTTTATATTGAGGCTGAGGTTCAGAGAAGTTGATTCTATTTTTCAGTCAGAATAAGATCCTGCTTAATAAATTGTTACTGAACTGTCATTTAGGGAGATGACCTGTCCATCTTGCTGCCAGAAGATGGTTTTGTCTTCTAGCAGTGTTTATTTTGTGCACCCTAAATGCATTTATGCCAATATAAGTATTTATTGAGTATGTTATTTGCTGGTTGCTATGCTTTTACAGCCCTTACACTCTAGCTTTCAGTGTGGAACTGACAAGAAAATAGGTTGATGGAAGGAAAGCAAAACGCATATTCCAGTTTGGACTTTAGCCAGAGGGGAACAAGGAGCCCCCGGGAGCTCCTGTGGGAGGAAAAGATAATCACGAGCACTTATCAGAATTGTTCCTCTCATTTTCCTCCTCCCCTCCATCTACTGACAACCTCATATTTCCAAGGGTGAAGATCTGCTTCCTACTTCTGTTGAAGGCAATTCTATGCACAAAGAAGAGTAATATATAAGGACTGAGGGTAGATCTCAGTGGTAGAGTATTTGTCTAGTATGTGTTAGGCCTTAGGTTTAATTCCTGGCACTGAATATAGTGTGTGTATGTGTGTGTGTGTGTGTGTGTGTGTGTGTGTGTGTGTGTGTTCACATGCATGTGCATGGGCAAAGTGGAATCTCAGACTTTCTTGCAAAGCTCCACGTACAAGGAGAATAGTTGATATGTGATCACATGTGTATCAGCACACAGCTGGTTAAATAGATATAAGATTTGGATCAAAATGACCCAGTCACTGGGACTGTTGTCTTAACTGTAACTTTGACTGCAAAGATGCTCAGGTCACTAATAAAGTATAGTTTAAAGGTCTGTGAAGGTGTCTGGATCATCTACCACAGCTCTTGGTGTGACTGCGTGTAGAGAGTTGATGCAGTTGTGCTGGGGGCCTGGGTGGTGACCAGGTATGACTCTGAGGCCTGCATGGTGCCTTGTCTGTTTGCTGTTAGCCATGAAGGTGAAGAACCTCCACTAACACACCTGCCATGCAGCCAAGCAGCCATAGATCAAACACTCCAAAATCATGAGTCAAAAGAAATCTCTCGGGGCTAGAGAGGTGGCTCAGCAGAGAAGAGCACTGGCTGTTCTTCCAGAAGTCCTAAGTTCAATTCTTAGCAACCACATGGTGGCTCACAACCATCTGTAATGGGATCCAAATGCCCTCTTTCAGTTTTACAGCGAGCTAGCTGAGGTTTGGCAACATGAAAAATGAGAATCCAGTGTACTCTTGAGTTGTGAATGCTGGCTGTATAATTGGAGCTGTCCAAATCTGGAAACAAGTCTGAGATAGGAGAAGCCAAATGAAGAATGTTTTAGTTGGAATGAAGGGAAACATACATTTAGCAATAGGTACCTCAATGGAAACTGAATACCTATGCTGGGTAGTGGTGAGGCTGATTGTAATGAGCCTAAGAACATGAGGGAAATTAGGGAGGCTGAGTAGAGACAGTGCTTTGGAGGATTGCTTTTTTTTTTTTTTTTTTCCTCGAGACAGGGTTTCTCTGTGTAGCTCTGGCTGTCCTGGAACTCACTCTGTAGACCAGGCTGGCCTTGAACTCAGAAATCCGCCTGTCTCTGCCTCCCAAGTGCTGGGATTAAAGGCGTGCGCCACCACTGCCTGGCTGGAGGATTGCTTTAAGATGGAGGGAGGGAGGGAGGGAGGGAGGGAGAGTGCAAGCTCCAGAGAGCTTTGTGAAATCAAGGGAAAGCTTTTCTTTGTATTTTAAGATTGGAGATACCAAGCCTGTTTGTCTGTTGGTTGAACTGCATTGAGAGAAGATGTTGATGATAAAACAAAAAGAAGAAACAGATACTGCTATGATGCACTTGAGTAGGAGGGGTGGTTGTAATGCAGTAAACAAAGGCTGCACAGTAAAACAGTTGGCCTTAGCCAGGAGGAGGTACAGCTATCCATGTCAGCAGAAGAAAGGCAGAGGGTGTAGTCAGGCTGAGGTTGATCATTAGCAGTAGTTTGAAGAAGTAGCTATGTGCATTCTTTTCTGATTGCGTCTGGGTTGTCAGTGAAGTCTGAGAGGAAACTTTGGGGGTTTGAAGAGGGAGATATGAAGGAGTCACTGTACAGAGAGGTTGTCCTAGGCGGTGTAGTAGAGTTGCCTACTGGGCAACACTGGGGCCCACTTGGATTTCTGAGCATGCACTGTAAGTGAAACTAGTCAACATGGGATTCAGTTTTCTCACTACAGTTAGCTGTGTGAGTCTAAGCTTGAAGTAGGTGGACAGTTGGAAATAACGGGAACTGGAGGCTTTCCAAAGAAACACGAGAAAGAAGTAAGGAAAGGGGAGAAGGGGTATAAAAGGGATGATTATAACAACTCATCGGAGAATGTGTCTTTGGAAAAGCAGGTGAGGAAGCGAGAGGCATGAGGCACAGAGAAAGGCATAAATCAATATATTAGATTCTGAGAGGGCCAAAGAATTGTTGGAGGCAAGAAACAGAAAGGTAAGAAAAAATTGCTTCTGGTTATGGGGAGTGAGCTGACCTACAGGTACAGATAAGGCTGAGACAGTAGCTGTGGAAACTGGTGACAGACATCAAAAATAAGATCTTTGACAGAGAAGTGGTTAAGATATGGAATGATCACCTAAGGGAATTAAAACTTTAGGCAAATATAACAGGAAGTGGAACTGTAGCAAGTGGTGGTAAGCTAGGTGCTAGATCTGGGACATGGGACACGACTGAGCAATTTATAGGAAAGGCCAGCCACAGTGGCAGTGATACGATCTAATGTCCTAATCTGCTAAGGAGTTTTGAGCAAGGGAACCGCAATGAAAAACAAAGATAGCATCTGCCTTGAGGCTGGGGCTTCAAGGAGTGTAGGAGGGAAACTGCGGGGACAGGATTTTCCTATAGAAGTTTTAGTTACAGCCAGAATGGGAAGGCAGCTTTCAGTCAGAGAAGAGCCTGAGTGAGTGGTTTGGTTTCATGCTTGTTGATGCTCTAGTTGGTGTGAGTCTAGGAGAGCAAGGCTGAAAAATGAGGGCGCCTAAAGTCTCATACAGTAACCAACTTTATTCAGAGTAGCAGGCAGTTTATACTCTAAGGATTAAGAAGAATCACACGAGTAATATATGCAGTCACAAGGACAAGCTACACGTGGCAAATACATGTTTTTCCATGGAGGCACATGAATGACAGCTGAAGTAAAGTACTATTACTACACCTGGGAGGAACATGAAAACACACTCCAAGAACAGTTCTGAGTTTGAGGAAACTGAGGTGACAAGCCTCCTGTCTTGTTAGTTTGGAATTTTGTCACAAGCACTCAGAATTTTCATAGAACTCCATCCTTAGACTGTGTTCTGACCATTTACTAATAGTACACATAAGACAGAGCGGGGCCTGTAGTCACTGCCCTGACATACCAAGTGTTGTAACTAAAGGGAAGAGGGGAAATAAAAGTCTGTTTAAGCAATTCTTGCTTTAAAACTCAATTTCACCAATTTGTGCATAAAACAAGACTTTTTGTTGGCTTTTTGCAAAGCAGCCTGCTCACCCCTCTGAATTTAGCCTGCTTCCCTTTGATAAACTTTAACTTTTGTATAAGGAAAAGAAAAACAACAACAAAACAAACAAAGATTCCAGCCTTTTCACCTGCTATTTCTTTGTGATATTTTCCTCTCACTGCTATCTCCCCCCCCCCCCTTCTCCAGGGGCAAAACCTAGAAAGAATCTAAAGATAGGCAGGCCTGGGGAATTGATGATGGATGAGAGTATTTTGTTTGCTTTGTTTTTGAGCCAGGATCTTTCTTTGTAGTCCAGGCTGTATAGAAGAAATTTAATCCAGCAACGTGGCTGATCTGGCAAGGGATCGCATCAAAAGATCTCCTAGGTCTTAATGATCTGGCCAGAATGTAGACACACCTTGTAAGTTCTGTTGTGGGGACATGAGATACCTGGAGAGACATGTTTTATTCAGGAAGTGGGAAGCTGGATTGGAGCAGAGTTCTGGATGATTCCTATAGTATGTTTTTTTTGGAATAAAATTTATCCCTGAAGCCTAGTGATGAGGATTTGACATTAGAGTCCAAAATACTGACTGACATACTGGATGCTGTGTGTGTGTGTGTGTGTGTGTGTGTGTGTGTGTGTGTGTGTGTGTGTTAAATGGTTCATCTAAACCTATATTTAAGTCACCTGATAATGTGGGCAGCTATTGGAATAGAGATCAACCCAGGTGCCAGGATCTTGAGTGAATAGAATGGTGCTTAGGAAGTAGAGGGCAGTGTCGATAGGCTACAGTGAACTAGCAGTATGGCGGAGCCTCATTATGGAGTTAGTTTGTGAAGATTCCTGTTAGGGCAGTGAGGTGGTGAGCTTGAGAGTCTACTCTACCTGCTGCTTCCATACATGGCTCCTTTATTTCTTCTGTTCCCACTTCCTGCCTAATTATTTGTTGTAAGATTTCTTTGTGTATGTGTGTGTGTGCATATGGAGGCCAAGTAGTGTTTCTCAGTTGCCATCCACCTTGTTTTTTGAGACAGGGTCTCTTAACTTAGCCTGGACCTCACCAATATTAGGCTAGGCTGGTTAGCCTGCCAGCTATCCTCAGGAATCCATCCACCTGACTTTTTCTTCCCTGTGTGAGGTGACAGCATTTGCCACCATTCCTGGCTTTTTAGTAGCAGGTTCTGTTATCAGACTTAGGTGCTCATGCTTGTGTGACAAGCTCTTAGCACCTGAGCTGTGTCCTCAGCTTCAGTTAAGATTTGTTTTTTGTTTTGTTTTGTATAGAAAATAACTAATGAACTAATGTGAACTTATTGAATTTAATAGCTCATTTATTTTTTTTTTTTGTGGAGACTAATGATTCTGGTTTCCTGAGGTAGGAGGAATTAGACATTCGAACACTGCAATCCAAAAATCGTAAGCTAGCAGAAATGCTAGATCAGCGGCAGGCCATTGAAGATGAGCTTCGGGAACACATTGAAAAGCTGGAGCGACGCCAGGCCACCGATGATGCCTCACTGTTGATTGTGAATCGGTACTGGAGCCAGGTAGCGACTTTGTCTCTTCACCCTGATTCAGATCAGCCTTCTCATCCTGAGCGCTTAGTTTCTCAACTTTTGCCCTTCTTGTTTGTTTGTTTACTGCATGTTTTCTTCTATAGTTTGATGAAAACATCCGCATCATCCTTAAGCGTTACGATCTAGACCAGAGTTTGGGAGACCTACTCACAGAAAGGAAAGCCTTGGTTGTGCCAGAACCAGAACCTGACTCTGATAGCAATCAGGAGCGCAAAGATGACCGTGAGAGAGGCAAGTGTTTGCAAGGAATTCTGTCACTGCATTAGCTACCGGATTTTGAGGTTGAGCTTTGCTGTGAGACTCTCCAGTTGAGGGGGACAGTGGATTTTGCTATTTCTATCTTTAAAAGAAGCTTGGGGGCTCCTTTTTCTTTCCCTGTGTCTTTGGGAGGTATTCTGTAACTGCATTAGTTACTAGGTTTTTGAAGTTCAACTTTGCTTTGAGGCTCTCCATTTGAGGGAAAATTTGCTATTTCCAAATTTATAATTTGGGGGGGGCTTTTTTTCTCCCCATGTTCTCAGGGGATGGGCAAGAGCCAGCTTTCTCTTTCCTTGCTACTTTGGCTAGCAGTTCCAGTGAAGAGATGGAATCTCAGCTTCAGGAGCGTGTGGAGTCCTCCCGCCGTGCTGTGTCCCAGATTGTGACTGTCTATGATAAATTGCAAGAAAAAGTGGATCTCTTATCCCGGAAACTGAACAGTGGAGGTGAGGAGAGAACCAGGAGACCAGGGGCAGTGGGAAGGCAAGAACTCAGCTCCGTGAGGCTCAGGGTGCAGCCTAGTAGTAAAGGAGAATGTGGCTAGGTATGTGACTTCTCCTCCCAGCACCAAAATGAGGAAGAGTACTCAGTTTAATGAAATTCCTTGGAGTTTTAAACCTTGTAACTCTCAGTGTAATTACCATGACATGCTAACTGTATACTTTCATAAGTAGCAGTATTAGCTTGTTCTGACTTCAGATGGTGAGTTTTAATGTGTTCTTTTATCTTTGATGTATTTAAAGAGAGTTAGATGAGGTAGTAGAGTAGTAGTAAGGTGACTCCTGTGTTTGAAGAGATAGAATAGGAAACTAATGGATGAAAAAGCCTTAAAGTAAAATGACCATTTGGAATACTTATTATCACTGAGTTTTATTACTGAAATTATGTTCATACAGTATAGAAAGTATACTAGAATGACTAAAGATCTTTAGTCATTTGTGACAGATCTCTTTCTCAAATGCAGATAAAGTACTTTTATTTCAGGTTTTCAACAGTAGCCACGGCCTGGTTACAGTGTCTTTTAAGAAAAGGTTTATTGTATGTGTGAGTGTATAATTATACACGTGAGTGCAGGTATAACTGAGGAGGCCAGAGAGGGCGTCAGTTCTCCCTGGACCTGGAGTTGTCGGCTACCTGACATGGATTTTTGGGAACTAAACTGGGGTTCTCTGCAAGAGCAGTACACCCTCCTATCCACTAGCCATCTCCCTAACCCTCTGTTGTAGTATTTTAGCTGCCCTGATTATCAAGATATTTAGTGTTTTAATCTCTTAAATAAATTAGTTAAATATAATATGCTTTATTTACTAGGTGAGCAAATAAGAACTGTATTATTCTAGAATTTTATTTTTAAAGAAATTTTAAAAAGTTGCTTCTTTTTAGTATGGTAATTAATATGCTTGTTTATTTATATTTTATTTTTAATTAGGATACGGCAGTGGAAAGTGGATGGGTGTGACTACTCCTCCCTATTACTATAAAGCAAGCTGTGTGATACTTCCTCTTCCGTGGTTCTAATTAACTATTTAGAGGGTATTGTTAAACCACACTAATGTGAGGAATGTACAATGGGCAGAGGTTATTTTGATGCTACATTTGATATTTTAAGTGAATATCAAGTACATTATTTGCTATATTTGTAAAGGAATTAAACTGAATATAAAACAGTACTAAGAACTGTTTTGGAATTCTGTGTCTACAAGATTGCTCAGCATTGAAGGCTCTTGCACGCAAGCCTGGTAACAAGAGTTTAATCTCTGGATCCCACAAGGTGGCAGGACACAACCAATTCTTGTGGGTTATCCTTTGACTTCCAAATTCACTTGCTTGTACATATAGGACAGACCCATGCACACACAGAGACAAAAATTATTTTTTATAAGTGTGTTTTAAGATCAAGTTTAAGTTAAAAAACATTTATTATAAATTCTAAATAGCTAGGCTGTTTGACCCAGAGGAACTCTGTGTTGATAAAAAGGTAAAGATATATACATTATGAATTATAATACTGAATATTAACTTTTGGAAGT
>CM052702.1:51356589-51417614 GCA_028551405.1 Uromys caudimaculatus
CCCCCCCCCCCCCGTATTGGGATGAGGTTTTCATTTTAGTTGTATGTTAATTAGATAAGCCAAAGGGGGCTTTTGGTTGTTAGACTTGAATACTTTGATAGCTGGACCATGGCAGTCAGCCTTAGGAGGAAGACGTGGCTAAATAAGGGAATAGGCTTTGGTGGCTAGCTTTACGAATGCTATCTGCTGAAGCAGAGGGAATGGGGGAGAAGGGCAGGGCCTGCCAGAGCCCCTTCATTCCCACCTCTTTGTTTTATTATTGATTCCATGGGTGGTGGGTAAGTGGATGTTTAAGTTGAGGCATTATTGGTAGAGGACACAAGGAAGTTGGGTTGCTGGTTAAGGTTGGAAAGAGCAGGCTATATCAGTTGATGTTTAGGTTCTGCAGTGTAGCCGGAATTATTTAAAAAAGCAATCCACAGTATCGCTGGCAAGGCACTGGCCTGTTCTCATCTTGTGGAGACTCTCTGACGTGGAGCTCCAAAATCTCTCCACCCAGTTCAATAAGTTCCCACTGGCGAGTCACTACCACGCCAGCCCTATGCTTCCAAATTCCCATGGCCTTTTGGGGTGCACTTCTTGCAAATCCACGCCTTGCTGCCGTACCTTTCTCTGGAACATAGTTGAGTGACACATGAAGGAAAACATCACACAAACTTAGTTCAGAATCAACAGGTAACTCAGTCACTGGGTGCAGCAACTGCATCCTAATTTGTAAGACATTCTAAGTTAAATCCTTCAATAGCGGATCCCAAAGGATCCGCCATCTGAACCGAGGGTCTCCACTACCTACAGCTTGACCTCCACCTGTCTCCTGTCCCAAAAGCCTTTTTTCTCTTCCTCTCTCTCCAACCTGGAAGTCCTGCCTACTCCTTACCCCGTGATTGGTCCCCTGAAATCTTTATTCATTAGGTGAAGGTTCTGCCACATTTCACCTTTTCAGTCCAATTAAAAAATTTTTCTCTCAAATATAAACCGAGTATAACTATTGCCATTCTGTAATTTACAAAGTACAAGATAGACCTAACACCCAGTCTATTATTTTTATAATTAAATAGAACTCTGTTATCTATCCTAACTTTAAAAGGCTTATAAATCCATATCTGTTATGTCCTTGTTTTAGCTTGTATACTTTCTGAAAACTGTCTTCTTAAATATATTCTCTTGATGCTAAATAACCTGGGTTGGTTATGAGACTATAAGTAGTCTTTCAACCCCATCAGAAATCCAAGAGTGACCAATACTATCTGAAAATATAGGAAGACTAACACAGCTTCCAGAACTGAGACAAATTGTAGAGACAGCTGCCTACCTATACAGCCCCAGTGTGTCAGGGAGTTGGAGCGTCAGTCTTTAGGCTTCTGGCCCAGGATAATCTGACAGACCTTGAAAAACACGAATTATTAAGGACTAACTTATTCTGTCTCAGCAGAACTAAGCTATCCTAACCTATAACTTGTGTCCTCGCAAGGATGGTACAGGTCTGCAGGAGAGATAAACAATTTCTGCCCAGTGGCCACCCAGCCACAAAGTACAGCCTCACCTGGAGGTCAGATGCTTAGCTGCTGCTTTGAATCCACGAATGCAGAGCTGTAAGGGGCAGATTTGTCTCAACAAGTGAATAAATAACATTAATTGTCACATTCTGTGGATTCTGTTTTTGAAAACCAACTATCTATGTAAAGTAATCTAGACTGCTGTCTGTTAACTATCCTCAGCTATTTATAATTAAAATATCTGAAAACATCCTAACAATAAACTCAGAGCCATGAATTTGTTATCTGGCCCTTAACTCACAGGCTTAATCATCTCAGATCAGTTTGTAATGGCATTTATAGAAGGACTGGGTCCAAGCCTTTAAAATTTTTGTATCAGTAGAAGAAATTCATACCAATGAAAACCTTGATTCTGCATCAAAATAAGTTCTGTACCAAAATAAGAAATTATGACTTCAACTTAGTAACTATTATGAAGATTTCTACCAAATGAGATTATGGCTACATAATTCTAACTATTTCCTCCTGTTCAAATTATGACCATTTCTAATTTCCCCAGAGATACAACTTAGAATAACCACCTCCAGACCTCCAAGTCCAGGGAACCAAGGTGACAACTCTTCATAACTACTTTCAGCTGAATATGGGCGTTGAGATATCTTTGAAGGGAGGAGGGGTTAGGGAAAATGGGGGAATTGGTTGTCTTAAAGAAGGCCACACCAACAATTGTTGTAGACTCTGATGTCTGTGTCCTGACTGGATCTGGCTGAAAGTCCCTGAGACCAGGAGTTCAAGCAGGTCAGTTCAGCATGTCTGACAATGAGACTCACCAAGGCTGTAATATACAAATCTCAAAACAAAACTTTAGTATTATTAAGATAACTTTTTGTTTAATTCTTGGAATCTAGTCTTCAGGGGATCTCCCTTTGTCCTATCTGATCCATATAACTCTGGAAGGTGTATAGACACTAATCACCTTTTCTAAAAACGCAAAGACAAAACCTTTGTCCCAAATCAGCATATCCTTGAGCCTATAACCAGAAAAACCTTTAGCTTGACCTCTTTCCCAGAGGAATAATATAACCACAAAACTCAAATAACACACATTTTGAAAATTAAAACAATCCTTAGCCGGGCAGTGGTGGCGCATGCCTTTAATCCCAGCACTTGGGAGGCAGAGGCAGGTGGATTTCTGAGTTTGAGGCCAGCCTGGTCTACAGAGTGAGTTCCAGGACAGCCAGGTTTACACAGAGAAACCCTGTCTCAAAAAAACAACAAACAAACAAAACCAATCCAAAACAAATGAAGTAAACAAAAATACTGTATGAGCCTATTGTTAGACCTTTTCTGTTCTGTCATGTCAGGAAATTAACCCAAAATTCCCATGGATCCCACGTTCAAAGAATATGAGTTTCTGTAGAATTTAATATACCATCTATCTGTTATGCTCTCTACCTGGATCCACAGACTTCTATCAGTACCTGTTCACAGCAGGCAATCATCACTGCTCTACTCGGAGTCAGTGACTAATTTTCCCTATCCTAGTTCCAAACCGTGGGTAAAATTCCCCACGTGATTTGGAAAAAAATCTATATATAAATCTATCCTAAAAGCAAATAATCCCAATTTTATAAATTTACAGTTCAATCAATATCTGTCAAAAAGTAGACAGCTTCCATTCTCCTGCTCTCTGACTCAGAGCAGCCATCTTGTCTCTTCACAGCAGGGTACCTCAGAGCCCTCCCTCTTTGTTTCAAGATTCCTGTGCTTGAGTCAGGTGACTTGACTACACTCCCCTCGCCAAACCTCCAAATTTTTAATAAATTTCCAACTATAGGATAAGAATCTTAAATTTCTAGTGGATTCTTGCCTGCCACGTTGGACGTCATCTGTAGCGTGAAATATTAAAAAAGCAAGCCACACTGCAAGACTGTCTGAGGCTAGGGAATTGTTGTCTGTAAGGCTGGACCAGGGTATAGATTCCAAAGAAACAGCTGGGGCTGGCACTAGAGTTTGTGGAGTAGTCTGTAGTTGATCTGAAATCTGTTGGAGAGGCTGATGCTCCTGAATTTGAGCTTTGACTCCTTTCCACCAGGACAAGCTAGACTGATAGTGCAGAGGGGGAGGGGTAGCACTGGGGGTGAGTATAGGTGGGTAGGTGCTTGAGGAGAAGGGGGGGAGGTTGGAGCCTTACCAGAATTTAGGACATGGGAAGGTGTTTTGGCAGCCGAGGGCAGTAGGGAGTGAGGGAGGAGGCAGCTGCTGGAGCCTGATGGGTGTGGCCTGCAGCTCAGTGCTGAGCTGCATCTGTGAGCATCCTGGGCTGCGGTTCACTTCTGCCTATTAGAATTGTCCTTTGCAGAATCTTAGGGGAACAAAGAAAAATCTAGAAGTTTTCCTTATCTTTCTTTGACTATCATTTGTAATTTATTTGTAGATTAATAAATAATAAAGATATTTGAACTAAAAGGAAAAACTTCATTAACATTCCTGGGAAATTAAATCAAATAGTTGCTTAGGAAAAACATGACCATTTTTGCTACCAGTCAGAATTATTTTCTATGTGACAGTTAATGAAGAACAGCTAGTTACTGGGGTCTTCATCTATGATTTAGAACAAATGTCCTGGTCAGGTCAGTTTCACTCAGCTCTTCTAGCTTCTTTGGATTATAGTTGAAACAATGTAAAATGCATATAAAGTAGTCCTGGGTGACCTGGTTTACTCAGGAACTGAGTTTTACCCAGGAGTAGTAGTCTAGACTTCATAATTTTCTGAGTCATGGTTTCAGTGTGGAATATCGGTGAGTTACTTCCCCACAGCTCTGACTTGTGCGACATACATGCTCCACTCTGATTCTGGCTTGCCTTTTCGTTGGGCTTCCTAAGGTGGAACTGCGGAGTGCAGTGGAGGAAGTGGTTAAGGAAACCCCAGAATATCGCTGCATGCAGTCACAGTTCTCTGTCCTATATAACGAGAGTCTACAGTTGAAAGCCCACTTGGATGAAGCTCGGACCCTGCTTCATGGCACCCGGGGAACTCACCAGCGCCAGGTTGAACTCATTGAGGTAACAGCAAACTTTTCTTTGTTTCACTGGTGGGTATGGGACCCAGCACTCTGTCACAAAGCCAGCCATTTCCTCTCCCACGTTGTCTTCTTTATATGATTGCCTGACTAATAGATTTTGTGGTTTTACTTTCATACATAGTTAATATCGTATTCATCCAGTGGGTATAAGACAACAGAATTCTTGCCCTCTTGGATCTTACAGTCTATTGGGAGAATACTGCTCATTAGGATGCTGTATGATTCAGTGGTAGTTGTCCAAAGATGTGGTGATGGAGAGACAGAGCGTCTGATTTGTCTGTGACGTTTTCCTGATGAGGAAGTGGGTGGGTGGAGAGTGAAAAGTTTGTTGATAGTTAGAAGTAGACATGTGCTCCAGCGGTGACAGCCTTCATGAAGCTGTGCCTATGGCTCTTGCATGTGGGGAGATCAGGCAGACACTGTGCCATTGTGACATTCAATGCTCATTTAGGCAAATTATTTTGAAGGTATTAACTTTTATTTTGATATTTGTGTTCTCTTTTGTGTTTTCTATACTCCTTGAGGTAGTATTTAAAGTAGTTGGATGTTTTATGCATGTTGGCTAAATAAATTGATGCTAGTTTATGTTTACATCTGGACAGTTTATGGTTAGTTCTCCAACTGAATTGTAATCTCGGAGTTAGAGGCCATTTTTTTTAATTTCTTCAATGTTCTGCCAGGTTATGAAGTCATGTTTCTAAATCACATCTGGTGTTCTTTAAGTAGCAAAGTGGAAAATTTCAGAGTAAGCCTTCTTTTCTTAGCAGTGTTTTTATCTTTTTAGTTTGTTACAGATTGAATTTAGAGATAGAATAAAGTTGTATGAATGTTTTATTGGTTCTTTATCTGCAGCGAGATGAGGTTAGTCTGCATAAGAAGCTGAGAACTGAAGTAATTCAGCTGGAGGATACCTTGGCCCAGGTCCGCAAGGAATATGAGATGTTGAGGATAGAGTTTGAGCAGACCCTTGCGGCCAATGAACAAGCAGGTAGAATCATTCTTGTCTTACTCTGTGTTCTGTCTGTTGTAAATTCCTTCTTTGAAATAAAACTTGACTGTTGAGTTTTGTTAATGCTAACTTAAACTTAGAAGACATGAAGTAATACCTGGAATGGAATCCCGTAATTGATTTTGAGCCACAGCCTGGGTGTTTGTTTTAACTCACTCAAGCAGTTTGATTTTCATCCTCTGAGAAGGAACATTCCTTTCAGTACTCTCCTTCCATTCAGAAGTTCCTGATGTGCTCTGAGTTTTCTCTCCTTGAGCCTTTGCCCCTTTTAAGGCTCCCAGTATTGCTGCTGTTGTTTTTCAGGCCCCATAAACCGGGAGATGCGGCATCTAATCAGCAGCCTCCAGAATCATAACCACCAGCTGAAGGGGGAGGTCTTGAGGTATAAACGGAAACTGAGAGAGGCGCAGTCCGACCTGAACAAGGTGACCTGGAGCAGTGGAATAAGCAGTGCTTGCCATGGTGATGGTAAGGGTGGTATGAGTGAGGGAAGCATGCTCCATACAGGTGACGTGCGTCTTTCCTGTCTGTCTCCTAGACGCGTCTGCGCAGTGGCAGTGCCCTCCTGCAGTCTCAGTCTAGTACTGAGGACCCCAAGGACGAGCCTACAGAGCTGAAGCAAGATTCCGAAGACTTAGCCACTCATTCCTCAGCATTGAAGGCATCTCAGGAGGATGAAGTCAAGTCTAAACGGGATGAAGAAGAGAGAGAACGAGAAAGGAGGGAGAAAGAAAGAGAGCGAGAACGAGAACGAGAAAAGGAAAAGGAGAGAGAACGAGAGAAACAGAAACTTAAAGAGTCAGAAAAAGAGAGAGATTCTGTTAAGGATAAAGAGAAAGGGAAACATGATGATGGAAGGAAGAAGGAAGCAGAAGTTATCAAGCAGCTGAAGACTGAACTCAAGTGAGTGATGTTTATAGTGATTCGGGCCTGGGGAAGGGTGAACTGTCTGCCTTATGGTATGGCTCACCAAGGCATTACACAGGATTTTAGTTGTAGCGGAACGTACAATTAATGTGGTCTCAACTTTCAATCTGACGTGTAGCTGAATGGCCCGCCTGGCTATTGTACAGTGATGCTCAGTGGTTAGTTAGGTGCCAGTCAGCCCCTGGTTGGGGCATTTACTTCTCATGAGTCCATATGAAGAGAGCAGATAACACACTGAAGTAGTACACCCGAGAATTACTGGAAATTGATTACTGCTTTTAATTTAAGTAAATTACAATATCACTTGTATTTTAAATTATCCTACATCTCTGATCTTAATGGTGTCTGGTGATTTATTTGTAGTTGACTGGTGTGGTTGTATACTAGCCCAAAACCAAGAATTCCTTAGGCAGTTTCCTCCCACGGAATTTAGACGAAGGGTACACTTAACTAAATGCAGCATTACTTTTGTCCCAGCATAACACATTTTCCTGTTTGCTCTGCCTTAACCAGTAACGTCTCTGGTGAAACTAGC
The DNA here is from genome assembly GCA_028551405.1 of Uromys caudimaculatus. Lineage (NCBI taxonomy): Eukaryota > Metazoa > Chordata > Mammalia > Rodentia > Muridae > Uromys > Uromys caudimaculatus. Next base: position 51,363,643 of record CM052702.1, read on the forward strand.
TCTTCTGACTGTATTTTTTTTATGTTTTATACTGTGTGATATTTGCATTGAAGGGTTTGGTGTAGTTAAAGTGCTTGAGCTCAGGTGTAGTAAGACATGAAGTGGTAGTGATCAGCTGATGTTTATGACTGCCATTGTCAGTCCTAGCATTAGGAGTTTATTTTAAACTTTCAAATTTTCCTTCTCTTTGATTTTTTTTTTTTTTAAGGTAAACTCATTTGCCCCTATAAAAATCATCTGAATGATTTGACTTAAGTACATCCCAACTCTCAGTTTCTGAGACTAGGTAGAACACTCAGTCTACTAACTCTCAGTTTCTGAGACTAGGTAGAACACTCAGTCTACCAACTCTCAGTTTCTGAGTGGCACCACTTGAATGTGCCTATGGCATGTGTGCCACAGTTACTTACTTTACAACTTTATGTTGCAGAATTAAACAGGAATGATTCACACATATGGCTTTCTTCCTGTACTTTCCAACTGTAGTCTATAAGTCTATTGGTAATCTATGCACAATGTGTCTTTCCTTTATAACAGAGAGTAAAAAGACTGTTGGAATATTGTGTTCCATCCCAAAGGTTCTTACTCTGACGGCCTTTGTTTTCTCAGTCTATTGGTTCTTTTCCTCTACCACCCGGTCATAGGAAAGCACAGGAGAGCCAGAAGGAGATGAAACTGCTGCTAGATATGTATCGCTCTGCCCCCAAGGAGCAGAGAGACAAAGTACAGCTAATGGCAGCTGAGAAGAAGTCAAAGGCAGAGGTAATCAAGCCTTCTGTTACTTGTCATTCTGGTGAAAATCTTCATTTGTAAGGTTGTCCTTTGTATTTTTCATATATAATGTTCAATTTTTGAAAAGTCTTTGAAAGAGGAGGGTCCCTGACTCTGAAATCAGTCTTTTAAAATTCTTTGCAAGGTAGTAAAATATCTCAGAATTACAAGAACATGGAGTAGTTTTTTAAAATTTTTCATTCCTTAATTGGTCCTGAGAAATTATTACCTCTTTATTATTATTACTGTAGTAAATTTTTTTCTGGTTGCATTTGGGAAGGATTTTTTTTTTTAATTAATTTTTATTATTTTGTATGTAAGGATGTTTTCCTTGCCTTTGTATCTGTGCATCACATGTGTGCCTGGTGTCCGTGGAGGCCAGAAGTACCTGGTGCCTTTGGAGCCCAGGAGAGGACCCCTAGAACTGGAGTTAGAGATGGTTGTGAGCCACCATGTGGGTGCTAGAAATTGAACCCAGGTCCTCAAGAAGAACAACCAGTATTCTTGCCATCCCAGCATCCCCAAGAGGAATGGCGTTTTGTTTTGTTTTGTTTTGTTTTGTTTGGCTTTGTCTATGTAGCCCTGGCTGTTCTAGAATTCACTATATAGGCCAGGCTGCCCCAAACTCTCGGATCCACCTACCTCTGCCTCTTAAGTGCTGGGATTAAAGGTGTGCAGCACCATGCATGGCTTGAAAGGAATGTTTTAATCCTTGAAAACTTAAGGCCTAAGGAGAAGACAGTTTGAGTATTCCCAAAGAAGACTATGCAGTGGGCAAAACCTCTGCCTATAGATGCATGAAGTGCAGGGCTGATAAGTGTGTTGCTCTCAGTTTGTCATTTATACTGTTCCACAGTTCTTTGTTGTTTGGTTATGTGGGCCTTCCGTGTGTGTATAATGTTGATTGATTTTTGGAAGTGTTTGATGACTTAGTTTTTTCCTCCTATAGTTGGAGGATCTCAGACAAAGACTCAAGGATCTGGAAGATAAGGAGAAGAAAGAGAACAAGAAAATGGCTGATGAGGATGCCTTGAGGAAGATACGGGCAGTGGAGGAGCAAATTGAATACCTGCAGAAGAAGCTGGCCATGGCCAAGCAGGTGGGCACTCCTCTTTATTAACACTTTAAAGTCTGCAAGGTAAGTCAGTGTCAGTGCAAGTTGACTTTAGTCCTACTGCTTTTTGTTGTCATAACTTTTTTTTTGTTTTTTTTTATTTTGTTTTGTTTTTTTCAGGACAGGGTTTCTCTGTGTAAACCTGGCTGTCCTGGAACTCACTCTGTAGACCAGGCTGGCCTCAAACTCAGAAATCCACCTGCCTCTGCCTCCCAAGTGCTGGGATATTGTATAAATTTTATCCTTTGTTATTACATTGAAATCCTTGTCTGCCATCCTTCTCTTCTTTTATTCTGTGTATTTGGGTGGCAGATTTTACTTTGAGTGGAATAGCTGTTGTTTCAGATATTGTTTACTGAGGGACCTCTTCTTTTCTCTGCTGACTGGGACTGATGCATATACTGATTAGAAAATGAAATTTTTTATACTCTCTGATTATAGACATGTGAAACTAATGCAGGCTATCAGAAGGAAGGTCTAGTTTCCTCTGCTCATCCTTTGGCATTGGCAGATTTGCTAATTGACCCTCATGTTAGGAGGAAGAAGCTCTCCTGTCTGAGATGGATGTCACAGGACAGGCCTTTGAGGACATGCAGGAGCAGAACATCCGTTTGATGCAGCAGTTGCGGGAGAAGGATGATGCAAACTTCAAGCTCATGTCAGAGCGCATCAAGTCTAACCAGATCCATAAGTTGCTTAAAGAGGAAAAGGAAGAGTTAGCTGACCAGGTTTTGACACTGAAGACTCAGGTAATTGGACGAGTGGAATTCTCAATTCTGTATTTCTGCATGAAGGCACCCACAATACTGATCATTGTGGCTTCTTTTCTTTGTGTGATAGAAATGCTACAAACTAAGTGTAGGTTAGAGTCCGGGTAAATGCATGCCTACACACTCACCTCAAAGACATGGGTTTTCTTTAACCTGGTTGCCTCTGGATATTGGGATGAGAGTTTGTGAGTGAGAGGCCAGAAGTAGATGTGTGATTTTACTTTTTACCTCTTAGTATTGTTTGATTCTATTTTGTGGATTAATTTTAAGAAAAAGTCTACTTTAGAACCTCTAGCTGTTCTGAAAACAATGGAGGTAAGTTTGGTTTGAGTCACGTGTTTAAGTTCTGGCTGGAGAGACCTTGTTTTGAGGATTAGTATAGCTGCAGACGATGAATATCGAAGAATACTTTTTATTCTTGGCAGTTTGGAAACAGGTCTTTTTGGTAGGTTCCTTAACTCTGAATGTCCATGAATTATTTTATGTGAAAAATTGAAGCCTTCAGTAATTGTAATCTTAGATATATTTTTAAAAAGGTTCATGGAAGTCAGCAATAGCTTGACGTTTTTAACATTTTGTAATTTTTGAGGAGGTATAGGTAAGTGGAACATAACTGATTTTATTTTCCTACCTCCTTACATTAAAATCTGATTTTTCTCCTACACAGGTAGATGCCCAGTTACAGGTAGTAAGAAAACTGGAAGAGAAGGAACACCTGCTTCAGAGTAACATTGGCACAGGGGAGAAGGAGCTGGGTCTTAGGACTCAAGCCTTGGAGATGAATAAGCGCAAGGTATGCTGGTCTCTGTAACAACACAGTTGGGCAGGCTCCAGAACCTGCCTGAGTGTTTTAAGTTCACCTAATACCTGATCTTAGGTTATCATTCCCCTCCCTAGAAGAAGGAATGATAATTAATGTTTCTGCATTCTACTTAGGCAATGGAGGCAGCTCAGCTTGCAGATGACCTCAAAGCACAGCTGGAACTGGCTCAGAAGAAGCTCCATGATTTTCAGGATGAAATCGTGGAGAACAGTGTCACCAAAGAAAAGGACTTGTTCAATTTCAAACGAGCACAGGCAAGAGCAGTTCTCTTTGATTATATTTACTTTCTCAGTGCTTTGTGAGGGCTCTGGTGAGTGTGGTATACTGCTATCCCGAAGGGCCTTGTGGGGAGGGACTGGCATTGCCTACTTCCTGCCATGTTCCCTAGTTGTGAAACAAATACTGGCAAAATGTGTAAACTGGTAAGTAGTGATAACACGAGTGGGAGGCTAGACTCCCACTTACTCTCATCTTTCTCATGCCACCTGTTTTCATGATAGCTTCTGTTCTTTTCCATCGGACAATAAATTATTTAATCCAGGTCTACCTTCACTATACATTAGTTAGCACAAAGTAAAGCAGCCCATGAGTTCAGTGTGGAGGAGGCTTGGGAGCATGTTTCATTGGACTGAAAGTACTCTCATTGATGCAGTTTTAATTTGGGGATAAAATTAGGGTTGCCCCTTCTGGAACAAAAGTGTCTTGTAACCAGGTATTTGTAAGTACTTACGTTCCTAATAAGAGATTGGACATGAAAGCACAGAAAGTTCTTTGTTTTTACAGTATAAAAGGTTAAGTTGGAGAAATTCTTTCTGTCAGAAATGACAGGTCTGGAAAGTGTGTGTAGCTATGTCTACTCTCTTGCTGCAGGAAGACATCTCTAGGCTCCGAAGAAAGCTGGAGACCACCAAGAAGCCAGACAATGTGCCCAAGTGTGATGAAATTCTGATGGAGGAGATAAAGGACTACAAGGTAAGAAAAACCGACTTGGTGGTGTCTTTGTGTTTGTCAGGGCCAGAAGTGGTCCACTAATGCTGTGAGACAGTAGACACTGACCTTTACCTCAAGGCAGAAGTGGTCTACTGAAGAACTGAGAGGAGACATTGACCTTCACCTGAAGTCAAGCAGAGAATGGGTTATTTTTCAGGGGAAAATGGTACTCTTCCTAGAGCATTGCAGTTGTCTTGTTTATTTGCTTATATATTATAGCTGCTTGGGTCATGAGCTTTATTTATAGTTCCTCAGACTCTGATTTTTTTTTCTTTCTATTTCTAGGCACGGCTGACCTGCCCTTGCTGTAACATGCGTAAAAAGGATGCAGTACTTACCAAGTGTTTTCACGTTTTCTGCTTTGAGTGTGTGAAAACACGCTATGACACTCGCCAGCGCAAGTGTCCCAAGTGTAATGCTGCTTTTGGTGCCAATGATTTCCATCGCATCTACATTGGCTGATTGCAGTCAAGAAAGAGGACTGGCTAGGCAAGCACTTACTCATTAATCACCAGGCCTCTACCTCTTCTCTCCTTGACAGCTGGCCGTCTCCCTTGCTCCTCAGACTTTGTCCAGGTTCTCTTCGGCAGTGGCTAGAGAACATTAGTGAAAAAGACTGCAAGTCTTGGGGTTTAGAATGAACTAGGAACTACTAGTGTTTGTCTCCCCGACCAGCTTTCTTTGTGTCCTTCTTTCAGATTTTTTCAGCATTTTCTTCTTGGGCCTAGCCTATAAACTTGGAGTTGCCCATTTCTTCTGAAGAAGTCAGGTTGATAGTTTGGACACTGAGAAGGGAATGTGGGTAGAGTGAACATATACTATGATGGGGGAGTTAGCTTTTAGAAATAAGCTATCTATGGGCCCAAAATTCTTGATTTGGGTAATTAACCTTTCTAAACTTAGGTTATAAAATGATTTAATTGTGCTAGTCTCTCCTGGAAGGTTTGAAGCCTTAATGAAATTATATCCAGGATAATTCTATTTCCCACTTCTAGGAAACTGACTTTTTGGGTCAGTTGAACTTCTTGCTAAACTTATTTATGTTTTAAGTGTTCAAATATTAATAGTTTTTTAATTTCTTAAGGCCTGAATAATTTCAAACATGATAGTTCCTATGATGTTATTTTTTTTTTCTTCTGAAATCAGAATTAGTACTTAAGAAGTAGCAGGAATAGATTGTGAAGAGATCTAGGTAGTCTGAGAATGAGATCCAGGGAGGTGTTGGTGAATTATGAATTACTGTCATCCTCCTCTCCAGAGGGATTCTTTGTTCTCTGTTTTCCAGAAGATTCTCAGTAATGTTTCTGTAGGATTTTAATATTCCATTGACTTCAATTAAAGCAGGATTCAGGTTGCTCTTGTGTTTGTGGTTTTCTTTTTTATGACTATTCCAAAATTGAATTTTTAAGATAGGGTCTTTTGCTTTTTAACTCAGGCTGGCCTTGAATTACAACAGTTCCCCTTTCTCAGCCTTCTGGAGCTAAGATTGCGGATGTGTGCCACCATGCCCAGTGAAGCGAACTCTTTAAACAGAATTAAAATTAAGAGGCTGTCTTCATTGACAGTATTTAGTTTTTTAATATGAATTATGGTAGTTTTCTCCCTTCCTAGTTGTTTTGAGTCCATACTGAGGAGAGACTACTACTCCTCTATAGCTTACTATGGATGTAAGAGATTATCCCCTGGTGGCTTTGGGTGAGAACTTTTATAGAAACTAGCACAGCAGAAGTTTTCTCTGCCTGATGAAAGGTCTGTATCAAGTGAATCCCTCCTGATAATGGTCAAGGACGTGTTCCCTGTCTGTCCTCAGCAGGCTTTGTGATGAATCCCACCATTCTGTGATAGGAATTTAAGAATGAAATCTAGTTGTTTGGGGTTCACTTGGTTATCAAGAGAGGCCATTGGTCTATTGATCCTGCTGCCAAGAATATACACAGATGTGTTTATGCACACACAGCCATGTTGACATTAGGCCCTACTCCTAGACATGACCATTGCATTCACTACCAGGACATACTCCCCTTGCTGCTGGCACTCAGAAGGTAAGCTTGAGCATAACACGGGACCACCTAGACTGCTTAGGCATCAGGTGGTTTATGACATTAGCAATTCATGTCAATTGGCCTAAAAAGCCAGCTGCCTAATAATAGGATAGCATTGGTCTGTGGTATGATGTAGAGGGAAGCATTCATTCCCTGGAAAGCTGGGGTAAGAATAAGCTTCTTTAAGTTAGAAATTGAGGTCCAGGTAACACAGGGTGAGTTCTCAAAGTCATTTTCAGGAAATGTTCAGAAATGGTGATTGATTCATTTTTCCTTCCTTCCTTTCTTCACACTGGATTTTCTTTGCCTACATGGGAGGTTGTGAATGGATTTCAGGAATGTCACATTTTGTTCTGGTTTAAATACATGACTTAACATCTCTTCAGATCCTGAGAGGAATTTCAAAACTTGACATTCTCCTAAAGTTAGAAATAACAGCTCTACATCCATAGGACAATTACAAGATAATGTCTTTATGGGAAAGTTTCTCAACTTAAAGTAGAAAGTGTTATATATATATTGTAGAGAAGTTCTTTATCTCCTTCCCTCTTCTCTCTTCTCTCCCACTCCCCTCCCTTCTGCCCTTTCCTTCCCCCTGCTTTCTCTTAGAAACATATTGACCAAAATCAGGGATGCTCAATCTGAGGCATATGTCTTATATAAGGTTTATCTCTATTTACTCTCAGGGATCCCTTTCAAAGGTACTAAGCTGTTTCTGATGCTAGCTATTACATTCTTCATGGATATCTCTTGGATACTTTGTTTTTTCTTATTCTCTGTTCGGATTACTAGCTATCTTTGTCCTCCAAGGACAGGATATTGCTATACTTACAGAATAATGTGCATATCATTAAAATGATACATGATTTCATAGTGTCAAGACAATAAAGGAATTGTCTTCCAGACCTGGATTTATACAGAGATACAGTCTTCATGCCTGTTATCATTTGATGGTTGGAATTTCTTTACATTTTTTTCTTAAAGATTTTTTTTGTGGGAATGTTTTTGTTTGTTTGCTTGCTTTTGTCTGAGGGCAACCAGTTGATTGATAAACCCAAGTCTCAGTGCATCTAAAGAAATACTTTGACTTGTGTAGTATTTGAAAGAGAATGACTCTCATAGGCTAGTATATTTGAGTTCCCAGCTGGTGGAACTGTTTGGGAAGGATTCAGAGGTGTGGCCTTATTGGAGGAGCAGTGTTACTGGAGGAGGAGGTGAGCTTTGAAGTTTCAAAGTCCCATAATGTTTCTAGTAAGCTCTCTGCCATGCTTGTAGATTGAGAAGTGAGCTCTTGGCTACTGCTCCAATACCATGCTTGCCTGCTGCCATGCTCCACCATGTGATAGTAATAGACTCTAACTCTCTGGAACTGAGTTCCAAATTAAATGTTTTTTTTTTTTTTTTTAAATTAGTTTTCTTGATCATGTTGTCTTATCACAGCAATAGAAAAGTAACTAAGGCAACTAGTTACTGTTATTACTTTTTCAGGATTTCTGCTCAACTTTGATCCCTTCCTGACATTATCTATTAAGGTCTTATAACCTGTTTCACAATTCCTAAGATTTGGATTTGGAAGGGGCAATGTCTTAACATTGTAATCCCCAACATGTGGCAGAGGCGTGTAGTACTCAGTAAAGATGTCTGTATAATTGGGCTCCCTTTCTTCTGCCAACTCTTCAGAAGTCTGTCTTACTGTACCTGTGTGTGAATTCAACCCTTTTCTCTTTCAAAATGCTTTTCTTTATAGAGTAACTCTTTACATTTCAAATATTTATGACTGAAAGTTTAATTTATGGTAGTAACTAAAAGAATTGCTGGGAATTTTGAAGTTAATATTTCTATAAAGACAGCCTGCAACAGTTGGAGCTTCTCTTAATGTAGACTAGCCTTTCTTTGACTGACAGTGCGGACAGTATTGGAGCCATAGGATTGATAGATACAATAACAGTGTGCCTAGAGGATTTCACGATCCTGACATCAGTGAAATGAGATGATTTGAAAGGTCAGCTGAGAGAACTGAGAAGGAGCCCAACTGTTCTTTAGAGATGAGGTAGCAGGCTGTGGGCCGCTCAATTGGCATGTGACTCTCAGGCTTTACTTCTCTTTAATTCTCATTGGAGGGAGAGAATATGAGAATGAAAACTTAGGAGCTTATGATTCTTTCATGTATGGGCCCTATCAACTTAGGGATCTATGCAGTGTATCAGGGTGATCGCGGCTCTGTTTTCCTCTTCTTACTCCACAAAGCTGTACTTTGTCACAGTGAAGTATTTGAAGTCCTCCAGGTCCCTAGCTGCTATGGTTTCCCCATTCTGGACCCGTGCACATTTTTAAAATGCTTGTCACCCTCCAACTATGTCTCCATACTACTCGCACATGCACGTTTGTGCCTGTACACACATGAAGAGCAGGGTGTCATCTTTGCTGCTGTAGGACTTCATGTACATTAACAAAATCTTTTTATGGGTAAATATGTGTATAAAGAGCACATGTATGTGTGTATGTGTGTGTTTGACTTGTGTGTGAAGGTTAGAGGACTCGGGTGTCAGTTCTTGCTTTCCAACTTGTTTGAGACAGGTCTTTTTTTTTCTGTGTTTCAAGGCTAGTTGACCTATTCGCTTCCAGAGATTTTCCTGTTTCTGCCTCCCATATTGCCATAGGAACACTGGGTTTATACACACATGTTATTACACCTGACTTTTACATGGGTTCTGGAGATAAAAACTCAGGTTCTCACGTATGCACTGCAGTCACTTTACCCACTAAGTCATCTCCTTGGCTTTGATGTGCATTCCTTTATCAGAATACACACCACATTGTATTGCTAGATTGTATATCTCATACATAACTACATTGAGCCTCATGGGTCCCAGAGATCAGAATCTATTACCTTGCTATCTCACCAGCAACTTGTCTTGATACCTGGACCTCTGGAATGAATGATGCCAAATGTCTTGGGGAAGTTGGCAGTTTTATTAGGTCATAGCAAGCTCATACTTTTATGAGATTTGACTTGGTTATATTTCAAAAGAATGTGTAGAGAATATGTCAGGCTAGGAGATTCATGAAGGCAAGCTTGCAAGCTGCTGACATTGCTTGGATTGTCAGAAACTGCCTGCGTACCTGTAGGCGGTTTGCACCAGTGCTTGGCAGGACTTGGAAAGCAGAACAAGTGCAGATACAGTTATTTCTGTGATGCTTGGGTCCTGGGGTATGAGTCGAGTCTGAGTGACCAGTGCAAGTGCACTTATTTCAGCTGCCCTCTCATTTGTAGAGCTGATTGGTCAAAGTTGAGGCATGGTCAGAGTAAAACAGATTAGAGATTGGAGGAGGAGCAAGAGACAGGCGTTGAGCAAAATACAGTACTGTTTTATGGTTATGCTCTGTGCACACTAATCTCTACTACCGTTAGCTGTGTGACCTTGGGCAGGTCACAAAATCTCTCTGACATGTTTCTTCCACCTGTAATCTCTCTGACTTTTGTTTTTTCTACCTGTAAACTATTTGTGTTTGACTATTGTAGACTACATCTGAAGTATTTAGTATCACTTGGTTGTAATATAATCGCATGATTAAATGAGACTTCATTATATTATAATAAATGCCCATAAGTGTTGGTTATTACAGTATGTTTATAAGTCCTGGAAAGATCAAATTGAGAGAAGGTCTGGCAAGCTAAGACCATACCTGCTGTTTCCACTGTTCTGGTTTAGCTGTTGATGTGTAAATGGAAACTAGGCTGTTCTTGTTGAATTACTAAAGGAGTATAATTAGAGCAGAGTTTTTGGAGACCCAGTGAAGAGGGCTTTTTTTTCCCCTACAATGTCTTTCTCATATAAAGATGCTCTTGCTTCCTAATACCCAGGCTGTGCATTCTCTCAGCGTATCTTGTGCTGCAGTGGATTAGACAAAGGAACATGCATAAGTCACCTAAATCTTGCATCAATGGATCCCTGTGAGGAAGGGGCTGGGGTCTTGGAAGTGTTCTAATCCCCAGGGAATGCCAGTAACACAACGGGAAGTGAAGTTTCTGTCTGAACATTTATTCCACAGTCATAGAAACCGAAGACGGAAAAGACCTGAGGATATCTAGTCCATCCCCATAGTTGTACAAGAAAAGTGGCTGGAGGAAAACAGCCTGTTCACATCATGCTCACAAGACAGCATTTCAGTTCTTGGAGCGGAGCAGTTGCACACACACTGAAATGAAATGCAGGGCAAATACTCTTCACAGATCTTAAGGAAATACTTAGAAGCACTTCATTTTCATTAAATGACTGGCAGCTAAACGAAAGAGAGTGAGGAATCCCTAGACCGATGTGTTTGGTGGTAGGAGTGGGGAGTAGGGTCAGAGAGAAAGTCCTAACGGAACAGTGTGGGTAGTGCAGCGGTTTTAATGTTTAGAAAAGTGATTTCTGCTGAAGACTCAGTGGATTTTCTGGCTTGCTTTTTCAAAGACTCCAAAGTAGTTTCTTCTCTTCTTGATTCACACAAAGCAGTCGTCAACTTTGCCCCAAGGCTGTAATGGACCCAACACTGAGGAGTTACCTCAATGATGAACAGTTGTGTTCTGAGTGACTCCATGTACATTTTGGGGACAGGGGTGGTGGTGGAAGGGAAGCAGCCATTCCTATATAGGGTTTGTGCAAATCTTATGAATAATAGGAAATCCAGGCCCATTACAGACCCCAACTTCTTAGGTCTGTATGGCTGCCTCTGGTATCCGGCCTGTTCTCACTTGCCTTTATTTGTTGGAGGAACACCCCTCCTCTTGTGGCAAATACTCTGAGGAGCCCTTACTTTCTTACTCAAACAAACCAGTGAACCCAGTCATGTGTTAGGTGTTTCCTGTGCAGGCCCCCTTGGAGAATGGGCTTGGAGTGTAGGACAGTTTGCCACATTCCATGTATCCCAGTACTAGAGCCTGGTTGGTAAATGGAGGCTTTCCTGATCTGATGAAATAGCACAGGAGGCAAAGCAGTATCCCTTAGCTCATTCTAACAGCTCTGTCCCTGGAGCTTTCCACTCTGAGCCTAAGGATAGGTGAGGGAGCTGAGGTGGAGCAGAACAAAGGTTTGCAAGGACTCTCCCTTTCGTGAAAGTTTTGTACAAAACACAGCACACTGTTTCACAAATTGCAAAACACTGTTCAATTACTACCGTTAAATTTTTTTTTTTTTTTTTTTTTTTTTTTGCTATTTATCATGAAACTGCTTCACAAGCAATTATGTTTTTTCTTTACCCAGGACATGAAAGCATTTTAAGCAGTGTTGACAGCAGTAAGCCTGCTTTATTCCTGCTGCTGCTTGCTGTATTCTGGCCAGTTTGGCCAAGTAGTTTCTCTTAAGAGCGTGCACTGGTTCTCTGCTCTGTGGGTAAGCAGGATATTCTGCCATATGATCACCACTACTCAGAATGCCTCTGTAGAGAAGCTTAAGATAAACCAGATATACAAAAATCCAAATTTACAAAACAGATACCTTAAGGGATAATTGGTTTGCATTAAAAAAGGATTCTTTACAAAAGAATTCACCTCTGTGTTCCCTTAAATAGCTAGCCTCTCAAGTACAATGGAAGTATGAGTCTTGAACGAATGTCCATGTACTACAGGAGCATGGCTGTCATGTGAATTGAGGTACACTAGACACCAGCCTTGCAGGCTGACTGGGTATCCAGGGATGCTTGGAGCAGAGCCCCCATGACATTGTTACAAATGGGTGGGAATGGCTAAGGGATGGAACCTGCCGAAGGCAGCTGAGGCCCGCTGGGGTGAGAATGCAATAGGACGTGAAGACACTTTAAAGTACTTTGTCCTCTGTCTTCAGGGTATCTTCCCCTCACTGCAATGTTTAATCTGTGAAGCTGAAGTCTGTTTTTAAAGTCCCCCTGCCTCCTTTTGAATGTCTCTTGAGCTTACTTGCACTTCCAGGATTACTCTTCCATTTAACTCATTGCTCAAGTATTCTGATTACGACTTAGGGCACTATCTTTATGTGGGAATCTGTGCAGCTCTTGGAGTTCAGACTTTGTGTCCCAAAGTGGGAGGAGTTGTGCCACTGACACCCCTTTTACTGATGTGAGCACTGCCTAGAACACTGTTGCGCAGTCATTGTAGACATTACAATGCCTGGAGAAGTGAGAACCTAGAAGACGAAGCAGCACTAACTGATCAACAAGAAGGTCAACTTCCAATGGAACCCTGGTGTAGGGCGGGGATGTGGCAGCCAGTCAGTAGTTGGGTGCTGAAGTAAAAGGAGAAAAGGCACCAGGCTCTACTGCCTTCTCATATGCCTAGAGCTAGCCAAACTTGCAGAGTAGTGCTTCTCTGAGAGTGCCTTTAGGACTGTGGTGTGTCCTAGGGTGTTGGCTAGCACGAGGATTCTGAGTCCACCTTTAGCCCCCCCCACACACACACATTACTTCTGGTTAAGAGTCTAGGCAATCTGCACTGTGATGATGGCCTTAGATGATTATCTAGCCAACATTTGCAAATATACAGGAAGTCTAGAGAGCTCATGTTTCTTTTCTTTGCTTCTTGCCAAGCAATTGTATGACTAGAAAGCGATGCCTAAACGGAGGGGAAGCTAGGCTAATTACATCAACCTCTGAGGGCATTAAATGGAACCAGGAGGGTAATCAGACTAGAACTTACCGTAACTCATCAGAGACAAGTAAGTGTAAGGATGGGGGATGGTGAGGCAGGGAAGACTCCAGTATCTGGCATTTGTGATGTTCTCTGATTGCTTCTGGGGTTCCTTAGACTTGAGAGAGGTGGCCATTGATCTGGAAGCAGCCTCACCTATGGTATGCAGAACATTTCCCTTAACACAGTGTCAGCTCACAGACCCTGTTAACAGGCATTAACTAGGTGGATAGCAAAGGTTCCTGCTAAGGTCATGGCCTTGCTTTGCTTCTCTTTCCTTTATAGAAGGCACACACTATGGTGGAGATGCTTAGTTCCATTAGAAGTATAGTGCAATACAATCTTTAGCCAAATTGCCTTTCTTGCCCAGGGCTTTATTTTAAAAGCACCCTGTGCACTGTCAGTGCCCCATCTGCCTGTCCTGTGCTCCCACTCTGCATCCCTTTCCCATTGTTAGTGGTGTGTCAGCACGTTCCTACTAGAGGTTAGTCAGGATAGGCTGGGAGATCCAGAGCTGCTCAAGCACATGGTGCCAGCTTAGCCAGTCAACCCTTGCCTGTGGGAATTCTGAGCTCCATTCTTTTTTTATGTATCTGTTCTGTCCCAGTTTTTCTGGCTCCTACCCTGCTCATTCAGAATGTTAGATAAAATCTAGACTGGGGAGTTGTATCAAATTTGCAACACTGGATGATTCTGTTTTGTAATAATATTAAAAACCAACCCAGTAAGACACAGATACGAGCAACAGTTTTTATCTCTTGTTGAAGTGCAGAGAAAGGGCTAAAAACCGGAAATATTTTTGTGGCACCAGGTGAAAAGGTTGACAGGAGCCAGAGTTGTCTGGCAGCTCGCTGATCCCCTTAGAGTTTACTCCCGACCAACTCTAGGTTCCTACCATTGGGAAGATTCCTACCCTGGAGACCTGGGGGCCAATGTGGGAAGAGCTGCTGCTGCCTCTTAGGCTGAGAACAGCACACTTCATTGCCAGACCCCACACCTTTGTCAGTGAATATAAAAGAGCTTTACAAAGGGCCTCAGGGCCTTAGAGGACCAGGGGCTGAGAAAGGGGAGCAGAGACACAGCCTAGGAGTCACAAGTCCGGTTTGTCCTTTGATACTCCTCCAGCTCTGTCTTCCTGCTTACAGCCAACTGCAGCTCCTGGCGGATCACTTGGATCTGCTTCTCCAACTCGGAGAGTTCCTGCATCACCGAGTTCCGAGCTACATTGAGGGAGTCTGCTTTCCCATTGGTGGTCAGTGAGGCAGGGAGCTCTCTTCTCCTTGGAGGGAGAGGGATGTCCTGGTGGGCCTGGGTTCCCAGCTGGTTTTGTCCTTCCTCGTCATTAAAGATGTATTTTCGTTGGTTGTCATGACTCAGATTGGAAGTATTCCATACCATGAGCTGCTGGGGTCCCATGTTGGACCTAGGAAACAGAGACAATTCAGAGTCCCCTTCTGTCTTGCAGGTCCATCTTCTCCATCTGCTATGTGAACAGCAGAGAACTAGTTATGTTTGTAGAAATGAAATCACCAAGTCATGAATGGACTGCCTGCTTAGAATGTCATGGGGGCAATAGGGGCCATGAACTGAATGGAAGGTCTTCCCGAGCCTTATGCTGCTTTGACACTAGAATTGGATATCTTCTGATGAAATGGGAAATGTTACATTATCTTAGGAATGATTTAAAGTACCTTTCTCTCTCTCTCTCTCTCTCTCTCTCTCTCTCTCTCTCTCTCTCTCTCTCTCTCTCTCTCTCTCTGTGTCTCAGAGAGGAAGAAAGAGACAGACAAAGAGAAAGAACAGACAGGACACACTTGTTGAGGGCACAGCATGACATTCTGTGTTTTCCTCTATTACCTTTTATCTTAATGCTTTAGACAGGGGCCATAAAGTCACCTTTTAGCTAGCCAATAAGCTCCCAGGATCTGCCTTACCCATTTGGAGTTACAGGCAGATATAGTCATGTTGGACTTTAACTTGAAGGCTCAGGATTCAACTCAGTTCTCATGATTACAGAGCAGACACACCTGCTGAGCCATCTTTTCCACACCTAGGTACATTTTTATACCTTACCTATAGGCTGTGTTTAGAAAGAGTGCTGCCTGGAGACATCCTATGACTATAGAGATTAAGCCCTAGTAAGACTGAAAGATCTTTGTTCAGAGGTAGTGCTTAAGCACTGGTTGGTTGGTTGGTCGTAGTTTGGTAATATTTTATGGCTGACTTTTAGCCCTTCTGGGCCATACTGGGCTTCAGGGGAGAATAAATACATATTAACAAAGGTTTTAGCAAAGTGTTTCTTATTACAGAGGTGACTTTATGTAGGTTGAGAATGACCAGTCAAGTTTGATGCTTGCAGACAAGAGCATCCTTGATTCCTGCTGAGGTCATAATGTCTAGAAGTAGATTTACAATTCCTTCAGGCTTCCATCTACCACTTGCCACTATTATGGAGACACAGCTATGCAAAGTTGGTGACTATGGGAGGGAGGGAGCCAGACAAGTTTCTAAATACACCTTGACAGTTGGATGCAGTGGGAAGTTTCCCACTGTGAGAACAGCTTAATCTAAGCAGTGTGACTGCTGATTCCTTCCACCCTGGAAGAGGAAGAGGAAGAAGATTATGACCATTTCTGCAGTTTACCACGTGGTGCAGCACAGTAGGAAACTCCTATTAAGTCCCTGTGTTTTGTTCCTATAAAACTGAATCAGCTTTAGTTCTGGGCTCCTTATTGCCCGAGAGTGGAAGTGAAAGCCCAGGAGTGGGAAAGGCAAGGGGAGGGGAAATGAATCACAAAACACAAAGACTTAGAATGATCCTATGTTGCTTTGCCCAGAAGTGGATTGTCTTCTAAGTCTTTATTCCTTTTTAATCCATGGCCTCTTTCCTTGGTCTATGAGGTTTAGCTTCATAACATTGTTTGAGGCAAGGTTTCACTTTCTAGCCCAGGCTGGCCTAGAACTCATATAGTCCAGATTAGTCTCCGACTGATGGCAATTCTTTTGTTTTTGTCTCCCAGGTCCTGGGATTTACAGCCAAGAGCCACAACCCTTGGCTTTGGTCTCATTATTTGTTTTAGGCACTAGGAAGATTGAGAAGTTCCAAGCCTAAATTTTAAGGACCCTGCACATTGTCAATTCTCAAATCTCTGCAGGTACAGTGCAAGCCCTCGTTGCCCTATTGATGGGTGGCAGACCTGGAGAAAGTCTACAGGGTTCCTGGTTGGCCCAGCAGAGGAAAATTGATCAGACTGCTCCTAGCTGCTTTCCCTTTTCCCCAACCTGGCTACAGATATATGCATGAGCCCAGTTGACCCAGAGATCAGTAAGCAACTCATTTTTGTTATTAAGTATTTGGGTGACTTCTCACACAGCAGAAGCTGACTGAAACCTACCCAGGGCATTAACACAAATACACTCCAGACCTCCTTGTCATTCCACCCTGTTGTTGAAATCTTGTAGGTAGATATAGAGAGCACCAGAGCTCACTTTAACTGTGTCATGGTCTGCGGGAACTCTATAGTGATTCAGCTGTTCCCGGACCTTAGAATCAGGGGTGATGAGGCTAGAAGTTCTCTTCGAGCCTCTAACTTTTCACACTGAGTAAACCAAGGATTACATATAAAAACACTCTTGAAATATTCACTCGTGTGCATTAAATGCGTGTTAGATGTGCATTAAGGTTGTCTCGGTCCCATGGCCTTCAAGTTTTCCAAGCCCCAGTCTCACGTTAATCTTCCGTTCATCTATCTCTCCAAACTCATTTGGTAAATGTGGAGAACACAGGAGGAGGCTGTGCCATAATGGCATGGACGTTTGCATTTTATTCTCAGAGAACAGAGAAAGGCAGCAAACCTGACTCTAGTGCTATAGAATGATTGACAGACAGCACTAAGAGAGTTGTCTGCCCATTTTATTAGCCTACAGGTACCATAGTGACCCGATACCTAGAGGCAGGCAGTCTGGTCACCCAAACCTTGGAGCATCTATGTGGGAATCTAACAGAATAATAAGCATGACCTGGACTTCTTTGTCACATACTCTAGTTGCTGGTATCTCTGTGCTCTGGTGATCAACGTGTGGCTTGCAGCTACCAGTGAGTGCAGGGTGGTTGATTCTTAAACAGACGATAAGGTATCTAATTAGAAGAAATGAGTATTTCATAACAAAATGAGCAAAACAGGCTTCACTGGAACAGTTATGTAAGATTGAAGTGCCTTCAAACACAGTGAGTTTGGAAGGTTGCAGGCTCTGAGTTGTAGGGAGATTGCCATAGGAAACAGCCATTCACAATATTTTCATTGCCTGCAGCCCCAGTGCTACAGTCCCATCTCTCCAGAGCATGGCCAGTTTATCAGAATCATTTCCATAGTTTTCTAAAGTCTCTCCAGTCACAGAGCACTCCCGACAGCTCTGCTCAGTCTGTGGTGCCGTATGTGCTGTCACAAGTCTGTTAGTGACAGGTTGAGGATTAATTGGGTCACAGTGATAAAGACATTCTGTCTTAGCTCCTTGTTGGAGTAAGGAAGGGGCTCTGCAAGAAGAGTGAGTACGTTGAGTGAAGAGACACATTTGGCTTTCAGCATAAGTGAGGTAGGTATATAAGAGTCCCATTAAAGGGACAGGGTCACTGGACTTCTTGTTTCTATTCCTGGAAAAAAATGTTCTGTAATTTTAAGACAGTATTTTACAGCTATGTCTTCTTATGTTCCCCTGGTTAAAGAATTATAGAAAAATTTCCCTAGGGTAACAGCATAGTAGTAGTTTGTCACTAGCAGAATTGCACTGTGACAAGGGGATACCATACTGACAGCCAGGTGACGAGTCATTCTGTGACTGTAAAGGAGCCTTAAGAGATTATAAATGATTCTGACAAGCTAGATGTAATCCAGAAAGAAGGGACTAGAGCAGCCACAGAGGAGATATAAGCCAGACAAGAATCCTGTTTGGAATGAGAGGTGTTAGTGTCAGATTTTAAAACTCCCCAGAAATCCCAGCTTTGAGTTGAAGATGTGCCACTAATCCTCAGAGCCAATGCCCTATCTGAGGTCTCTGGGCCTGTAAGAGATCCAGGAGAACAGCCTGAGGAAGCTGCAGCAGACGCCAACAAGCACCAGACCCAAAGTGCTTCTGACATCTTCAGTCATCTTGGATAAGGACAGAGCCATCCACAGGCTGGCTGTGATGAAGGTGTGGACCTGTGAGACATTTAATTCTTCCTCTTAGTGATGACCTTTTCTAGGGAGCTGTAGGAGCTGGACTTGCAGGGCATCTCTAGCACGTTTCACATATTCTTAGGAATGCCGGAGAGGTAGGGGGTTGAAGTATGCCTAGAAGGCAATTCCAGGTGAAGATCGCCCGCTGCGCCCACCAGTCAAGGGTCTGTGCATTGGGTACGGGACACTTGCTAGTGTTTATTAGGCTTTTTGCTTTACTTTCAGGGCTTTTAGCTGACTATCTCATTTATGACTTATAACAACTCTAAGAAGTGGATACTGTTTTTACCTGTTTTCACAAATGAGGAGTCTGAGGCACAGATGTTAAGTAGCACATGCTGTTAAATGTTGGAAACAGTACTGGCCCCAGAGCCACGCTAGGCTCTGCAGCCCACATCTGCCCTTTTGCCTACATTGCATTCCAGTGCACACACATGTATGCATGCATGTTGTGCTTATTTTCTGTTTTACTTCATTGTAACTGAAAAATCCATGTATTTGTATTGATTTTGTTTATCAACAGATGGCTCAAATTTGGTCAGAATATTTATGCAGAGGTAAGTTCCTTGTTGAATAACTGGTAGTGTCACAAGTCTAAGCTATGTTAAAAACGGCAAAGACAGGCTTGACTTCTTACCTCTTTTCCGCGCGTTTTGTCTTGGAACGGGGCTGCTTTTCTTCTACAAATGATGTGTTTAATGCTCTGTGAAACCTCTGGTAAGAAGAACAGATTCGTAGAGATCATTTGAGCTGTGTTTTTCAGGGGACAAAACACTGCTTGGGATTTCACAGATTATCTAGTAGTTACAAACCTTGGTTTCTTTAACAAAAATTTCAGGCATGCCTTGCAAGGTAACAAGGATTCTAAATTATAGCTAATTATTTCTAGAAGAACAAATGCTTTGGGTGGTGAAATGGTGTCTGATAGAAAGAAATGACAGCCAACACCTCCTGTGTGGTATAAAGCCTTGTACAGTTGTCAGAGTTCAGACTAACACAACCACAACAAGAAAGGAAAGCTGGTTTCCTGAGAACTTAATTATATTAGCATAGAACAGAGAATATCACAGATTTCAAGGAAAGCAACGACTCTTCCAGAAAGTATGAGGAACGGGGTTCAACTGTGAGAAAATAGGTTATCTGTCTAGAAAACAACAAAAGCAAAAGCAAAACAAACAACAAAAACACAGAGCAAGGAAATAAGTAAGAGAATGGGTGAATGCCAAAAGCAGAAACATATCCAGCCTCACCTTCAAGAGGTGAGGCAAGGCATGGAGTATCAGGAGGCAGAAGGGAGCCCACACTGAGGAGGTGGGTGGCTCATCCATCTTACACGATCAGATGAAACCATGCAACTCGCTAAAGTCCTTCCTTCCCACCACACCCTCTGATTGTACCATGAATGTCCACATTGGGTTCTCACAAGGAGAGAGATGATTTTGCAGGCAAATGAGTGAGACTAGAAAATATCACCCTGAGTGAGATAACCCAGACCCAAAAGGACATGCATGGTATATACTCATTGATAAGTGGATATTGGCCAAAAAGTTCAGAATATCCATGATACAGCTTACAGACCCAAAGAAGTTAAACATGAAGGGAGGCCCAAGTGAGGATTCTTCAATCCCACTTAGAAGGGGGAACAAAATAATCATGGGAGGCAGAAGGATGGACCTGGGTGGGAGAGGGGAGGGGAAAGGGGAATGGGGGGGGGGATCCGGTATGGGGGAAAACAGGAGAAAAGCACAGAGGGCTGGGAGAATGAATGGAAATAGGCAGTGGGGGGGGGGAGTGGGGGGGAAATCCCTAGGAAGTCCCAGAGACCCAGGATGAGGGAGGCTCCCAGGAGTCAATGCTGGTGACCTTAGCCAAAATGCCCATCAGCGAGGATATGGAACCTGTAGAGACCACCTCCAATAGCCAGACAGGACTCCCAGTAGAGGGATGGGGACACCAACCCACCTACAAAACTTTTGACCCAAAGTTGGTCCTATCTAAAAGAAGCTCAGGGACAAAGATAGAGCAGAGACTGAAGGAATAGCCAACCAGTGACCACCCCATTCTGAGACCCAATCATGAACAGGCACTAGTCCCTCACATTACTAATGATGCTATGTTGTACTTACAAACAGGAGCCTAGCATAGCAGCTCTCTGAGAGCCACTACCCAGCAGCTGACAGACAGATGCAGATAACCTACAGGCAAACACTGGGTGAACGTTGAGGACCCCTATGGAAGAGTTAGGAGAAGGATTGGAAGAACTGAATGGGATGACAACCTTCTAGGAAGACCCAACATATCAACTAACCTGGACCCCTGAGAGCTCCCAGAGACCGAGCCACCAACCAGAGGGCATACATGGGCTGGTCTGAGGCCCTCAGCACATATGTAGCAGAGGACTGCCTTGTCTGGCCTTAGTGGGAGTGGATGTGCCTAATCCTGCAGAGACATGATGCACCAGGATGGGGAGATGGATGGGAGTGGGGCTACCCTCTCAGAGTCAAAGGGGAGGAGAGGAAGAACTCTGCAAGGGCTGACTGAGAGGGGAGGGCAGCATTTGGGATGTAAAAAACTAAATGAATAATAATAAAAAGAAATGTGTCCAAATGATCTGTGTCAACAGTTTTAATTATCTCTGTAAATTAGGTGTTGAATTAGGTGTTGATGTCTGTCTTACAAAAGAAAACCTTGCTTCTCCAAGACATGGCCTCCCTCAAGCAGGCCTCAGGACTCCTGGCAGGAAAACAAAGACCAGAGAAACAGGACCACCTAAAAGCAAATGGGAACTTGAGATTCTTACTTACTGGCTTTTACTTTGACACAGAAAAATCTGTGGGGAATGGAATTTTCACATCATTTCTTCAGATGATTTTTGTTAAGTAAAACTGGGTTCAAAATAGTTATATTGTGTCTTCTATGGGCAGCAGTAGTGTTCCAGGAAAGGAAGGGATACAATGAGTCCTCAGTTTCTGGGGAAATGTGGAATAAAGAGAGTTTCACCCCAGTGCTTGACCACTCCTCTATTGGTCTCTCACCATTTTCCAGGTTGACTAACTTCCTCAGGAATTCTTAAGTACAGGAACACTGGCACAAAGTCCCACAGAACTCACCTGACTGGTGTGCAGCCAGTACTGCAGCTTGGATTTGTTTTTGATTCGTGGTAGCAGCAGTCTGTACACTATGTGTTCACCAATGGTTGTCAAGATGGAGAGACCAAATCCTATGCACAGCAGCACGAAGAGTCCAGAGAAATGCTTGATGCCCATTTGCAAAGTCTGCAAGACAGGAGAGGCCTTGAGTGCCATGGCCCATGCTCGTTTGCTCTTTTGGTTCACTCTGTAGTCCTTATCTGACCCTCCCTGGATGGATTCCACTATGCTCCACCCCCTCCTCATGAAAGACACACCCAGGATCACTGAGGGCTGCTGGTGAGTCTGTCCTGTAGTGCTGCTTACACATGGATCTCACTGTGTGTCATCCCTGAAGTTGTACAAAGGCTCTGAGTCTGGACTATGCTTCCATTTCTTAGAAGCAGAGGAATAAAGAAGTTAACAGTTGGTTATGTGAAACAGTTGAGTAGCAATGAAAGAACCTCTTTCAGGAGCAGAGAAGGACTAGATTTAAGGAGAAAAGACCATAAGTGGAATAACCATGGAAGTTAAGCCTAGCAGGGAATGTCAGGACCCTTTAGTTAAAGGATTTAATAGCTGCTAGCTGTTGAAATATACCAGTGACATACAGAAAGTTGAACCAGGAGGCAAAATGAGGCAGCTGTGGAGGAGAAGGAAAAGGAGCATTGCCTGCTGGCTTTTGTGAGCAGTTTTACAGCTTTAGAGTTAAGGAAACATACTATATAAAGTTCTTGCATGACACAGTAATAAGCCTGTGTGTGGTGTCATTATCGTTAATAATTAGTGTTCAATATATTATTGCTACAGATTCAGTAAGAACTATCTTTAGGTTTGAATTATCAAACATTCAGCAAAACATTTTTTTTAAATAAGGGATTGTCAAGATGAGGAAAAATGTAACTCACACTGGGTCACCTTGCCAATAAACACACAGACCTTCTGTTTTCTTGTATATAACAAAATCTCATTTTTCTCAAATTATCCTAATAGTTAATAAGTTGTCTTGGGCCCTTTATTGAATTTTTTTATACCTACACATTATTAAGCTAACAAAAAGGTTTTATTTTATGTATGTGGGTATTCTGCCTGCATGAATGTCAGTACACATATGCAAGTGTCCACAGTCAGCAGAAGAGGGTGTTGGATCCCCCGGAATGGAGTTAAAGATAGTTGTTAACTTCCACATAGTTGCTGAGAATTGAACCCTGGTCCTGTGGCAGAGCAACAAGTGCTCTTAACCACTAAGACATCTTTCCAGATCCATTTGTTTACTATTTATTTTCTGGCTTTTCAGGACAGGGTTTCACTGTGTAGTCCTGGCTGTCCTGCTTATTGTTTACTAGGCATTTCATAGGCATGCCAGAGTCTATATATATATATTCATATTGTGATCTTATAATACTCGTTTAAATATTTCCTTTTCATGTATGAGGAGCCTAGCAATTATTATGTTTCCACAAATCCAGCACACTAATAGGTGGGGGAAGCAGGGTGCAGGTACAGGTTGACATCTGTGCTTTCTGTGAAGTGAACCTCTCTTGCAGGTATCCTTTGCTAGCTGGCGTCTTGCTATGTATTCTCTATAACAAGTTGCCAAATATTTTTATTCAAAAATTCAGCATCCGTGTTGAAAGTCCTCTTTACTCTGTCTGTGGGCATCAACCCAAATGTTTGTGTGTGAGTCTGAGGAATGAGGGAGAAGGCTGAAGCTGGAATTCAGCTTTTTTCTCTTTGGTCCTTGTGCATGATAGGTTTTTTGTCAACTTGATATAGAGAAGAAGTACTTGATGGCATCTCACTTGGGGACTTGCTTCTCCCAGATGGGCCTGTGGGAAAGTCTGTGAAGGGATTTTCTCAAGTAAAGATTGATGGTGGTGGTGCCACCACTGGGCAGGTGGTCTTGGGTTGTGTATGAAAGCAGGCTGAGCAAGCCATGGAGAACAGACCAGAAAGCATCTTTGCTCATGGTTCCTGCCTCTGCTCCTGCTTGATTGAGCTCCTGCTTTGACTTCCCTCACTTGTATGAAATAAACCCTTTGCTCCCCCATTTGCCTCTAGTCATTGTTTTATCACAGCAATGAAAAGTAAACTGGACTAGTCGTGTTCTCTTAGATATGCTGTGCATTTGTTTTATGCCTGCACCATAGTAGTAGAGCACTTGCCTAGGGCACATAACTCCCTCGGCTCGGTCTTTATAGCACAATAAATAAATAGATAAATAATAAATAAATGTCTCAGGTTAAATGCTTCAGATTATGCAGCCATCCTTGGTAGATTATGATATCACAGTCCACATATTGTGCATTAGGAATATACACACATAGATGTCTACATAAGAGAATTTTTGTGATAATTAAGAAATGCAGTTGTGGTTTTGAATTAAGTGGGGATGTAATTTGTGTTTTCCCGTGAGAATAATGGAAAATGCTGCCACCATCTGCAAACACTGGTCGTCACAATTTTAAGAACAAATCAGATCCAGATAAAGGGAGATGCCTGCAATTATCAAATGTGTGGTTTCTGCCTAGACCATGGATGCTTTCAGGAAAACGCAGAGACCAAGACTACCAATTTTTTTTTTTTTTTTTTTTTTTTTGGTACCCAAACTCGGTTTTGTATCTTGCTCCTATGTGGACACTTGAAACAGCCATTCCCAAGCTTCCAGCGAGGAATGCCACAAGTGTATTTCACTCATCGTTTGAATAGTACACGTTGATGGTGTTTCCATGCGGCTAACCCTTCCTCCCATTCACAGGCTGTCCATAGCACACAGCCAGCGCCCTGTCTCAGTCCTGGTTCTCTAGACAGCTGTCTGTATTCATTGCTCCCAGTTATTCTCCTCTCATTCTGACGTGGACCCACTGCAGTCAGGTTGCTGCCCAGCTTCCTCACTGTGCGTCATATATTCATTATATAGCTTTGAGGGTGCTTCTCTCTCTTGGTTCCCCTTCAGTCCCCATTGCCAGTCCTCATCGCTCTGACTGTAATGGATGACATGATTTCAATTCCTTGCTATGTTTATTTTTATCCAGATTTATGACTTTAAATGCCAGGGATATGCTAATGATTTCCAAGAATTAAGGACTTTATTCTTCAATTCTCTACTCAAACTATTTGGGCTTCCCCAAAGATATCACATTTAACACATTAAAAGCAAACTTCTTTGAATGGAGGTACCCTACATGGCTGGATAAAGCTGCTACTAGAAGCCATAAATTAGTAAGTAAACATCCCAGTGAGAGGCTTTCCAAACAATACAGGCTCTTGCCACTGCTCTTGGTTGCTCACCAGAACTAGATGACCTAATATCAAATAGACTACACCCTTTGGTTTCCGGGCATAGAGAAAAACAACTGAAGCTGAGCAAAAGCTTACTCCCTGCTAGTTGATAGTTGTGCCAGGTGCTATTCAGGCCACTGAAAGCGAATGGGCTGGAGCTTGGATGCTACAATATCAATCTAGGCAAGATGTGCCCATTGGTGCAATAATGGCATGGCCATTATTCGAGTGATTGTTTTCTAATTGGATTTGAGGCCTTCTGTACGAGAAGAAATATGTCTGGCACTGGAAACCTGGTCAAAGCCTACGAGCATCTAAGGAAGGGGTCAAAGCCTAAGAGGGCAGCTACTACTATTACTTTACTAAATGGACGTGTTGTTAAACTATCTTCTTAATATTTATGGTTTTTGACTTTCAGTCTTCATCGAGGAAGTTTGTGCTTGTAGTGGGTGCTGGTTAGTGCAGACACAAAATTGGTCAGAGTGCGGAGAGCACTCCTGAGTGTTCAGCTCTAAGTGGGGGACCTATAGCATCCTCTCCACAGCTCTAGAAACACAAAAAAGGGGGAACAGAAAAGTTGTAAGGGCCTGAGTGAGGAGGAGTGCTGTGCAGCTCTTTTCTGTACATGCACGGCAGAGATGGTTACCTGTGTAAGACTGAGCCCATCAACACTCGATCATGGATAACTGAAGAAGTCATGAGGCTCCACCTCCTTCTGAGGAGCTATAAGCAGTTTGAGATTACTGCCCTTTTTAATATAAAGTAAGTATTTTCTTTTGAGACAAAGTCTCATATTGTAGCTTAGGCTGTCTTGGAACTCACTTTGTAGGTCAAACTGTCAGTTAACTCAAGGAAATCCTCCTGCCTCCATCTCCTGAGGATTACAGGCATGAGCTACCACGCTTGGCCCCACACAATTACTTTAAAATTCTCTTTTCCCCTCTGAACTTATATATATATAATATTTTTTAGAGTGGTAAGCAAGTATACACTATTTTTGAGCAACTCTCTTAAAAATGATCCTTTTAATTGTGAAAAATTAGTCATCTATTAACTTTAATGGATTAATTCTATTTCTTTTATCATGATTTATTACTACCAAACAGAGATGATTATACTTTATTATATATGATAAATATTGCTGCAGTAAAAAACGTCTATACCAATGTAAATGTATTAGTTTAGATCATTGAGATATATACTGTCATGAGTGTGGTTAGCCGGCCAATAGTTACAACTATTTTGGTAATCAACAATATCTGAAATGACCCTAAAAGATGGCAGAAACCAGACTCGGTGCCACCCAAGGTACAAGATGCTGCAAAGCTCCAGATCCTCATAACCTCACCAACCTTGTTTCATAATTAGTTTTTCTGGTCCCCCCAGCCCCCTTGTGCAAACATCAAACTCACGACTACATGTGTGCTGTGCAAGCCCTCTGCCACTGGCTATACCCCTAGTCCAATTTGATTTAAGTGTTGTAATTAATATTAATTTGATGGTTGAATATTTTCCTATGTTTATTTTTTCTGCCTTTTGTGTATATCATGTTTGCATTTTCCACATTTATGAATTTCAGACATAAGACTTAATTTAAAAGGCTATTGACTTTTCCTTTCTATGTTTTTCCACTTTAGATTTTACTATAGGGTCTTTTTTAAATTTTATTCCATAAAAGTTTGTAATTGCATGTGTGTGTCTATTTTGTCTTTTCTATGAGCTTCTATTGTTTCAATTGTTTAAAAAAATGTTTTGTGTTTAGTGGTGATTTGAAGGAATGCTGATCTCTTCAGTCTATCTTGAATTTTCATGCTAGGGAGCAGAGTTATGTTTTCTTCAGGACTTTCAATTTTGTTCCAATACTTCAGAGGTTATACCCTAAAGGATCACTTACATCTTAGAAAAGCCTGCGTCCCTTTTAGCTAAATTTTCAATTTTATTTAAAATCCTTGTGTGTGTGTGCGCGCGTGTACACGCGCACGTGTTTCTTCACGGGCTGGGATTAAAGGCATGTACTACCATGCCAGGCAATTGTTGGAGTTAACAAAAGCTGGCAAACCCATATT
The DNA here is from genome assembly GCA_028551405.1 of Uromys caudimaculatus. Lineage (NCBI taxonomy): Eukaryota > Metazoa > Chordata > Mammalia > Rodentia > Muridae > Uromys > Uromys caudimaculatus. The sequence continues at coordinate 51,390,488 of CM052702.1, forward strand.
CTAAAGCTGCCATTATCAGCAACAAGAATGCATATTTATGGATTAGATTAAGCTCGTCGGAGAATGACCTCTCACTACACAGCTTTCCTGATATGCTTGCGGACTGCTATTTTTCACTATAAATAATTTAAAGGTACTGTGACTTAGTTTATAAGTCATAGTCATTGGTATAGGTAATCCTGAAAAGGATTCCAGATTCTGGGAATACAGCCTAGCATGCATGACACCTGGGTCCTATACCTGGCATCCCACCTTCTCACCCCACTCCCAAGTATCTAATCTACTTCTCAGACTAGCAGCTACATTTCTATTCCTTGATGCCATTTCTAAAGCATGATTGACTTGGACTACAAACCAACTGAGCTGAGGCTACTATTTTCCCTATGTTTCAAAAAGAGCTATCTAGTGGCTTGGAAATTGTAACATATGGTAGGGAACAGACACGCTCCATTAACATAGAATCATAACAAAATGTTGTTACTAATCTATGTACCTTTGGATCATATTGCTGTTATCAGTTTAATTTAAATATGGTCACTTGTTCCTCAAGCTAAGATGAACATGGAAGGTAGTTTAAAACTATGTCAAGGGGCTGGAGTGATACCCTCGTAATTGACCTGAGTTCAATTGTTGGATCTAATGTAAAAGAACTGGGTGTGGTGGTGCAATGCTTGTAATCCCAGAGTGGAGAAGCTGGAGACAGGAGAGTCTCTGGAGCTCATCAAACAGTCAGCCTAATCTCAATAGCGACCCACAGTTCTCGGTGAGATGCTTTCTCTTAAAATACAAGGTAGATAGTTTCTGAGGAACAACACTCAGGGTGGACCGCTTGTTCTCACGTACATGTACACACTTGTACACTTGCTCATGCACGCGTGCACGCGCACAGACACACACACACATATGCATGCATACATACACCACACGCATGCATGCATACACACATACATGCATGCACACACACATACATACATGCATGCATGCATGCACACACACATATACACATACACACTTTTTAAATACATCTGTTTCTTTGCAATACATGATTCTGAAGAGATCTGGGCCTCTTGTTCCTTGACAGTTAATTTGTTAGTTATTGGTTTCTCCTCTTATGAAAATTGGATTGAGACCAGATGACATTAATAAGATTATTCTCAATAATTTGAGACACATGAGTATAAGAACCATAAAAATAACAAGAATTTAATATGATAGAAAGCAAGCTCAGTCTTTGTGGTCTTAAATCTTTCCATTCTTCTTACCAGGTTCATGTCCACAGGCAAGATTGTCTCTGTCATTTGTAAAGCTGAGATGAGGGCACCACCTCGGTGCTGATCAGATCACATCACAGGAGTTATGACAAAAGTTAGGAGCTGATTGCCCCACCCCCACCAATTCTTATTGTCACTCTAAGAAGTTGTATAGAACTATTGGTTAGTGAGAAATTGAAAGTTAATTGAAAGAAAAAAAAAAGCATTCTAACTTGGAAGTAATATAATCCATTTCCCCAAATATCTAACCAGATTGTTTTTGTTCTAAAACCAGAAACAAGTACTCAGTCCAAAGTTATTGCTACAACGCTTTATGTAGCTATGATATAGTTGAGCAATTAACTTATTCCAGGTACTCCAAAAAAGTTTCCTTGTTAAATATAAACAGTTAACCAAATATCCTTCAAATCCTTAGTCATAATTTTAAATTTTCCTACTTGAAAGTGTATGTGTCCAGAACTATAATGTCTGTCCTCAGGAGATCTGTTTGGTTTATGTTCACCTTTCTCACTAAAATTTCCTCTCAAAGTCAGATATGTCAGACTAGGATGAAAGGCTCTCTTTCAAGTGTTCTTTATGTCTCAGGTTGAGAAGTCTGTGGTATGCTCTGCACATGTGAGGAGGGACTTGGCATCTGCTCCTATCATTCCCTTTCTTGGCCAGGAATCCATAGATGTCCAGTTAATTTCAGAGCCGTGGTGACTGGATGTCAAGAAGTGAGGATGCAAGGACCTCAGTGTCCTTTTCACACTGGTCTCACAGATGCAGGGAGAGGAAGAGGCAAGGAAGTCAGTAGAGTGAACCCTTTACACATTTCATCTCTTTGGAGTCTCAGAATAAGCACAGATGGAAAGACACACAGGCTGAGGTGCTCATATTCACCTAACTAATAAGCGGTATGGTTACACTGTTCCCAGACCTGAACCCATACCCTGGGCTATTTGGCTCCCAAACTGTCTTTACTATTGTGAAACGGGTTTGACTCCACTGTTACAGGGATGGCATTATTTGTACAACCCAAATAGATATTTTAGGATGGAAAAGGAAGTACAGAGTCAGGGGTTCCTATTCCTTGTGGATCTCAAGTAAAGTATAGTATAAAAAGTTTTGCAGTGTGCCTTCGGATAGATGGGCACCTTGCCAGTAATGAAATCTGTGGATTCCCGCTCCCCAAGACTAGTTGGCAGCTTCTTTAAAAAAAAAAAAAAAAAACAATAAACTAGGAATAGTTAAGTGGTGTTCCTTGACTGGGTAAGGGTAGTAAGAGTTTATTTCATTGTTCCAGTATTTGGAGTCTCAGGCAGCTCATTATAGGGAGCAATCTGTGGAGTGGTAGATGCTAGCACATGGGCATGAGGTATTCCAAGGATAGCTTATACTGTACGAATTGACAATAGTCTAAGGGGCTTCAGAGAGCTAGTGACACATATGGGGATCAACAGTAGTGTTAAACTGACTCCGAAACAGAACAGAGCATGTTCCTTTCCATGCTGTACTATCCAACATTGCCGATCTCAGGCTACCAACAAGAATTAAGTGACTTGACGAGAGAGTTGTGTAACATTACTTGTCTAAAATCAACAAGTTCCAGCACTTCCTCGGCTACTAGTTTAATGATTCAGACATGAGGAGCTCTGAGTTGGATGTTACAGTGGGGGAACCTTCCTGGGATAAGACAGCTCTTGGCTTCTGATTCTCAAAAGCAAACCCAACTGATGTCACTATGTTTCATTTTGCTTGGAATCTGTATTTCTCATCATCCGTAACAGTAGCATTTCAGCATCCTGGGAAAGGACACCTCAGCCTGTATGTGCTCATTCCACCCAGTGGGGTTCTCTCCAACTGGGTATGGACGAGAGGACTCTTTCTGGGAGGATGTTGCTCCATCTGTTCAAAACTCTGCTTTTTCTGAACCTGAAATGCTGCAAACCTGTTGTATCAAGCCTGGTGGACGGGCCATTTGGTCCAGATTTAGCTGTTTTCACATGAACACTGAGGCTACTTTTTGGTAAGCTGCAGCATTGAGACAGAATTTCCCATTCAGACTTCTATCCCTAACATATTCAGGGATTTCTGGGTGCATCTTGGAGAGTCAGGGTCCATGCTGCTATGGAGTTATTTGTGCCCAGAGAGAGATTAAAGGATACTAAGCAAAGATAAATATATTTTTTGCTAATTGTTATAACAGGAAATTAACAATCTGTTAAAAGTCTGAATGCCACAGGTAAATGAAAGGAGTTTCTAATACTCCATGAGAATTGTTGTCTTCTTCCATATACACAACCTTGAGAAAGAAAGGCAAAGATGTACATTTTCTTAGTTTTAAGCGTTTAGTCTTCTCGACTGTGTTCTCTAAAACAAAGAAAAAAGCATTTATAAGAATCATTTCAATTTCTGATTTCCCTCCCTGCTCCCCACTTTGTTTGTAGTCATTGAGAGTTGAATTAATAACACTTCATGGATGATAGCAGCAGAGAGAAACACTTCCAGGTTAGTTGGATAGACAGCTGGGCATAGATCTTGAAAGAGAGAAGAAAGCTAAGTATGTTGAGGGGGGCCCTTAAATTAAACAAAACAAAACGACAAGCAAACACAAAACTCACGCAAACACGACCAATTTCTTGTGGATCTCCATTGCTTTGACCACATCACTGAACTCTTCAAAGGATATGCGGCCATCGCCGTCCTTATCCAGAACCAAGATGCTTTTGTCCACCAGCTGCTGCAGCTGCCAGTCCTTGAGGTTGTTTCCCACCATCATCTTAAGCACATAGAAGAGTTCCCCGTTGGAGATGAAGCCGTCATTATCAATGTCGTAGATTCTGAAGGCGAACCTCAGCTTCTGCTCTTCATCACCCTTGACGCTGAACTGGGAGGTGCCGGTGATGAACTCCTGGAAGTCCACTTCCCCGTCGCCGTCTGTGTCAAAGATGTCGATCACTCGACCCACCAGCGGATTCTGCTGCAGCTCAGGCAGCGACATGAACTCTTCTATGCTCAGGGAGCCCGATTTGTCCAAGTCCATCTTCTTGAAGCTTTTGCCCAGCCTTTTGATCTCTTCGTGGTCGAAGTTGTTGCACAACTCAGATTGGTAGCTGGCCTCATTTCCCATGGCGAGGCAGTAGAGCTGGCAAAGGCAGCGGAGGGAGACGATGGCAGGATAGACAGTGCTACCGTTGGCCTGTGCAGCACGCGGGAGCACGTGGGAGTCAGAGGTGGGCAGCAGGGAGGGAAGGTGAAACTCAGCCAGAACAGCAAGGCAGGAAGTAGAGGCTGGAGGAGATCGGAGGCCAAACTGGGGCTACTCAGGCCAGGGATAGCTACAGTGGGCTGTCCCCCGCTGTAATGCGGTTTTCCTTATAATTTCTACCTCTCTTGGAAATTATTTTCTCTTTCATCTCCATTTCCCAAGAAATGTGAGCCCCAAGGGAATTAGGGACATATCTAGATAATTCACATAGCTTGACAGACATTATATACATAACAGATATATGTTAAATGACTGGGTGAAGGTAGCACTAGACTGCTGCTTTCTTTGCGGGCCTGATGTAACTGCCAGATAAAATGATAGTCTAAGCACTGATATAGGGTGTATTGCCCATAATTCTCCCCAGGAGAAGCCAGATTGACATTCATCTGGACCGGAGGGTTCAGGAGATTCTTAAGAAAACAGAATTTCTTACTCAGGTATACAGACATCAATATACTCTTGAGAAATTAAAAAAAAAACCTTATTAATTCAGAGCACTTTCAAAAAATAATAATCAGGGTTCCCTAGAACTTGGCCTCTGTTGCTCTGTGATTCATCTCCTTGACTGTGGTCTGTCTGGTGCTTGGGGCTGGCTGTCCCACAGAGCATGTAGAGATCTTCTGTAGAGTATCCTGGGAAGGTCTGTGTGTGCAGCTTACATTATTTACATCCTCCTCTTTAATCTTGCTTTTCTTTGGAGTAGCAACTCCAGTTCTCAAAAATGTATAAAAAATACATGTCCAGGAACAATCCAGTTTGAAGGGACTTGGAAGAACTTCAGGGGGCTAAATCAAAACGAGGGAGGCAAACACCCACTCACTTCCAAAAAACCAAGGACATTTCATGTCTTATATTCTTTAGTTTAGATGGAGCTCAGCTGAGAGGTTACCATGTGAAATTGCTGCAACTGAGCCACTGGACATTTTACCGTTAGGTTAGGCCATTTGAAATTTTCTCTGTAAAAAGATAATAATTGTGGTGATTTGAATAACGGTGTTGAGCTCCCCCCAACCCCCTAGGCTTTGACATTTGGATTCTTGGTCCCTAGTTGGTAGCATTGTCATGGTGGCCCCATGGCCACCTTACTTGCTCCACTCTCAGTTCCTGTGCCACATCAAAGGCAGGTATGAGTCCCTGAGGGGAAGTCTTAGGAAAGGGTATAGATCTGGTTGCTAAGACACAGAGGTAAAGGTAAAAGCTGGGGGACAGGTGAGCTACACCTAGAGCTGGTAGCCTCTCAGAACACATGGCTACATGGGCCTGCCCCTCCCATTTAAGCCGCCTTCTAGGGGTGGGGAGAACAAAGGGTGTTGGACATTGAGGGGTGCAGGGTAGGAAGGCCTTCTGATGGTCAGGAAGCAGAATCTAGGGCAAAAGCTATCCCATTTTCAGTTCCAGATCCTGGAGAGGGGGAAGCTACAAATGAAGACATCAGTTTTGCTGAGTACCACCTGTATCCTCTCACTCGACCAGAAAGGATGGACAATAATATTGTCTGCTCAGGACCAGGCAGCTGATTGAGAATCATGATGAGACACAAGGCAGAGCAGACTTGGTCTTCCGTGAGGGACCTGGACAAGTCTGGTAGTCTGAATGAGAATGACTCCCAAAGGTCCGTATGTTTGAATACTTGGCCTGGCCTCCTATAGACATGTATGTTTGAATTCTTGGTCCCCAGTTTGGTGGAACTGTTTGATTAGGAGGAGTGGCCTTGTTGGAAGAGGTGTCACTGGGAGCAAGCTTGAGGTTTCAAAAGCCTCATGCCATTTGCAGTGTGCTGTCTGTCTCCTGCTTGTGGATCAAGATGGGAGTTCTCAACTGGTCCTGCTGCCTGTGATCTTGGCTCCATCATGAACTCTAAGCTTCTGATAATGTAAGCCCAATTCAATGTGTTCTTTCATAAATTGCCTTGGGCACGGTGTTTTGTTACATCAATAGGAAAGTAACTAAGATAACAGGATTGGCTGGGCAGTGGTGGCGCACGCCTTTAATCCCAGCACTTGGGAGGCAGAGACAGGCGGATTTCTGAGTTCGAGGCCAGCCTGGTCTACAGAGTGAGTTCCAGGACAGCCAGGGCTACACAGAGAAACCCTGTCTCGAAAAACAAAAACAAAAAAAACAAAAGCAACAACAACAACAACAAAAAAACCAAACAGGATTGGGGTAGGGACTTTCTGTCACTAACAGTGGCAAACAACTGGCTCTTATCACTCTTTGGGTATGGCTCTTTAGCTCATTCACGACAGAGTAAGGAGTCCAGGACAGACATACCTCTGCCAAGCAAGACAGTCCTAAGGAGTCAAGGCAGTTTCGTTTTGTTAAAAAATGATTGTATTTCATCATCAAAAGCTGGGTGTGAACTAGAATAAGTTGGAAAAAAAAAAAAGACAGAAAAGGAGGAGGAATGGAGGGAAGGCCAGGGCGACTTCGTGGACGTTGGCTACATTCTGCTGCTACCTACTGCTCTAAGGACTTCCCATCATTAGCTTGGCCCTTCAGTTCAGCCTCCGAGGACTCTCATTTCAGGCTTGTGGACCTCAACAACAGTCATCAGGCACTCACAGCTTCCTTACAGCCCTTTCCTTTGGAGTTCTTTGATGTTTATTGCTGGAAAGGAGCCATCAGTCAGTTGTAATCTGTGTGGGTTACCAGGAGGCAGAAACAATGCCTGTAATCCTAAATCCAGGAAGGCAGAGACAAGAGGGTTCCTGAGGTCTGCTTGCCAGCCAGCCTAACCTACTAGGTGAGTTCCAGGCCAGTGATAGATGCTGTGCCAGAAAACTAAGGTGAATGGATGCCTAAGAAATGACACCGCAGGTTGACTTCTGGCCTCCAGCCATATGCGTACATGTATCCACCACCTGACCACTCAGACACATGAACATACCCACTGCGTGTGATTATTGTGATGTGAAGATTAGGGGGCATACGGGGAAATGCTTTATGAGGAGAAATGCAATCGCAAGAATTAGCTGATTAAATGATTGGACAGACACTGTTGGGGAGTTGGGGACACCTCATTTAAATGCATACAGAAGGATTCCTTTTGGTCCCTGCATTGTAGAGAATTCAACACCGTGTTGAAAGCTGGGGTAGTCAGTCAATGTGAGGTTGGGTTCCCTGTTGCTCTACATTTCATGAACTTTGTAGTTTGGCACCATAATGGGACTTCGGCCATGGCTTGCATTTTCTCTAGCCATTCGTCATTCTTAGTCATTTCCATGGAGTGCACCACTTGTTCCTTGTTCTGCATATCACCGAGGAGGGTGTAGACTGTAGTAAATTAAAAGGCTTGATTGATCGATTTGGAAGAAACCAGAAACCCTATGGCACTTCTGTTTCAACAAGGCATTTCTCCTTAGTTTCATTTCTCCTCAAGGATTTTCAGACTAAGAGCCATGAGATAGTTACGTGCATAAATAACTGAGAAAAAATTGGAAGCAATGAAGCATGTGCTTTGTCTTCCATGCCCTTCTGCATGTCAGTCAGGACAACAGGCATCCAAAGCAAGATGACACATGCTAACAGATTCCTAGACACTTTGCAGGGAGTCCTAAGCCTCTCTCAGAAGCGCTTCTTCTGGTGCTATCCAGAGTCACACTTAACAGATCACTATGACTGTTGTGAGCCACAGTGTTGTGTGTGAGAAATTGCAGCTTAAGTTGTAGCTCAGGCCATGAGCTCAGACTGTTTCTAAGTATCAGGTTCTCATCAGCAAAGCAGGAAAGAAACAGTGAAACCAGAGCTTTGTTGAAGGTCATTGGTATATAAAGAATACCTTCCAAAGGGAAATTATTTAAAACACATCTAAAATGGCTGCAGCATACCATGGGCACTTGGTGTATTTGTCTATCTTGTCTCTTTCTTATTTTTTTTTAATTATAATTTTCCTTCCTTCCTTCCTCCCTCCCTTTCTTTCTTTCCTTTATGCTTCCTTTCTTTCTATTGCATTGTGGGTGCTGGGAATGGGACCTGGGTCCTCTGGAAGAGCAGCTAGTGCTCCTAACCACTGAGCCATCTCTCTACCCCTATTTATTTATTTGTTTGTTTGTTTATTTATTTGCTCTGACTAATGCCTTTAATTTTATTTGAATGTCAAGCTTAAATCCATTCAACAGATTATACTGAACACATCCTACATGCTGGCTGTGTGACACATAATGGGCTTTCTGTAGTTAAGATGGCACAGACCTTGGAGTAACTGAGTACTACCACTGAGAAATCTAGTTTAATGAGCATGATTTAAGGGTGTAAGGCTATTTGCTTAGTCTTTTATATTTATCATGTATTTTTGTCAGGAGATGTCTAGGAAATGTTAAGACTAGCAGGTAGCCTTTCTGGAGGTGGCCCAACTCTTTTGCATGGCCTCAGATGAGTGAGCTCTGAGAGATAAGGTCCCAAGAGACTTCAACTCAGGATTGCTTCTTGCAGCTGATATGCCTTTCCTGTCACTATCACAGAGAATAGCAATTCCTGGGCATCAGTCCACGCTATTGGGCAGATTTCCTGTAGATCAACATAAAGATGAACTTTCATGAATTAATGGTGTTTAGATGAATTAATGATTTTATAGAGTTCCTGATTTGATTTGAATAATCCTAGGAAGAAAGTTTAAGAAGTGGTTTTGGTTGTTTTGCTAGAAAGATATAATAAAGTTAGAATCAAGAATAGAATGTGCCCACTCCTCATAAATAGTAAGTAAAGGCTGTATAATAAGAAGTACAATGAGCTTTCATAGTTATACTAAAAAGAGAAATAGGCTTGGGACAAATTTGTGATCAAGGAATAATATTCATTCTAGGTCCGATCCAATGATGAAGTCACAAGGCAAGTCATAGGTGTGTTCTATGATAAGACAAAGCCATATGAAACTATTGCTTTGAACTTATAATGAGCTTGCAGAATGAAACGCTACTTTGAACATAATATCAACATGCTTTTGTTACTCCCATTTTTGTGTAACATTTTATCTATGAGGTAGTTTTCTAAGAACTTTTGTATATAAAAAGGCTAGAGAAAAGAAATAAAGGTGATTAGCTTTGAGGCTTTGATGATGGCTTGGGGGAACTCTGCTCCATCCATCCTTCCAAATGTATGTATGTCTGTTTATATGTACATGTGTAGGTGTAAGTCTATGCATGAATATTTGTGGAGTTTATTGAGACAGGTGGCTGGGCCTGGCTGAAGTATGCATATGTGTGAATGTGTGTGTGTGTCTATGCATGCTTGCCCATGTAAAGGATTTTAATTCTTTTTCTTTCCTTCCTCTCTGGTTCACAAAGAGTTAACCAGCCTGGACAGTGAGGGGCTCTGGGCTATCTGGTCAGAGAGGGGAGCAGTAAATCCTTTACCTACCTCCCCACTGTTAAGCAACTGGTGTTAAATTGTATGAAGCCATTCAGCTTCTGGTCCCAGAATGATGAAGAATCAAGGAGAGTAAATATTATTAATACTAAGCAACTTTTACTTTTGCAAAACCAAATTTGCCCCCCCCCAACACCTCATCCCCTCAGCTGTATTTCAGAGAGACCTGCTCAGGCAGGCTCCCAGGCATATATTCAAGAGGATTAGAAATCATATGCTTGGATTTCTTTTGTCATTCTGGGAAAGTTTTTAATATAAGTTCTGACTTGTATAGTTTTAAATTAAAGTTTTTGCTTTTTAACAGTTCTTTGACTTCTGGCAGAATTAAGTATCTGATTCATGGTTCCTTTGGAAAGTGAGATGATGATTGCTGACTCATAGACTCATTCCCCAGATTAATGAAGAGAGGACACGAAGAGGAGGCTCAATGCCTAGCACAGAATTGGTAGAAGTGATAATTTCTGCCTACAGTAGACTTGCCTGAATATTCTAATAAACTATCAGAAAACTGATGACTAGTTGAATATATGTGTGTTTCTATGGATGCAAGTATTTCCTGAGCAGCTAATGGGTGAGACAAATGAAACAGTTGCCTAAAGCAGATGTGGAAGGTGGATATCAAGAAAATGATCACATTCTGAAATACAAAGGAGCCTCTATACTACGTATTATAGATGAGAGATATCTAGTACCCAAAGAGTCCATTCAAAAGGAAAGTTTTATCGGGAAAGTGATGCTAGAGTGGAAATCTCAAGGAGTAGAAGAGGTTAAGTAGATATTCTTGGAATAGGTGGGCATTCCAAACAGAAGAAACCCCACATGCAAAGGCACTGGAGCAAGGGGATCAAGCAGATAGTGGGGACCTAAAGAAGACCTGTATGTCTAGAGCGGGGAAGTGATGGGACAGCAATGACATCAGGGGGACTGGAAAGAAGCCCCACCATACCCCAGGCATTGAAGAAAAGGAAATGCTTATTCAGTTATTTCTTAAAGGCACATCTGTCACGTTTCAATGTACAAAGCACTGAAAGGCATCCAGAGGCCATTCCTGTTCAGAAAGATTATAGACCCCTAAATGAATTAAAACATAAGAGAGTTGTAGCAAATTGAAAGAGAAAATATAAAATGAAAGATACTATTAAATGAGTGTTCTTTTTCTGGTAATAAACAGGCATTTTTCTTTTTTCTTTTTTCTTTTTGCAAGATATGCTCAATCCTGCTAGACACAAGGTAGACAAATGTCAGAGCTATAGACATGGGAAACTGGATGTCATCCAGGTGCCTTCTGGTGGGTTGGCTTTCAGTGCTGGAGCTGGGGTCCCAGATAAAGAAGCTGGCAGGACTATGCTCTTGCTGAAGCCTGCAGGGCCATTCTTCTCTGGGCCGTTCTACCTCAGAGGCCCAACTATTGAGACACAGTAGAAACTTCCAGATGTAGAGTCCAGTGTGAGGTCTGCTCATTGGGGACAGGGCTCTTAAAAGGGGACAGAGAGATCTCACTTTCTTTATCGTATTTGTATCTCAGCATGAAGCAAACAGACACATTCCCCATTGTAATGTGCCACCTTACCATAGACCCCAAAGCAGCAGGGATAACCTATGATGGACTAACCCCCCCACACCCAAACTTCAAGTTCAAGTAAAGTTTTCCCTTTAACAAGGTTACCTCAGGTGTCTTGTTACAGCCATGCAAAGCTGACAAGCTGACAAGTGGACTGGGCAAGCAGCTGCTTGAACCCAATCTCACCTCCTCACAGTCCATGCTTCCTGTGGGTATCTATTTCACATGGTAGTTGCCTTCTGATAAGGACACTAGTTGTACTGTGTTTGGGGCTCACCTCACTATACTGTAACTAAATATCAAGGACCACATCACACATGGGTTTGTATCCTATGTGCAAACCAGACCACATTCTGAGGTACTGTGGTTAGGCCCTCAGGAATGCAGCATCCTTTTGGGGAAAACAGTACACTCCGCAGCTCTAAGCCTGAATTCCAATTGTCTGGAAGGCAGAAGTCGGAGTAGTAGCGATGATGCTCCAGATGGGACGGCCCCGCCTCTTTGGCCGAGGGCTCTATGCTTAGATGTTGCAGGGAGACATCTTTGTTAAGGGCTTCAAGGTTCCTCCAAAGCGCTGTTTCCTTGTCTAATATATCCCCCAAATTCCACTTACTCACACTGCTCCCACGGGGAAGAAGTTCCCTAAGGACCCTAACAGGCTGATCCATTTTGCTGCTAGTCCATGCAGATCATGGATTTCTGAAAGGCAAACCCATGTTTTTTTTTCTGGTATTTTGTAACACCTCACTCTAGCCACTAGATGGCATTCGTTTCCCACCTCCACGCTCCGCTTTCTCCAAACTGGAATCTCCAGAACCTGGAGGCCAGGGCTGTCTGTACAGAAAGTAGATGAGGGGGGAGTCCTTATACGAGATGCCCCACAGGCTTCAGTGCATGGAAATCTGAAAAAGTGGAAGGAAGGCTGTCTTTCACAACAGCTTTAATCAGTTTAAGCACTGTTCAGATCTGCTAGTTGCATAGTAAATGACATTTCATAAATATTCATTAGTTCGAGGAATTTAGGAGAAAAGCAGGAACTACTAACAGTATGTGGTCTTGGGTGTAATTTATGCCTGAGCCTCTCTGGAATGCAAAAGAGGAGACCCTTATTCCACCAGATCTGTTTATTCGCTCATTAGTGAGGTGAAGACGACACTTGCTGGATTGCCTTTCCTTGTATCAGAATCCAAACTACACTAACCAGAAAGCATCGGGGAGCAGCCCTGTCTTTCTGCTGATGTGGGATGAGGGGAAGAAAACCCTGAACTGTGGGCCGAAGGCTTTCCCCCAGAGCAGTGTAGGCAATAGTTGTTATTGTTTTTCTAGAAGTGTAGAAAGCACCATAGTGTAAAGGCTTGTTCAGGCAGCACACAGCCAGGTGGAATGTTCAGAGTCAGGGATTTCGCTCCCCACCATTAAAAGCCTTCAGTTTCACGTGGAAGCAACAGGTAGCCGGCTCTGGGACTGTAAGACGTTGGTGACCTATGTTTGTTCCTATCTGGAGGAGTGAGAATGACTCCTAGGGTTAGGAGAAGACAAATGCAGCATCTTATGGAAAGTGGTCTGTTGTTTACCAAGCTGCTTATTATTATTGTTATTATTATTACTATTATTATTATTATTATTATAATTTGTAGACAGGCTCTTTCTGTGTAGCCTAGACTGGCTTCAAACTCAGGATGCCCTGACTCAGTTCCTAACTCTTAGGATTACAGGCCTCTCCTACCATCACGCTTGGTTTGGGCATAGGTCTTACTCTGGGAAAGAAGAACATTGATAAGGCCACACATTTCCACAAACAGTTTCATTAAATAGACCACACACTACGAGGCAAGCCCCGTTATATCCCTGGCTTTGAGGGGGAGAGTCCGAGTTTTAAGTTTTAATTGAATCCATTGCTTAGATTTATTTATCTACCTGTGGTTGTGCATGTGGAACGCACACATGCAGAAGCGTACACAAGGAGGTCAGAGGGCAACCCGTGGGAGTCTGTTCTCTCCCTCCACCACGCAGTCCAGGGGTGGGACTGGGGCCATCAAGTTTGGCAGCTGTCAGGGACAAATGGCTATCTGTGGTGCCAGTTAGCATAGCAAAGTGCATGCAGACCTCAGGCTTACTCAGTTTTCAACTGCCGTGGCTCTTCTCAGCCCTGCTCACCCCTGCTCCAAACCTCTCCATCTCTTTGGCCTCATCCCTTCCCGAGCTTCTCATTCCCATGTAACTCTGCCTTTGACCATGTACTCTCTTTTGGCTTCCTCTCTTAGACTCTTCTTTCTTGCTTCTCTCTCTTGGTCCTATCTATCTATCTATCTATCTATCTATCTATCTATCTATCTATCTATCTATCTATCTATCTATCTATCCATCCATCCATCCATCCATCCATCCATCCATCTATCCATCCATGTCCTCTCATGGCCCAGTACAGTCTGCTGGCCATGTTTACTTTGCTGCTTTCGCTCTCTGATCTGGACTCTTGCAGATGGCTCTGGCTATATTCTGTCTTATAGCTACAATGAAAACCTTCCCCTCAACGTACCTTGGAGCAGTTGTGTCCTCAGTTTATATATCTGGTGCCCAAACCCAGTTCATACAGCAGCAGGTGCTGTAACACACTGAGCAATCATGATGGCTCCCAGACCTGACATTTTATAAGTTGTCTGGCTTACTTAAGCACACAGTGGTAAGCTGGGAGTCCACCCTGGTGTAGTAGTCCCTTTTAGAGCTGAACTTCTTTGTTATTCCAGAGTGTGTTCTGTATGAAGTCTACAACGATGGATGTTCCTGCCTTAAGGAGGTAACAAGGAATCCACAAAGCAGAATATAGGAAAAGTTAAAGACCTGTAATTTGCTTGTGAGTTTAGCTGTGTCTGTCTACCACGTGGACTGGGGAAAGGGTCCCCCTGTAGTTTTAGAATCCTTAAGACATACCTAACTGAGTGATATATTTTGGGGGTAGGTATACTTTTATTTTGTTCCTCCAATGTCTCACTTCTACCTTGTCTGGGTAGTTTTTAATCCCTGTTGGTATCACCTCCTCTGAGAAGGCAGCTTTGATTCTTTCTTGATCTTCTGTGACTTGTGACCTTATTTTTGTCACTGTGTCACTGTTCCCACATGTCTTCCTCAGCCCCTGTGGCCATGCGGGAGACAGAATTTGTTCATATTCTCTCTCTCTCTCTCTCTCTCTCTCTCTCTCTCTCTCTCTCTCTCTCTCTCCTTCCCTCTCTCTTGCTCTTTCACTCTCTTTGATCTCTGTACTCATTTCTATTCTGTACTGACTGCACCCACAGAGCCCGGCACACAGGGGTTCAACGTGTGTGTGTTGATGGACAGACAGACTAGAGGGTGCATGAGTGAATGCCTGGGTTTGTTTCAGAAGCCGAGCAGGTGAAGGTGAAGCTTCTCTCAGACTGCTTTCTCCCACCGGGTTCAACTTCTTATTACGAAAGGACACAAGTACAGCTTTGTGCTTCTTTAGGATCCCAGAAAGTACTATCTGGCTAGGTTCCACCTGACCTTATGCTTGGCTTAAATATTAAACCTAATTGCTTAGGCTATTACAAAGGATGTACTTAGCTGGCAAGGTGGCTCCCTACATGCTCAGGTTTTCAATTTACAGTAATCTGCAGTCATTAGCTCTCTGCCTCACTATAACTTTCAACAGGTTGAATGGCAGACAGATATTTTAAATTGGAATGGGAAAGGGGAGAGATGAAAGAGGCAGAAGGGTGGTGAAATGTGACCTCCCTGTCAAGAACAGAAGACGCCGCCCTAAAATCCACCTCTCCCACCATTGTCTCAGCCATTTCATGTGAAACATTAGCTGACAAAGACGCTTTGAGATGTGACTTGTGGCATCTCCTTTGATTTTCAATGTATAGTTGGCTGTGTTGGTTCCTTTTCTCCTTGCTGTGATCAAGTGACTGGCAAGAAGCAACTTAATGCAGAAAGGGTTTATTCTGCCTCGCAGTTGGAAGGATGCAGTCCGTTATGGCGGAGAAGGCCTGGTGGCCGAGGGCAGAGGCAGCTGTTCCACATGTGCAGTCAGGAAATAGAGGCAGTCAGAAAATGGGGCCAGAGCACAGAATCTCAAGGCCTGTTCCTAGGAGCTTGTTTCTTCCACGAAAGCGCTACAACTTCAGGGTTTTATAACTTTCCAAAATAGTATCACCAGCTGGAGACCCAGTGACAAATACAAGAGCTCACAGGGGGCACTTCCCATTCAAACCGTAACATTGTACCATCCACTAACTCTTCTTTCCCTTTCCAAAAGCTAACAGAAGGACAATGGGTCTGCTGTGGGGAAACTAGACCTTCGTTTTGTTTCCTTCAGTGAGCAAATAGTAATATGTTAGTGGTTATTAGCATAAACAAATGTACAGCTTGTGGCTTTGGGACGTTAGTCTGGCTCATGGACAGAAAGGCTAGAGGCTAGCAGTCTTAGTATCATCCCTGGGTTCCTGCTTCCTCAGTCTTTAGGTAGTTAGGCCAGAATTCCTCTAACAATTCTCATAGGAAACTACTGCTTTCTTTTGTTTTTGTTTTTTGTTGGTTTACTTTTTGACACACTATATGGATCTTTTATTTAAGATGAGGAAATCAGTTCAGAGAAGTTGCCAATGTCACATAACTGGCTCATGGCAGAATCCAGACAAGGCTATAAGTACTGTCCATATTTGGCAACTTCTTCGTGTCATGATGTTCACGGACATCATCTCTTTCATCCAGCTGGAGACACAAAATAACATCTGTATTTTCAGAGGGAAGCAACTCAGGGAGGTTAAGTAATTTGTGTTTGTGACATCTTAAGGCACCTTTTTTTTTTTTTTTTTTTTGATATGGCTATTTCAATACCATGCTTATTTTTACTTTTGTACACACCCATACAGTGATCCTAAATAAAAAGCTTCAGGTTTTAAAATTCCCTCCTAACAAACGTAACAGACTGTCACTTCATCCCTGCCTTGAAGACCCATCCCACAGAGGACATCATCCGAGGCTTGGGAGGATCAAGGCCAGGGAAGGACAAAAGGCTGAAAAACCAGGTTAGGGCTAGTGGTCAGGAAGCTGTGCCTTGAGAGATGGAGGAAGGTCAGGCGGGCAGAGATTCTAGTTGAGTACTTTGCTTGATAACAGGAAGTTAGAAGGATAGGGAGGTGGGGGTCGGGGAGCTGGAAGGCATAATCAAAATACATTGTATGAAAACAATTTAAACAATAAAAGAAAAACAAATGGATGAAATTAAAATAGAAACACTGAGAAGTTTAGTAACTTACTTTTGTAATATTGTATAATATCCATATTTTCCCCAACCCCAGGATAGAACTCCTTTCTCTACAATGTTGAGACTCTTGCTTGCTAACTTCTGTTTCCTTTAGCCCTCAGTAGCAATCCTTGTATTCAGTCAGATGCCCTTGTAGCAACAAGATTAACATTAGCCTGAAGCCTGGGATAGGTGGAGTATATTTCCCAAGCATTTAGGGCTGCCCCTCACAGTAGCAGTAGAACTAGGGTGATCTTCAGTGAATGTGGTTTGTATGTCTCTCTCCTTCCTGACTAAGGATGGTTGGATCTCTCAGCCTACAGGCTGAACCTGTCTGAAGGTCTGCACTGCTGATGTTCAGATGGCCAGGCCATGTATGTTTCACTTGCCTCGTTCCCTTCGTTCTGCCACAAAGGGGTGTGATAGATGACCTTCCCTCTTCCAGATTCATTTACACCTTTTTTTTTCATCCTGATTTGTGTCCTGAGAATTGACTTCCAGGGACCATGTAGATGGATTCCTTACCCTAAGATCTGAGAGTTGGGAGGCAGGCAGGGAGACAGAAAAAGGGGTGTTTGTTCCCCAGCTCTCTTATAGTGAGGCTAAGGGGACGGGTGATCCCCCAACTAAATGACCATCTCCTCCTTCTTCTTTGTGGTATGGGGGATTAGGCCTAGGGACTTGGGAATTTTGGCAAGGTCTCCACTAAATTGATATCAAATGCCTCCAAGTAAATGGCTAATTTCTTAGACAGCCCCACCCTCTTACCTGCTAGGTTCTGAGAATGGCTCTCCCCATTTTCTCCCTACAGCTGGCAATGGTAATGGTGGCCTCTCTGTATCTAATCTTAGAATTGTGCTGACTTCTTTAAACAATGTGGTCTTAAACAATTTTCATAAAACTCCTCTGAGGTCTCTGAGGATGCTTTCTGCTCTCTGCCAAGACCACTATTTCTTCTTCCTTTCAGCCTCTTATAGTTAAAAGGTGCAATTATTCAAAACATTATTTAGAGGAGACTTGCAAAGAGGGATCTCGTCATCCATCTTAATAATGCCTTGGTGAATTTGGGGAGCTTGTTAAACTGTAATCTGCTGCCTTCCTTTTCTGGTTCATAAAAGAAGTTTCATAGGACTTCTTAAATTCACTCAGGGACCTAAAAAATTGTATTGTTCTCCGCTGAGCCAAAGGAAAATGAAGGGAGTTTATACCCTGCCATATGCTTTCCCCAGTAGAGCCGATCAGCAATGAGTCCACTGTGGGGCAGAACACAGTTGGGCTGTGAAGATTGTCGGGACACATCTGAGGTCAATTTAAAATTGTCCTCTGAAAGTTGTCAAAGTCTGACCTGGAGAGCCAGACTTGTAACATCCTGGGTGACTCTAGGGAAGAGATAAAACCTTGCTTTTTTTTTTTTTTTTTTCAAAATGAATTTGTCTTCCAGAGACATTATAGCTCAACAGCTCTGGGTTTATGAAGAGATGGGAGGTGAATAGATCAAGGTTTCCACTAGAGGCCAAATGTGAATATCCAACTGCCAGAAATGGAGGGCCAAAAGGATCTTTCACGATTTCGTACCAGGTGGCCACATAAATCATCGTCCTAAGGCAGACAGTTTTCAGATGGAAAGAATACGTTTGACTACTTTGAGGGAAGAGGCATTGACTGAGACTGTACTTGGAACAATAGAGTGTGAGGCAGAAATCAACTGAGGAATGTTTTCCTTCAAAGTCAAAAGCCCTTTTAGAAAAGTGCATATGTACTGTGATGTTGTGTCCTGTGCCCCGTCCTGGGATGCTGCTGGGAGAGGTGGAAGGAAAAGGCCCATGTTCCTTAAACTGTTCTTCCATCATGACGCAGTAGAACCACCCGAGAATGGAAGCTGAGCTGACGGAACGAAGTGACTTTCCTGTGATCCCGTTTCTCTGCATAAACACACTGTTGCAGTGCAGAGCATTCAGTACAAAGAGTAGATCCAAGAAGTACTAATAGCCAATTTTCTTCTACTCGTATTTTTCTGGGAAAACATTGCAAAACAGGACAAAGGAGCAAACACAAGAGTCTGAGAACCCTGTGTCGGTGAAGTGAGCAAAGGGAACCCCAGCAAGCCAGGGACCTTTACAGGGGAGATCTAGTGTAGCCAAAGAGCCGAGGACTGCTTGTGCTTGGTAACATAGTATCTGTGGGTTATGCAAGGGTGATGGTCCTAACAGTCTGTTTTAGGTTCTTCAAGACCAATGTTAGTCTGTGCCCAAGGGTGGGATGCACTGCTGTTTAAGTGCACACGGTGAACGTCTTCTAGAACTGTTTGTAATTGCATAGACAAAGATATTTCATAGTGTAGACCACCATTCATTAGAACAGTGCTCCTCAGCCCTCCTAACGCTGCGACCTTTAATGCAGTTCCTCATGTTGTAGTGACCCCAGCCATAAAATTATTTTTGTTCCTACTTCATAATTAATTTTGCTACTGTTATGAACTGTAATGCAAACATCTGTGTTTTCCTATGGCCGTAGGTGACCCCTGTGAAAGGGTCATTTAATACCCAGATGGGTTTCGGCCAAGAAAATGAGAACCACTGCTTTCGAAGGAATGAGAGTGCTATGCGTATTCCTAATGCTCTCAGACACTGGTGTTGCCTTCCTTCTCTAAATATGATGTTATCAGAATTATCTCTTACTCCTATGTCTGAAGTCCTGGTTAAGGGCATATCTGTCTCCCATTCTTTTCATTCAACTTCCTTCTTCCTTCCAAATTCAGTCAACCTGGGAAGCGAGCCCACACTGTCTTAACAAACACAACTTGATCTGAGAACAGTTGCTACTCCAACACTTCCAACTGACTACATCAAAGATTTCCAAAGACCCTTTCTCCAATCTGGCTTGTTTTATATCTTGGTTAAAGGCTGTTGAGATGGCTTAGTAGGTCAAAAGTGCTGCTCTCACTCTTGATAACCTGTGTTAAATTACTGGAGCCCACACGGTGGGATGAGAGGGCAGACTCTAGCAAGCTGGTTTGTGACCTCCATATATACACCTTGCCATACATGATGAATGTGCATGTGTGCAAACACACACACACATACACACACACACACACACACACACACACACCCTAAAGTAAAGAAACAATTATAGAAAAACCCCCAAAATACTGTTGTTAAAGAAGTATTGGTGTATTTTGCATGTATTTATTATTTCTGTTTAGTTTTTGAAGTCTATCTTTGTATATACTATTCCTTTGACTTTGTTTAAAAATGTTGATAAATCTATATAGACCTGAAACACTTATGGTAAAAACTCATAATTTTTATTATTATGTCTGGATATATTCTTAGTATTTTATTTTTAGATGTATTTATTTTACCCACATGGGTATTTGCATGCATGTGTGTCTGTGCAATACATGCATGTATGGTGTCTTAGGAGGTAAGAAGAGAGTATCAGATTCCCTAGAATTAGAGCTGCATGGTTGTAAGACACTGTGTGGGTGCTGGGAACCAAACCCAGGTCCTCTGGAAGAACAGCAAAGTGCTCCTAACCACTGAGCCCTCTCTCCATCACCTGATCAATATTTTAGAGGCATGAATTGACTTGATTTTTACCATAATCTATGAAGCATGCATTACTTTCAGTCAGTTAACAAAAGAAGAGGAGGCTCAGAGTGGTCAAGGGCCATGCCCTGTATTTCACAGCTGGTAGAACTAGAATTCAAATCTAGGATGCTTCTAAAGATGATGCTCTCAACTACTTATGCTATGCAGGATATTAAACATTCATATGCAGGAGGGTGTCGACAGAAGCTGAGGTCACTGTGGCAGGGCCCTTACAGAAGAAAAACCTTTACTATTATTATTATTATTATTATTATTATTATTATTATTATTATTGCTATTATTATTGTTATTATCGTTATTATTATTATTATTATTATTATTATTATTATTATTATTATTATTGTAGTATAAATGGCTGGAGCTGGGTGAGATGAGAGAAGTAACTTTCCAGAGTCTCCAGGGTATGTGTAGAGGAGGCTGTTGGTTGTCAGCTCTATGTTCACACAGCTGCCTCCACTGTCTCACGGCAATCCCGTGTTCAGGTCTTCACCCTCCTCTATGTGCCTGTGTGCTGTAAGGTAAGTTGTATCATCACTGGCCCCAGAGTTCTGATTGGCCTAATCCATTATGCTGTTCACATTATCTCACCAATGACTGGTTTAGACACAGACACATACAATTTTCATCAACACACCATGAAGAAATTGCAGCTCTCTCCAAATGGTTTTCTAGGACTAATAGGATGTTCCCTCTGATTAGAGGAAGAACAGGATTTCTGTTACTTACCACTTACTGTATCAGGTTTCTTCTAGGTGCTTCCACAAATGATCTTTTACTCTCAGGAAAAAGAAATGACCGTTTTTTGTCAAACCCTTTCTCAGACAGAGAAACTCAGATTCAGGAGCAGTTAACCAGCTATGCTTGACAGATTCAGCATCCAAACCCAGAAATACATACTTTCAGACATATCGTGCTTTGTGCTAGATATCTTCACAGCAGAATATATTTAGCAGATTGTTTTGTGAATATATATTTGTCTCAGTCTTTGAAACTGCGTTCAAGTGGGGCTAGGCCGTGGGTCTGTAGAGCCACGTGTATCATGAGGCTTGGTTTGTCTGATAGCCCTCGGAGGGGTTCCTTTTGGTAATGCCTTACCGTCAAATTTGAATCATTTGGAGATCTTAATTTAAGTTAGTGGTAGACAAAAGAAACAGAGAACGCCAAATGATTATTATTTAGCTCAATTTAAGCAGCTCACTTGCTTTCTTTCCTGGCTGCATTGGCTGACTGGTGTAAGCCCAGGCTTACTTCCTTTAGGAGAAGCTACATTAATACTCGTCAATAGGGCTAGAAGGCCATCAATTATCCAGAGGAGAGATAGATTTTCATGTACAAAACACTGCTAACTCTGATCTTTTGAAAAGAAGAATTATTTAAAAAATGTAAAGTCAAACTTCCCTGTTCTGATTATGAAACTTCCCAATGCTGCCACCTCTTCGATCTCCCTCCCCCAGGCAAAGTCTTTCTATGTGTCCCAAACTGGTCTTGAGTTTGCAGTCCTCCTGCCTCAATGTTCCCAGCTCTGTGATTATAGCTCTGTACCCTCATGTCTGGCTTCAGCCATCTCCATTCATTTTCATCATAGGCCCAAGGAAGATCCTACATGAACTTCATCATTGAGGGTGTGACTGTTTTAGCTTAGCCTCTAGTTGGAGCTATTCTTTTTAAATCATTTCGTCCTCTTTATTGGTGATTTACCTAACAGCATACCTACCACTGATCTCTTCTTGTCTCACCTCATTTACCACCTGCTTATATTAGTGCTTCAGGAATGCTGTAAAGATGAACACAAATTGGATGACTTAAAGCAACAGGAATGTATCCTCTTGTAGTTTAGGAATCATTCCCCAAATAAACAGAAAAAAAGAGAAACAAACAAACAAAAAATTGAAATGCAGGTACCATTGGGATTGCCTCTGAGAAACAAACAAACAAACAAACAAACAAACAAACAAACAGAAGAGTCAATAAGAGAATAAGCTCACAGCTAGTATCTCTCATTTCAAATCCCAACAGAGACTGACCAATATAAATCAACCTGTTGGCTTGTGTCTATATCCCCCACCCTCTCCCCTTCCAGAAGGTAGACTTCTTTCCCTGTGAGCCTGTGCACTTGACCTCTTTATAAATGACACCAATCATTGGGTTTAGAGCCCCCTGTGGCCTCATCTTAATTACTCTTTCAAAGACTCTTTTTGCAAATGTGGTCAAAGCCTTAGGCTCTGAGTAGACATGAATTTGTGGGACACTGTTCAACGCAGTGCACTGTGAGTATCAGCCCTGCTTTAGTCTCTGACCTTTGCCCATGCTTAGTCTCTAGATTCTTGAAAATATTTTTTTTTTCATACAGTACTTTCTGATCATGGTTTCTCCTTCCCTAACACTTCCCAGATCCTCCCCACCTCCCCACCCATTCAACTCCATGCATTGTCTCTCGCTCTCTTTAGAAAACAAATAGGTAAAAAACCACCACCACCGATGGCGGCAACAACGATAACAACAACAACAACAACAACAACAACAACAACAACAGTATAGAGGAAACACACACTCATACATCCTAAAAACATAAAACTGCAAACCATTATATACAAGCAAAAGAACAGTAAGTTCTTCCCCATCTGGCTTAAACCTGTGCAAGCACTGTGCATGCTGCCACAGTCTCTGTGAGTTCCTATTGATCTGTATTTCTTTTCAGGTATGTTGTTCAGTTTTTATGATCTATCTACTTGACTTCTTGAGTGTCTATTTTATTTGGAGGCACTGAAAATATAAGACAGGTTGTTGTTGTTTTTTTTGCCCCTAGAGCTCTTATAGTTTAGTGAAGAGATACATTAAAAATACTCTGATTAAAATTATGTTTAAGGCAGTAATGTTTATATTATTACTGAATGCTATTAAATAATATGAAATATATGAGATCATAAAGGCAGGTTGATTAATATTGGTCAGTCTCTGTTGGGATTTGAAAAGAGAGATACTAGCTGTGAGTTTGTCTGTTGTTGACTCTCCTGTTTATTTATTTTTTATAGCATTGGGACCAAACCAAAGGCCTTGGACATGCTAGGAAGGTACTGTACCACTGAACTACATCTGTAGTTCCTTACCTGGGATTTTGTAATATGAAGGTATTAGCTGAGCAAATGTCAGTGAAGAAGAGCATTTGAGGAGGAAGGGACAATAGCAAGTCTAGGGGATCCAAGGCAGAGAAGCCATGGATTTGTCTTCATTCTAAGATAAACATGGCACAGCTGTGATGAACCAGAAAGTGGCCCAAGAGAGCACTGAGAAGTGATCAAGGCCAGGTATCACAGGGCATGTCGCCATTTCAGATTTTGGCCCAGTGAACATGGCTGTTAAAGAGAAGAATGAGTTACCATGTGGAAGTCAACTGAAAGAAGGCAGGTGTCTGTAGTGACCAGGTAAGGGGTGGCAGCTTGGACAGAGTGATGGCCCTGGAGCTGACAATGGATGGCTATAACTGAGACATACTGTGTAGAAGATATGGCTTGCTGGTGAATTGAAAAGGTGGACACGAGAGGTGTAAGCACCTATGGCATTCTGTGGAATGTGTGGGTAGGTGCACAGAAGTACCAACGCCAAGATGCAAAGCCCCAGAGGAAAAACATAGTGAAGAGGGAGCATTAAGGCTTAGACTTCTGAGAAGTGAAATTTGAGATGCCGGCAGGATATTCAAGAGGAGACATCAAACAGTCAGGCAGGGCTGCATTCTGTTGGGAATTCTTGCCAAATAGATGCTATTTGCACAATTATTGGCTTTAGATGTGTTTTCTTCTTCCTTTTTAATGTCAGGATGGCCTTGTACTTGTTTATTTGGCTCTTCCCTTTAGAGTATTTGGGCCATGGCACTGGTTACAGTTTTCAGTCTCCTATTTTAATCATCCAAATTGTGCAGTATTTTGCAAACTTCTTTTTAATTACACTGTAACAACACAACATTTCAACAGGAAGAAAAATTTGACTATTTGTGTGCTTTAGCCCAGGCACATAGTAACTCTGGCTGAACAATAAAAGTACTGATTGTTTTCTGTTCTGAAAAGTTATTATCCTATAATCTGACAATTACTAGTTAAGATATGGATAGATTTTAAACTGACAAAGGGCTTATGACTCGACACTCTTAGCAATGTTTTGAGTTAGACTCTAAGGCATGTTGTGAAATCCACATCAGAGCCATCAATTCAAGGTTAAAGCAAACACTGTTCATGTTAGTCCGAGATATTCATACTACAATTTGGAAACATTTCTGCCATACTTAACAGATTTCTCAGGATAGTTTGTAGAACAGAAGTGGAAATCTAGATTTTTTTGAATCTATCAGAATAAAATCACATTTAAATCTAGAACTTGTATTACTGAACAGTACTGTAGGAATGGACACTTTTCAAGCAAATCCAAGTGGTCATAGAGGATCGTGGTACACTGTTGATCAGAAGGTACAGCCGAAGGCATGTCCTTGTAGTTTTCAAGGGGAAGCTATACAAAGCATTATCAGCAGTCTTTCCTTACCTCCGTGACCGCAAAGCTTCTCTTTCCGCAGGGAACCACCTTGTACCACTTGTCATGAAGTACATCCATAAACCCGTGAGACTTGTATTGACTGATGAGCTCAGATATATTAGAGGTCAGCGGAGAGTTGGGAGGAAGACCAATGCCATATCCTAGAAGGAAATGCAACGCATGAGTTCTTCATACTGTTCTGAGAGGTGGCCACCATTCTTGTATGATATTGCCTCTGGATCTGGTAACAAGGGCATGGTGAGTCTGTATTACATTTCCCTCAAAGGGCTCCAGAGTGCCCTTGAGTCAGCTGCATCTCTGAGAAGATGCAATGAGTCTGCCCTTCTCTTCCATATGTTTTTTTTCTTTCTTTCTTTTTCTTTTTAGAAACAGTCTCTGAGTTGTTTTATTTTTTTTATTTTTTTATTTTTTTTAACCAGGCCTGGGATTCCCTAGCCATCTTTTCGAGTAAAACTGCATGTGATGGTTAATCTTAATTGTCAACTTGATTGGATTGTGTAGTGCCTAGAAGATTAGGAAAGTATACCACTGGGTATGCCTATGAAGGCATTTCTAGAGAGGATTAATTGATGGTGAAGTTATTTACTTCGGCTCATGGTTTCAGAGTTTTCAATCCATATACATAGGGAAATAAATAGAAAAAGAGTTTATTTTGACAGGCAAGAGACAGAAGGGCATACAAGAAAATCTAGAACTAACATAAATAGTCCCTATAGATACACATCTCAAAAATAAGCATACTATGAATTCATCAAGGGATTATTCATTGATTAGGTCAGAGCACCTTAGCAGCCAATCACATCTCCTGATCCCATAACTGGCAACCAAACCCCAACATAAGAACTGATAGGAAACATATATTCAAAGCATAATACCATATGGACATATAATCCACCATGAGAAGTAAAGGAGCCACAAGGACTTATAATAACAAACTTTAATTGTCAAAAAAGTGGTAATGTCGATCCCAACAGCGGGCGACTGAGGCAGGAAACTTTTGCCTGGGACACTAGGATACCATAGTCAAGCAGCTCCGGGAGAAAATTTCTCTCCCAGGAACATGGAAAAGCCCCAAGCGGGGGCAACACGAGCCCCAGAGCTCACTGACTCCGCCCCCTTTCCGCGGGCCACAGAGACTGACCAACAGCAACTTCCGGTGGCGGCCAGGAGCCTCAGCTTGGGTCACAGGGCTCCATAGCAAATTAGCGCTGGGACAAAGATCCCTCTCAGGAGCTCGGAAAAGCCTGGAGAGGGCCAAAGACACGCCCCACAGCTCACCAGGTACTGCCCCGAACCCGCGAGACACAGGGACCGAGGTAGGCGGGCTTAGAAACCCCCCTGGAAACTTTTGCCTGGGACACTAGGATACCATAGTCAAGCAGCTCCGGGAGAAAATTTCTCTCCCAGGAATGTGGAAAAGCCCCAAGCGGGGGCAAAACGAGTCCCAGCACTCACTGATTCCGCCCGCTTTCCACGGGCTGCAGAGATTGAGGGACAGCAACTTCCTGCGGCGGCCGGGAACCTCAGCTTGGGTCACAGGGCTCCATAGCAAATTAGCGCCGGGACAAAGATCCCTCTCAGGAGCTCGGAAAAGCCTGGAGAGGGCCAAAGACACGCCCCACAGCTCACCAGGAACTGCCAGAAACCGTGAGACATAGGCACTGAGGTCAGACCCGGTGCCACAGCTCTCCAAACCCAAACACCTCTCAGAGAGAGCTGGTCTTCAAGGAGTACTGACACAGAGACCTGCAGGAGGGGCAAGCCACAACCAGACAGAGTAAGATCAGCTAACAACAGAGTCAACAAGATGGCAAAAGGCAAGGGCAAGAACATAAAGAACAGAAACCAAGAGCACTCTGCAACATCAGAACCCAGCTCTCCTACCACAGCAAGTCCTGGATACCCCAACACACCAAAAAAGCAAGACTCAGATGTAAAATCATTTCTCATGAGGATGATAGAAGACTTTAAGAAAGAAATGAATAACACCCTTAAAGATATACAAGAGAACAGGGATAAACAACGAGAAGCCTTTCAAGAGGAAACTCAAAAATACATTGAAGAATTACAGGAAAACACAAACAAACAGGTAGAAGTGCAAGAAAACACAATCAAACAGACAAAGGAAATGCAAAAAACTATCCAGGAGATAAAAATAGAAATAGAAACAATAAAGAAATCACAAAGGGAGACAACCCTGGAGTTAGAAAACCTAGGAAAGAGATCAGGAACCATTGATGTAAGCATCACCAACAGAAT
>CM052702.1:51418114-51478255 GCA_028551405.1 Uromys caudimaculatus
AACAACCCAGATGTCCTTCATCAGAGGAATGGATACAGAAAATGTGGTACATTTACACAATGGAGTACTACTCACCTGCAAAAAACAATGACTTCATGAAATTTGCAGGCAAATGGATGGAACTTGAAAATATCATCCTGAGCGAGGTAACTCAGTCACAAAAGAAGGAACATGGTATGTACTCACTGATAAGCGGATATTAGCCCAAAAGTTCAGAATGTCCAAGTTTCACTTAACAGTAACCACTGGACTGAGAGTGAGGTACCAGTTGGAGGGGTTGGAGAAAGGTCTGAAGGAGCAGAGGGAATTGGTAGCCCCATGGAGGGAGCAAGAGCGTCAATGGGCCTGACCCTCCCCCTGGTCGTCCTGGAGTTCAGACCACCAACCAAATCATACACATCTATTGACCCAAGGTTTGGACTACATATGTGGCAGAGGACAACCTCGATGGCCATCAGGGAGAAAGGAGAGGCCCTTGGGCCTGAGGGTGCTAGCGGCCCCAGTAAAGGGGAATGTCAAGGTGGGAATATGGGAATGGGTTGGCAGGTAGGTGGGAGGAGGAATTCCCTCACAGAGGTGGGGAGGGGGAGGGGATAGGGGAGTTCCAAAGAGGAGACCCAGAAAACGGGAAACATTGGAAATGTAAATAAAGTATCAAAAATAAATAAAAAAAACCCATTGTATACTACATTAAAAAAAATATATGGCAAAATCCCCAAGTAAATGGCAATTATACAGAAAAAAAAAAAGTGGTAATGTCAAATGTTGGAGAGGATATGGAAAAATAAGAATGCATATTGATGTAACTAATTTGGAAAACAATTTTGAGACATTTTGTATAGTTGAACACTTATATTAAAACCCAAGAACATTTCCAAACAATTTCTCCACAAATACATCAGGAAATATGATTAATAAGACTGTTCATAACCACAAGACTTGGAAAGAACTCAAGTGATGTTTGACAAAGATCTTGAATAAATAAATTGTGGAATGGTTACATGATCAGGATATTACATAACTGAGATGTATGAGTTAGAAATAAATTGAGTGATATTTTTCAGCTCTTAGCAATATGCTATTGGGGGAAAACACCATTTTTCCAAACCTACAGGATGAATTTATTTTGTACATGTACACACACCCATAGTAAAATAATGCATGTGTTAAGAATACATATGGGGGTATGAAACTACATTTAGAAAAAAAAAATCAAGGATATGATAACTTCGAGATCCAAGATGGCAGTTATGCAAAGCATGAAGAAGCAGGAGAAGGGATAGAGGAAAAGAGCAAACATGAGTGTAATTGTCAGCATTTTATTTGTCAGTTTAGGCTGTGTGTTCTTACACTGTCCAGCTCTATGGCTTTCCAGACTGTTAACACACTGCTAATCTCTTTGAGGAGCCGTGTGAAAGAGGCTAATTAACTACATCTTGTTCTTAGTTATTAGATCTCACAGTCAAAAAAAAAAAAAACACGAAAGATTTTTCTATTTGCCCTCAAGATGATTGAGGGAGACAAATGGAAAAAAAATGAGACTAAAAGGCTGTCAAAGATTCAAAGATACTTAATGAGACAAATACCTGCTCCAATTATTTCACTTTACAACTCAATTCCAAAGGTATTAAATTTTATTCTTTTTCTTAGTGCAAATCCACCAAGCCCTTTTCAAAATATGAAGCTCATGACGTGGAGTAGAAATATACAGCACCAAACAGGTGTTGGGTTTTAAAGAGTTGCATATTTGTTTTTGCGATAATTTTGTTTGTTTCTTAAGAAGGCAGCATCAAGAAAATATGACAATGTGAAAAGCATAATTTGGACTTTCTGTTTCAACAGCTATTATGAGGGCCTCCTTTGTGACTGGTAGTTTTGATTTGAAAGGTGAGACTAATGATATTAGAATTTGAATAGGTTTCTGATGTTTTCACTTTGTATGATAGTGACTATGCTTTTTAAAAAACATAGATTTATTTTCATTTTAATATATTTTTTTGTGTGCATTATGAATGCCTGCATGTATGTAAGTGCACCATGTGTATGCCTGGTACCCAAGGAAGCCAGAAGAGGGCATCAGGTATTCTGGATCTGTACTTACCAGTGGTTGTCAACCACCTGATGTGGGTAGGAACTAAACACAGGTTCTCTGAAAGAGCAGCAGACGCTCATGCATACGTTTTCTAAGGAAGTTATTGTTTTCTAATGATTCAGTTTTCAAAACATGTTTTCAGTATTTATTACCAGGTTGGGTGTAATACAAGTTCCACATATAGTAAGATTCACTAATCTATTGATTCTCATCCACTTATCCATCTATCTGTTCACTCATCAAATATTTTATTGAGTAAACAGGTACTATGTAAAGTGGTCCATGCTTGTAAGCAGGGAGACATATTAAACAATTAATGGAATGAAACTAATTTCATTACAGTTGAGGCAGGCATTGGGAGGGAGAAGAAAAAGGGCATTAGGAGCATAGGTGGGAGGATTTGGAACTGTGTGATGGAAATAGGTTGACACATAAGGATAATTAGCTTGGGTTAATTTGCTGAATATTAACGCATTTTTCCTTGCTGAAGCAATAGCTTTCAACAACAACTTCTAACATTTATCAAGGATTTTCTATATTGCTCTCAAGCACTGATCCTTAATAGTAGCATATTTTACCTCACGATGTAAATTATGCATGAGAAATAAATTTTGACTGTCTTATGACACCACAGTTCAGTAAAATCACTCTGAGATTCTATAATGATGATGATGATGATAATAATAATAATAATAGTATTAATAAAGCTTAGGGTATTCCAAGTTCTTCTGTGTATCTCATATATTCCCCATGTATGGATACATGACAGAGTATATATTACCTAAAGAGACTGAATCTAGAGTGATTAAACTGCTAAGATCACAGTCAGTAGCCAGCAAAACTAATGTTTGAAAGTAGGTCTGCTTGATTCTAAAAATCAATGTTCATTCTATTAATCCAATAAGTCAAGGGAATACTTAACCCCTTTCCTTCAATTCAGTGTAGGCCTAATATTTGTAACCATGTGGATGCTATCATCCTAATTCAGTAATTAGTTTATTAGGAAACTAGTCATGGAGCTGTAGTGGCTCAGCAGGTAAGGGCACTTAATGCTCTTCCCGAGCACCTGGATTTGTTTCTCAGCAGCCATGTTGGCAGGTTCACAATAGCTTATAATTTCAGCTCGAGGGCATCCAATGTCCCCTCTAATCTGCATGAAGATGCCTCTATATACAACCAATACACACAAAGACACCCAATCTTCAAAAGTAAGTTTTCATTAGCCAAAACCATTGTTCACGGGTAGATTTTATTTATAAACTTAGCAATAAGTTCTGTAGAGAATATAGGAGTAGCCCTACTGTATGCCAGGAAGGGCTCTCTTAAAACTACAACATTTCTCATAAAGATCCCCTTGAAGCTAATAATTTTAACCCACATCAGTATAATACATGGCAGGACAGTTTTCATTTTTTTATTTGGAAAACATTGACTTTGCGTATGTCTATCTGCTCATTAATCCCACAAACGTGCATAGTGTTGCAGGGTGTCTGTGTTAGGTTAAATGCACAGCCCACCCATGGGAGGCTAAGACGACACTCAGCAGCTCTGCAACATGGTGGAAAGTTACATGACTTTTCTTGAAAAAAGACAGATGAGGCATACACTCAATACAGAGAACATCTAGCAACCAAAACCCAATGTGGAGAGCAGAGCTCATTTGCAGGGAGTTTAGAGGAAAGAGAGTTGCTAATGAGCAAACCAACACAGAAACATCTTAGATGGATTTTTGATAGGGCCATTTTTGTTTTGTTTTAGTAGAGGAGACAAAAATGCATAAGAAAGTTTGAAAAATGTGAAATTACAACCTATGAGTAAGCCTATATATTCTAAGAATATACTTTTGGCAGTGCAACAAAAGCAGAAAGAGTCGCCAAGGGAAGGCTATGCTGAAGCTACAAAGACATTTATAAAAAATGGGTGCCCAGGATATAATGAATATTAAATCATTCTACTCCATCATGCCTAGATTAATTTGCAATGGAAGCTAAAAATAAACTGACATCCTTTTAACTTTTTATTTTAATACGTATATTGGACATTGATGTTTCAATGATTTCTAGTGTTAATAATAATTATTAACTAATTAAGACAAGGAAAGAATAGAAAAACATTATGTGTCTGGGAGAGGGGAATTTACTACAGAAATAAAAGTCCATTTTATTCAGAAACATAAAATGGTAAATCTTGAAGGTTTCACTTCTATTCTTTTGTTTTATTAGTTGCTTCTCAAAGTTGATCGTGTTCATTGTCACAGAGCTTATTTTTAAATTGCTGACTTGACTTAGTCAGAGTTGCCTATATTATCATTAGGACTGTGACTTTGCGGTACTGACAGGCCAGACTGTTTTGTGGTTGATGAATGAAGCAAGATGGAATCCTTCAATCCTAAAGATGAAAGCACCATGCATCCTGGAAATTGGATACAGCTTAATAGCCCAAGAGAACAATTTCCCAAATAGAATCCTGATCTTCTCTCCACGGATAAGTCAGATTTACTCAGCTCAGAGTGGTGGAAATATACTTTGACTAGCAAATGTATAGTTAGAAAGTTCATAGGTAGAAAGAGTCTCTCCAAAATGTGACTGGAAAATAGATATTTTGAAAAGAAGAAATAAAAAAATGCGTTTTTTAAAAAAAGCCCCAGGAACAAAGAGTCATTCTATTTTGTGTCTGTCCTGGAATACCATGTTTATTTACTCTGAGATAATGTTTCAGAGCATATTGTCATTGTCCTAATTTGAAAAATGGGGTTCCCTTACCTAAAGTACATCAAACTGGGAAGAGACGTGTCTTCGAGGAGCTGAGGTTCATGAAGGATATCTTTGGAAGATTTTTGTCAACTATGGTTCTCAACTTGATGAATATCCTTAATATTAACTTATTGAGTCAATCTTGTGTGCTGGGTGTGTTTCCACATGCTTAATGCACTATTTTACTTAACCTTGATAGCAACTTTATGTTAGGTGTTCATTTCATATTTTCATTATGCAGATGAGGAGCTGGAAGAACAGATTAAGATATTTGCCAGTGAGTGACAGCAATTCTATTTTAATCCAAGGGCTAGACTCCAGAGTTAGTGCTCTAAGCACTGCATTCAATAATTATTGGAAAGCCAGTAAAAGAACAGCCCAGAAACAGTCAAAGGCCTTTTGCTGAAAGGTCACAGATCATTACTGTGCAGTTACATTACTCTTTTTCTCGGCTTGACCTTTATTGTCTGCTAACTCCAATGCATAAATTTGGGGCATGTGTTCATTTATCTTAACACATTCCTTTTTATTCTCAAGAACATAATATGTCTTTGTGCCTCTGATGCATGGTATTTAATTTGACCAAACACTTTCTGTATACACCTTGAACTGATAATATATTTTTAAAAATCATACTGTCATTTATTCTTTGAATCTAGAAGAGAGCAGTGGTCAGATTACTCAGTGTGTGCTTAGTATTCCACAGTTAGTACATATTAGCATTGTTTCAGATTTCATGGATAGGCACCTGAAATTTTATGTGCCAAATGGGTAATATGCCAAAAAATTGCTTCAATGACTTTTTTATATGTATGTAGTCTAGCCTAGTAATCAGTCTCATGTTTTTATAAATTTAAAAACTATATTTTGTCAAAGGTTTTCATGAAAAAAATGAAGGGAACATATGGAAATTCTTGAGATGAACATTGAAAAAGTATCAGCTTTCAAAAGCCAGGCATGGTGCTGCCTATACTCCCAACACTGAGGGCGTAAATGAAGATGAGCAAGAATTCAAGACCATCTACTACCTACATATGTGGCTTGAGGCCAGCATACCCTATATGAGACTCAAAATCTCAAAAATCTCCTAAAATACACAAAAGACACAGAAAACAAAACAAAACAATAAAAACCCAACCCATAACACGAAAACCAAAAACCAAACCAAAACAACCCCCCAAAAACAAAAAACAACCCCCCAAAACCAACAACAACAACAAAAAACAATCAACCAACCAAAAACCAACCAACCAAACAACCCCTCCAAAAAACCAAAAAACCCAAAAAACTAAAAACAAACAAACAAACAAACAAACAAAAAATTCAAGAACAAGAAGTCAGCATTAAAAATCATTAAGTCTGTTTTTCTTCTTCACAATATTTGGGATTAAACTTGGGGCTTTATGAATGGTGAACAGGCAGTTGGCATTGAACTATACTCGCATCTCATTGGCTTTCTTTAATAGCTGTTTCCCCGCTTTGTGTATAACTTATAAATAGTACCCCTTTGTAGTGTTTAAAAGTCTTGTGCTATAGTTTGAATCTAAAATGTACCTGGAGAGCTCTTGTGTTGAGGGTTTGGTCCTCAGAGCAGCCTTGATTTGAGGTAGGGCACTTGGGAGTTGATTGGAGCATGAAGGCTCTGTCCTGCCTTCTCCTCTCTTGGTTTCTAATTCATGGTTATCATGAAGTGAGCGGCCTTGTTCTACCATGTTCTCTTTGCAATGTGTTCTACCTCAGCACAGGCCCAGGAGCAACTGAATCCTTGGAACTGTGGCCCCCCCCAAATCACTTCAAGTAGTCAGTCACAGTGATGGAGAACTGATTGACATATTTTGTGTTTAGAGTGTGAACTTGTTTTGGGGGTCAATATTTATTATATTTTCTCATTTGCATTCTGGTTTTGTTACATTTCCTGTATGAACGAATGCCAGACAAGAAAGCAACTTAGGGAATGAAGGGTTTATTTTGGTTCACAGTTTAAGGGTACAGTCCATCATGGTGGGAAGTCATGAGGGCAGGAACTTAAAGCAGTCTAGAACTCCAGACCATGAAATGGTGTTGCTCACGTTCAGGGTGGGTCCTGCCTTCAGTGATCCCAATCTAGATACCTCCTCACCAGTATGCTCAGAAGCTTATCTTCCAGGGGAACTCTAGGTCCTGTCTAGTGGATAGTCAGTACTGACCATTACACATTCCATTCATTCAGAGGGGAGCCCAAGAGTGATGATAATGCTCTCTCTACTCAAGTCTTTGATTTCTTTGTGTTTGAGTGTGTCATTTTGTGTTTATCATCTTCAAGAAGCAAGAAGTGTCTAGAATGATAGGAACTACAAGACACGTAGTCTCAGGAGCACAGATGGACGTGTAAACAGGAAACCAGTGGGGAGTTAATGTGTGGCATCTGGCACTGAGGTCCAGCGAGGCAAACAAGCCATCTTACCACTACTTTTTGACAAAATGGTGTTGCTCCCTGGAGGCAAAGGTGGAAGATAGAGCCCCTTGTTATTTCCTCCACAAATGATTTGTTGTTAGCAACCACTAATGGTAGAAGGAAACTTAATTACCCCACACATAGAGGACATAAATAAAATATAACATCTCTCTGTATCTCCAGATGCTACATAAAATGGATTTTTCCATTGTTATATTAAAACAGCCTACTGAGCTTTCTAATGCCCCCTACATCCCCACACAGAAAGAATATATATATATATATATTCATTCTCTCGATATATATATATATTCTCTTTCTCTCTCTCTCTCTCTCTCTCTCTCTCTCTCTCTCTCTATATATATATATATATATATATATATATATATATATATATATAAAATAATTGTAACAGAACAATGCTACTACCAACTATCTCTTATTCTGACATCCTGAGTTTCATCACTGTCATCTTGCCTATAGAGGAAACTTATAGCTCCTTTGAAAGTCTCAAAGAAATGACAGCAGATGCTTAATTCCCATCCATTAAAAAACATGAAGACTGAAGAAAAAAATCTCCTGGTATATTTAAGAGAGACAGAGACCAACTACAGTTGTGAGATTCAAACCAGAATAGTCTTATATCCTAGCTAACATATGAGCATATATAACATACAACATGCACAGATTTCTGAAAGCAAAACTTGGGCATTCCATGAGATTGTTTTAAACCAAAGTGTTTTGCAACAAGTGTATATGGCTGTCTTGAGCACCAGCATATGTTATCAGAAAGGGGAAGCTGGAGTTGGGAGGTCTGGAATTTGCTGGGTTCAATCTTTGTAGTTCATATCACATGTCAGCTGTTGTTCAGAATGAGAGAGAATACTGACAAAACAATGCGTCTTGGTCCTGAAGTTTGATTGATGGTTTGATCTAGTTGGAAGCTAAGCTTGTTGCCATCAGGAAGAAAAGCAATCCTGGATTTCAAATAACATTTTTTTTAAGGCCCCAAAGGGTAACAAATCTCAGAATTTGATGTTTTTTATTTATTTCCAGATTGAAAGATAACATTCTCTGTAAAGTACTAGGTTTGAATTTTAATTCCAAGATTGTCATCTAATTATATGGCTATGAAAATGTAAGTTCTTGGCCTTTTTGTGCATAAACTGAGTAGACTAGATTTCATCAATATTGGGACTCTTCTCACAGAACTGCACTATCATGGCAAGTATAGATTTCTAGAAATAAGACTTTGCCACCTCCATAGGATTGCTTCAAGACCAAACTCACAGGAGAATCTGGATAGGGCTCATCAAAAATTTAAGAGAAAGCTATCTCTAGACACCTGTAAGATTCATCATAAAGCAGGTAAAGTAAGTCCACACACGGTCGACTTTGACTGGTGTATTCATATGACATATAGAGTCTTATCATATTTCTAGTTTTTTATCAGCTAGATTCATTATGGTATTTTACCCTCCAAAAACACTCATTAAATTAAATAGAGACTGGGACAGATCAATGGTACAGCAGTTGCCTAGTAACTACAAAGTCAAGGTTTGATCCTTACCACCACAGAAAACAAAACCAAATCAATCAAAACACAAATACAAATTCACATTAAATAGTGTATTTAATGTGAATCCTTGTGACTGTCATTCCCTGATACTGGAACATCATCATTTAAAAAACAATTATTTTTTTTGCCCTAACAATTTCACAGATAAAATTTTTTTGAGTTGGTGAAAAATAAATTGCAGGTGTCAACAAACTTAGTAGCTGAATGCTTATGAGTTGAAAATGAAAACAAGAAAAGATGAATTGCTCTCTGCCTCTGGCACCTGTGACTTGCTAGCTTAGCAAACAGTGCATCTGGGCAAAAGTAAATTAAGAATGATAGATACCTTCGATGGCAAATGGCTTTCCTACGGTCAAAAGCTTGCAGTCAGCATCTATTGACACTTCATAATCCAGAAGGGCTTTGTCCATGATGAAGGCGTCTAGTTTCTCTGGATCATTCCTGTGTTTAAAACCAAGGAAAGAAAAGAGAAAGTGGTTAAATTGGTCCATGACTAGGCAGGAAGCTGCAGCCTGACATTTGGCTTTGTTTAGGGACCAGAAACTTGGATACCAAGGCCAGCAAAAACTTGCCAGCTGCTGACACTTGTTGGCATCGTGTTGACTTGGAGAATAGATACCAGGGAAATAGGTATTCATTTTAGACTGCACAAGTTCTTTCCTGTGGGTTTATCTACCAACTTCATTCCTAACTGCAAAGTCCAATATCAAAGCCAGATGTAACTCTTCACCAAATAGGACGGTGAACAGAGGAGGCTGATTTCTATTATATTATCAAAGTAACTTGTGTTAAGTACTGCATTCAGTATCCTACACACATTTAATCATTCATAAGGACTGTGAAACAGATAACGATGGAAACAAAGCTTGGAGAGCTGAAGTATTTTGATTTAGTCTACACACCTGGTTAAGTGTTGGAGACAAGTGTTCTTATGAATCAGATGTTGATTCTTTCTGTCATGTTCACAATTTGGTTATTCAGAAATTCACTATAATTTTGTATTTAGGAATAGGCACTAAGAAGATATTTAGAAAAGATCTAGTCTTCCTGGAGAAAAGGAATTTATGGTCTCTTTAAGTCCATGGTATAACATTCCATAAATTAAAGATGAAGATTATGTAATAGATCTTAGTGGTCCAATTTAATAATCTATCTTCAGAGAATCTTGTTTCTTTCCATTACATAGGTAGTTCAGAATAATTTAAGTTAGGTCCACTAGGCTTGCATTAATAAACTGACAATGGCATTAGGTTGCCATCAAAAAAAAGTCTTGGGTGTTCTTCATAAGAGTCTTCTGTTGTTTTGAACCTGGATACAGACATGGCCCAGTGGAAAGCTATGCTTCACCACAGGCTGAGTGACCACTACAGGGAAGACAAGAGTTTGAAAGGGGTCCAGCTAGAAGATTCCTTTGATTTTAGCCATCCAAAATCTTAGAGAAGTATAGAAGATATACACTTAAGAAGAATTTTCTTCTATCTTTATTAGAATATATTAATTATAAAGAATAATGGGTTTCATTGTGAACTTTCTTTCCTTTACCCCTTTCTCTCTCCTACCTTTTCTTCCTCTTAACCTCCCTGTCTCCTTTCGTTTCTTCCTGCCTTCCTTCCCTTCCTACTTATCTCTTCTAGACCATGGCTCACAGTATTTTCTAGGCAGACTTTGAACACACATTTCCCTGCCTCCATCCCACTATTAGTAGAGTTCAGACATGAGCCACCACTCTCATTCATTTTGATATTTTCATGCATTCATGAAACAATTTGACCATGTTCCCTCTCTCTTGCACTTTCTTGTGTTCTCTCCCCAATCTACATTTCTTCTTACACAGAATCTCCTTATGAAAGATCATATCCTTCCTCTCCCCCTCTCACAATCCTTCCCTCTTTTCCTCCCCATCTCTTTTTACTCCTTAAACATTTCTCTTCACTAATGAATACTTTTCCATCATTAGAAATTTCTAAGCAGCATTGCAAAACAACACCTCTCAATTTAGTGTAGCCTCAGTCGTTCTACTCATAAAAACCAGAGGGAGGCTCTGCAGACCCAACTCAGAGAACTAGCCTATAATTTCAGATGAGAATATGATTAGGGCTCATTTACAATTCGAAAGAGAAGAATACTCATAGACACAGGTAAGATTGACCACCAAGCTAGAAATTACTAACAGTGCCTGGGCCACACATAGACACATAATAAATGGTTCTCTCTTTGGCATCAGTTGCCACTATTTGTTTTCCCATTCTTCCAGGAAGTGAGTCACATAATGGAGAATGCATCTATGTTTCCAGGAATATCATACTTAAGTTACGATAACTTAATTTTGATATGTTTAACATCAACTAAAATGAAAATGTTTCATAGATCCCAAGCAAGAGAATGTTCCTAAAAGGGCTATGGAGCGTGAATTATTTCCTAGGGGTTGTTGATGAGACACCTTAATGGAATCTGGGTAATAAAATCAAACTCTAGTCTGAAGATGTATCCTTAATCAAAATTTCATTGCCACAGCAACAGAATGCACTTTGTTGGCTTAAACAACTACTACATATTAAACAACTACTACATATTAAACAAATGCTACATAGCAACATGCCAATAGTCTATTAATGGGGAAGAAGTGGACTGGTGTGATCTAACCATAAGTAGCTCTAGGTTGGCAGATCCTTCAGGTTATCTTATTATAGAAACATGTCTTACAGAGCATTCAAGACTATATATTACCTACTACAAAATTAGTCATGTACTAACATAACAAAATAAATGAGCACCCTATATAGATGACGCTGAGTGTTGTAGGTTAGAGATCTAGGATTCCGAGTGTGGGTTAGCATGAGAACTGCTGATGCTTGAAGTGCTGCCTAAGAGCATACACAGTGACTAGGTCAAAAGTGGTGTCGGGCCCAGAAGGAAATGAGGAGACACTGCTGGTAATCTCTGCCTTT
Organism: Uromys caudimaculatus; assembly: GCA_028551405.1. NCBI lineage: Eukaryota > Metazoa > Chordata > Mammalia > Rodentia > Muridae > Uromys > Uromys caudimaculatus. The sequence goes on from CM052702.1 coordinate 51,429,921, forward strand.
ATTCTCGTTCTATGTCAGTCAATGAATCACCTTGGAAGTCTGTAAAACGGTGGTGAGTTTGGGGTGGGTTCAAGATTCTGTACTCCTGTCTGGCTCCCACACACCAACAGCCAAATGGGTGTTGCTGGACTATGGGTTATCCTGAAATCATCAGTCTACTCTTCCATTATGGTTTCTGAACTAGCATGAAGCTAGAATCTAAGTTTTTGTATAGCTTCTGCCACCTGTTAGCCATATCACTTTAGGACATATCTTACTTTTGTGACACTGAGTATCAGATGAAGGTCTTCTAATGTAGAGCCACTGGGAGAAATGAAAGCACACAGTTCAGGGTTGCTTCTGGGGACTCAGGAAAGTTTCACCTCGTCCTGCCATGCTGTTGCCTTGCTTGTCAACCACTGCCAGCTAACCGAGAGCCCTTGCTGTCTGTCTGACATCTTATCCTCACTCTCATAGCTGTGCAATTGTCTGGGGGAGAGAAATGAAGAGAGTCTGGAAGGCAATGGAGCTCAAAAGTGTGTCATGGAGGGGCTCTAATATTTTGATGTCTTTGCCAACTTGAGTGTCGTTTTGTAGTATTTACACTTCATAAATAATTTTGTGAAAGCTATGAGCACACAGCTTCCTGCCTTTCTGAGCTCTAGTTAAAAACCCATGAAATGGTTGAAGGAGATCTTTCTAGATCTCTCAAGGAACATGGAGCCCTTATGTTCTTTCTTCCTTTCCCTTTTGAAAAAGGAGTTGCGGTGGCTTACTGTTCACTGAGGAAATTCTCATAGATTAAGGTACTGATGTTGAACTAAGGCAGGGCTTAGCAGGTTGTATACACATTTTTGTTTTGATGTGATGATGTAGGAGAGAGGACAGAGCCTCCTTTTGTAGACATTTAAGGACATGCATTCTCTTTTCCCAGGCAGACCAGACCAGCAGACTCATCACTGCTTCGCCTGGCATTTGATTCCACTGAATTTCAAGCTCTGATAATCTGTCATGGCAACCTGATTGCCTTTGATTGCCTCTCATAAATTCTGATGAGAGGGATGCAGGCACAGGAGTCAATGCCTTCTATCTTATTTCTTTCCTACAGGAAATCTCTGAGATAAATTTCCATTTCCTTGTGGCAAAATGAGGTATGCCACAGGATTAGGGATTCACTTTGAAGGGAAAGGTTCCTTTGGGACACTTTATCCTTTAGCCACATTTCCCCTGTGTTGAATCATCTCAGCACTGTTGTTTAAGCCAACATTTTCTTCCCGTGCCATCTACTCCACTAATGGTCCTACTGGCTCTTTGGCCAAAGGCATTTCAAACTGTAGACTCTGTAGGTAACTAGCTATCTAGGTCATTTAATTTTGTGTACACCATTCTATATTGTCTTTTGCATCTAACATCATATGAGTTATTTCTTTATGTGTATGTGTCCCTTCTCTATCTTTTTCTCCTTTCCCCCTCTCTCTGTGTGTGTAGGCTAGAAGTTGACATCTACTGTCTTCCACAATCATTCTCTATCTTATTTTTTTGCGACAAGATCTCTCACGGAATCTGAAATTCATTGAGTTGGTTAGACTGGCTGGCCAACAAGACCCAGGGATCCTCTTGTTTCTTCTAGTACAGCACTGAAAGTGTGTGTGCATGCTGCTTCAGTCTTACCCGATGCCAAAGATCCAATCCCAGCTTCTCATGCTTGTACAAGCACTTTCCTGACTAAGCTACTTGCATAGATTCTGCATGTGTCATTTTTAAACATAACACTAGGAATTTTTGTCCATTGAAAAAAGAAGCAAAGCCCAAACTATTTCTCTTTCATGGGAACTTTTAGTATCCAAGAGGCTGACACTCACTTCAGATACTGCACTCCATCCGGGGTGGCCGGTACGTTGTACCTTCTCATGTACTCATGCATCTCTGGGAAGCTCTGCCGCACGTAGTCTTCAGCACTGCTTTCCCGGACAGTTCCAAAACGGAAGCCTTGAGAAGGATGATGAAGCTACCAGGGAGAAAAAGAAATGGCTCTAATATCCAGTACTTGCTCAAAAGCTTTTAATTTAATATTATGATTCACAATTCAATAACTGAGCATATTTCAAACACCTAAAGACACTAACATTCACATAAAATGTGCATACATACAGGTATATGCTTGATTGTATTTGTGTGTACATCAGTGGTTGTTCTAGCCTCAGAAGGAAAGAGATGTGAATGACTAAATGTAGAAAAGAGCTATTTTGCTTCATATTGAGAACCCAGTGAATGGTTTTCTGTTTTTCCAAGAATGTTTCTATACTTACATACTTGTTTTTGTTGTCGTTTGTTTGTTGTGGTTTTTGTTTTTGCTAAGGTGGTGAGGTGGGCAGACACACATCCATGATGTGCATTTGGGGGTCAAGGGACAACCTGCAGGAATCACATATCTCCTTCCACTATGTGGGTCTTGGAAATTGAGTTCAATTCATCAATGTTGGGGGCAATCACCTTTACTTTAGTCATCTTGTTGACTTCCTAGTAGAATTCTCTAGGCACTGTCCCAGTTGGCATGTAGAATCAGCATCATATTGAGAACTGCATATTAAAATATATCTTTGTGATTACAAACCTCGGTGGTTAGAATTGTACAAAGACCAAGTTAAAAGTACTCTGGAAGGTTAACATACCTGGCCCAATGCTATGAATACTTTGATTTTATGCTACTAATCTTTGCTCTAGTCCATGTTAAATGTGTTGAACTTATTTTTGGTGTTATTGTTTTCTCTCCTTTAAGTCATTGCAGTATCCAGTGGTGAGTCACGCTGTGTGTTTTCTCAAATGGACAAGTGCCTTACAAAGGAACAAGAGAGGAAGGCTAGCTGGAATGTCCTAGGTCTGCAGGATGCACGGCTTTACAACGAGGGGATGGTGCACTGAAAGCCCCTCCGAGACATCTGTCACTAAGGAGGATGAAGATACCACATACGACATCTTACTAAGTGAAGGTACAGAGACATGCTGATATAGAGTCTAAAGCACACATTCTGCCAAATGGAGGAGCTGGGATTGGGTCATATTACAAACATGTTCACATATCCTTTCTTCAGCTGTACTTCAGAGATTATTCTTCTCCCCAATTGTTCCAGTAAGGCCTTTAAACTTCCATGTTATGCTCCACAGTGATATATTTCACATCCTTGGTATTGACCTGAAGTCCTGGAGATGAGTCTATGGATGGGACTTTTGGACTTTATAAACCTCCTGAAATTTCAGCAATGTTTCACATAGATATGCATTTGCAATTGTCTTGGAAGGAGACAACACTGAGTTGTTTTTAATGAAAAGAATCAGGTTTTAAAGTTGTTTACAACCCCCAACCTAAGAACTCACAGAATTTAGAAACATTTGGTATATTTGAAGACGAATTGATTTTAACTCATACTAACCGTCTAATAATGACAACAGTTAAATGATCTGTATGTCATATCCTTATAGAATATTATACAATGTATGCAATTGTATACAATTCTGCTTGTGAGATATATTTAATAGAACAGATGCTCTCATAGAAATGGAAAAAATTTAAGGTGCTTGACAAAAATTACCTATGTATGTGTTTGATTAAATGCTATCATTTCCTACAAATTTAATTTATTTATCCAAAGTTTACTGAGCTGCTATCATGTGAAACTCTCAAAGTCATACTCTGTAACTTTAACCCTGATCTCCTGACTCTTCATGCTACTTCTACTATTGAATATGGCAATATGGCGTACCTTTGTGTTCAACATAGTTAGCCCATGCACTGAACAAGTTCTTAACCTTAATGAGGCATAAACAGGAAGAACAGCTAACACTGAATGCTTATGTTGCCCCAGACATGGAACTGAACTCTTCACAGCCCTTATCCAGTTTAGTGCTCACGAGAACTTTTGAGATAGAGCAACGCACCTTTTTTCTTTAAATGACTGCTGTGCTGGAGCTCAGTGAAGGGAAGTAACAAGTTTAAAATCACTCAGAGAGACCAGACAGGGATGGGTTAGAGCCCAAGCCTGTCGATTTTAAGGCTGGCGCTGTTGTTTGTCACACCATCCTGCCTTTCAGCTCCCCTAAACATGTGTTCATTAGAAGCAACTCAATAGTCTCCCTATCCTCTCCCTTTTCTCTCTCTGTGTTCATATCCATGTATGTGTGTGCATATGTGCATGCAGGCAAGAGCACAACACTAAGTGTATTCCTTAATCACTCTCCATCTTCATTTTTAATACAGTGTCTTTCGTTGTTCCTGCGGCTCATGGTTTGGATGAGTCTGGATGTTCAACAAGCCCTTCAGATCCTCCTGTCTTTGCATCCCAGGCTGGATTACACATGCATGACCTTCTTCCTGATTTTTTCTTGGAGGATCTAAATCCAGGACCTTATGGTGATGGAGCGACATGATCTCAGCTCCTTGGCAGCCTTTTCTTCATATTCTCCTGAGTGTGCAACCTCAGGCCAATCCTCACACTAGCAATTGCTGCCCTATAGCTTGAGCAAAGCCTTATCAGCCTTTTCCCTGTGTAATACCTGCTCATCTCTTGAGGCCTGGATCAAGATTCTCTGTGTGAAGCCTTTGGTCTTATCTCATTTTACTCCCTTACACAGAGCGATAAGAAGAAAAATAACAATGATCTACATGTTTACCTGTGCAAAACTAACATCTTATACATATAAAACCCTTGACCCAGGTGTTTGCTTGGGCTGTTTTCACATGCTGATGCGTTTTCCCTATTGATTCTCCCAAGAAACCTTGGAATTAGGCATTTCTTTTTTTTTTTTTCTTTTCTTTTCTTTTATTTTATTTACATTTCCGATGATTCCCCTTTTCTTTGGAAACCCCGTGTCCCCTCCCCCTCCCTGCCTCTGTGAGGGAATTCCTCCTCCCACCTAGGCATTTCTATTATCCTCCTTTCACAGAAAAAGAAACCGAAGGACAGAAAGTTTGTCATCTGCCCAAAGTCACAGAGCCTGTAAGTACTGCTCCTGGGGTCTGACCCCAGAGAGCCTAGTGAAAGCATTTAGCTTGTGATCACTGTGGAATGCCATTTCTCATACATGTCATATGATTCCTTAGCAGAATTTACTACTTGTGCAGCAGGTTGTGAGCCAAGGGCTTTAAACATCTGTAATAATATCATACAACAAGATAAATGTTACTTCCTTTGTTTTTCAGACTGAGACGAAGATAATGTGTACATTTTCATTATTAGTAACTGACAAGATTTCTCCATTTGGCTTGCAGATCTGATTTAATTCATCCATGTATCAGTTACATATTACGACACTGGTGCCTGCAAAGCCTCTGTAGCTTTAGTTAAGTTAGTTCATTTGATCACCATTCTCTAGTTTGTCTTCTTCCACCGACCTATTCACACTGCTACTTTCCCTCTGTCTTCCCTCGGTAACTCACTGTTTAGTTTGCAGTTTCCTTTTATAGTTAACAGTTCTATTTGTTATACTTCGGGGTCCATAGACTCTCCTTTTATATGCGTCATACATAGCACACACTCCAGTTGTGGTTCTAAAGTTAATGATCTAATTATTTGATTAACATCTAGACTATTCACCTTTCTTCAGAACTGGTAACTATATAAATCAGACCCACGTTTAATTTAATTAATCTTTGCCTTCTGCAATGGTTTCCCTCACATAGTTTCTCAATAAAAAGATCTCATGGTTGGCCAGTAAGATGGATCAGCAGATAAAATGCATGCTGCTTAAGCTGGATTCCTGAGTCTAGTTCCTGGAACCCATGTAAAGGTAGAAGAAGCAATCCAGCTTCATAAATCTGTCTTCTGATCTCTACATGCACATGTAGGGCTTGTGTGCTCACACATACATGTGCATGCCCACACACACGCACACACACACACACACACACACACACACACACACACACACACACGCACAGTGGCACACATATGCCCACATACACATGCATCATACAAAAGTACACATATAGCCATAAATAAAAATCAATATCTCTACATTACAGAAGAAAACATTTTTAAGTGTATAGATTGCTAATTGTAACTATTCTTTGAACTTAGAGGGAGGTGAAAGCTCTGTCCTCTCACTTCATAAAATGATGCCCACCGTCTAGCTTACTACTTAGGCTTTCCAAGTGAGTCCTGTCTTTAGTGTGAAAGAGGCACAGGATCATTAACTATTAGACTTCTGCCTTATATATGAAGAGAATCATTTCTGGGCACGCGTTTCACCATGCTTCACTGAAGTAATATCTTTATGGGTCATGGACTGACTGTAGGCAACTCTGCCTTTCTGGGGCTCCATTTCTCTCTTGATTGTGTCAGAGAACCACTTGTGCCTAGGAATTACGAGCTGAGCCAGCAGACCCAGGCTGGCCTTTGGTGTTTTTCCTTTCCCTGCCAGCTACTGCTGTTTCTCACACACTTACATTGGCTTCATGTGAATCTGAGAAAGCAGAAGATTGGAGGTTTTGAGAATGGAAAATTACTTCAAGTATTAACAAACTACCAGACTACAGGATAGAAAGCATGGTATTAGCCAGACTAACTTAGATGTGTTTCATAAACACATCCACTTCTCCAGTCCAAATAGCCTTGATTTGTTCCCTTCCAACCCACTCATGGTCATCATAGAACTCAAATCTGGTCACATTATTCTCTCCTTTAATGTTCATAAATGGTTCCTCATGCTTTTGGAGTAAAGTCCAGTGCCCATGTGGCCACCAATGTTGTGCATAGGTTTGATCCTGTCTCATTTACAGACTCCTCTTCACATGGAGGCACTAGATGCTTCAGTAGTTTCTCCAATTTATTTATTTTTCTTTTGCTTTTCTTTTTGACTCAAAACCATCTACTTCTTGCTTTATCATAGCTCCTGAATATAGTCCTCACTGCCTGGGAAGACCTCTCCTTATTCTCATGTCTTCTTTGTCTAGATAACTCTTGTATGTCACATCCTTAAGGAAACCTTCATCGATCAGGCCGCTTGTAAATCCCCCTACCCTCATTTCACCTAAAGTTACAAGTAGTGCTGATAATAGTTGAAACTATTTGTTACAACTGTCGGCTCCGTATACATGTCTATGAGAACAGGGCCCATGTCCTTCCTGCTCATGTGGTATGAGTCTTCAACAATTTTAACTGCTGTCATTGTCGTCATCGCCATCATCATCATTGTCATCATCTTGTAAAAACCCACTGCTTGGTCCAGATGGAATGTTGGAATGTCCGGGAATAGGTGAAACATCATAACCAACATGAGATTCTCTCAGATTTAGTGCATTACAAATTTCATACTTTTTTCACATGCTTCTTTATAAACCTGTTTTCTTTAATTGTTACCTTCATGCTTTCAAAACAAGGCATTCTATTTTTCTGTGTGATATTCTAATGGAAAATTACAGTGGGTTTCTCAGTGGTTGCAGAATAGAACCATAAATGAGATCTAAGAAGTGATTGATGCATCCCAGTGGGTCAGCAGAGCCCATCCCATGTATAATTCACACAGGCAGGAATATGAGAAAGCTTGAGTCATCAGGGAGAATATAAAGTTTTGAAGAGAGCTACCCAGAGTTCCAGGTATCACCAGGAAGGCCCAGAGAGAGAACCATTTCCTTTATGTTTCCACTAAACACTCTACCAGCTCACCCAATTATGTTTATATTGTACCAACCTCTTCAGGCTCTGGGGAAATAACCTAAGGTTAAACTATTTGTGTGTGAGTTGTTCAGTGTTAATGGAATACTGAACTCTATGTAGCACATAGAGAACAACCAGATAGACAGAATGGAGAGATATGTCTCAAAAAAAAAAATGCAAGCAGGCTCAGGAAAGAGTTTCTGTGTCCAAGGTGAGTACAGTGTTTCAGATTTAAAGAAATTGCAATGAAGTATTCTCTACAGTTCACATTTGCCCCTGCCTGAGATCAGTACTTAAGATTATAAAAGGGAGGTAGCACTGGGCTTAGTACAGTGCCATTTTAAAATTTCCCCAAGTGAGCAATGTATACTAGATATTTCTAGTTCTTCCCATGTGACATTGTTTTATATGCTCAACCCCTATGGATTCTACAATATTGAATTGTCTCAGGGTTAAGGGAAGGTTTTGTATGATCTATTCTTCTTATCCACTATTGTATAAATTCATTTTAGAGATTGCATCAGCTGTGGTTTCTTAACAATGAAGATTTTTACTCAATTAATTAGGTCTAGGTTAGAACTTGTGATTTTTCATCAACAAGTTCATAGATCAGACTGGGAGAAGCAAGACTTTAGTTCCAACATCACTATTAAATGTGCTGAATCTGCTTGAATGTCTCCAGTGACAAGGACATCACTCTGAGTCACTGAGTGTCCTACATGTGAAGTGTGATTTTGTGTCCCCATCCAGTCAATTATTCCATTATATATAAAATGATAGCAATAAACCAATATGATATTTACTATATGCGAGTACATCTATGTGTAACAACGTTACTATTTTCATTATTCGTTAGTGCATCTGAGCGGCTCAGATGCAGGCGGGGTAAACATAGTAGCTAAGACTTGTACAGGGGATGAGGCTGGGTTTGACTACAGCTCTCACTCGCAGCTCAGACTTGTCCTTATGTAGGCTGTGGCTTTCACACCTGTGGCATTCATTGGCATGGCATCATATTTAATTTATGAGTATTAGCCTAGATCCTTCTGACAATTTGAGGTATTGCATCAGGTCTGGGAATAGACTACAGGTCAGCAGACTATGGCCCAGGGTCCACAGCTGGCCTACCACCTGTTTTCATAAATCATCCAATTAAAACATTTTACTGGATCACAGCAGATACGTGTCTGTAATTACAGATGTGTGTCGCCGCTCAAGTTCTTGTGTAAAGCTAGACCCATAATTACTTGTGCTATGATTTAAAAATTACTTTTAAAAGTGGTTTTGGTCATAAAACATGTTTCAGATGAAGGATGGCTGTCTTCTAAACAGGGCACTGTTGATAATTTACAGGCACACGAACACACAAAGGCTGTCAGACAAACAAGGATGAATATTCATCTCAGATACTATTACACATGCTTTAAATTAGGATATAGAAAAATAAAGCAAAAAGTATTGCTTCTGAGCCCTTCCCCTAAGACAAGTGCAAGCATTTCTCATTCTCCAATTCTCTTTTATATATTATTTTTACTTTCTTCACAAAAGCTGCTTCCTCCATTAAGAGGTGGTCAGTTAATGTCTCTCCCTTCACTGGCAGTTCAAAACCCTGTGTTGGGTCAGCTAAACTCTAGTCAACATTGTTCCCTGGCATGACATCATATTTATCTTATATGAGTGTTAGCCTAGGTTCTTTTGACAATTTGAGGTATTGCATCAGGTATAAATAGACTACAGGTCAGCAAGCTATGGCCCAGGGGCTACATATGGCCTAGCACCCATTTTCATAAATCATCCAATAAAAATGTTTTATTGAATCACAGCCAAGCCCATTCATTTACAGGCAATCTATTGCTGCTTTTGCTTTCTGACATTAGAGTTGAGAAGGTGTGAAATAGACCATCTGACCATAAAGCCTGAGATGTTTACTATCTGCCCCACCAGATAGAGACAATATGAAGTCTGATTAGCCCTTCCACACTCATATTTCCAATATTCTTCTAGTCTGCTCCCAAATCTCAGTGGCCACGTAGGAAGAACCACAGTTAGGAAGAACACAGCTGCAGGGCAGTGAGCAGAGGTGTGATAAACCAGCTCAGGCTTCCATGTACTGTTGATGTATGTAGGCTTTTGTGTGATGGAGTCATACCCTCATCATGGGTATTGATCTTTCAGGTCCAGGTCCCACGCCTACAGTCCTTCATTTATTCCTATGGCTAGTAACAATACAATCACAACTGAAGTTGAAACAACAGTACAAGACAATTTGTATCCTATTCCAGAGGCAGGTGCCTTGGGGACAGCCATCACAGGTCTGAGTTTATGGGATGGGGCCAGTGATACACCTACTCACATTCACTCGGGATTTGTTCATTTGATCTTTCTTTCAATGTTCCTCTATTCCTTTTGACTGCATGTATTCCATCTCATCAGTGCTGGAGTTATTTCTTATTTTCACTATTTTGATAATGATGATAGCTAATGCTTATTGGATATCTCATTCCAGCAAGCAGACACAATTTTAAATCACCTCGTTTAACCCTTTTAACACATGCAATGACACATACAGTCATCACCCCCATTTTATTTTATATATATATTTATTTATTTTTTATTTTTTGGTTTTTTGAGACAGGGTTTCTCCGCGTAGCCCTGGCTGTCTTGGAACTCACTCTGTAGACCAGGCTGACCTCGAACTCAGAAATCCACCTGCCTCTGCCTCTCAAGTGCTGGGATTAAAGGCGAGCGCCACCACTGCCCGGCATCATCACCCCCATTTTAAAGAGGAAGAAACTGAAGCAAGGCACGGTTAAGCAGCTTGCTCAAGGCCACACAACCAGAAAACATCAGAGCAAGGAAATGAACACAGGAACCCGAGAACTTTCACTACCGATCTCTAGTTCCTTTATCTCTGGCACATACTGTTGCTAGTATATTATTTTCTATTTTATTTTTAGGACATAGATTCTTTTAGGGAGATTTCTTTGAGAAGCTATAGATAAGGCACACATTCCACAAACCTGATGATCAATTTTACCCAAGTGACTAGTGGCATCTTACAACAATAGGGCAAGTACAGATACCCTTTGGGTCTTTAAGTGAGATGTTTATCACAGACATAGGAGCCACATTTGGAGTGTGCTGCTTACAAAAGACAACCATACGTATTATTCATTCATGAGACACAAGAAGCATTATGGTTCCAGCATTCTGCTCATAAAAGCTGGATGATTGTCTAACTTCCCTACGACATTCATCCTGGGCCCTGTGAGGTTCAAAGACATGTGTTCAATATCCAGCAATCTTGGCAGGAAGTGTAGAACTGAACACATCTTTCTTCTTTCTTACAAACAGATTTTACCACTCCTGTATTACATGCCTGCACACACACTTTTATTGCTGTACTGGTCGCCTTACCATTTGCTTATTTTTCTATTCTACTTGCTTTGCATACAGGTGAAAGCTAGAAATGAATTGAAAGGGAGATAGTAAAATTGAGACTGTAATAATATGATGTCCAGGCTAGTGGGAAGGTGAGTAGCTGGAATGTTAGAGACTGTTTAATCCATTTACTTATTTTTATTGATGATAACGCATGTGTCTTTTATTTATTTAGTAGTATGCATGTGTTAAGCATTCTGATAATGTCTCAATGTGAATTATGTAATTTAAAGCACATGACAGCAACAATAAATCAAAATGCCCATTATTGTCATCAACATTCTCATGTCAGACCTAGTTTAAACAACACCTTCCCCCTCCATAGAAAATCAGTCAGTAAGCCTAGGCTGTGCATTTCATCTGATACCAGACATTCTGTGTCTACATGTACTGCATTACTTCTTCATCTAAGCACACTTAGGCCCATAATGAGAAAAGTGAATGACTTCTTTCATGACATACAAATAATGTAGAAGAGAGTAGGAAAAAAAATCTCAGCTCTAATCCCAATATTATCTGTCACCTTCTCATGTTAATGTGACTGATAAAGTAATTGTTCTTTACAATATCTAGTGTTCAATAACATGCTCTCATCTTCTGTTTATGAGAGTATAAATTTCTGGTCTTTATTCCATCCTCTAAGGAATAATTTCCCAATTTAAAATTGCTGTACAACATCTACAGAATACCACAGTGGGATCCATTTACTGAGCCTCTGGAAGTCTTAGTGTCTTTCTGTTTCATTAACAGCAATACGAGAGTGAGGCCCATTGTCATGGTCTCTGAGTTACATATCTGCCTTTAGACACCACAGAGAGAAGCCCGAGCACTATAGGATTTCTGCAGAACAGTCATTGCTATTCTGCTACAGCACGTCTGTGCATTTCTTTGTTTCCTGCTCTTCTTTCATGCAAGTCATTCGGCTTTGCTTCTTCTCTGTCCCTGCCTCTAATGCTGCCTTTTTCTGCTCATCTGATGCAGCCTATCCTTTTCAATCCAATGACCCTCTTCCAATTGTCTTATTGAAAAATCTCCCCCAAATCCCACTTAAAACTGACAAATAGACCAATGGAACAGAATAAAGAGCCCAGAAATAAATCCATGGATTACAGTCAACCAGTTCTCAACAAAGATGCCAGGAGCACACAATAGGGAAACGGACAATCTTTTCAAAAAATAATGTTGGGATGACTGTTTAAATGTATGCAGGAGCCTGAGATTAGATTACTATCATATTGCATACAAAGTTATCTCTAAATGCATGAAATACTTAAATATAACATTTCAAACTATGAAATGACTACAAGAAAATGCCAAGGACCTGCCATTTAACACTCACTCAGTTACTGATATTTGGGGGGGGGGGATTTCTTTCTTTAATTTTACATATATGAGTGTTTGCCTTATGTCTGTGCATGATAAGTGTGCATGAATTGCAGAGGCCAGAAGTGGGTGTTGGATCCCCTAGGACTGGATTTCTAGATAGTTGTGACTCACCATGTGAATGTTGGAAATTGAACGTAAGTCCTATGGAAGAGCAGCCAGTGCTCTTAACTACTGAATCATCTCTCCAGTCCTAGTGTTTTCTAGAAATATGACCCCCAGTGAACAGGCAACCACAAATATATGTAGGCCACTACTGCAATCATAGGGTTATCATGCCATACTGGTCATTGATGTGGTTCATGGCCGTCAGAGCTGGATAGGACTGTTGGTTGCTTCCCTTCTTTGGAAGCTTGTACGCACCTTCTTGTCCTATGAAAGTGAGTCTGCAGGGTTGGGGTGTTCAACTCAATTCCAGTTTAGAGGTTTCTGCGCCCTATTTCTGAAGTGTAATTCTCTTCTACCTCTAGGAGGTAATCGCCGTCTACTGGACGTAAGACCTATTCAATAAGAGTAGGTGCTTGGTCCTGGAAACTTAGCTAATTTCTAAGTACTAATGAAGTAATGGTTATTGAAGGATACTATACAATAAGTAAGTTACTAACCCAGCATAAACTCTAACAATTTACAAATATTTATCCTTATATTCACAGATAAGTGTAGTCTTTGTCCTTCATCAAGGAAACTTCTCTTTGCAACAGACAAAGACTACAGAAAGCCACAACCAATATAAATGCTGAACTCAGTCCCAATGGCTACATCTACAAAACAGTACTTCACCTAAAGCTCAGACAATGCTGTGGAAGAGGACGTAGGGTTGTAAGAAACAGAGGATCAGAGTCTTTACTGTTAGATCATATCTCCCAATATCAGAGGCTCCATTCATAAAGTCTTATCAACATGGCTGCCCAAATGTGAGCGAGCTGAAAAGGGAGGACACCAACAAACATATCAAACTACTGGCGGCAGGGGAAGCCCACAGGTCTCAAATCTATACAAAGAACTACAGGCAACTGAGTAAAGCTGGGAGCAGGAGCAGGAGCAGGAGCAGGAACAGTGACCCTCCCCAGGGACGTACACACCAATTGGTTGTTCAGTACTAAACAGTCAGTCCTGAAAACATACATATAAGTAACCTTATATGGACCCAACAGGTTATATTTGTGACTATATATGTATATATAAGCACATGTATACATGCCTTAAAAATTAATGAATAAAGAGGTCATAAATTTAAAAGAGGAAAAGAAATGGCATATAAGAGGATTTTGAAGGAGGAAGACAAGAGATAAACATTGTCGTTAAATTACAATCTCAAAAATCAGCAAAAACATTAATTAAAAAATGTGTAGGCAAAAGCGAACAAACCAGACATGGGATTATATTAAACTAAATACAGGGAGCGAAAAACCATCATTGGGAGGAGATGAGTTACAGAATGGAAGGAAATGTTTGTAACTATACATCTCATGAGAGGTTGATTTATAAAATAAAGGAGGAACTAACAAAATAACCAGAAAATCAATATTGTTAAAATGATCAAAAAGACCAGAATAGACATTTATCAAAAGAGACTTACAAATGGCCAAGAGGCACATGAAACGTGTTCAATATCACTAGTGATTAGGGGAATGTAAGTCAAAATCACAATGAATTATGACTTTACCCCAGTTAACATGGCTGTTATCTCAAAGGCAAAAGTTTAACATGTGCTGGGGTGAATGGAGCAAAGAGAGCCCTTTTACACTTTGACAGTATATAAATTAATGTTTAATATGGAAAGCAGTATGGAGGTGCCTCAAAAATGAAAAACAAAGCTATCATATAGTCAAACAATTCCACTATCGAGTATACATCCAAAGAGAATGAAACCAGCATCTGCTATCTATGTGCCATGGATAGATAAATGGTTAAGAAATTGTAACTAACACATAGCGCATGTGCACACATGCACACACACAGCCCACACAGCACACATGCAGAATACTATTCAGCCACAAAAGTGAAATCTTTGTTCCTTGTAACAACATGAAAATCTAGTGAACATTATGTTAATGGAATAAACCATCCACAGAAAGTCAAATCCCTTATTATCTCACACGTGTGGAATTTAAAACAGTTAACCTCACACAAACAGAGTAGAGTGTGGTTATCAAAGATTTGGAAGTGTGGGATCTGGATTGGATAGTTATTGGCTAAAAATTCATTGTTGGGTAGGAGGAATAAAACAAGAGATTAATTTTTGATGTCAGCTAATTATGATATAGTCATTAAAATGTTAAGAGCAGGAATGTTAAATGTGAAAGCATTTGTGAGGTAATACATGTGTCAGTTGGCTAGATCCATCCATTCTACAGCACATATACACTGCAAGCCCCCATACAACACACAGTAAATACATATAATTTTATGCATTAATTTTAAAAAGAAAACATCTGGGAAATTTTCTCCTTTCTTGTTGGATAATCATGATCGGTAAATGATCTAAACTCATTTGTCCCTTTCGTGTAAGACAAATCATTTCACTAACAGTGTCAGGGGTTTCTTTCTTCCTTTCTTTTTCATTCCTTTCCTTTCTTTTTCATTCCTTTCCTTTCTTCCTTCCTTTCTTTTTTTCTTTCTTCATTTCTTCCATCTTTCCTCTCTCTCTCCCTCCCTTTCTCTCTCCCTCCCTCCCCCCCTTTACTTTTTTTCACTATGTTGCTCCGGCTGGCTTGGAATCCGCTATGTAAACCAGGCTGGCCTCAAACTCAGAGAAATCAGCTTCCCCCTGCCTTCCAAATGCTGGGATTAAAGGTGTGTGTCTCTGTGCCTGGCATATATATATTTTAAAGTATGGTAGACTAATAATTCACATGATGGTGCTGCTGCTGCTGCTGTCTCTCATTGTGTGTTAGGTAGTGTTTAAATGCTTGATGGATTTCATCTTTTGAAAATTGTAACAATCCTGTTAAGATGGTTCCATATACCTACCTCCCCTTCTCCCACTTTTCAATGAGGTATTTCTATGTGGACCACACTGGCTTTGGACTCCTAGACTTAAGGGAGTGTCTTGTCTCAACATTCCCAGTTCCATTATTTGCACTGTGGCTAATTGAAAGAGTTCAGCCAATGAACCTGTAGCCAAGTGCCTTTTGAGGGAACTTAATAAGCCTCCTAACAACCTGTTAATACTAGTAGACACCAATTATTGTGTTGATTATGTGCTTTAGCCCTTTACATTTATCATCTCTGCTAGGTCCAAAAGGAACTCCAATTCCTCAAACTCCCAAAGGCAGAACTGAGCTGAACCTGGACTATAGGAGGATTTGTGGTTGGATAAAAGCCAACATTCCTCAGGAACTTGTGAAATCAGTTCCCCTCTGCCCAACGACTTATTTGCTTTATTAAAGGTAGAAGGGACACATGGCTCTCTACTGACATATACCTATGGTTGCTACCAAAACACGTGCTGGAATTCAGGTTCACTCAGTATTCCAAGTATTCCCCACACCAGTCTCCTGGCCCTTCCCTCCCCCCAGCCACTGCTCTCCTTTATCACCCCACTATTTTCACTCTACTTTTTTTTTTTTTTTAGCCCTGATATTTACCCCCATCTCACAGATAGCTGAGGCTATGTCCAGTCTGCTGGCCATGTTTAGTCTACTTCTTTTTCTGCTCTGGAATCTTCCAGATGCCTCTGAATAGTCTTTCTCAGTCTCTGACTCTGTTTGTCTTTCTGACTCTCTATCTCTCTGTCTCTGTCTCTCAAAATTCTTCTTAACCATAACATGGAGTGATTGATTATGTCTGCAGTTTCTTTATTGCACCCCCTAATACAATTTCCCTTCAGCCTTCCTGCACCCCTGTTAGGTTAGTTTTGTAAATAACTTGAGTTCATTGATAACCAAAATAAAATTCAGAGACATAAAATAGTCTTCCTAGACTCTTTGGCCCACACATTCAGCAGTTATATATACGTATGTAGCTGACTCTAAGTCCAACTATCATGTAAGATGCTGTCACGCTTGGGATTTTCAAAGATAATTATGATCATAATGTAATCACCATAGTGCCATAATTCTCTTAAATATGCAAGTCTAAGGTAAGTGGCAGACTGGGGCTTTGCACCAGGTAAAGTGGGCCCAGAGACAAGACTACAAGGCCTACAGAGCTACCAATAGGGCTGGGAGATTTCTTCAAGCCTCAGGTGCCAGGATAACCCTAGCTTTCTTGTTTATGTAATTGGCTGGCAGTACAGCCAAATTTCAAGGTGAATAATGACTTGTGGACTGTGGCACTCAAACCTTTCCCTTGGGTCATTGCTCATCACCAGCAGTGTACTGTAGCCTGTGGCCTGAGCAGGCGGTGAGGTCCTTGCTGAACCCAGAGTCAGCAATTCTGGGCTGATTAAATGCAAATGAATGAAAACAGCTATAAATTTACCCTTCCCCCCAATGATGTAAGCCTTTTGGCACAACTCTACCAACATCCTTGTGTTTTTATTTCATTATATAACTCAGAAGAATTAAATATCAAAACGTGTCCAATTTGGCCTTCATTCAAGGTGGGCTGGATACAAAATAATCAGCAGAAGGCTGGCAAATCCCTCAGCAGAGACCTTAGGAAGTCAGCCTTAGAGCGAAGCTGCTTCAGCAGAGCGTCAGTCAGACAGAAAGACAAAGTGCTGGGCAATGGCCAGAAGAGATGAATTTGCTCGTGCTTCCTTTTCTCTCCTAGGGTAGCCCCCAGCATGAGAGACTGAATCTCATTATTTCATTTCCCATGGCTGAAGAGTCTGTCCATGGAGTTTGCAATGGAGCCCCTGTGATGGAAGGGCTTTCAAAGATTCAGGCATCTGTTCTAAGTGAGCATATTTAGAAGAGAATGCCTCCTCTCTTCCCTTCTTCCCCAGAGCAGCCTGCCAGTCAGGGTCTTCCCAGTTTTTTCCCTGGAGGCCACATTGAAGTTAGTGACCAGGCTAGCATTTGCTTATCTTTTTTATTCAGTACATTTGCTCCAGTTAGATGAATCACAAGAGCAGTACAAGTAGCATTTTGCTTTGTGAGCCAAGCATCAGAGGGTAGCAGTCAGCTGGGTTAAAAAGGCACTGGCTTTCTCCTGCTTCTGCAAATTGGAGTGAATGCTCATATGTAGTAAAAATTGCAGTAATTCAGAAAGTTTGCAGTTGAAGGAAAAAATGAGGAGTAAGCAATTTGACTAAGGTTGGATAGCTAAGGGAGACACGTCATATGCACATATAACATTTATGCTTGCATGCAGCCTGGCCTCTCAGCACATGAACTGAGAACATGAATTGAAAAGTTCTTAATTTATGGGCAGAGACAGTATAGGTAAAATCTAGAAGAGTAGGTGAG
Source organism: Uromys caudimaculatus (assembly GCA_028551405.1). NCBI lineage: Eukaryota > Metazoa > Chordata > Mammalia > Rodentia > Muridae > Uromys > Uromys caudimaculatus. The sequence goes on from CM052702.1 coordinate 51,447,733, forward strand.
CTGTGAGATCTCTCTCCCTGACTAGATTGGACTAGAGATAGTCGGTAAATGTTACTAGAACTAATGTGGTCATAGTGTAGAGAAAGAAAAAGTGGGAAGTTGACTCTGAGTTATATGATTTGATTTACACAATTATATAAGTTAAATGTACTTCATTAACCAAAAAAATGTGATTGTGGGGCTGAAGATGAGTTCAGTGATAGGGTAGCTTCTAGGTACACATGAGGTCATGAATTCATTCCCAGCTACAAAAATAAAAATAATAAAAAACTCATTGTGAGTAGTAATTATTCAATCCCTTGAAAATCACTACCTATTCCATGAGCATTCGTTAAAAGTAATGATATTTTCCAGTAAAATTTATTTTGGAACCCAGAAACATCCCTTGAGAGCTAAATTAGTTTTGAAAAAGATGAAAAAAGCTAGAGGTATCACCAACCCAATTTAAAAACATACTACAGAACTATAGTAATCAAAGCAGGATGGCAGTGTCATTACAGACTTGTAGACCAATGGAATAGAACAAAGTATTTATAAATAAATCCACACACATGCTATTAACTAGTTTTTGATGAAGATACCAATAATACACAATAAGGAAGGAAGAATCTCTTCCACAAACAGTGAACTGGCATTCATATGCAATAATGGAATTTGGTCGTTATCTTATGTCATGCTCAAAACCTGACTAAAATGGATTATGGACTTAAATGTAGGCCTGAAATGATAATCATTCTTAGAAGAAAGCACACAAAAAGCTTCTTGATATTAATTTTGACCATGCACTTTGGAATATAATTTTGAGTGCACAGGCAACAAAGTAGAAGTTACCACCAGGAACTGCTTCAAACTCAGGAGTTTCTGCACAACAAAGCAATTAAAAAAAAAAAAAAAACAAGATGGAAGGAAAGGGGGGAGTGTTTGCAAGGACATAGACACAGATACTTCATGGAGGCTATGATCCAAAGCAGGAAAACACATACTCATGCAAAACTAATAGTCAGAATAAAAAATGAACAAAGACATTAAATAGATATTTTTCCCAAAAAGATGCATAAACTGTTACGAGGTATATGAAAGAGTGCTCAAAATCGTGGATTACCTTATAAAACATATCAAACCTTCAAGGAAGTGTTAGCTTATATCAGTTAGATATCATATAAAAGCCAAGCAATAGACATTGGGGGAGGTGTAAAGAGAAAGAAAACCTTGAGCAATGTTGGCAAAATTATAAATTGCATAGTCATTGAGTTTCCTAATACTTATCACCAAACACAAAAAAGGTTCAAATCATAAGCAAAATAGAACCACCTGGTAATCTGGACACTCCTGAGTACATGTTCAAAGGAAGAATTATGATAATTTGCTTTCATTTCTGCATTACTCACTAAACCTAAGAAATGAAGTTAAACTTTTTGTTGAAAGATTATGAGAGATTGCTGGACAAAGAAAATGAGATGTGATGTGTGTGTGTGTGTGTGTGTGTGTGTGTGTGTGTGTGTGTGTGTGTGACATACTATATATACAGTGTGTTAAGGAGGGAAATGCTGCCATTTGTGAGATCAACCTAAACTGTCAGGTAATTCAGACATGGAAAAAAAAATTCTGTATGACCCGACATCTATGTAATCTAAAAAGAATAAAAATACAAATGAATGGAATCATTGAATAAAAGGGTGGTTGCCAGGGTGTGGAATGAGGAGCTGTACTGAGAAGATGAATAGTTTTGGGAGCTTACTGTACAGCATAGTAATCACAGTTGATAACTCCATGGCGCGTATAAATTTCCTTAACAATAGATCTTAAGTGTTGTTATCATCTGCTCCCCCTAAAATCCCTCTCAGACTAATTACATGAGGTTATAGATGTATTAATTGTGGTCATCATGCCCCAGTGTACACAATATATCAAGGTGTCATGTTGTACATCTTATAAACATTTATTACAATATGTATTGTCACAATAAATGAACTAATTTGATTTTTACAGATTTGCTTAGTTATTAACTAAGAACTGTCAGTTCGAGTCAACTCTTTGCTTTTTCTTTTATTCCTGCCACTATGCATGTCCTCCCTTGTGGCTGGCTTCGGTCACTGAAAGGTTAGCAGACATGACATCAGTGTAGTCCTAGGAAAATGTCTGTGTCTTTCAGTCTGTGTAATAGTCCCTGCACCCACCATGAGAAGGATGTGCCTAGCTCAACTTACTGCAGGATGACACCTGCAGAGCAGAGGAGCATGAGGCCAGCAAATCACTGAAGTCACTGGGTGTCATTCAAAAGCCATCTGACTCTTAAAATTTTAGTCTGGTCTAAATGAGCTGAACCTGGTAAACTTGTGAACCCCATAAGGCTTTTTTTGTATGTCACTGATATTTTGTGGTTGTTTGTACAGCAGACTGTTGTAGAAACAGGTCACCAATACAATGTAATAGCTTCAAGTAACAACCCAGAAACTGAGCAAAGACTCAGGAGCTATGCTTATTGTCTATGTGGCTCAGCCTTGTCTTGTTGTCTTGCTTTTTAGCATCTGCAGACCCTGGTAACCTCTTAAATTCTTTTCTCATTTGGTCCCTAACTAAATGTTGGTCTTCCCTTAAGATACAGTTAGATACCATTTCTTTTTTGACCCTCTTAAGAAGCTAACTACTCTCATGGGTGACAGATACATATTCATATTTTCTGCAACTGCAATGGGGTATGGTTAGTTATTTTTTAGTATTGTAATTTACTAAGAAAATATGTTTCTCTGAAGTCTTTTATACTTCATTATAGGGCTTTGCTGTTATTTTTGGAATTTTATTAATTATTAGAAAGACTATGGACAAATAAATGAATAGTTTCTTGAAAAATCTCCAGCATATTTCTTATTGTACTTAATTGTAATCTTAGGCTATCTGGATCATGTGGTTATGTTCATGAACACAATTCAGTGCACACATACGCACACACATTCACACATGTATACCCACAAAGATGACACACATGGGACACTAGTATGAGATGATAGCACGTCTGTTGGCAAGCCACTTTTGATATAGAGAACAGGAACACTGACACACTTATTGGGAGGTAACTCTGCTCATCATTATACTACTAATATTGAAGAATTAATCAGACATTCAAAATTGAGCATTTTTCTATCTAGCATGCTTTTAATTTTAACTTTGTTATGAATTTTCAATGGACAATAGCTTTCTGTATTTTTTTTATCATAAACAAAGCATCTTGGTTGCTTTATTAGTCAGCTAATGAGGGACACAAAGCATTCATTGCGTATGTATGTGTGTGTGCTTGCATGTATGTGTATGTATGTATGTGTGCTTGTGTGTGCATGCATGTATGCCTGAGTGTGTATGTTTGTGCACATGTATGTTATGTTCACATGTGTATACATTGTGTTATGTTCATGTGTGTGTATGTATATGTTTTATTTTTCAGATTCAAAATTTTATGCTACTATTTGGAGAGTTTTTGTAAGTCTGTCAATTTCACATTTTTCAATAATACCTTTAGGATTCTTCTGAAAGCCCCCATTTAAAAATGATAATGAGATTTACTCTGAAGGTATATGTCCAAGCATAAATTCTGAATGCTGTGAATGTTGGTTGTCATTCTTCCTGGAGAGTCAGGATGCACTTGGTCTTGACATATTTATTGTTAAAGGTATAACAAATAACTGAATTGAATTCTTAGCTCCTATATTCAAAATAACCTATTCTTCACTAATTTGATTGTCAACTCTGAGATTACAAGAAAGTGGGGGAATTTAGATTTAGTAAATAATTATGGAGTATAGATAAACCTAAGGGAACAGTGTTTCAGTGAGTTCTTTAGAGTCTCAAAGTTCAATTATTTGGCAGAGACAAAATCTAAACTCAGGACTTCTGGCTTGAAACTTGAATTTAGATCTTATTTTTATTTTTAAACTTAAAGCAAATAATTGATTCTTTATTTTTACTTTTTAAAGAATTTTTAAAACTTTAGCTTTATGTGTGTGTTTATGTGTGTATGTGTATATGTGTATGCATGTATGTATGCGTGTATTTGTATGCATGTGTGTGTGTGTGTGTGTGTGTGTGTGTGTGTGTGGTTGTGTGTGTGTGTGTAATGTTTACCTGTTGAGACCAGAAGAGAGCATTCCGTTCTCTGGAGTTGGAGTTATAGGTGATTGTGAGATATCCCATGTGGCTTCTAGGATCTGAAAGTGCTCTTAAGCACTAAGCCATCTTTTCTGCCCCTAAAGCAAATATCTACCAAGTGTGATGTTCTTCACTATTGTGAACACAGAAAGTGATCAGGATGACATGGAGTGGTTCTCACTGGGTATGGTCTATGCTACCCAGTGAACTTCATTAGAAGAGGCAGAAAAGGGAAGAAATTGAGGTAGGCTTTAGGAACTCCACATACCAATTTGTGTATACAGACAGCACCTTCTATACTGAGTTCTCAGGATAGCTGGTGGTTCACTGCCTACACTCCCACTAGGTATCTAGATCTTCCCCCTCAGTGATGGATTGGCACAGTTCCCAGGGAGCAGACCCTGTACAATGCCCTGCAGCTTTAGTTGCATATTTTTGGATATCTCTGGACCTGGGGCACCTTGAAATGGACAATCTAGCTAGTTTTTACATTTGCCTTCAGGGAAAAACTAGTGGAATTAAACTTGTCTTTTATGAGGCTTGACTTTCTATCAGCATTTACTTTTTATGTATTCAAACTTTCCTCTAATATACATAATTGCTGAAAGGAAAAGGCTGAAGAGCAGCCATGAATTATGGCTTTGAGGGGACGTACACCACAGTTAATGTTGCAAGCAGCTTCCATTATAATCCTGTTTTCACATCCTTATGATTTTTCTTGGTAGGGGGTGGAGTGAGGAGGAAGAATTTTCCTTTGAGCTAAAATTTTCCATAGCTTGACTCAGCCCAAGGTGATTTTAAAAAGCAAACTATTTGACAAATATTTCCATTTATTATTGTCTTTGGAAAACGCCGCTCATTTTCACTCTAAATATTAATGCATAAATGTTGCAAGTATGAATGGTCATTAAAGCTGGCCTTCAAATGCTTCTTTAAAATATTAGTTGGAGCAATGTCCAACTAATATATTAAAAGAATTACAATTACCAGTGGCAAGGCTCTTTCTTTTGATAACTATGTCAGGATATAGCAATGGCTGAAATGATTTAGCATTTTTATAACTTGATGGTAATGTTTGCTTAAGATATAGCTTTTCAAAGGGGAAATAAATATTTAGGATAATTTTAGATTTTTGAATTTCTGATGAACACTTAAAAATATTCTCTATCTTTTTACATAATAATAATCAAGCTTTTAACTTTTTAGGTGAGGTCTCTGTTAAATATGTTTATTGTAAATGGCATATTGTTGAGACTTTTACTGAAAATATTGCTCCAAAAATTGAAGCCAACTTTTGAGAAGCAGAATTAAAAATACTTAAAACCAACTTTTCCTTTAGTCTAGGATCTTTGTTTAGATCTCAGAGGCACACATATAAGTAAGGGCTTTGATCTATTGCTTTGTATTATTAATTTGCATTCCCCTTCACCTACTGTTGACATAGTTTTGTGTCCTGAAACACAATCATACTTGTGTCTGTTTTGTTCTTTGCTTATGTTTGCCTTTAATGATTTATTCATATCTAATAATGTTAAAACTATGTTAGTTTATCTAGGTCTCTCAACTAAGAAATATAGGAAATATTGATATAATGAAGACTGTGTTGCCACTAAAGTACTAACACAATTTGGCTGTTTTAAATGATACTGAGATATCATTGAGAGGTGACTTGTGTGTTTACTCACTGAGATTTTCTGCTTGGTGACAGTCTTTGTATTCTCAATGAATCACATTGTCCCCCCAGATAAGAGTTTCACAAAACCTCTTCTAGAATCCCAAGCCTATTGTTCTCTTCAGCACAGAATTCTATGATCTTGTCTGGTTTTGTCATCATAATTACTCTTTGAATATTATTTCTACAGTCTTTGAATCAATTCTTTTCCTGTGAGACCTTAAGTGAGGCATTTCACACAAATGGATTTCATTACTGTACTTTTTTGTCTAACATACACACGTAAAATATGCATAAATTACAATCTATATTACATTGTATGTACATTATATGTATGTTTCATTACATATCACATATAGTACATATGTGATATGCATATATAATATATACATACATGACAAACGTGGTAAGTGTAATGCATTGAGATTATGTGCATGAATTATATGAGTATATGTAATAAGAAATTTATATAGCCATTTATTTCATCCCCTCTCCACCTTTATTTCTGCCATTTTTCCCTCCCTCTCTTTCTTTCTCAAGGTAGGGTCATACTGTATATTCTAGCCTGGCCTTCAACTCATAATCCTCCTGCCTCCACCTCTATCTCTTTTTGAGATTATAGAAAAGCTCTATCATGCCAACGTACTCCTATCTTAGATGCTTTGGATCCATCTTTCCCCTCCAGCATCTTGCTATAGCTCTTTTTATCAGTTGAAGGGAGACTGTGCTGTGTCTTCTTCTGTAGTCCCTTTAATACCTCTTTTAATATTCTTTACCTGCTTGCAATGATTGTGTTTCTCTGGTTTCCCTTACGATTCAGACTCACGTTCTTGTTTGGAGGTGTGGCCATTGGAGGGTGGCCTGTGCTTCAGTACATGGCTCCACACCCACACTCATGCACATAGGGACAACACTGACTGGACTTGGTTAGTTGTTTTTATTTTTAAAGCAAAGAAAGGGCAGGATGTGAAGTTGAAAAGGAGACATGTTGAGTGGCATTGAGGGAGAGGTGAAGGGGGGGCAGAGAATGAGGGACAACTGTGATCATATTTCATTATATGTATATATGAAATTCTCAAAGAAGAAAAGATTCAGATTCATTACTCTGTGATCAGTTCTGTGTTAACTTCCACAGGAAGCCTTCTTATTCCTCTTCTCTATAGGCCAGGGATTCAGACACTTGGCAGGGAGTTCTAACCATGGTTAGGCCACTCACCTCCTGGTTATGGCAATCTCATATCAAGTTCCCTTGCAAAAACAAAAGTCTTGGAAAGTGGAGTTAGAGATCAGACTTGTCTGCTCTTGTAATCCTTGCCTTTATCTAAGGGCCAGACATCTGGCGACTTATACATATTTATGGAGTGGATGAAGGAATGCATTGCCTGTCTGCCATTCACATTTTGAAAAATAATTTCTATGTTTAAAGTCATTAGTCAATATGGCTAGGCATTTAATATAGTTTTCCCTACAATGGCTATAGAGGACATACTAGTCATGGTACTCAATAGCTGAAAGCCTTTCAACAACTTTTGCCCATGGGAAGCTATAATTTCACCTTATGCTATCATAAACCACTCAAGGATTTCATGTAGTTACCAGAACCTTGAGCAGAAATTATAACCCTGAGAGCCCTCAATGCCTATTAGTCACTTGGAACATGACACAAAGCAAAATACGTTCTGCATTCTTGGACTTCAGTTTGGCTCTTGGTTTACTGATTGATTGAATTCATACTTGACTTAAAGCAATCAGCATCCTGAAACTCAAACCATCTAGAAAAACCCACAGCTCACCAATGCTAGATATATACCTAGCAATAATCATATGTGTATTTTATGAAGTTATTATTTGTTTTGGTAATTGATTTTCTCAGACAATGCTTTTTAAATGCTGAGCAAAGCTCTGGGATCTGTGGGCATCCTTATTGTTGTTTGATTAATATATTTTTGGAAATTATTTCAAACAACAACAAACACAGAACACTGGGTGATTGTAATGGATGTGCACTTAGAAAACCTGGATTTGATTCTCAGCTTGAACCTTGGAAAAAATCATGTTACGCTTCTAATCTTCAGTCTCCTCCATTTTAAATACATTTATAGCCTCACAAGGATGTGGCTAATCAACTGAGGTCCTGGAGGGAAGGAAGCATGAAGAATTTCACAGTGGAGTGTGTCATTATTAATGATAGGTATCATTAGTGAAGTGAAATCATCAATTCCCTAAGAGCATTACAAATACAAAGGAACTCACTAGGCTGAGATAGAAGATGATATTTCTTGTGTGTAATGCTTTTTATTATTTAACATTCAATCAAAGATGAGAACCAGTGTCAAAGGTGCTAATAGTAAAATTAGGGAGTGCAGGGCTAGCAACTTTCATTTCTCCTGAAAAGCTCAAAACAGAGGTTTGTCACCTGATGTACAATTTGGAAAGAACTGGGTGAGAAGGGGTTAATAATAGTTCAGTAAGAAACCTGATGAAGCCAGCTACTATCTCCACAAAAGAAAGGACAAGAATGAAGCAGCTTACAAAGGGACTATTTTCTGAGATTTTTAAGAAGATGAGCCAGCATGTAGGGCACAGAAAAAAAAGACTGGATTGGGTTTGCAGCGTGATGAGGGAGTTTTGTGTGAACAGTGAAAAAAAGAAAAGAATTGCTTGGCTCTGTTGTCTATAATGTCAAGGAGCTGAGCTAGCAGTGTAGCTGGCAAGGTAGGTTTCACATGACCAAAGAATGGAAGCCACTGGAACAGTGAGCTTGTTACAAAGAGGACCAATGCAAAGGTTGCAAGGTAGAGCATAGTCCTACCTAGTGTCATGGATTCAAGGGTGAAGGAGAATGAAGCCAGCAGCAAGAGGAAGCACATCAATCATGTGATAGCTGATTAATGACATCAATCCTCTTTTAGTGCAGTACAAACAAAACACCCAGAGATCTTGTTGATGATGAAGATTCTGGTTCAGGTCTAGAGCAGGACCAGAGATTCTGCAATACTGCCTATGGTCCTGGAGATACCAAAACTGCTAATCCTTTGAAACACACTCCTGAGAAGAAAGATTTAGATAAAGCTTCATGTATAAGAACAGAATTTGAGCCTGGTGGGGGAAAAAGAAATGGGGGTGGGGAAATGGATGACGTTTAAACATGAGGGAGAGGCAGCCTCCACCATGAGACGCAGAGAGTGACAGGGAGCTGAGGCCTGCAGGAAGCTGTGCTGACTATCTTCTACTTTGGTCTCTTTTTCAACAAAACTGATGGTTTGTGTCTCCATAAAATTCATTACAGTGTTCAGCAGTACATAGTCTTTCACTCTCAGTATAAGCAGAATCATCTAGCCTAAATTAATGACCTGCATAGGAAACCAACAGGACTCTCACCTCTTTCAGGGACCATTTGTCTTATCTTGATGTATGCAGTATATGGAGGGGCCTTCTGGAAGAACAGTTCCTAATATAAACCAATGGCTATTAGGGGAATTCCTAGAATCTCGGTGGAAAGAGAATTTTAAGGTGCCTTTGATTTTTTTTTTTTGTATTTTAGTACTGAATGCCCTTTATATGAGTGATAATTCAATAAAAATACAACATTTGAGTTAGTTAGCACTGTGTTTGTGGAGTGATAGTGGTGGGTGAGATGGGAACTAATCCTCCTGGGTCTGGCTTTCTGCTTTTCTCACCCTATGAGTTCAAATTCAACTGTCACAGCTTCAGCAGCATTTGCCCTTGAATTTTCTTTGTGGTGTAAGCAAGCAGCTTCTCCAGCTTAAGCCCAGGGGTGGGTAATGGACTGGCTGGAATAAATCAAGTTGAGGAGGACAGTCTTATTGTGTATGTAAATTAAATCCTCAGTTGGAATAATTCATAGTCAGATATTGCTGTACACAATCCTCTACCATTTATTGGTTGAATGGCCTTGTACAATTTACCTGTCTTGTGTTTTTTTTAGTCCAGTTTCTTCCACTACATGGATGCACTAAATTTTACATAAAAACATTCATTTGAATCAGATTACACAATAGCTGGAACATAGATACCCAATAGATATTATCGTTATTGATCTTTTTAGTTTCTATCTGAAATACTTTATCTCTAGTCTCACTAGGAAGCTATGGTTGTTATGTTTGACCTTCAGGATAATGATTGGTTATTATTAGTAGTACATAAACCACAAAGGGTACATATTTGTATTACTGTATTTGTTCATATATTATATAACTGTATTTGTTCATGTAATTTTTCAACATACTCAACTTCATTAATTCAGTGTTTTCAGATCATGCATGACAAACAAAGTGAATCACCAGTTGAAATATAATTCAAGGAAGAAACATTGAAGGGCCCTGTTTTGGCTGTTGTCTTGCTTCGTGTTTTAAATTAACTTGACAGATTTTAGAGTCCATGTGGGAAGAATGAAACTCACTTGAACAATTACCTTGATCAGCCTGGCATCTAGCCATGTCTGTGGGAGATAGTCTTGATGCCACTGTGGATAGCATCATCTCTAGGCAGTTAGGCCTAAACTGTATAAGAATGTCTGTGCACTGGTGGTAAGTGGCTGGGGCCAGTGAGAACAATTGCTTTGTTGTTCCTACTTCCAGGTTTCTTTATCGAGTTCCTGTCCTGACTTCGCTCAGTGATGGATTATGATCTAGGAACACAACCCAAATATACCCTTTTCTTTTCAAGTTAGTTTTGGTCAGAGTGTTTTATTACAGAAGGAGAAAGCAAACTGGAACACTTGTTTTGCTAAATTTTCTTTCATTTGATTTTTTTTTTAAGTTGGCAGTTTCTGATAAAATGGTGTGTCGAGAGTACTTCTTGACTCTGGAAAATATTAATGGATTCTAACAATATATGTTTCTAAACTATGTATGCAAGTGAAATAGGCCTGAACAGACTTGTATTGTATCTAGTTGCAGTTAGAAAACAAATGAACTTAACTAGCCCTGTTTCCAAGACTGAGCTCACAATAGAGCTGAACTGAGTGAAGATCGTGGCTTTGCTTGTGAATACAGCAGTGGGGCATCACATTGACTCCTGTCTCTTTAAGGATCAAAATGGGATAAATCAGAAAAATCCAGCATTAGCTGTTTCTGTGGAGCTGAAAAATATATTTTAGATATGAAAGAGCCCCTGTAAGATACTGCCTATAATGTCTTCACATAATTAAATACCTACGGAGCATGGCGGTAAGATTCTTTACAGAGCAAATGATCATTAACTTAGTTCTTCTGAATTCTAAATATCGATTTAGCCTTCATTAACTTTTTTCTTTTTATGAGACAAGGACTTTTTACATAGCCTTGAGTGACCTAGAACTTGCAGTGTAGAGCAGACTGGCTTTGAACTCACAGAGATCTTTCTTGCAGTATTGGGGGAAGTGCTCTATGACCTACACTCAGAAAGCATCCTACCTGAGCTATAAGCCAATTCTATATAATATAAATACTATAGGAAGAAAGTCAACACACATGCCTTCTGATAACTGTTTACAATTTTATGGTATGTGAACACTTACAGACTTCTTATGATATCATTATTCATGTAGAAAGTATTTATGTGCAGACATAGTGTCTGCTAAGTATGTTAATAATGTAAACAAAGCTATAAGCCAATTTTCCTCTTATTTAGGAGAAGGGTTTTCAAAATGTTGGCACTCTCCCTGTTTGTATTCAAACAGAGGAAATGATCTTAGACATTCATTAAAGCAAGCTCATCAGGGTGTCTAATTGAAAATACTTTTCTGTATTTATTATGAATTAATGTATCTATTTGAAAGTAATAAAACCACAGTTACTAAAAAATTCTGTAAAGACACTAGCTGAAAATTATTTTAGGAGTAGGTGAACAAATAAGCAGATCACATGCCCAGTCAGTCTGGTTTCCATTTACCCAGCAGAATTAGCAAAGACTTGATGACTCTTCTAAAGTTCCTTGGTTGAGAACCTTCAGGCATGGAAGGGAATCACCAGAGTTCTCAGCTCCTCCTGGTTGCCCTGCATAGTTTGCCTGACCTACACTGGAACACTGAAGGTTTCAGATCAAGCTCTTCTACCAGGGATTCAAACAACCCAGCCTGGGGCAGCATCATCTGTCTCAGGTTGCCTCAGAAGGCCTTCTTAAGAACCGTGCATCTGGCCCTTAGCTCCACTTGACACAGTATGGTCTTAGGTTTTCGTTGTTTTGATTGTTTGTTCATGTCTAGTCTCCTGAGTCCCACACTGCAGACCTTCTCTGTTGGATGAATTTTGCAACTCACTTTGCTGTGCCCTCTGATGATTTCTGTCCTACTGGATCCCTGGTGGTCATCTTTGCTTGGCTTCACAGTCATATCTTTTTGAAATTGATACTTATCTAGGTGATTGATTGCCATTTGCCTGGACCTCAGAGTTACAGGTGCATAAGTCAGATTTGGTCTCTCTGAGCACAGAGTTTACCATCTAGCAGTGGGTAAAATGAAATGTCTGTTGGATATTTCCCATTCAGAATCTCTAATCCTGAGCCATGAGAGGTTCCATAACTTGCCAAACAATACATAGCTAATATGCAAGCAGTTAACAAAAACATCATTCAGATCTGTCCTGTGACAGAACTTTGCCCTTTGTATCATAATACATTGTTGCTTTAGTGAGACTTTCTTGCTGTTTGTTAGAAAGCATCTGGTATGAGACTGATTTTGCAAAGCTATACCAAAAACATTGATTTCAAAGTGATCACTGCAAAATGTTATAGCTTTATTCAAAGATGCTGCCATTTTTAAACTTATTTGTTAATAGAACAGCACTCACTGTTAACCTAACCCTGTGCTAGGTTATAATGATATGGTGGTAAATGAGGCAGAGACTCACAATTAACAGACAGAGAGATAATGACCAACTTTAGATTGTATTGAATTCTAGGGAGGGCATAGCCTGAGTGAGGATGAAAATTTGCTCTGAAAGTCTCTGTAGACAGTCCAAGTATGTCTAAAGTGTGACTGTTTTACTGTGGGAATGCTGTACACTGGTCATTATCCTAACTGGAGCTGAGAGGCTGCAGACAGCAGAAGTTCACAGAGCCACCACACAGTGACTGTTCTCCAATCTTGAGTTATTCTCATGCTCATTTGCTTTGTTAAGTACCTTCTCACTTCATGTGTCTACTGGAACACTGCAGAAAGCATGGAGTTGAAATAGTACATAGAGAGTTTCTTACGATTTTAGTAGCCAGAAGTTTATGCTGTGATATTATACATATACAGTGTTCTGTGCATTATAGGTTATTTACTTCAAGTTTCTTTCTTCATTTACATATGTATATTAAAATTGGCAATTTTATATAACTTCATAGCTTGAATTTTCACTTACTATATTTCAATGTTCTTACATCTTAAAAGATTCTTCAAAGCCATGTCTACTGGCTTAATTAGCACATAGAAGAATTATAATTTATTAATTATGTTGTGATTAAATGTTTATGTGGCTTCCAAGTGTTCGCTGTTTTGACCAAAACTGCAGTGACTTTTAACAATAAATTACTGCCCACACATTAAATTATTTTGTTTTGACAGATTCATAAAAGTAGAAGTGAAAGGCAAAAGGGTATGAACCATTTTAAGACTTCAGTAGCAAGTGGTCAAGTTGATTTATAAATACATCATAAATTACTTTCTAACAATACTGTAAAACATCTGCCCTATTGTGCCTTTACCAAAAACTATCAACAAAAATTCTTGATTTTTAAAATTATAACTTTACTATTGTTTAAAAGGTTGAATATAACTTTTATTTATTGGTTAAATTTATTTTCAAGATTAATATTATTGTTTATTTACTTTGATAGTTGTTAATATATACTTTGCTTCCTTCATTAAAAGACTTAAAGTTGTTTAAGGTCACAGAAAATATAAGCATACATATTTAAAACAGTGGGCTAAGAAAAATAAACAATATGAAGCCAGAAATGATGCTTACAGTCAAAGCATGATGTCCATAAATCTGCTACTAGTAGGCAAGAAATCACTTCCTAGCTTCTTTTTAAGACTTAGCACAAAGGGAGAATGTTATTATTGACTGGTTGATATTGATTGTGTGTGTGTGTGTGTGTGTGTGTGTGTGTGTGTGTGAGAGAGAGAGAGAGAGAGAGAGAGAGAGAGAGAGAGAGAGAGAGAGACAGAGACAGAGAGAGACAGAGATAGAGAATACAAAATAAAAACGAATATAGTTAATATTATTATTTGCCAGAGTCATGCTATACTGTTACCCCCTGCACACCCTCCCCCCCCCAAAAAAAAAGGTGCAGACTGGTGTGGAACCAGTTCAAAAGGGAGAAGTGTGTTACAGTCAACAAAGCTGAACCGAGTAGACACTTGAAGAGCACTTTGACATCAGACATTAAAGAAGCAGAATTTGAAGATTGTCCTGCTATTTTCGTCTTGTTTTGGTCCAATATTTCCTCACTATGCACCCTTTGGAATGCTAAAGTGTATTCTGTGCTCTTGTATGTTGGAAGATTGTGATCTGTTTTTGACTTTGGTGTTACTGGGACTTACAGTTAAGAGATTGCTACGAGTCTCATATGATACATTGAACTTTGGACTTTGGAACTGTTTGAAAGGATTACAAGAATTAGGAGTTGTGGCCTTGTTGGCAAAAGTCAGGGTGGGATTTGAGGATTCAAAAGCCTCTGCTGGCACAGTATTTTTTACTCTTCCTATGGATCAGGATGTAGCTCTCAGCTACTGCTCCAGTACCTGTCTGCCTACTGCCATGCTCCTCGCCGTGATGACAATGGATTAAACCTATAAGCACACCCAATTAAATGTTTCCTTCCATATGATTTGCCTTGGCCAGATGTCTCTTCACAGCAATAGAAGAGCACCAATGCAGTGATAAAATGCTGCAAGATGTTTTGTAGGTACTATATTTAGATTGAAACATTCTCTCCTGAGGAAAGGAAGAAGGAGTGGGTAGCCATTGGACTCAGGAAACTTGCAAGACTCAGTCGTGAGGTCCCTCCTCAACTGTCCAGATCCCCCAGTGACTAACAAATGAGGAGTAGTCAATGAGCACTGGCCACTATTTTTATTACTATTATTATTACTATTCCTGTTATTACTGTTCCATTTATTATCATTGCTATTAATACTATTAAAGATTTCAACATGTAGATAATCAAGTCCTTGAATCTTTTTAAAGATTAAAATATTTGTTAAAATCTTGAAACTATAATTATATAAAATACTAATTATATTTTAAATTATGGTAACTTAATATATGATTACTGTATTGGTTACTTTTGTGTCATTGTGACAAAAATACTTGGAAGAAACAACAATGTGGGAGAAGAGATTTATTTTGGCTCATGGTTTTAGATAGATTTCAGTCCTCTTTTTTAAAAAAATACTTTATTAAATGAATTCCATTCATTTACATCTCAAATAATATCCCTCTTCCTGGTTAACCCTCCACAACTCTCCTACCCCATCTGCCCTCTCCCCCTTCCCTTTGCCTCTATGAGGGTGCTCCCCCACCCACTCATTCACTCTTGCCCAACTGTTCCAGCATCCCTCAACCCTGGGGCATCAAACCTCCATAGGACCAAGGGCTTCCCCTCCCACAGATATCAGTCAAGGCTATCCTCTGCTACATATGTATCTGGAGCCATGTACACTCCTTGGTTGATTTCAGTCCTTCATAGCAGGGGAGTTGTGACACTGGAGCCTGTGGCAGTGGTTCAACCTGTGATAGCAGGAAGATGAGGTGGCGATATTCATGTCATGGATGATCAGGAAGCAAAGAGGGCTGGCCAGAGTTAGAGGCTGGGTGACATGCAAAGCTTCACCCTTATTGGTCTACTTTTACCAGCTCCACTTCTTAAGGGGGTCCACAGGCTTCAAGATAGCATCATTTCTGCATATACTCCCCTGTCACCCTTAAGTGCTCCCCTCTCTCTCTCAACTACTCTGTAGTCTTTTGACCTCTTTTGGGGTCTCCTCTGACTCTTGTCCTACAAGGTCAGACTATATTGTATTTTTCATTGTAGAAACTTATTTCAGTTTAACCTATTAGATGATTCGCATGCTCCTTTGATGAATGTTTTTCTCTTTTCCAATAAGTCCAATTTGCAAGGGCAATGTCTATTCAGCTTATTACTAAACTGCCAACCACACAGCAAGGTGCTGAAATAGAAGTTGCTGCTCAGGATAAATTAATGAAGAAATGGTTTGGGGTGCTTTTTTTTTTAATCTCCCCTCAAGCTCTGTTTTAGCATCTTCTTTGTATTAGAGTTAGGGTAATCCTTCCTTCTTCATGGCTAGCATTTATGATAAGAATCCATATGGTTTATTGGGCACTAGTATGCTATTATATGAAGATAAACCAAGATTGTATTGTTTTATTATTTTGGAAAGTGTTGCTTATTTTCATTGGGCTGGGCCAGTATCCTTTGCAGTAGCATTTCTGGTTGAAGGTTCCCTTGCTTTTGCAGAAGGTCTACTTCACGTCTAACATTTATGTGGCTGTTCACCGAGAATTTTCCAAAGCAGAACTCTCATGTGCTTGAACAGTGACACCAGCCTCCTGTCTGCTCTATGGAGCTGCCTTTTTCTTCACTGTTAGAGTCTTAGGCTAAAGGCAACATTTTTATGTGAGAAGCTGAGAAAGAAATACCAGATAGTCTGTTAAAATCAGCAAATAGCTCATTTTGGGTCCTTCTGTGTGCTTTTAGCCAGGCTCATTCAGGAAAGCTGGGGCTTTATTTTGTCATTATACTTGGCTATTTATGAAGTGATTTTCTCATTCTATCTTATATCTTAGTACAGTGGATGCCAGTGATAGAATTTTCTAAGGAGGTCCATATCCACATCTTTGGGTTAAAGTCAAACTAAGACATTTCTGGTTAAAAAAGAAGTTACCTAGCTATTAACGCTACGAGGAACTAACTTCAGGTATTTGCCTCTGTCTGTTACATTTTCTGCATTGCTTACAGTGTCAGTTTAGTGTTGGTGGAATATCCATATCTATTCTATTAAATATATCACTCATAAACCCTGCTTCCATGGCCCCATGTTTCAGTAACACACATACTCTGAAGCATGGAGCTGTCCAGGAAGGGTGGTAGGAATCTGTGTGAAGCACATAGATTACTTTTAAGTGCAACATGGATTGCTACAGGAAAAAGAGTAAAGACAGAATCACTCTCTTGAATTTCTTTGCACAGCAAGAGAACCCCTCTGCTTTGGGGTTATCTGTATATAAGTTAGAAAAGATATGGCTGGGGAAGTCCAGGTGATTTCCAGCATACCCACTGCAACAATCAACCAATTGTAAATGGGCCTGTCTCATATAGCCTCTTAATTTTATTTCTGACTCACATGGTTGGTTAAAGCCAATGGGTCTTAACACTGAAATGGTGAAAAAATGTCACCCCCTTAATTATTAATGATTTTATTAATTGTGTGAATGAACAGCTTACATGCTAAACAACTGTATCAGGAAGAAATATGTAGGTGTTTTATTCACTGTATGTTGTCTGTCATCAGCATTATGGACACTTTTACTGCTAAGACTCAATTTCTAGGCAGACTGTATAAATACAAGTCACCACAAACCTTCCTTTTTAAGTCAATAGGTTTTATTCTTTGTTGTTGCTGTTGCTATTGTTCAAGTACATTATCTTAAAGAAATACTTTATAATTTTAAGACTTATACTGAACAAAAACAAGTGGAATTATGGAAAATATTTATCCATGTGCTGGAGAAATAAGTGAATAAAGTGCATGGTGTATACACATGAAGACCTGGGGTGGATCTTTAGCACAACATGAAGACATGGGGTGGATCTCTAGCACAGCATGAGGACCTGGGGTGGATCTCTAGCACAGCATACAGACCTGTGGTGGATCTCTAGCACATAAAATCTGGGAAAGGAGGCACATGTCTATGACCCTGTCACTGATGAGTGTGGTAGAGAAAGAGATCCCGACATCTTGCTGAAAAGCGGGTGTACAAATTGGTAAACTCCAAGATCAGCCAGAGACAAATTTCAAGGTAGAGAGCAATAGTGGAAGGCACCTGATGCCAACCCTGCCTCTGAACTTGTACGTATGAGTGAGCCAAGCTTCATGCTCATAAGCAACACAGAGAGAGAGAGAGAGAGAGAGAGAGAGAGAGAGAGAGAGAGAGAGAGAGAGAGAGAGAGAGAAGGAGGAAGGGAAGGAGGGAGGGAGGGAGGGAGACAGAGATAGAGACAGAGAGACAGAGACAGAGAGAGACAGTGAGAGAAAGGGAGAAAGTAATGGTTGAAGGAAAGGGAGGGATGGTTGGAGGAAGAGAGGAAGTGAGACAGGGAGGGAAGGAAGAAGAGAGGAAAAGAGAAAGAATTTGAGCTAGAAATAAAATCTATACAAAATAAGTCATTGCTATGCTTTAAAATGTTATATATATAGAAGAGCAGTTTTAAGAAAGAGAACATGAAACCCTTGCATCCCTTGCTCAGGTTTAGGGTTCTTAGGTGGCTAGTAGAGCCATTTCTTAACTACGGATGGAGGGATGTGTAGTAAAACAAGGCAGACAGTGAGTTAGAGGGGAAGGCTCTATGTGGGTGTTCCACATAGCAAGTCATAACTAATTCATATGTGAGAATTATAAGTTTACAGCAGAAAAACAAATGTCAGAAAGAACTTCAAGAAATTTGTTGTTCTCTGTAAACATAAGAATAAGTTCTCCCATCTTAGAACTGAAGTTTTACAAATCAAATTTAAGAATCAAAATGGATGAACATCTGTGCTGTTTCTACTTCCTGGCTACTGTGAATACAGCAGCAGTGATAACGGATGGGTGTCTTTGTAGTAGGATATAAAGTCCTTTGTGTATATTCCTAAAAATGGTATTGGCTGGGTATTGTGCAAAAGCTATTAAAGAAACCTCCATACTGGTTTCTCTAGTGACTGCAGCAATTTGTGCTTGCATCAACATTAAATGACTGTTCCTCTCTCCAAATCCATGACAACATTTGTTGTCTTTTCCTTTCTTTTTCAACGTTAGCCATCCTCACTAGGGTTAGATGAAATTGTAATTATTTTAATTTGAGTTTCCCTGAAGGTCTTAAAAGATGTTTCTCAGATATTTGTATTTCATCTTTTGAGAACCCTGTTTAGATCAATGCCACCTCTTAACTTTCCATTGTTTATTTTCTTGATGTCCAATTTTAAAATTTTCTTATCATATATAGATATGAACCCTCTGTCTTATGTATAGCTGGCAATTTTTTTCCCCATTCTGTATATCCCAGATTTCCATCAATCAGTGAATGGATAAAGAAAATGTGGCATATTTTTTAAAATGGAGTATTCCTCAGTTATTGAGAAAAAATGAAATTGTGAAAATTACAGGTAAATGAATGGAACTAGAAACAAGCATCCTGACTGAGGTAACCAGGCCCAGAAGGACAAATGTCACATGTTTTCTCTCACTTGTGGATGTTAGCTTTGCATCTTCAGATATTTGTATTTCATTTAGAATACCCATACATGTTGGAAAATTTCTAAAGGGTAATAGGGAGTGATTTTAAGGGAAAGGAGATAGTATAAGGTGTTAAAAGGGAATTATGGAACAGAAAGGGTTACACTAGGGTATAAGAGGATCAAACAAGATAGAAGAAGGAAGCTGGTAGATATTAAATAGCACTAATATTTTTCAAAAAGTCATATGCAGACATACTATTATAGAAATTTCCTAATATATCTATAGACATATATAAAAAGAGTTGGAATGTAGTCATTGTGTAGTGGGGAAACCATAGCAATACTAGACACCAGAGGCTAACAAATAAAAAGATCATGAATAGGTTATATTTTTTTGGAGTTAAACAGTGAGGTCCCAAGGACCCCAAACATTGTAAGCTAGTGCCAGTATTCTTCATTACCTTACAGACTTGATGGTAAGATCCCTATTGCTGAAGAAATCACATACTTGAATCACAGAGCATGAAGAAATTAAGCTGGTATTGATCTGGAAACTTCATTGTTACAGAGTAGCTTGTATAGTTCTGGAGTGTTCTGTACACAATTGAAGGAGAAAATAATTGTCACTCTTATTCAGGTGTGGTCCCTATGAGCTACACAAACAACTGGATTGAAAAGACATGTCACGGGTGGCATAATGGGACAAATACTGTGGGAGTAACCAACCACTTTTTGATTGGGTTAAAGTCTTGCTACATAGGATAAAACAAGTACCTAGCACCATCATTGTGCCAAGAACTTGTGGCTACACAGATCATAGATCCTGAGAGGGAATCTACTACTCTTACCCTACTGAATGGTCTTAATACTAAACTGGCTAGTAATGACCAATCACAGAAGATTCTATTTGTAGTAGATGATGAGCAACAGAGAAGCAGATACATGACTAAGATGCAGAGATTGAAAGACTGCTGGTTGTCCAGCCCTAAATGGGATATTTCTATTGTACCAACTCCTCCAACTCAACAATCATTGCAGAGGTGGGGCCAGGAGAAGTGCCAGAGGCAGTTGATGACTACAAGGCTTCTGACATGAAGGGCAGCTGAACATAGGGACTCACAATGGCTGTGACAACATGCATAGGACCTATGCAAAAGCCCAAGGCAGACCAAGTCTCAGCACAGAGAAGGGAGGGGAGCATGAAGTTTGATCCCTAGTCTAGGAACTATTAGCAATTCTTAGGTTCTGGAAAAGGATGGGTCAGTTTTTCCTAAAAGAATAGCCTCTGATAAGTGGAACATGCTCCAGTGAAGGGACACACTTCTAAGAACTCTTGGGTAATACAAATTAGCCTTGGTGGGGGAAAGGGTATAAAGTTGAGTGGGAAAGGAGGAAAGAATGAATCTGGGAATTTGGGAGAGGGAAGGTGAATGTGATCAAAACACGTTGTACAAAATTCTTAACTAAAATGATAACGTAAAAAACAAGGAAAGTGGAATTTAAAAATATTGAAAAATGACATTATTTAAACTTAGTGTTGTTGTTTGAATTCCTGCTCTGACTTTTGTTAATGATGGTCTGTGACCTGGAAGTGGAAGATAAGACAAACCCTTTCTTTCTTATGCAGCCTTTGGTCATGGCATCTATTGGAACACCAGAAAGAAACCAGGACATGAGAGTTCCAGAGACGAGCTCGAGTCATTAGCTTTATGTGCTGAGCCTTCTTACTGGCCTGCATGGTTAGTTTGATCAGAAGTGCGCACACACACACACACACACACACACACACACACACACACACGCACACACACACACACTTTCTGAGTCTGTCTGGCTTTGTTGTCCTCTCTGATCATCATGTAGAAGTTAAGCATTTGTATATGAATAATATCAACTTTAAAAATTTGAAATTCATTCTACAGAAAGGTAGGTAAGGTCCTGCAAGTTTTTGACACAGGACAAAAGAGAAGGTTTTTCTCTCTCTTTTTTCCTCCACATCATCTCTCCAAAAATCTCACCCTCCATCACATCAGGACTTCTTGCTCCTGGAGCTTTTCTTCAGACAGCAGTGTTCTCCCCACTACGTCCCTCCTTGGGCATCCCATACAGCATTAGAGCTTTCACATAGCCATGTAATCCTTAGGAATGACATTGAGTGACCAAGGGGTCTGAAAATTATTCCTATCTTTCCCTTCTCTGTGTAAATTACATACATTAAATTATACATCAGAATGAAGTCTGAAAAAGAATCTGTCATCAACATTATTCTACCAAAGTCCAGGATCCAAGAATGGATACCAAGTACTTGGTCTGGCCAAACAATCTGAGTGTCTACATGTCTACAATTCTCCATGAGACTTTTAAATAGAAGGATATGAGGAAATACACAGCTTTATGAATTTTCATTGGGTAGGCATCCATTGATTCAGACTGAGCATGTGTATATTAGATTTGTCTGTATTATTAAGAACTGAATTGCTGTAACACGAAGTTGATTCAGTACAATTTGAGAGACTTTTTTCTTGTGCAGTGGTCAGTTTTCTAAAAAGTTTATTTTGGTGGCATTGAGAATTACATGACTATTTGTGTGTTTGTGTGTGTGTGATATGTCTGTACATGTTGCATATATGTGCCCATGTGTGCTCATGGAGGCTAGAAGCCAACACTCATTACTTTTTAGTTGCTCTCCATTTGTTTTTTGAGGTAGGGACTTTCAGTGAATCTGGATCGCACCTATTCATATAGACTAGTGGCTAGCAAACCCTACGGTTGGTTCCTTTTATCTCTATCCTCCAGTGCTGGGCAAAAGACATATCCATGCCTGGCTTCTTAAGTTCGTGATGGGGATTCAAACTCAGGTCTTCATGCTTGCACAGCAAGCATTTTACTTACTGAACCATTTCCTCAGCTCCATAACTATCTCTTTTTTCTTAGAAGCTATTCTGCTGTCTATGGTTTACCTGTCTGAATTTTCTTCTTAATCTCCTGAATAACCACTGCTTCAGGTTTATGGCAACCTACTTCTGATGAATGAAACTCTAGTTAGAATTGTGCTCAGCCTTTTATAGAAGATAATCATCTAGAATATGCACACCAGGCACAGATTAGATTGTTTTTGTACTAGAATGGGATGAATGCTTTCCATTTCCAGTTTTTAATTGCGAAGTCACATTGCCAAGATTCTTGCACAAAATCTACATAAGTCTACCAAGACCTAATCTTCAAGAGATCTGCAGGACTCCTGGGGTAAAGGATAAATGGCAGATGCTACTACTGCTATAGAGTGTGAGTGCTGGTGCATCACCAGAGTGTCACTTTGAGGTGATGCATTTGTTTATTCTAATGATCTTATTTGCATTGGGCTGAATTCCAGCTCATAACATGAAGCTCTAAGTATTCACTAAGAGAAACTTTCCTATTAGTGAAGCAATTTTTTTTTTTAAAGCTGAATCTATTCCTGTGGCTTATTTCACATATCAGGATGTTTGCAACTGCAAATAGGTAAAATTTCTCATGTTCTTTTAGTTGTGGTATAGACTTTATGTTCTCAACACAACGGTCCATGAGAAGTCTCTGGAGATGCCACCAGTGCTCTGGGCCACTCCATCAGTTGCTGAGAACAGTAGATCAAATTTCTGATGTTTTATGAAACAATATTATTCACCTGAGATTCCCCCCTGCCCACCAAGTCTTCTGGGGCATGCTCAGGTGAGCAGTCTGCTGACCCCCTGGGCCTCCACTGTCCAGGATCTCTCCACCCCCCTTCATAATACCTGCTGATCTGGAAGCATACAGGTTAAATTCCCTTCTGGCACCCATTTCTCCTGTCTGTCCTCTGGGGCTCACTAAGCTGTCCTGAGTGGCCTGTCATTCCCCTGTACCTCCACTGTCTGGCCACCTGTCTACCTGCCTTCGCCCATGCCAATCCACGTCACAGTGTATCTCCAGGGGTACAGCCAACTGTTGGAAGACTTGCATCACCTCCTGAGTTCCTTTGTTCAGCCCAAGGATACCCACCAGAGGCCTGCTATACCCGGATCATTGAGGTAAGCCCCCTCCACCTAATACTTGCTACAAGAGGAACATCTGGAGACAGTCATATAGATAAAGGTTCTCAAAAGAACACAATGAACAAAACCCAGGACAATAAGACACCTTCAGAGCACAGCTATCCTACAGTAGCAAGCCCTAGATGTCCTAACACAACCATAGCACAAGAAAATGACCTCAAATCCAATCTTCTATAAATGATAGAGGCCTTCAAAGAGGAAACAAAGAAATCCCTCAAAGAAATACAGGAAATTACAATTAAACAGGTAAAAGAAATAAAACTGTTCAAGACCTGAAAATGGAAATAGAAGCAATAACAAAAACACAAACCTGGAGATGGGAAATCTAGGAAAGAGAACAGGAACAACAGGTGTAAATATCACCAACAGAATATAAGAGATGAAAGAGAGAATCTCAGGCACAGATATGATAGAAGAAATTGATGTATCAGCAAAGAAAATATTAAATCTAAAAAGTTCCTGACACAAAACATCCAAGAAGTTTGGATATCACAAAAAGACCCAACGTAAGAATAATAGGAGTAGAAGAAGGTAAAGGGTTCCAGGTCCAAGGATCAGAAAGTATTTTCAACAAAATTGTAGAAGAAAACTTTCCCAAACTAAAGAAAGAGATGCCTATAATATACAAGATGCTTAAAGAACAATAATTAGACTTGACAAGAAAGGAAAATTCTCCTGCCACATAATAATCAAACACTAAACTTATAGAACACAGGAAGAATATAATAGCTGCAAGGGAAAAGCCAGGTAACATGCAAGGTCAGACCTCTCAGAATTATATCCAACTTCCCAATAGAGACTCTAAAAGCTAGAAGGACCTGGACAGATATCTTGCAAACTCTAAAAAATAAAAATCATAAATGCTAACCTAGATTACTATACCCAGTAAAACACTTAATCACTGTAGATGGAGAAACCAAGAGATTTCAAGGCAAAACCAAATTTAAACAGCATCTGTCCACAAATCCAGTGATACAGTATATACTAGAAGGAAAACTCCAACCCAAGGAGGATAAATACACCCAAGAAAACACAGAAAATAAGTAATTCCATACCAGCAAAAGCAAAAGAAGAGAAACACAAGAATACACATGCACGCGCGCGCGCGCGCGCACACACACACACACACACACACACACACACACACACACACACACACAGAGTAACATCACCAACATCAAAATAACAATAATTAACAATCACTGGTCATTAATATTTCTCAACATAAATGGATTCAATTCCTCAGTAAAAAGACACAGGCTAAGAGAGTGGGTGTGGAAACAGGATCTATCATTCTGCTGTATAAAAGAAACCCACTCCAGCAATAAAGATAGACATTACCTCAGAGTGAAGGGCTGAAGAAAAGTTTTCCAAGCAAACTGACCCAAGAAGCAAGCTGAAGTAGCCATTCTAATATCTAATAAAGTAGACTTTCAGCCAAAATGAATAAAAAGAGACAGGGAAGGACACTTCATAGTCATCAAAGGAAACATCTACCAGGAAGAAATCACAATTCTGAAATCTTTGCCCCAAACACAAGGACAATCTCATTTGTAAAGAAACAGCGCAAAAGCTTAAACCACACATTAACCCCCACACATTAATAGTGGGAGACTTCACCATTCCACTCTCACCAATTGACAGATCATCCAGACCATGGGACTGTGCTTCACACATTCAGGGCAGGTCTTCTCTCCTTCTTCAGTTAAACCTATCTGGAAACAGACACCCTAGATCACTCCAAATCTAGTCAAACTAAAAATAACTATCACATGATGACTTTATGTGTCCTCCCTCTCTACTTCCTTCTGCTTTCAGAGTTGGATGTCTGAGGCATCCAATACAGATAAAATTTTCTCACAAATGCCCTTGAACATTCTAATAATACTGTAAGGAAGCTTCCTTAACCCAAAGTGGCTGACTATACAACTTTTCCTACTCTGTAAGAACACCCTGCCCTTAGTTAATCTTGCTACTTCAGTTCAGAACTTCTTCAGGTTTCATGAGTTTCCTCCCAACTGTGTGCTTATGATAGCTTATCAGCTCTTTCCATTTCTTTGGGTATTTTAACAATAAAATAAATGGTTTGCTATTTATAACATACTTTCTTTTATTTATTTCTATTAATTTTCCCCAAAAGTAATTAATCAGTTTGTTAGAATGTCTGTGGGTAAAATGCTATAAATTATTGCTGTGCTGCAAAACTACCCCCTTATAGCCATTCTGTCAGATGGCTAAACAGCCAAGAAAAGCTACCCTAATAGAAGTTTGTACAAGAAATATTACCTCTAAAATAAATACCCACAATCCCAATTTTGTTTCATTTAATGAAATAATAATAGAGAACAACAACAACAACCATAATCCCATTAGTTTAATGAGGTAAAACTTTAAAAACTGGTCTATGCTGTCATCAGAGAGAATATTTGTGTGTACCTGATCATGTGTATACATGTATATAGCTGTATTTCTGTGTGTATGTGTGTGTGTGTGTGTGTGTGTGTGTGTGTGTGTGTGTGTGTGTGTGTATTTGGATGCAAGCAGTCAATCTTGAAAGTTACTTACTTTTCAAGATGTCATCCATCTTGTTTTTATATACAGGTCTTTCACTGTTCCAGAACTCACTGGCCAACAATCCACATATTTCTACCTCTACAGTACTGGGATTAGAGGCAGACACCAACCCTCTCCTCCAATTTTTCATGTGAGCTCTGTGGACAAAACCTAGATCCTTATCTTATGCTATACTTAGTTTACTGACTGAACCACCTTCCCAGCCTTACTTAAAGAATATTTTTTAACTAAATGAGGAAGTCAGGCATATCACAGAATTAGACAAAACACAAAATTACCATGGCAACAAGGAAAGATGGAGCAAAGGAATCAATTACCTTAGGGTCATGGATTCCAGAAAGCTCTTCATAGATCTTCTCACCTACCATGACAGCTGCCAAATTCGCTGTGTATGTAGAAAGGCAAAACATACAGAAAATGGCCCAAAGATTCATCAGAAACCTTCCAGTCCAGCATTTTGGGGGTTTGATGGCTGCTGTTCTGCCAAACAGGAGGGCATAACAGACGTTCAAGGCTGAGGAGAAGGAGAAGACTTTGTTTCTGTTCCTCCCCTTAGGAGTCATACCAAAGGGGCTCTTCCATTCATACAGCGTGAGAAAGATGGCAGTGATATGTAGAGCCACGAAAATCCCCAGCCACATGGTCCAGTGGAGCGGCCACATGAAGGCTCCAATTGGAGCTGCTGTGTCTCGAGTTCTCACTAAGATACCCAAACTGGTTGAGAAGAAAGGGCTGGTAAAATCTATCACCTGGCTTCGTGCAGTATTGATGCTGAAAGAAGTGACTGCCATGTTAGCCGTTCCACTCAGGAGATCACCCACCAGCCCAGTCCAGTGACCATTTTTCCAAGCTCCATACTTTCCATCCCCTACGATATAGAGGTCAAAGTCAAAGTTCATGTCTTCTGCTAGCTGTTCCAGCAGATCAATGCAATACCCATAGCAGCACTTCTTGAACTTGATTGGCACTGTATCATTACTGCTATGCAGGCTGCTAAACAGGCTGTCCAGTATGGAAGAGTCATTAGTCATAGGGTCTAGACAGAGCTGTCCAGCAGGGCATAAGCCTTCATCATCTACTTCTCTCGTGAAAACAAATGGGTGTTCAATCAATGTCACCACTCTCAAGTGTAACTTGTTTGGGTGATGGAAGTGAGTTTTGTGCCTCTGGGCCTGCTCTGGCCATATTCCAGAGTCCATGACAATCCTTCCCCCTTGCCAGCTACCCAGGCGAGTCCACATTGGCTTTCCCATAGGGTCATGCTGCAAGTTCCAGATGAAAAAGTTGTTCTCTGAGCTGATGATGGTGGATCCCTTTACTTTGATGGAACCACTGAGACCTCTGAAAGTGGTGTTGGCTAAAAACCTGGTAAAGAGGATCAAAGGTAGAACATAAGAAAGACAGACAATGCCAAAGTCAAGTACCAGTGCTGATCAAGCCCTGCTTCTCTGTCTTAATCCAAAGAAGCCTTACTAACAATACTTCTTTTATTTTTGAGATTATAATATAATCACATCACTTTAGCATTTTATTTTCTCCCTCCAAACCTTTTCATATACCATTTCTTTCTCTCTTTAAAATCCATAGGCACTTTTTTCATTAATTTTTGTTGCATACATATATGTGTAACTTGCTTATTCTGTATAATGTTACTTTTGTGTACAATACCATTGTTTTTGGTATTGTAATTGCTATTGTAAAAACAATTGGTATGCTCTTCTCTGGGGGAGTTCAACTTTTAAAAACAAAGGCTTTGTCTGTATTTTCTTCAAGAATAATATAGACTTTATGGAAATGTTCAATTTCATTGAACTAATGGGATCTCACATTCAAGTTCTGGTTCTGGCAAGGTGCTAGAGAATTGGTTTTGCTCCAAATATTTTGATTGATTTTTAAAAGAAGCACTCATCACTATTATATACTTTTACAGGTTTCCAGCTTATGAGGTTCCAAACATCTTTGACATTCAGTTTTATGGTTTACTATTTTTGATTCTGATGAAATCTGTTCGATGAAATTTTGGTATAGAAATGAGTTTCAATAAATATGTATATTCTTTTATAATTGTTTAAAATTGCATTCATAACACTAGGGGATAGCCATCTTTTGTACAGTGTTTTTCCTTGTAGAGTAGAAAAATTAGCATATCGCTTCTCATGGGGCCAATCAGAGTTGCATGCTGGCTATTATCCACAGAACAAGCAAAAGAATGATAAATAAACTTGCTGTTCCCAGGACAGCCTTAGGCTACCCTCCCTCATCATTGCAGGAAAACAAGTGGGCCTGACTCTAGAGAAAGACTCTGCCAGAAGTCAAAGCAAGGAAGATGACTAACTAAATGCTACCTGATTTCTAGCACTGTGAGCAATTTCAGTGTACCTTTTGACATTGACTAGAGAGGAAAATGCTTGGTCACAGCGCCTGTCTTTATTTAGCAGAAACAGGAGATAATAAGAGCTAACACACATGCTTAATTATTACTTGTTTTTCCCCCAGAATAAAAGCTGGAGCCTTCCGGTTTATGCCTGTGGTCTGTGCCATGCAGAGGCTCCATACCCGAATAGCACAGGGAAAGAGCTACCCTCCCAGAAGTGTGGACAAGCCTGTGATTGGGGGTAAGGTCAGTATCTCTGCTCAGAGGGACCTGCTTGGAAACCCCAGGACACAGGGACCTACAAGCAGCCTGGGACAGGAGCCTTCCAGTTTCCTTCTGTGGCTGGGGACCTCAGTCTGTGCCACAGAGCTCCATAGCCAAATAGTGCTGGGAGAAAGCTAGCATCCCAAGAGTGTGGAAAAGCCCATGAGTGGAGGTAAGAAGAGCATCACTGCTCAGCAGAACCCACCTGGAACCTTCAGGACACAGGGACTGAGGAACAGCCTGGGACAGGAGCCTTCCAGTTTATGCCTGTGGTCTGTGCCACAGGGCTCCATACCCAAATAGCAC
Source organism: Uromys caudimaculatus (assembly GCA_028551405.1). Taxonomy (NCBI): domain Eukaryota; kingdom Metazoa; phylum Chordata; class Mammalia; order Rodentia; family Muridae; genus Uromys; species Uromys caudimaculatus. The sequence continues at coordinate 51,476,580 of CM052702.1, forward strand.
AGGGAAAAAGATACTCTCCCAGGAGTGTGGACAAGCCTGTGAGCAGGGGGTGTGGGTGTGGGTGTGGGTGGGAGTGGGAGGGGGTAAGGTCAGCACCTCTGATCAGCAGGACCTGTCCAGAATCCTAAGGACACAGGGACTGAGGAGTGGCCTTCCAGTTTCTTTCTGCAGCCAGGGAGCTGATCCTGTGACACAGGGCTCCATACTCAGTGCCAGGAGAGAGCTGGTCTCCCAGGAGTGCCAACGACACACCTTTGAGCACAGGAAGACCACCACTTCTGGTGAAATTCCTCGATCAAGAGGAACCCTTGCAGAGCCATCAGGACACAGGAACCAAGGGACAGCTAGGACAGGATCCTTCTGGTTTCTGTCTGCACCCCAGAGCTGACCCTATACCACAGCTCTCAAACCCAAATTCCTGTCAGAGAGAGCTGTCTCCAAGGAGTACTGACACAAAGGCTTGCAGGAAGTACAAGTCACAGTCAGAGAGAGCAAGACCAGCTAACACCAGAGATAACCAGATGGCGAAAGGCAAGTGGAAGAACATAAGGAACAGAAACCAAGGCAAATTGGCATCATCAGAACCCAGTTCTCCCACCACAGTGAGCCCTGGATACCCGAACACACCAGAGAAGCAAGACTCAGATTTAAAATCACTTCTCATGATGGTGATAGAAGACTTTAAGAAGGAAATAAATAGCTCCCTTAAAGAAATACAAGAGAACACAGGTAAACAACTAGAAGCCCTTAAAGAGGAAACACAGGAAAACACAATCAAACAGGTGAAGGAAATGAACAAAACCATCCAAGATCTAAAAATGGAAATAGAAACAATAAAGAAATCACAAAGGGAGATAACCCTGGAGTTAGAAATCCTAGGAAAGAGATCAGGAGTCATAGATGCAAACATCACCAAAAGAATACAAGAGATAGAAGAGAGAATCTCAGGTGCAGAAGATACCTTAGAAAACATTGTCACAACAGTCAAAGAAAATACAAAATATAAAAGCTCCTAACCCAAAACATCCAGGAAACTCAGGACACAATGAGAAGACCAAACCTAAGGATAATAGGTATAGAAGAGAGCGAAGTTTCCCAACTTAAAGGGTCAGTAAATATCTTCAACAAAATTATAGAAGAAAACTTCCCTAACCTAAAGGAAGAGATGAACATAAACATTCAAGAAGCCTACAGAACTCCAAATAGATTGGACCAGAAAAGAAATTCCTCCCATCACATAATAGTCAAAACACCAAATGCGCAAAACAAGGAAAGAATATTGAAGGCAGTAAGGGAGCTGGGCAGCAGTGGTGCACGCCTTTAATCCCAGCACTTGGGAGGCAGAGACAGGCAGATTTCTGAGTTCAAGGCCAGTCTGGTCTACAGAGTGAGTTCCAGGACAGCCAGGGCTACACAGAGAAACCCTGTCTCAAAAAAAAAAAAACCAAAAAAAAAAACCAAAAAAAAAAAAAGCAGTAAGGGAAAAAGATCAAGTCACATACAAAGGCAGACCTATCAGAATTACACCAGACTTCTCACCAGAGACTATGAAAGCTAGAAGATCCTGGACAGATCTCATACAGACCCTAAGAGAACACAAGTGCTAGACCAGGCTGCTATACCCAGCAAAAGTCTCAATTACCATAGATGGTGAAACCAAGATATTCCATGACAAA
>CM052702.1:51478755-51509629 GCA_028551405.1 Uromys caudimaculatus
GAATCTGAGGAAATTCAAAAAATCATCAGATACTACTACAAAAGCCTATACTCAACAAAATTGGAAAATCTGGATGAAATGGACAAGTTTCTAGACAGATACCAAATATCAAAGTTAAGTCAGGATCAGATAAACCATCTGAACAGTCCCGTAATGCCTAAAGAAATAGAAGCAGTCATTAAAAGTCTCCCAACCAAAAAAAAGCCCAGGACCAGATGGGTTTAGTGCAGAATTCTATCAGACCTTCAAAGAAGACCGAATACCAATACTCATTAAACTATTCCACAAAATAGAAACAGGAGGAACACTACCCAATTCCTTCTATGAGGCCACAGTTACACTGATACCAAAACCTCACAAAGACCCAACAAGAAAGAAAACTTCAGACCAATTTCCCTTATGAATATCAATGCAAAAATACTCAATAAAATTCTCGCAAACCGAATTCAAGAACACATCAAAACGATCATTCATCATTATTAAGTAAGCTTCATCCCAGGGATTCAGGAATGGTTCAGTACCTGGAACTCCATCAATGTAATCCACTACATAAACAAACTCAAAGGAAAAAACCTCATGGTCATTTCATTAGCTGCTGAAAAAGCATTTGACAAAATTCAACATCCCTTCATGATAAAAGTCGTGGAAAGATCAGGAATTCAAGGCTCATAACTAAACATAGTAAAAGCAATATACAGCAAACCAGTAGCCAATATCAAACTAAAATGGAGAGAAAGTTGAAGCATTCCCACTAAAATCAGGAACTAGACAAGGTTGTCCACTCTCTCCCTATCTATTCAATATAGTACTTGAAGTTCTAGCTAGAGCAATTAGAAAACAAAAGGAGGTCAAAGGGATATAAATTGGAAAGGAAGAAATCAAAATATCACTATTTGCAGATGATATGATCGTATACTTAAGTGAAATGAAAAACTCCACTGGAGAACTACTACAGCTGATAAACAACTTCAGCAAAGTGGCTGGATATGAAATTAACTCAAACAAATCAGTAGCCTTCCTATACTCGAAGGATAAACAGGCTGAGAAAGAAATTAGGGAAATGACACCCTTCACAATTGTCACAAACAATATAAAGTATCTTGGTGTGACTCTAACCAAACAAGTGAAAGAACTGTATGACAAGAACTTCAAGTCTCTGAAGAAAGAAATCGAAGAAGATCTCAGAAGATGGAAAGATCTCCCATGCTCATGGATTGGCAGGATTAACATAGTAAAAATGGCCATCTTGCAGAAAGCAATCTACAGAGTCAACACAATCCGCATCAAAATTCCAACTCAATTCTTCACAGATTTAAAAAGAGCAATTCTCAAATTCATTTGGAATAACAAAACCCCCAGGATAGGAAAAACTATTCTCAACAATAAAAGAACTTCTAGGGGGAAATCAGCATCCCTGACCTCAAGCTGTACTACAGAGCAGTAGTGATACAATCTGCATGGTATTGGTACAGTGACAGGCAGGTAGATCAGTAGAATAGAATTGAAAACCCAGAAATGAACCCACACAGTTATAGTCACTTGATCTTTGACAAAGGAGCTAAAACCAGTCAGTGGAAAAAAGACAGCAGTTTCAACAAATAGTGCTGGCTCAATTGGATGTCAACATGTAGAAGAATGCAAATTGATCCATTCCTATCTCCCTGTACAAAACTCAAGTCCAAGTGGATCAAGGAACTCCACATAAAACCAGATACACTGAATCTAATAGAATAGAAAGTGGGGAAAAGTCTCGAACACCTGGGCACAGGGGAAAAGTTCCTGAACAGAACACCAATGGCTTATGCTCTAAGATTAAGAATTGACAAATGGCACCTCATAAAATTGCAAAGCTTCTGTAAGGCAAAGGACACTGTCAATAGGACAAAACGGCAACCAACAGATTGGGAAAAGATCTTTACCAATCCTAAGTCCGATAGATGGCTAATATCCAATATATACAAAGATCTTAAGAAGTTAGACTCCAGAGAACCAAATAACCCTATCAAAAAATGAGGAACAGAGAATTCTCAACTGAGGAAATTTGCAGGGCTGAGAAGCACCTAAAGAAATGTTCAACATCCTTAGTCATCAGGGAAATGCAAATCAAAACAAGTCTGAGATTCCATCTCACACCAGTCAGAATGGCTAAGATCAAAAACTCAGGTGACAACAAATGCTGTCTTGGATGTGGAGAAAGAGGAACATTCCTCCATTGCTGGTGCTTTGCAAGCTGGTACAACCACTCTGGAAATCTGTTTGGTGGACCCTCAGAAAATTGGAAATAATACTACCTGAGGACCCAGCTTACCTCTCCTGGGCATATACCCAAAAGATGCTCCAAGATGTAATAAGAACACATGCTCCACTATGTTCATAGCAGCCATATTTATAATAGCCAGACGCTGGATATCCCTCAGCAGAGGAATGGATACAGAAAATGTGGTACATTTACACAATGGAATACTACTCAGCTATTAAAAACAATGACGTCATGAAATTTGCAGGCAAATGGATGGACCTTGAAAATATCATCCTGAGTGAGGAACTCAGTCACAAAAGAACAAACATGGTATGTACTCACTGATAAGCGGATATTAGCCCAAAAGTTTGGAACACCCATGATTCAATTCACAGCAACTGTTAGGGTCCCAGGTGGAGGAGTTGGAGAAGGGACTGAAGGAGCTGAGGTAGTTTGCAGCCCCATGGAGGGAGCAACAGTGTCAACTGGCCTGACCCTCAGGTGCTCCTGGAGACTGGACCACCAACCAAAGAATGCATATGGAGGGACCCATGGTGCTGGCCACATATATGGCAGAGGAGGGCCTTGATGTTCATGAGTGGGAGGAGAGACCCTTGGGCCTGAGGGCGTTAGGTGCCCCAATGTAGGGGAATGCCAAGGAGGGAAGACAGGAGTGGGTAGGTGGGTGGGGAAATACCCTCATAGAGGCAAGGGTAGGGGGGATGGGATAGGGGGCTTCCAAAGGGGAGACCTGGAAAGGGGAATACATTTGAAATGTAAATAAAGGATAAAAATAAAATAAAATAAAATAAAATAAAATAAAATAAAATAAAATAAAATAAAATAAAATAAAAGCTCAGGCTTTGGTGTTAAATGGACCTGCATTTGAATCTTGACTCAGTTACTCAATAGTTACCCTGAGCAGCATATTTGACTCAGAGATTCAATTTCATCCTTAGCAAAATGGGGAAAGTAATCTTTGGTGAATTACAAGGCTTGCAAACAATGCACACAATACACAGCATACCTTCTGATATAGAGCTATGCTGTTATTAGCTGGAGACCAAGCCACTGCCTTACAATAAACCCTTAACAATGACTTCAGCATATTTAAAATAAAAAGCAATTAAGTGGAAATGTGGGATGTAGCCCAGTAGGGATTTTGAGGAGCCCAGTGACACAGGTCTAGCTGCTCAGAGAAACACTTTCATGAATTGCCTGACACATATATTATTTCATAATTTACAAATGTAAAAGAAGTCTTGCTAAGAAGTCATATTGCCACAGAAGAAATATAGAAAAATCAGAAAGTGTGAAATATGCCCTAATTTTCATTAGCGATAAGTGTAAATCACATTTGAAGATGCTACTGTCACTGAAGGCAGCAAAACCATTTGTTGTGGTAGATTGCATGCAATGGCAATCACTCATGTCAGTGCACCCCAGTGGGACTCTACTACTTAAATAAATTCTATTTTGCAACAAGTAATGAAGTCTCAGCTATCATAGACTTTAAAACAGTTTTCTACTTTAGAGAAGCAGGGATCCACATCATTAAAATCATATATAAATTAATCAATTGATAGTTCCCTCAGTGCTGTAAAAGAAGAGCGAGTATGATGGTGTATCTAATGAGATTCTTTCAGATTTTTTAAAAACATGCACACAGAGAGGCTGCTGGCATAATCCAGGGGATGAAAAGGCTGGTAGTAAATGGGCAAGTTTCATTTGGCCAATTTTGTGATCGCAGAGACATAAAGTAAAGGTTGTACAAAAAGAACTCTACGTTAGTTTAAGACTATTTAGGGCTTAAAGCCAATGGAGTTTTAACTGGGAGGACCTGAGAGGGATTACCTTTGATTAAATATATATTTGAATCATCTCAATAAAAGGCATTAAAAGTCTGTAGAAATCTACATGGTTTTCATAGTTTGGGAAAGCCATTTCTTATTATCAGTGTGAATATTTCTTGTTATCAGTGTGAATATTTAACACGGCCATGGCAGAAGGACAATTTCCAGTATGTCTGTTGTAGGCATTTGGAGAGAGAGAGAGAGAGAGAGAGAGAGAGAGAGAGAGAGAGAGAGAGAGAGAGAATGAATCAATAAGGACCATAACTCATGTTTTACAGCAAAACTTTTATGAAGAACTTCTGTTAGAAAATTCACACTTGTGACAGATCATTTGTGTCTATTTTATTTGTCATTTTATAGTGAGGATAAATGAAACCCCTTTCATTGATAGTTTTTAGTTATAGGCACCTTCACCATGTATTCTTTGTGAAAGAATGACAATGGGTAGCTGAGTCTGGATTTTCACTCTATTACCTGAAAGATTAAAAGGTTGAAAGCCCATTTTTGATTAAATTGAATCCCACCATGCTCTTCTGTACTTGCCCTGGGCTCTTCTTGAATGAACAAGAAAGAAAAAGAAAATGAGGAATCATTTTGTTGGTAAGATAAATGGATACAAACCACTTGGCACTATGCTTAGCACTTATGGTTATTGAGATAAAAGCCACCTTATTGGCTTAAAGAACTCAAAGTCTAGTTGTGGGGAAAAGAAAGTGAATAAGCAATTCAAGCAATTCAAGTAATGAGTGATATGGGAGGGGTTCCCCAACCTTGGCTGCTCTGACCTACGCTTCCAAAGTAGGAATCTTAGAGGAGGAAGAGCAGGGCTGTGTCCTGGGGGGGGGGGGGGAGTTACTCTTTTCCAGGACCAGAATTTGGGAAGTGATGCAGTCATCTGGGGCAACATGCCTGTACAAAATCCAGAAATATATGCCATGAGGCATAAGTGGTTTAAAAAAAGCCAAGAGATAAAGGATGGAAAGCAAATTATGTCAGATATAAATTCTCATTGAAGGCAATGGTGGGGCCACTGAGGGGATTTTGTAGGGATATGACTGTTTGTTTGCTAGGTTTCTAGATGGTACTTTGGAAGAAGGAAGAAGCTGACCATACTTCCTGCATAAGGAAAGATGGTTTTTCTTTCTTTCCTGATGTCTAATCTTCCTTTCCCTATGTAATTCCATAAGTAGCAGAAGCAAAGAGGAGACAGTTTAATTGAGAGATATTTCATCTTCCTAAAGAAAAATTTAGGGAGACAGATGCACAGACCTTCATTTAGTTCACAAACCATACTGAGAATATACAAAATTCAGCTTGACATGGTGGCATACAAAGAAGACCTGTAGGATGTGGCTGATGAGAGGTACATCATAATCCTGGAGGCAATGTTGGTATAAAAACCAGGCAAACATAATTTTAAATTTGTTCAATAGAATTGAGAGCTTGCATCCCAAGTAATAATAAAATCACCATTTTTTTGTGCTTATCAATCAGTTGCTACAACCTGGATATGAACTCTCCTGACATCTTCCAGATTCAGAAATGTTATAAAGAAAATAGGTAAAAACTGTAACAGAGGGTAGTAACCACCACAATCTGATTGGAATGTGAAGTAGAAAACATTAAAATTTAATGTGGGGAAAACAGGTGGCATGCAGAGTCCAGAGGTTCACACACCTGCTTCTTAAGTTTGAATTTTATTTTAATAATAAAACAAGAACCGTAGAGATTTTGGAGCAGTTTAATGACATAGCCAGAGGTTTGCAATAGTTGTATTGACTTGAAAACAAGTAAAATGTCTACAAGAAAGAAGAGATGATGACCCCAAGGCTATGCAGAAGAGTATTATAATGTATTTGATACTGGTGTGTACACAGATTCATGTGGCTCGAATCTTACCATAGAAGCAAGTACCTAGTAAGAACCTAGTTAAGCACTGTACTTTGCACATGATTTTTCAAAAAGCAGTTCAGCAAACCTCCCAAGGCTCATTCTTTTAAATGAGGGCCAGTAGTTCATTTGACTTTATTAAAAGCTTCTAATTATGCTATTAGTTAATGATTAGTCTTGATTTGAAGGTAATATAAATAAAAATTTCAGTTTGAAAAATACATTAAACTATCTTTGAGATAGCTTACAGTATTTACCAGGTTGGTGTTTAATATATTTACGATATATTTTGAAAGTCATAGTTGCATACAAAATCTTGACATGCTAATTGAAAGATGTTCTTATTTATTAAAACAAATGAAGAAAGATATTTAAAAAATGACACATCAATCATTCAAACATTGAATTATTCACTAATAGTCACTATATGCCATGCACGATTTGAGATGCTAGGTGCATAGTGGTGATAATGGTTTATGCATTTATGCTCCACACAGAGAGAAAGAAAAACATTTCAGAAAAGTAATGAATGCCTGGTATTTTGGAATACTAGTTGCACAAAGGGAAAGTCAAGATGGCAAAGACTTCTGCCTGAAAAGATGACTGTTTATGAACAACAAAGTTCATTACCACTGATGTGGGCGTGTGTTCGACATCTTTGGGAGGAGAGCTGAAAATTGAATCAGAGAAAATATGTAGAAGAATTAATTTGCTAAAAGATTGGGTTTTGTAGGTAATTACAAGGACTTTATTTTTTCTCTGTGTGAAAGGCACAGTTACTGGTGGAGTTTGAACAGAGAAGTGCTATGACTTCACATATGTGCTAATAGGATTGCCATGTTGCTGAATGACTAACTAAAATGGCAAGAGCAGAAACAGGCCGGTTAGGAGGCCATTTCACATACCCAGACAAAATGTGGTGATGGTGTGGACTGAGGGCTGACTGTGGGCGATGGAGACTTACAACTTGATATGCTTTTATGTTGGAATGAACAGATTTGCTGATGATGTAGACATGGTTTCTGGGAAGAAGTAGAGTGAAAGATGACCCTAATGGCTGCCTTAGACATAACATAGATAATCTTGGTCATCTGAAGTTAATAAAATAAGAATATAGGTGAAGTGAAAACAGGGAGAGGGAATACTTGAAACAGAAAGGTTCAAGCAGGTAGTAGAGTAATGGGTACAGGAAAATGAACAGGCAAGGGAAAGGCTGACCAAAAATAAAAGGAGTCTGTGATCTTGTGACTCAGGTAAGAAATATAATAAGCATGGATAGTAGAATATGCATGGCCTGAAACAACGAGGGCAATGCTGGGAGCTAAAGGGTGAAGTGGGGTTGGTGTACAGAGTGGGAGATAAAAAGAGAGCAGGTGGATTAACCAAGACTGAGGTCGTATGTGGAAGCCTTAAGACACACTACTAGTTTGTGAGCTAATTAAAAATACATCATCATTGACAACAACAAAAAAGGAAGTTTGAACAGAGGAATCTTGCATGGGTGAACAATGCTGCTCCCACACAACATGAGTTATTAAATGAAAATCTTATTGCCAGGGCATGGATACCTTCCTATGAGTATTGGTCGTGGAGGCCCCAGCAGTACCCAAAACAATATAGGCTATTGTCCTTACTCTTGGTTGTCCAACATAAGTAGATCAAAGGCCTTATTGAGAAGATATCTCACACTTAGGTTTCAGGACATTGAGAAACCAGTCTTGAACTGGTCAGAAAACTCTCCCTGCTGGCTTATTTTTATGGTGCTGGAAAGTGCTACTCAGCTTGCAAACAGGGGAAGGGGATTACGTCAATGCTTTTACCTATGTGGACCTTCCATGCTACCATACTGACCTATCAGGCAAGATTTGCACACTCTGCAACACCGACACGACTGTTTATGAGGGGTAACCAAACATTCTCTGGTTTGGATCTGAGAGTTGTTCCACAGGAGGGAATTCATGCCTGGTAGTACAAACATAGTCAAAAAGCATGGTTAGGGAAATAATGGTCCCTGGAACAGAACCTATTGATGTTGCTTTGCTAAAAGGTTACGTTTTCATGTAGATATGCTTTTATTCATCGATCTGTGGTGCTCTCAACCTCAGTCAGAAAATAATGTAATTCTTTAGTGATATTTCCAGTTTCTCAGTTAAGCTTTCCCCTTTTGGAGTCAACTTTGTCAAATGATTTTATTCTAGCACTTCATTGCAAGTGAGCTGCATAAGATATTACATGCACTAAGGTTTCCACTCAATTTCTTCTCAGTTGATTGTGGTTTTTAATTTGTTCATTCTAATTAATTTCCAGGTTTCCTTGTCTTCTGTCTTTCTATTTTATGTTGAGGAGGAGACATTTGTGACAACAATTTCTTCTATAATAGACATTTAAAGCTATAAACATAGCATCAAATATACCATGCTTATTTTTTATTGTATTAGAGAAAGGGGAGTTGTGTTTTTTTGGGGGGGGCTTCTACATATTAGGCAAAGGCTCTACCACTCATCTATGTTCACAGACACTAAAATATTTGCTTTATTTTAAGAACACAGTATTACAGTTTTTTTGCTGGAAATGTTTAGTAGATTTCTATAAATGTAGAATGAACAAGAAAGTATTTACTTATTTTAGCTTCACATGTAAAATAAAGCTTATTAATTATATTTTTAAAAATCTCCTGTGTTCTTTAAGATCAACAATTGACAAATGGGATCTCATAAAATTGAAAAGCTTCTGTAAGGCAAAGGATGCTGTCAATAGGACAAAACGGCAATCAACAGATTGGGAAAAGATCTTTATCAGTCTCACATCTGACATAAGGCTAATAATATCCAATATATACAAAGAACTCAAGAAGTTAGGCTCCAGAGAACAAAATAACCCTATTAAAAATGGGATACAGAGCTAAACAAAGAATTCTCAACTGAGGAAGCTCAAATGGCCGAGAAGCACCTAAAGAAATGTTCAACATCCTTAGTCATCAGAGAAAAGCAAATCAAAATGACCCTGAGATTCCACCTCACACCAGTCAGAATGGCTAAGATAAAACACTCAGGTGACAGCAGATGCTGGCGAGGCTATGGAGAAAGAGGAACACTCCTCCATTGCTGGTGGGATTGCAAGCTGGTACAACCACTCTGGAAATCAGAAAATTGGACATAGTATTACCTGAGGACCCAGTTATACCACTTCTGGGCATACACCCAGAAGCTGTTCCAACATATAACAAGAACATATGCTCCAAGCTGGAAACAACCCAGATGTCCCTCAACAGAGGAATGGATACAAAAAAGGTGGTACATTTACACAATGGAGTACTACTCAGCTATTAAAAACAATGAATTCATGAAATTCTTAGGCAAATGGATGGGCGTAGAAAATATCATCCTGAGTTAGGTAACCCAATCACAAAAGAACACACATGCTATGTACTCACTGATAAGTGGATATTAGGCAAAAAGCTTGGAATACCCATGATACAAATCACAGACCATATGAAGCTCAAGAAGAAGGAAGACCAAACTGTGGATACTTCAGTCCTTTTTAGAAGGGGAACAAAATATTCACAGGAGGTATAGGGTGAGGGGGACTTGGGAAGTAGAGAGGGTGGGGAGGGGAAAAGGGGGCAGGATTAGGTATGAAAGGAGATGAGGATGACAGAGGGTCAGGAAATTGAACAGCAGTGTGTAGCACTGGGGGATGGGGACCTGGGGGGAGCCACCAGAAAGTCCAGATGCCAGGAAAGCAAGAGGCTCCGAGGACCCGATGGGGATGACATTAGCTGAAATACTCAAAGGGGAGTGAGAACCTGTAGAGACCATATCCAGAAGTTAGATAAGGCTTAATTATTTTTCCTGTTTTCTATATTTAAAAACACCTTAGCTGTCATATTATTTGATGTGTTGTTATTTACTGTAGTTTGTCTATTAAGGTTGAAGATATTTTCCTGTTCTTTCTTTCTGTATGCATTTAATACAGTCAGAATAGATAGCTATATATCACCAGAAGTAGTTTTTATTGCTTTTATATCACAATTGTAGAAGTGGTTATGACAGTATTGTAATATATAGGTTTTTTAGACTTGGGACAATATATCGATTACTTTGAAGACAACATTTGAATGTTAGTTTATTACAGAGCCATAATTTTTTGAACAAAATTAAACAGCATCTTTGGTAATGGATTCTCTATTCCTGAAAGAAAATTGGGGCTAAAGAAGGTTTATAATTTATAATTTTTCTTGGGGGAGGTACAACCCATGCCCATATGTGTGCTCATATGTACCTGTGCCACATTGCAGTTTGTGGCCACTGCCCCAGGTGTTGATATCACACAAATTAATTGTGACAATATATAAAAGTTTCTTGGCATGGTGTTTAGAACAAATATTTAACATGCAATAACAAATTACTTTCTAAATATCTAACTTTAAATTATGAAAGAAACATGCTTTGGGATTGCATCAGGACACTCACCATCCTTTCCTTTGTGTCATTAGAGGTGCCCATATTTTAAAGTGTTGGAAGACTACATGAACCATCTAGTTTAGGTGCATTTGGGGGGATATGTTCTATTCTGTGCAGTTTCTGTTTGGTGATAGGCAATTTGATCACAACTATATGAATTACATTTATGATTTCTTTGAATTTTCTACTAGTCAATTTTAGTACTTTGTGTTTTAGAAGAAAACCATCTGTTGACATTTCTATCATTGACAAATTTGTTTTTTGTTCTTTTAAAAGAAAAATCAACATTAATAAGTTATGTTTATTTCCTAATTACCAATTAGGTTTTTGCAAGTATGATTTTAAGAGATTTGGTTACTTTATTTATTTTACTTTTTGAGATTTGCTTATTTTAATTATTTATTTAAAGAAGCTTAGCTGGGCCTGATAGCCTAAACCTAAAGTCCCACTACTTAGGAGGCTCAGAAAGGAAGTTCATGAGTTCAAGACCTGCTAGGACAGCAGCTTAAGGCCAGGTGAGGTAACTTGGTAAGACTCTACCTTTTCAAATGCTGGTAATACAGCACAGTTGTAGAGTGCTTTCATTGTGTGTGAGAGGCTGAGCTCAAGCCTCAATACTGCAAACAAACCAAACCACAAAAACAACAACAATGATAGGAGAAGACAAAACAGCCCGTGGATTTATGTGATTTCATAAAATTGATGCTTTACCACATCAAAACCTCAAGCTTATGTCTCATGTTTTAGGTTCATCATAAAATTTCTTTTTTTCACCCTTGTTTACCATATAATTTTAGAACTGGATCATTGAGATCTATCTACTTAATTATACTTATTACTTTGCTCATGTATAAACTACTCTGAGAGTTTGAACTTTTGCTTTCAAAATGGCTAATAGCTGTATAACTGAAATGGTTTGTGTTTTAGCTTATTGTAGTTTCAAAAATGAAAACCTTTTTCCTAAGGCAATAGCTTATATTAAGTGGATAAGTATCCCAGGTACTAATTAGAAAAAGTCAGCATACATTTTCTAGCAAATGGAGACTGCTGCGTTTACTTTAATTTTTAATAAATTTCACTATTCAATTTTTTTCACCTGAATTTTTCACCTGATTTTTACTTAATTCAATTTATCTGAATAATTTACATTATTCATTTTGCCTTTAACTTGTTCTAAAATTTCCTAAAGTTAACTTTTGAAGTGCTACCCACCATAAGTAATACTATTTTATTAAAAATTTTAAGTCGAGGCTCTAATTAGGCATCAGTCTGATTTCTTTGAGTTCAGTGAGATTGTCTTCAGCAGTAGGACTTTATCATCACTTTGTAGAAATAAGTAGCTTTGCCAATAGCCTGTGTTATTTGGGGATTCCATGGGACTTCATGGAGTCAACATTTGTCAGCAACTCAATTAGATGTAACCCATTCCTGGTACTGAAAGTACCACTTGGAGAGTAAAGATGTCTAGTTGGGGTACTGCTTTCCTTGTTTAATGACTCCTTTTAGATTTAATCATTCATATATATATATATATATATATATATATATATATATTAAGAAGCTTCAACTGTAGTAGGTTTCTATGTGTCCCTTAAAGACTCTTAGTGTTAGCTGTCCCTCCTGTGCTCCCTCTCTTACCGCCCTCTTCTCTCCCTATCTCTGCTCAATCCATCTGTTCCACTCTGTCCCCTGTGTCTCCACAACTACATATTTTATCTCCTTTTCCTTGAGAGACCTTCCTCTTCCCCATAGTCCTTTCCTCTATACCAAACCTCTGTGGTTATACAGATTGCAGCATGCCTAGTTTTTCTCTCATATTGCTTTGTTTGGCCTTTTTTTTTTTTTTTTTTTAATCTTGCTGATCTTCTGTTTGTCTCTTATTGTCCTCTGACTTAGTGTTTTTATGACTTATTTTGGGCATGTATTTCTTGTGCTTCTTTCATTTTATTTATTTATTTATTTATTTATTTATTTATTTATTTACTTATTTATTCTGATTTGTTTGCTTTTCTTAATTAGCCTGTTTGTTTTCTAAAGAGATAGTGAGAGAAAGAAGGCATGAGGTTGGAAAGGTGAGGAGGTGTGGAGGATCTGAGAGGAGATGGGAGAGGCTAAACTCTGATCAGAACATATTTTATAAATTTTCAAAACAAAACAACAAATTTAATGATTTTTCTTTGTCTTATTTGGCATATAAAATTTTAAAAATATGCCTATTAGAAACTTGTGTTTTGTTCTTGTTTTTGAAATACTTCTCTTCCCATCTGGTTGTCTCCAGTCTTGTGCTGTTTAAAAGCCTCATCCTTCTTGCATGGCTTCCTTCCTGCCCCAGCTATTCACAGGTCATACAGTAGCTTTGACTTTGGTCTTACTTTGCACATGAACTCTTTATCAAGTAGTCTCACTTGTTTTCTGTTTCTTCCAGGCTGCTCTGTCTTCGCACCCATTCTGTCACTATAGCAGACCATTTATCATATCTACACATGGGGATATCTATCTTCTCTATAAAGCCTTAATGTTCATTTTCCCCTTGGGAAACTTCTGCGTTCATTAACAAATTCTGCATCCTCATTCTTGCATACCTTGAAAAATGAGCTGACTTTCCCCTTCATGATCATCTCATTATACTAATATTTCCCTCTGATAAATGGGAGATATTTTCCTTCTCTATAAAGCTCTGTAATAATCTTTCCTGTGAGAATTAATTTTGACCTTTTATCTTTGCTCAATTAGCAGTATACTTTTCTTTCTTTCTTTCCTTCCTTCTTCCTTCCTTCTCTCCCTCCTTCCTTTTTGCAACAAGGTTGCATGTAGCTCAAGCTAGCCTTGAAATCCCTATGTGGCTCAGGATGACCTTAAACTCCTAATCCTCTTGCTTTTTCCTCTAAGTGTTGGATTTACATGCACGCACCACTATGTCTAGCACTAGTTAGGAATCTTTTTTTTTTTTTTTTTTTTTGGTTTTTCGAGACAGGGTTTCTCTGTGTAGCCCTGGCTGTCCTGGAACTCACTCTGTAGACCAAGTTGGCCTCGAACTCAGAAATCCACCTACCTCTGCCTCCTGAGTGCTGGGATTAAAGGCGTGCGCCACCACTGCCAAGCCTAGTTAGGAATCTTGACAGTACTGTTACTAATGCCATCCTCATGTACCAGCATCATCTAGTTGTAGTTGGGGTTGTTGGGCTCACATGTCAGGTTTACTTGTTCTTACATATTCAGTCTAAATATTTGTGGCTTGCAGTGCTTTCATTCAGCTTAAGATACACCAGTTCTTTAATTAAAGTGCTTTTCATTCATATTATCTCATATGTTCATGCATGTGGGCATTTGTGTGAACCACAGTAAGCACATTGGTTCATCATGCTTGGTGGCAAGTACCTTTACCATGGACCATTTCACGTGGTTTATACTGTGTCTGTTCCTTCCTAATTCCCCTGAGAACTAGCACTCTGTGAAATCCATCAGTTATGCCCTCCTTTATTATCTAACTCTTCTCTTGCATCCCTGGAGGATGTTTCTCCATGCACACGTTAGTGGTTTCTAGCTCAGCTTTCACTTGTGACTTATTTTTACAGATGTAGACCCCTGCATTTACTTCGTTATGTGTTAATAAGAATTTAAACGTTTTAGCCAAGGAACTAACTCGAAGACACAGTTCACTACTGCTGGACGTACCTGTTGCCAACCCCATCCGAACATGCTACTTTGATTTTAGTTTGATTTTCGTTCTTCATCTTCAAGACTTGTCTCCAAGTCGGACATCAACTGTATATTTTTTTCTTAACACATGCAAAAGTATACTCTGTACCCCTAGTCCTTCTGGTAGCTTGAAGTGTATTCTTGAATGTCAGTTGATTATCCCCATGTTTGACTTTTTAGACTACAAGATCCTTGTAAACATGAGTTTCAACATGTTTTACATTGAAAAAACAGAAATATCACAGTCTTACTGTTATCATGAATGAACCCAGCTCTTGCTGGCTGCTTTCATGGCACAGTCTGCCAAGCTGCAGAGACCCACATTTATCTGTCACATGGAGTCAGCTTTGAATCTTAGGCATAGCACAGTGTCTGGACAGGGGAACTTCTCCATAATGTTTGCGTGGCAAGTGCAGTTAAATATACATCTTCTCAGAGCAGACAAGTATCTTAAAGCATTCACTGCTCTGGGAGAAGAATGGGCTCAATCAGCCAGGAAGCTTTGCATTTTCAGCTTATAGAGTGTTTGAAGCATTACAATTCTAATACATTTCCCTCTGAATAATGGATGAGATACAAAAATAGAAATTAATTCAATGGGAATGCTCTCTGATGATAAGGAACTCAACAGGAACTAAAAATGGCTAAAATTTGAGCCTCAGAGCCTAGATGCCAATATATTGTAATCACTGATATTGTTGCATTTTAAAACAACACCCAGGCTTATCTTCACAAAAAACACTTTTACTAGTAAATGAACATAATCAGTTTAACAATAAATATATGCACACATGTATGACTCATCAGAGTCTGTGTTTTGCCAATACTTGCAAAATTCAGTTACAAGTAAAACTTCATAATGGAAGAAGAGCTGCTGATATTCGCGGATTTTCCCATGAGAAGAGGAAAATACCCATAAATGCAAGTCCTAATGTAATATGTGCTTAATGCTGTTCTGCTATTGGTGTATGGGAAGAGGAGGCTTGAGTAAGAAATCTGACGTGTGGCTAAGGTACTCATCTTTTCCTGTAAGTGGCAGGGCAGCACTCTTTCTGTTTTTTTTTCACCTTTTATGTCCCCCCCCCCCCAATCCATCACACAGAAGTAAGAGAATTGTTCTATATTCAAGTTGCTTTCTTTTTGCTCTGGGTTTTGTCATGGGCTTTGGCTCCTCACTACTGTGGTCTGTGACCACTCTTTGACTGTTCCTGGTTGTTTTATTTATCCCCTAACTTAATTTATGCTGGTTCTTCAGATCTAGTGTGAATACTAACCTCAGTGCTGATTTCTCTTCCATCATAAGCTGGAACATGGCTCTGGATATGGAACATTACAGAGTATTTACCATCCAGACAACCCTCTGAAAGGTTATAGGATGTAGAGAATGACGCAGTCTGGAGGCAGATCTAGAATTCAGAGTGGAGCTGTTAACATTGTTCTCTATAAGAGTCAGAACTTTCTGGTCTAACTCCAAATTTTACAATAGATGCATGTGAAGTGAAAATGAGAAAATGAATAAAATTCCCTTTCAGGCAAATAATAACTTGGAAGCTCCACTAATGTGCAGAAATTATCCAGCTTAACACCCGCTGCATCCTGAATCCTCCTGTATTCATTGAAATAAGGTACCGAGGTAATGTGCATTTTTCAGTGTTCATTATCTGAGGTTCTTATGACTTCAAACAAATTTTAGACCCAACTCATGTGATCCCTTAAGTGACTCAGAAGGAGAAAAATAGTCAACTGATTTCAGTCAACTGGTCTAGTGACAGGGTTTCCTGCTGGACACATATTAGACTGTACAGCATGCATTTTCTTCCATAAGTATAAACTCCCCAAGTGTTCTAGCAGAGAAAGCTAAGCTAAGAGGGTCACAGTCATCCATAAAAGGTTACCCACAAGCAATGTGTTCTCCCTGGGGCGCTGGAGAGTCAGTGCTAAACAGCAGCATCTAGCTTGGTGCTTCCAACTTCACTGAAACTGTAATCCTCTTAAAAAGTTGATGTTGAAATCTACGAGCTAACCAGCTATCTGAGGGGAGGTACATAGGAGATTATTCACACATGGCCAATTTTGCCTTTTCATTTTAAATAGCATGTGACCAAAAATATAAATCATGTAGTCATAAAGTACTGATTAAGGAGGATTTTTATTAGTCCTGAAAGTATACTAGAATGTGGATAAGGGAAACTGGCTTAATAATAAATTTAAAGGTTATACAGTTTCAATACCTTTGACCAGTTTGAAATGCTAGGACATAATAAGCTAATAGGTAGAAGTATCCAAAATTAGATTATATCACGAAACCCCAAGGTTTTCTTTTTTCTTTTCTTTACATATTTTCTAGTGTACAGGAATGGACATGGCACCATCATTAATTTAAAGAGCTTTTTAAAAACTTTTTAAAATGAGCTTTTGCATTTCTCCTGGATGTTTTCTAGTGTCTCTTGATACCTGGCACATAACACAGTCTTAACAATTATGTGCAGAATCAATAATTTGAATATTACTATTAAGAGGAGGCCAGTGGGTCTCAATAATTGCCTGGCCATGTAAACACAACAACAAACAAAGGAGGAAAAGGTCATTAGCATGTGTGGAAGGTTTTACTTCCCACAGGCATGTTGGATCACACCAACTAAAGAGAGAGAAGAACAGCAGCAGAGGTAGTGGATGCATGGGAATAGAAGTAGCAACAGTTGGCTCAAAGGTACTGATAATTGAACAGCCTTGTTACAGAAAATGGATAAAAATGATTAGATGTGTGTTTTCTCTACTGCTGAGAAGACAGAAGAATGGACTAGAAGCATTCTGAAAGACAAGTCCTCTGTCTCCTGTGCTCTGTGCCTCCAGGCAAGAGCAATGTTAGAAACGTAGGCAAATATATGGTTGAACATACAGTTTTATCTAGCTGGTAGAATTCTTGAGAATACAGAAATGAAGTTCAGAAGCTGTTCAAAGAAGAGATTATTCTTTCTACTCATCAAAAAGAGCTGGACTGTAACGCTTGGCCTAGTGACATAGACCTGTAATCCTAGCATCATGAGAGGACTAGGTTAGGAGAATCACAAGTTCAAAGTCACTCTGAGCTATAGGGCAAGTTTAAGACTACATTGATCATGTTATTAAGACCCAATCTCAAAATATATATCTCAAAATAGATGTATTTATAAATATATCTAGGCTAATGTTCTGTTTCTGCTGATGTCGTCCATTAGGCACATGAAATGTGAACTCCTTAGCCTGGCATAAAAGCCAAATGTGGTATGCTGTGAATCCTTCCCTAGGAACATCTCAGATCTTTGTATGCAATTCATGCTTTCATTGTGTTACACTTTGTCTTCAGGTCTTAACAAATTCACACATTTCATTTTCTGTGCTTAAGAATTAACTCCAAATGTGAAAACTTGTATTCTTTTATTAAAATATACCACCAAATCTCTGAGAATGTTAATGGATTTTTTCCATGTATTTTAAACAGTTCACATCCTCCTGAGCATAGTGGCACAGACCTGTCACCCCAGCACATGGAAAACTGAGGGCATAAGACTGTGAGTTCTAGGTCAGATTGGACTACATAGCAAGACTTCGTCTTATGGGGTGGGGGTGGTATTGAGGTTTGGCCTTTTGCTATCTCTTGTAATGCTAAGTGCACCCCCATAAGACTTGGTTGCCCAGAGAAGAAAGACTCTGCATGTAGGCCTTGCCCCCAAGTTATTTCTGAATGGTAAATAAAGATGCCAACAGCCAAGAGTTGGGAAGAAGAGACATAGGTGGGGTTTACATTTCTTGGGCTTGAGGTCAGAGAGGAATCAGGAGGGAAGAGGAAGATGCAGGAGGAGGAAGGAGAAGCTGCCATGGGTTTTGTGTGCCATAAAAAAACATGGTCCCAAAGGCTGGCCAATTGGAGTTAAGAGCAGCCCAGATGAAACATAGTAAGTAGTAAGTAATAATTTGTGGTTGTAGATAGGAAAGTAGATTCTAATAACATAGAGGGTAGGTAACTGCTGTTTAAGGCTTATTGTAAATATAAAGACTGTGTGTGTGTCTTTTATTCCAGAACTAAAGGGTCAAAGGCAGGATAGAAACCCCAGGCCGGGATTAATAATTTCTACAATGGGGGCGGGGTATATGTGCACATATCCCACATATCCCGGAACTTTATAGCTTACCTTTATGCATTATGTTGTCAGCTCTAAAATGACAAGACTCAAGTACTCATTTTGTCTCCTTCAGCCTAGTTCAAGAAATGGTCATTGATGGAGTAGAAACACAGATGTACATTCATAGAGGCATTGTCAAGATAATGTGCCACCTACTGTTGCCCCCCAAATTAACATTTAGTAAAACAACTTTCTAGTACATTGTTAAAGATAACACAATGACCTTGGTCCTCTAATCCTTTTGTCTACACTGAGTCATGATAGACATTTGCTCTGGCTTGTGGGCAACTGAGAAGAATTAAATCCCTTATACCTGTAATTATGTCTGTGTAGTCTGCCACAAGAAATTATTTCCCTAGTCTAAAAGTCTGTACTGAAAATGCCATGTTTGGGGGAGATTTCATTAACATTTTAAAATGTTAACAATTCTGTCAGCCCAAACCAAAAATGACTGTGTGAGAAATGAAAGCTTGCATAACTCTGGCACCAGCTAGTCACAGCTCATTATCCTTCTGGCTTTTATTATGCAGTGAGGGAGTGGGGGTCAGCCTCACAAAATTTAGGGACAATTAAGAAAATTACTGTATGCAGATGCGACTTATGGACTGAGAATAACTAACTTTCCAAAAGATTGGATTAAAACAAACCAAATATGTACGGATGGAAAGCCCACAGCTGTTTTCTGGCTTAAGGCAGTCTTTAAGTTATTCATTATACAGACTCCTTCCGGGGATACGCCCGCTTGCCCTGACCCTGGCCTGAACACTTTGAAACTTTCTTTGACTGTACTCCTTTGGGAGTTTAAAAAAAGTCCTAGGCATATTTTCTGAAGTTCTTTGAGTTTATTTCTCACACACACCCATGGGGATGAAAATATTGTCACTGACCCCTGTGCATTGTGAACTGCCTCTGGGCTCCAAACCTCACATTTTTCTTTTGTAATTTTCAAACTTTGTGGAATAAAATATGTGGAAACAATCATGAGGGTAGAGCCTTCCACCATAGAGTCAAAACTAAAAGAAATACAAGAAAAGAAAACTAGAGCATACGGGTTAGATAAAAGTTTATATTTAGTTTAGAAAGTATTTACTCACCAACTATTCATCTTTCCTCTAAATAATATTGGAGACCCAAATACAAGAGAATGTTTTCTTTTTCTATAAATACATTCAGTAACTATCAATTAAGTATGCTATGTGCTAGGCTGTGGACTAAGTCAAATAATAATGTTTCAACTTAATGGAATTTGTATTTCTCTCAGAAGTCAGACAGGTCAGAATGAAGAGGCTAAGTACCACTTAGAAATCAATAGAAAAAGTGCTATGGGGACCTTGTAGAGGGAGATTTTAGATTTGTACATTACATTTACTGTGTGAGTGTGTGTGTTAGCATGTGCATAGGTTTACATGCCTATATACACGTATGTGTATGAATGCATGTGCATGCAGCATGTGTGTGTGTGATTGCATGTGTGTGTGTATGTTTGTGTGTGTGTGTGTATGTATGCATGCATGCATGTATATGAAATATATGCCATTGTGCAAGTATGGAGGTCAGAAGACAATACAGAAACCAGTTCTCTCCTCTGCTATGTAACTGAGGGTGGGGTGGGTGGAACTCAAGTCTTCGGTCTTGGTGGTTACTGATTTACTCACTGAGCCATCTTGCTAGACTGAAAAATGTGATTTTATTGTAAATTAAACCTTGGGAAGTCAAAAAAGATCATTTGACCTTGATAAAATGAATTATTGAGGCAATACAATCTAAGTCAACAAATACTCTTACTCATTTTCCCTAATGTTTTTAGAACCTAGAGTTTTCTCTTGCACTGTCTGTTTTACATGACACAAGAGTATGCTAGATGATATAATGTAATTTTCATTGGTGGTTTCTCTTGATGTTTATGAATGTCCTCCCAAATAAACACTGTTTGGAATCATACAGTGATTAGAAAGAAGGCTTTTATTTTTTAGATAAAATCCTGAACCTTATTTACGTACTAGGGTACAAATGGATGAACTCTGTGTAGATACTATAAAATAAAATATACATAAAAGTTGAGGTTATGAAAATTGAAATGCTATATGGGAAAAAGAGAAAGTTAGGATGGTATAATATCCAATTTTACCATTAATAGATTTTTGAAAATTAGTTTGAATTGCTTTACTTTTTCTTTTCTTCTTCTTTCTCTCTCTTTTCAAACAATGTCTCCCTGCATATCCTTGGCTGGCCTGGAACTCACAAAGATCCTCCTGCTTCTGCCTGTGAAATGCTGGGATTAGAGGTATGTGCCATCAAACCCATTTTATATTTTTGAGAACAATATTATGCTGTGCCTTGTCTTCATACACTTGGCTGTTAGCAGATTGCTTGTGTATAGTAAGTTCACACTACAATTATGTATAAAATAAATATTCCTTGCTTTTATGTGAGCCAACCATGGGTTAATTATCTTTCATATACGATTTTATGGCCTATTTATTATACTGTAACAAGTTAGTCTGTTATCTTGATATATTAGTTAGAATATTGAAGCTCTAAGCTTTTAAATATCCTGGCAAGAACTCAACAGTAAGTAAGGAACTAACCAGTGCTGAGTGCTGTCCCTACAATACAGCACTCATTACAGAATCAAAGTACAGAGAACAGATCATGAGATACTAATCTTTAGTTGCCCCTAACTATATCAGGACTATTAGTCCTTAGAGCTACACAGAAACAAGATTTCTGCACAGTGGATTGATAGGGAAACTTTACTTGCTATCCCAGTGCTCTGGATGAGAATGTACCCCAGGCTTTACACCCTACCTTGATAAATATTGTCCAGAAGTGAGATTTGTGGTTTTCACATCCATGCAGTTCATTGTGCTGGGAAGGAGAGCAAGTTCTGGCTGGATCATGGTGGCTGTGGCTACAGCTCTTGCAACCAACTCCATGGCATCCTGAACATAGTACTCAAAGACAGACTGTGTGGTTTTTCCGTGAGCAATGAGCCCTAAGGGCAGGCCTTCTGTCCTCAGTTCCTCCACATTCTGGGAGTCTCCTAAAACCCAGTGAAGTTCAGGAGGTGATAACCCAAACTGGGTGGACATTTCAAATATCTGCCGGATACTCTCCATGTCACAACCAAACATCACCATCGTGGGTGTGCTGTTCTTAATGTTTTCCAGCTGGACCTGCAGGAAACTTAGAAGGTTCTTTGTGGAGGACAGATTAGCAGTGATGTTGATGATAGACTCGAGGTGGAACTTGGAGTTATTCTCTGTAAGGAGGAGGAAGTCGGTGATATTCCAGTCTTCCTGGCATAGCAACAAGCTAAAATTGTACCAGTTGTTCATGGTCAGGATTGAGACAGTGACATCAGCATCAGAACTTAGTGAATTTTCTAAACTCAGCTGTAGGTGCAGGGGATTCTGTATTTAAAGATAATGAAAAAGAAGAATTAGAAAGCAAGTCCAAAGATCATAACGAGGTACTTTTGTTTTCCTGCAAGGCTAAAGCCTTTTTCTGTTTTCCCCTGTGATATTTCCTCTGGAATAAAATTCTCTTATTTGGAAAAAAATAATGTTCTTTATCTAATGAGTAATCAACACTTTGTCCTGATTTCTTGATTATTTTTGTTTGAGTATTAGAGAGCAGATAGCTCTTGATGTAAATGTGAGCAGTAATATAATCACCTATGTGGTCATAGATTTTTATGGGGTTTGTCTATCTTACGATCAGTCTATTTAATGTATCATATTGCTTACACTTTGTTTAATGACTCATTTGTTAGACATTTCATGTAGGAGAAATAATTGGAAGAAATTGCTTTATTTCTGTGAAACAACCATCAGAGACAAACTTAGACAGTGCAACTCTTGTATAATAGAATATAGATTATGAATAGAATATAGATTATGGTTGTGGCCATCCACATTTGGTTCAGAGTATACTATTTATTTCTTGGGATGTAGAGATGTCTCTTGAGTCTCTAGACCCTTGAGCAAGGCTCTTCTAAAACACATGAAGTAATTGTAGGGTACATACATCATGGTTAAGTGTATAGCCCATGGTTAAAGGCTTGGTTATATTTCTATTTGTGTTGATCTTGAGCTATTGCTATCAAAATATGACATGAATATATTTGTGAAACTTAAATTACTATTTCATTACTCATGGAACTTGCCAACTCAATTAAGGAAGAGTTTCTTAATTTAACAGTCACAAATTATAAATTACATAGTTGAAGGGTAGTCTTTCAACATTAATATATCTGTCATGTATTCTTCCCAGTAGCAGACACTTAATACATTTACCCTTTAACAATGATTTCCTGAGAAACTTTAGAACAAAGCTTTATAAATGTTGGTTGCACAACAAACATCTATCAAATGAATTAAGTATCTTACAATTGGGAACTATCGAACTACCTCTGAGAGCTTGCCAAAATTCTGGTATGTAATAATTTTCCTTTCCTACAACACACACAAAGCCATACTGGATAAACCAGGGCAAATATTTTCATACAAACTTTCTTTTCACTGGAAATGGATTTGTTTGCATTTGTATTCATTTTTCCAAACTGCATTCATCCAGATTTCTAAAGTCTTTTAGGTTGTTGTTAACTGAAGTCATCTGAGGCTGCACCTACATTAATGATTCTGTAGACTGACCTTAGCTGCATAGAACAATATCATTATAGAGAAAATAGTTTTTCGATTAAGAACCAAAATTACAAGGCTATCTAAAACTCTTTAAAGCCATTAATCGTACCTTCTTTGCTTGGCCTGACAGTCTCTTGAGTATTAGATTATCTTTTTACAATGTCCTGCTAAGCTTAGCAGACATTAAGACTCCATCAATCCTAAAACTAAGAATGTGAATAACATCTGGAATTTATAGAAATGATCCCCTTGTTTTTCTGGAGCCTGCCTATCTAATGCCCCAATGAAAGTATTTGTTGAATGCATTATTGATGTATGACTTTGTTTCGTGGACACAAAAGTCTATGAGACCTAGTCCTCTGCGGTCCATATCATTTACAAGGACTAGACTTTGTGTTCCCTGGTTGTGACCATTCACATTTGGTTCAGAGTATACTATTTATTTTTTTGAATGTAGAGCTGTTTTTGCTTGTTTTTACATTTTCATTGCCTTTGTTCATTTGTTTACATGTATGTGTATTTATAATGTATTCGTCTTATAGTGACTTGAGTTTTTATTTGATTATTTCTGATGACTACGAAAACCTAATCATTCTATATATTCTTATGCTGTTCATCCCTTTATTGCAGGTCGCCTCAAATGCGGCATACTGCTTTTCGCACACGGTGGACTAGAATTGTGTCTTAAATCTCTCTTCTGACAGATTGAGCCAGAGATAGTGTATGTCAACTGGAATTATTCTTTCATTCTCCCCAGTTCCTGGACTTTGATCATAATCTGAGAGACTAAAAATTGAAAGATGGGAAGGAAACCTTCTCCAGCACAGTTTCAAGTCCCAACATGTTGCCCGAATTGTAACCCAGGTTCATTCAAATACTTCCCACAGAAGAACTCACTAAATGAGTATGGGGAATAGGTTTGATGTATGAAGGCAAGAATGAGAATAAAATGTGCTGATCGTATTGATAATTCAGCACTAGATGGAGATATATACGTATTTGGCAAGAACAAGCAACATGGGACTTCGCCAAAGAGTCCTTTTCTTCCTCAGCAGGTAGTGGTTATTCCATGCAAGCAGGCTCATCCCTATAATCAGTTCTGTTGAGGAACTCCAGGTGTTGACATCAATTCTTTCACTGTCTTAAGGGGAGCAATTCTTCAAATAAATAAATAAATAAACAAATAAATAAATAAATAAATAAATAAATAAATATTTTAAAAGATTTATTTATTTATTTCATATGTGTGAGTACACTGTAGCTGTCATCAGACACACCAGAAGAGGGCACCAGATCCCACTACAGATGGTTGTGAGCCACCATGTGGTTGCAGGGAATTGAACTCCTCTGCAAGAGCAGCCAGTGCTCTTAACTGCTGAGTCATCTCTGCAGCTCCAATTAAATATTTATTAAGTAATTGTTTAGAAGCATCTAATGATACATATTAGTAGCTTCACATGCAACATCTTGCAATTCTCAAGTGATGCTAAGCTCTCCCTCCGCCCCCCCCCACACACACATACACACTCACACACAAGCACACATCATTGGCTCAGTCAAGCTTTATAGTATCAAATTACGTTAAAATCTTCAGCAAAAATTAAAAAAAAAAAAGTTATTGAGCCAAATTAAGAAATTTTGAAAAAGAAAACATCAGAAGAATCTTTCTTTACCCTACATTAGAATATTAGATATACATTTTTGTTAGGCAAGAATAGTTTAAGAACAAATATATGAAGAGAAAATTAAATAGAACAAAAGTTAACACACACAAAGAACAATTAAATATATTAAATTAATATATTATACATGAAATACAAAGCAAAATGGAAGGAAATATGAGATTGAGCAGAGAAAACAAAAAATTTACAAAAAGAATATAATTTAAATTCCTAATTCTGCAATATAAAAATAAATTCTTCTTGGGTGGTGTTGGTGCATGGCTTTAATCTCAGCTCTTGGGAGGCAGGGGCAGGCGAATCTCTGAGTTTGAGACCCGCCTGGTCTACAGAGAGAGTTACAGGATGGCTAGGGCCATACACAGAGAAACCCTGTCTCAAAAAACAAACAAACCAACAAACAAGTAAATACATTCTTATCTATTGATAGTGTAAGTATAATATTAAATCATTAAAAACAGTCCAACTAGATGAATATATGAGAATTCAAGATTCATCAAACTAAATACTGTAACCTCTTTTTTCTGACATGAAAAAAATCGATCATAAACAAAAAGTGAAGGAACATGAAACATTGTAGCAATGGTAATAGACAAAGAACTGTGTTCACAATAAATAGGCAACATTTAATCAACAAGGGTACAGAATTCTTTACTGAACACACATCCAATCCTGAAAGGCAATTTTAACTTTGTATCGTGAGATGTGTCCTCTGCCTATGCAGTGAGTAAAAGGAGCAGCCTATAAGTAGCTGGGAAATAGACAATTCATATAATCATAAATCTCAGCAGTTACAACAAATCATACAGTGAATAGGGGAGTGTTCCAGGAAAAGGGCAGCAGAAGTGGGGGGTTGCAGATGAAGCTAGTGTACGCATCCTCTAATTGGATTTCAGGAGAGTAAATGAGAGATGTATTTGAAAACAGGTGATTCCTAGATAGGCAAACATAAACAGTGATGTCATTCTACGACACTAGTATCTTCCTTATTCTAGATGAATGTTGGCTATATATTATGCTCGCGTTTATCTCAGGTCTGATCACACAGTGTCCTTTCAAATAGTGGCTATGATGTTCTCACTTAGGTCCCAAGCTCTCCTTGCTGGTAGTGCCACTGCCCTTTTAAGTTATCTGAGTTTTTCTCTTCTCTTGTGCTATGTGGTATTAGGTCTTAGAAGGTAGGATGAGCTATGTGAAAATTATGTCTCCATCACTTACAAGCCATGGGGTCACCTGCAAGTAATTTAACATCTCAGTGTCATAGACTCCTATCTCCCAAATGACCATGATTTATCATTTCCAGCCTTTCAGATTCCTCATGAGAATTAAATATGAAATGTGGTAATGCACGGAAAGTGTCCTGCACTGAAGGAATGCCTAGTAAGTGGTAACTATGGAAACTCGCTTTGTAGAATGTAGTTGTGGAGTTGGATGTGTTTGTTAAAATTTTATTGCTATGCCTCTCCCATATTCCATGTATTTGCACACAGTGATCTCAGTAATAAGACATTTTTACAGGTATCAGTTGCACACACTCTTTTTACAGGAAACAGAGGCTTCATCTCATGTGAGGAAAACTATCTGGAGATAGGTGATCTCAGTAGCCACCCCTTTCCAATATTCCTCCTCTGGTAATGAGTTTCAGCCTCCTTTCATGAATAAGGAATTTTGGACACCAACTTCTGGAGTTCCAAACAACAATCTTTCTCCTGGAAGAACAGATTTGGATCTTGTCTGGATTGGTACAAGTTTCCCAGACATGATTGCCTACAGTAAAGTTTGTGACAGAGTTTCAGAATACACCCTGAGAGAAGAAATGATGCAATAATAGTAAAGAAATGATGCCATCTTTCAGTCCTTTCCTGGGCCAGCACATCCAGAGGAGGCGGGTGAAACACGAGCATTTCAGGAAACAGGGTGCTTCTATGGCTGTGCATGAAGGAGTCGTTTACTCTACTCATGAGATCTGCTGCTGCTGAGTCCCATTTAAGGTTCTCAGAACAAACTTCTCCTTTACCAAAGAAGCCACAAGTAGTTTTCCCTTACTCATCATCTTGAACCTATATGACCTCCATTATTCTTTTTCTTCTGAAAATAAAGCTTATTCCTTTAGAAGCTCAGGTTTGTGTGTGTGTGTGTGTGTGTGTGTGTGTGTGTGTGTGTGTGTGTGTGTGTGTAAATTTTATTTATTTACATTTCAAATGTTATCCTGCTTCCTGGTTTCCTCTCTGCAAACCCCCTATCCCATTCCTCCTCCCCATGCTTCTATGAGGGAGCTCCCCCACCCACCCACCCACCCACCTACTCCTGCCTCATTGCCCTAGCATTTCCCTATGCTGGGCTGTTGAACCACCACAGGACCAAGGGTTTCCCCTCCCATTGATGCCAGATAAGGTAATCTTCTGCTACATATGCAGCTGGAGCCATGGGTCCCTCCATGTGTACTCTGGTTGGTGGTTTAGTCCCTGGGAGCTCTTGGGGGGTCTGGATGGTTGATTTTGTTGTTCTTCCTATGGGGTTGTGAACCCCTTCAGCTCCTTCAGTCCTTCCCCTAACTCCTTCATTGGGGTCCCCATGCTCAGTCCGATGGTTGGCTGTGAGCATCCGCCTCTGTATTGGTCAGGCTCTGGCAGAGCATCTCAGGCGACAGCCATACAAGGATCCTGTCGAGAAGCCCAGGTATTTAAATAAATTCTGTTTTATAGTGGCATTAAGAAGTCATGCAAATACAAGGCATAGTCCCAGCTCTACAACAAGAATCACACACACACACACACACACACACACACACACACACACACACACACACACACACACTGATTACTTTTGTCTGCAATACGTTATGCATAGATCTTGCTTTATCCTCATAATAACCCTATGAGATGACTCCCTTAACACACAATCGGCCTCCCTTAACAGACAACATAGTCAGAATCAAAAAGAGTAATTCTCCTAAGGTGACACAACTATTGAGGAATAAAGCCTCAACCCCATACCCTAACCTGATGGACTGAAAGCCTGTGTTCTTAACTGATACTCTGTCCTGTTTCTTCCTCTTGATAAGGAAACAGACCCTTGGCATTTGTGAATTTAGTATCCATAGTTACAGCCATTGTCAGGTGATTCTAAGAGCCCACAGAATGAAGTCATTTTTAAGATGAGTCATGACATGGATTGAATGAGGTTCTTTTTTGTCATGGGGGATCTTCTCTGCTTCCCAGGATACACATAGCCTTCAGTCATTTTCTTCTCTCATCTTCCCATTGTAGCAACTCTTGAGATATCAGTTAAAGAAGGCAGATAGTTACATAATTAATGGGGCCTGTTTTGTGTGTGGTAGAATAAGAAAGTTTCGAAAAACTCACTTAAAATTTTCATTTATATTTGATCGAATTTTGTGCTCAGAATTACAAAGCTGTAGTGGTACTTCAAACTGCTAATTATGGAGGTATCAACAAAGGTCTTAGAATATATCCTTTAAGAATTTTTTTTAGTGTCTTTGTACATAAAATGCGTTATGTAGTCTATATGTATATAATGAGTGCTTCAAAGACATGACTATGGACTTCAAAGCCTGATGCAGTTGGATTAATAAGGCCAAGTAAGGTGTGTTTGACAGCATGTGGCTGGGAAGGGCTGAGAAAGGCTGAGCAATGGAATGCAGAATGCAGTCCACTTCTTAGAATAGAGAAACCTCGAGTCACATTGTCTGCTTCATGATGCAATGTTGCCATGTACAACAGAATCACCTTCAAAGACAATTAGCTGAAATATTCATTCAACAAAATATGTGAAGAAAGCCCATTGTATTTTAGGACAGAGAGATTTACTTTTGGTGGCAGAAGACATAGCAGCAACATTAGAGCTATTGATTTGTGGCAACCATATATGCTTCCATATATATAATTTACTGTTCTAATTGTTGATACTAAACATGTTCATTTATATTCCACCCCTCTTCCTGCCCTTTTTTGCTGGGTGATTTTGCTTTGTTTTCTGTCACCTGACCCTTGGTAATCTTAAAAGTCTTCGGCTGTGACTTAATCTGCTGGCCTTATTTTTGAAGGCCACACAGGTAAAATATGCCTCACCTAGATGCAGGCCCTCCAAGTAAACTTCATACTTAGAGATGAGAAGGCTCTAGTCAAGATTGTATGTCTAGAGAACAGTTTTAGTCATGTGGTATCTGGGGAGAGAAGCCAGCTTCAATAAGGTGTCTCAACATAGAGAAGAGTTATGCAGGAAATGTGGATGTTAGCCATCAGAAAAGACCACCAGTAAGTGACAAGGATCAAATCAAAATCTTTTGAGAGATGGCTTGGCAGTAAGACTGCTTGCTGCCCTTGCTGAGGTCCTGGGCTTAGTCCCCAGCACTCACATTCTGACTTATAATCATGTAACTCTAGTTCTAGGGGAACTAATGCCCTCTTCTGACCTCCACAGGCTTCTCCATGCATGTGGCATACTTATATGCATAAAGGTAAACAAACAAAAATAAAAGTAAACTTATTTACATTAAATAAGTAAATTATAGATAGATAGATAGACAGATAGATAGATAGATAGATAGATAGATAGATGGACAACCAAAACCACACATTTGTTTGGATTTCAAAATTCAGCACAGTTTTCACTATAAGTTTTCAGGAGGGTCAAGAGATAACATGAAACTTAATTTAGTGTCACTCAAATTTTGAATGATGTCAGTTGTATGGGGAAAATTTTGTGAAAATTATTAATTCTTAGGGTTTGGTTTCCCTTTTGTGGAATCAAAATAATATACTATTTACCTTCAACAGTTTGTAAGGATTAAATAATATAATTCATACAAAGCATCAGTATACTGTACCTTGCAACAAATGGTCCTATATAGTAACAGCAGAGATGCTGGTGAGATTAGGAGTGTCATGCTAAGGACTTCAGTGAAAGTCCTAGCTAGAGTGGTCCAACACCTATTTTGTGCCTGGTGTTGGGTATTGATTGGTGAAACTACAATAGTAAATAATATCAATATGGTCTTCTTCATTAGGATTTCAATGGAGGTAATATTATCAATATCAGAATAAAAATTGGAGAATAGTTTAGGAATGAGACAGTAAACAAGAATTAAGAGCCCAGGATCTGGGTTAGACTAGAAGGAGTATGGATAACAGTTTTGAGTTTTAATTGTGAGGCATAGCTTTCTATATCTACCATTTACATGAACCTTTGGCACTGGAGAAATACTAAGTCATTCAGTAGAGATCAAGGATTGAAAGATGAGTAAGAAGAAAGGTGAAGGTTGGAAGAAGGCAGAATTTGACTATCAGAGATGTCATGCCTGATACACAGTGAATGCTTGGTAACCATTAACCTTAACTTTACTGATATAATCGATCCTTTCTCATAGAGTCATTGTTTCATTATGTTCTGACATCAGCACCAGTTACAATGCCCAGTGGTGGGACGATTATGTGTGAAGGTTATATGTATTCACTTGGCTTTTGTGCTTACAGAACCAAGTGGGACTTGTATTGAAAATTAATGTTTTTCCTCTTTCCTGCTGATATCACATATCATTTTGATTTTTGCAGTGTGCCTAGCTCCAGCAAGCCCTTCCTATGCCTGTCAATATGCTTTACAAGAAAACAACAGGCACAATTGGCATGTCACAATTTTGTCTCAAATAAGTATTAAATATATCAAGAAGTATGCTGTAGCAAGAATGGATCAGGCTTAATATCAACAAGAAGGCTGAGGACAGGATTTGAATCAAGACTGTGAGGGAATTTCAGAATCTCATTTTGGCTACTGTCAGGAAAATATAACATTGTCTACCAAGTAATTTAGGATCTTGTAAAAGGCACATGAAGTAAAACACATGGGGGTAACAATGAAGTGTAAAACAGTATAAAAACAGAAGATAAAGTGCTTTTCCTGGTACAGTGATGGTAGGGTCAAGATCCTAGGAGGAGCACATCAAGAAGTTCTGCAGTAGGATATTAAAGCTGGGTATAGTTTTCTAATTGTTTGACAACTTTAAAACTTTTGCTTCGGAGTCCGCAGCCAAGGAGCGCCATAGAGAGGAAGCCTCACAGGAACTTGGAAGGCCCGTGAGTGGGGTTGAGGGGAGCAGCACCTCTCGCCCAGACCCGCCCGGATCTGCCGGGATCCCGGGCCTGAGAACCCGGGAACAGAAAGACTCCGAAACTTCCCGATCTCACTTGCAGGGGGAAACCTCTGCCTGTGACACCAGGAGTTGG
>CM052702.1:51510129-51543345 GCA_028551405.1 Uromys caudimaculatus
TTATTCATTTTGAACATAAATATAACTGTTAATTTGTTAAATAGAATTTATCACAAAATGTAAGCTTTGATATTAACATAAAATGTTCTGTGGAAAGTACAGAGTTTTCATATGTGATTAATGTGGCGTCACTAGCAGTTTAAAATAAACATTTATAAATATTCCACTTTCATAGAAGTACTACTAAGGAAAAATCTTTAAAAAAAAAAAAAAAACTTTTGCTTCATAGATAGCATGGTTATTTGTTATTAAAATTTTCTGGAATGCAGATGTTGATTTTAGTTCCTGATTTTGTTAAACACTATTTGAAGATACATACACATTGTGTCAGCAAATGATTTATTAGATCATTAGTTTTTTAAATTGAAAATAGATTCTACTCTCATACAGTACATCCTGACCAATTTTCCCTCCCTCTACTCTTTTCAGGTTCTCGCCACCTCCCCTATCCCCGAGATCCACTCTTTCCCTGTTTCCCTTTAGAAAAGAGCAGGCCTCCAAGAGACAACAGTCAAACACAACAAAAAAGACACAGTAACACAATGCAAAAAACCTCATATCCTGGCTGGACAAGGCCACCCAATAGGAGTAAAAGAGTCCCAAGCACAGGCAAAGAATCAGAGACACACCTGATCCTACTGTTTTTGTTTTTGTTTTTGTTTTGTTTATTTCGAGACAGGGTTCTGATCCTACTGTTAAGCATCCCACAGAAACACCAATTTAACAGCTATACTATATACACAGAAGACCTGGTGCAGACCCAAGCAGGACCCATGTTTGTCATTTCAGTCTTTGTGACCCCCATATTAGTTGATTAAGTGGGCCATATTCTCCTGGTGTTCTCCATTCCCTCTGACTTCTACAGTCTTTCTTCTGTCTCTTCCATGAGATTGTTCAACTTTGAGAGGAAGGACCTGATGCAGACCTCCAATTTAGACTCTCTCTCCACAAAATATCTCCACATAATGAAGTCTCTGCATCTGCTGCCATAGGAAGCCCTTCTAATGATGACTAGACGAGGCACAGATCTATGAGTATAGCAGAATATCATATGAGAACATTTCGTGTGTGTGTGTGTGTGCGTGTGTGTGTGTGTGTGCGTGTGTGTGTGTGTGTGTGTGTGTGTGTGTGTGTGTGTCCAGCTGTGTTTGGTTCTACCCTAGCTCTCTAGGCCGTCCAAGTTAGTGTCAGTCATGTGTTTCAAGCTAAACAAGACATTGGCTGGCCACCCCATAGGTTCTGCACCACCTGCCTCAGCATATCTTGAAGGCAGGACAGATTGTAGATCAGTGTTTTGTGGCTGGGTTGTCGTCCATGTTTCTCTTTCTATAACCTGCAGAGAAGCCAAAGAGACTAGAATGTAGGGTGAAGGATCCATGTAAACACAAGTTCAACCTCTCTACCTTCCAGGAGTTGATGAGCTGTGCGGTGCTTGTTCTTGGCTGTGCTCCCCTGCCCCTGCTGTCTGATTTTAGAGATTGACTCTGTGTCTTAGCATCAGTCTGCGA
This sequence comes from Uromys caudimaculatus, assembly GCA_028551405.1. Taxonomy (NCBI): domain Eukaryota; kingdom Metazoa; phylum Chordata; class Mammalia; order Rodentia; family Muridae; genus Uromys; species Uromys caudimaculatus. The sequence goes on from CM052702.1 coordinate 51,511,638, forward strand.
TGTTTGGGGTCTCCGCGGAACCCCTTGGCTGACAACTCAACCAAATACAACTCAGTCCCACCACTGGAAATCTTGCCTGACCACCAAAGATGGCAGGGTCAGACACTGTATCCTCTGTTACTGGGAGTCCTCACTAGAGTTACCCTCATAGATCCCAGGAAGTTTCCATTGCACTATGTTTCTACGTTGTCCCCACAATGCACTCCCAATTCCAGCTTTCTCTCCTTGCAGTATCTCCCTCCATGCCTTTACCACCACCTGATACCTCCTACTCCCATCCACATCTGTCCCCAGTCTGTCTGCAAAACTTACTCTATTTCCTCTTCCCAGAGAGATCCATGTGCCTCTTCTAGAGTCCTCCTCTTTACTAACCTCTCTGGTTCGGTGGACAGTAGCTTGATTATCATTTACTTAACAGTTAACAACCACTTATAAGTAAATACATACTATATTTGTCATTCTGGGTCTGGTTATTTCACTCAGGATAATTTTTTTCTAGTTCCATCCATTTGCCTGCAAATTTCAGGATGTCATTCCTTTTTAAACAACTGAGTAATACTCCATTGTGTGTTCCACGTTTTCTTTATCCATTCTTCAGCTGAGGGACATCTAGGTTGTTTCTAGCTTCTGGCTATTATGAATAAAGCCACAATGAATGCAGTTGAGCAACTCTCCTGGTGGTAAGCTGGAACATTCTTTGGGTATATGCCCAAGAGTGTATAGGTATAGCTGGATCTTGGGGTAGATTCATTCCCAATTTTCTGAGGAACTGCTGTATTGGTTTCCATGGTGAGTATACAAGTTTGTACTCCTAACAGCAAAGGAGGAGTGTTCTCCTTGCTCTGTATCCTCACCAGCATGAGCTGACACTTGCTTTATTGATTTTAGCCATTCTGACAGGGAAGATAGAATCTAAGAGTAGTTTTGATTTGCGTTTCCCAGATGTCTAAAGATACTGAACATTTCTTTAAGTGTTCCTCAGTCTTTCAAGATTCCTCAATTAGGAATTCTCTGCTTAGATATGTACCCCATTTTAAAACTGGATTATTTGGTGTTTTGATACCTAGTTTCTTGAGTTCTTTATATATTTTGCATATTAGACTTCTATTGGATTTGGAGTTGGTATAAATCTTTCCCCATTCTGTAAGCTAGTTCTTTGTTCAATTGACATTCCCTTTGCTTTACAAAATCGTTTCAGTTTCACAAGGTCCTATTTCTTAATTGTTGGTCGTAGTGTTTGTGATATTGATATTATGTTGAGAAAGTTGTTTCCTGTGCCAGTCAATTCAAGGTTATTCTTTCTTTCTCTCTTTTTTTCTCTCTCTCTCACTTTCTTTTCTACCAGGTTCAGTGTAGCTGGTTCTATGATGAGGTCTTTAATCCACTTGGACATAAGTTCTGTTCAGGGTGATAAATATGGATCTATTTGCATTCTTCTACAGGCAGATAACCAGTTTGATCAGGACTATTTGTTGAAGATGCTTTCTTTTTTCCAATGTGTATTTGTTTGTTTGTTTTTTTAATCCATTGTTGCTTCTTTGTAAAGGAACAGGTTTCCCCAGGTGTGCACATTTATGTCTGGGTATTCGATTGGATTCCATTGATCAATATGTCTGTTTTTATGTCAATACCTGGCTTTATTACTATGGCTTTGTATTATAACTTAAAATTGGGGATGGTTATATCTCTAGCAGTTTTTAGAAATTGTTCAGGGTTGTTTTAGCTATCTTGGAATTTTGTTTTTCCATATGAAGTTGAGAATGTTCCTTGCAAGGTCTCTAAAGAACTGTGTCAAATTTTGATGGGAATTACATTGTACCAATAGATTGATTTTGATAGGACAACCATTTTTACTATGCTAGTTCTACTGATCTAGGAGCATACAAGATCTTTCTATCTTCTGACATCTTCTTCAGTTTCTTTATTCAAACACTTGAAGTTTTTATCATGAAAGCCTTTCACTTTTTTGGTTAGAGTTATTCCAAGATATTTTGTATTATTTGAGAATTTTGTAAAGGGTGCTGTTTCCATGACTTCTTTCTAAGTCTGTTTTAGACAATTAAAATTTATCAACTATTGAAACTATTGTTATAAACAATAGTTTGTCACAATCTAACCCTACTTTCTCCCATGTATCCACATCTAAACTTTCCCTTTCTGGAAACCAAGGACATATTTTCTTATAATGGCAACTAATGAAAATGCACCAGATAATTAAACTGTCAACTGTGTAAGTTAAATTTCCTACAGAAGTTTGATTACTTTATGTCAGTGCAGCTTGGAACTGTTGCTAAGAGATAGCTTTTGTCACATGTTAATTTGCTTTGCACTAAGAATGAACACTCAGCTAAATGCTGACTATTCCTGTCTGAAACACCTGCTAGAATAGCCACCATGGTTGACACAAACCTTTTCCTGAATTTTGTCATTCTGTATAATTCTGTACATTGGTAAAAGTATGCTTTATACATTTAGAGTATGATTCAGCTAGTTGTGATATAAATGCCTTTTAAGAATATTTATAAATTGTATTTAGTTTTATTTATGCATAGTGTGTATGGTCTTTTGGTCTGCTTGTTTGTATGTGCATCATGTTCATGCAGTGGCCAGAAGAGGGCATCAAATCTCCTGGAAGTGGAGTTACAGTAGGTTGGGAGCCATCTGATATGGATGCTGGGTACTGAACATGGGTCCTTTGGGAGAGCAGCAAATGCTCTTAAATGCTGAATCATCTCTCCAGCCTATAATATGTCTTTCATTTATTATGGATTATGAGTATATATTACTTTAATTATTATTAAGTGTAATTGTATAACAGATTTTTATTTTATTGCACATTAAAAAAACACCCTTATATGATTCTGCTCATTGCTTGCTACCTGAAATTGATCCCTTTAACATTAGAAATGAGATTAGCATATCTTTAAATAAGATTAGCATATCTTTAACCAGTATCTTGGTACATTTCCATTTCAGCACCTTATTTTGAAACTTGTGATCTACTAATTGTGATTAAGCTTTGCTGCAATGACATTTTATTTCACTCAAATTACGAGGAGAACATTAGTGTAATTAATTCTTTGTACCTCTCAAATCCTTGTTCACAGTATGAAGCACTGAGAACGGAAAATTGAAAGTCTGGTCACAGAGGCAGGTTAGTGATCAAACTTAAAGGCTCTTTGAGCAGAGTGGTGACTTCAGGGCCAGCATGACAAGTCCTTCACGAACAGGGTAACGCATTTGCAGTAAGGCCCATGTGAATCTGCTCAGAATATGCAATAACAAAGCAGGAATGGCTCCTTTATCGTCTTTGGTGGATCCTTGTAAACACAGTTGGACAATCATTGCCCCATATAATCAGATGGAATAGACGTGCTAAGCTTAAAGGCTATGTCATAGACTAATTAGTTCACTCTCTGTTCTATCATTTGTTTTTAAAGAGAAAACTTCACCAATCCCAAATTTATAGACTACCACAAATTAAGAAGAGCAATTTTTCTTTTGTTATACAGGTTAAGAATGCATTTTGCTGAGGTGGTCTGCCCTCATTATACTCCTCTTTAGATATGGCTATATAGCCAATATATTGATACATATGTATATATATTCTTCTGTTTAAATTTTGCTTTCTGAATTTTGAAGAAATGATTCAGGCCAGGACTTGCAAAATCTACCACATCTTTGTAGTACTAAAAACAAAATAAATCACTTTAATATGAGAGGCATAAAATATACTAATTGATGAATTTATTATTTTTGTCTCTAATGTGACAAATATATCTAGTCACATCATATCTTGTGAGAACAGAAATATTACATATTAAAATATCTAAAGCAAAAGGATTAATAAATAACACAAAATGCATGTTATAGGCTTGCAAATGCTCTACTGTAGGGCTCTGGAATTTTCTCTTGAATTATTTGCAGTTCATATATTTATTTTTAGCATTATTGGGCATCTCTTGGCCTGATTTTATATGATATTCTTGCATATTATGCCAAAAGCTTTTAAGCTTTAAAATGTGAAGAACCTCTTAAGATTATTATTGTGTTTCCCAAATCAGCTCACAGAGTGAAGACACAAACCAGGACAGAGGACATTGAGAGGAACTTATTTCCAAGAGTGGGGAGAGAAGGAAAGGCAGAGAGGAGGGAGAGGGAGCAGGAGAGGACATACATCCAATCTTCATATCAGTTCAGCATCTCAAATGCTACAGTCATGACTTGATTTTTTTTTTAAATAATTTTTTGTCTGAGTTCTGGATAATGGCTGTGCTCAGGCTTTCTTGTCTCCCTTTACAGATTATTCAAAATCCCTCAGAACAGACCATTGTTTCCTATTCTAGCCCTTATGGGCTTGTTTTCTTTGAGACAGAACAATGATACCTTTTTGTTGTTTTTATTCAACAGTGTAAATATTTATTAGCATCCGATTATCTAAGAAGCTTGTACCCAAAGCCTAGAATTCCCTAGATGCTCCGTTCTGTCTTCTCTACTTTCATGGGGAGAGCGTATTCTTTTTGAGATGCTCTTGCCCTCCGTCTTTGTATGTGAGCTTGTGTTCCAATTTCTTATCTCCACTTAAGCATCCCTGATCTGTTTCATTTATCTGATGTCCTGCCACAGTTTGTGCATCTGTACTCTGGTTATTTATTACGTGATACACTCATGTTAGTTTTCTCATTTCTGCATTTCTGTTTGGGGACTTGATATTCTTGTTTGTTTGTCTGACAATAAATTTTTGAATATCACTGCTTAGAAAAACAACAACTTAAAGTGAAGATTTGTTTGTTGAATGAATAAGTGGGAAAGTCGTGAGAAGGAATTTAGGTTTAGGTGGAGAAGGGCAGCCTTTGGCTGAGGGGGTGGCTGGCTTTAGGAGTTATTTTCCTTCCTATTTGACTAAGATCATTTCTCTCAAGAGGCAAGAGCAATTATTCCCTGCTTTCCCATAAAACGATGTCTTTTCAGATGACAAATATCCTCTGATGTCAGTCAGAAAAGTGGCACCTGAATGCAGAGGACTGACAGAATTGCTCAAGTGCACATGAGCCTGAGACATTCATTAAAAATACAAGTGAATCAGGATACGCCCAAACTTAGTGAGTATCAGTCACTTCTTTTGCACTAAGGAAGGTTGTAGGGGAAATATTTATTATGTTTATAAATTATTCATATTGAATTTGCTTAAATGCTCAGCACTGATATTCAAAACATGACTCAATATAAGAAGGTATCAATATTGTGTCAACCTTTCAATTATTTATCTGTTATATAAATTCATTCTACTGAACTGAAGTCATGACCTTGAAATTTCAGTGACCATCAAAGAATCAGAAAAAAGTAAATCACAGTAAATAAAGAAAACAACATTAAGAAAGAAGATAAACTGGGGAGAGGGCAGCTTGGTAATGTGCTCACTATGCAAGTGTGAGGATTTTAGTTTGATTCTTGGCACCTATGCAAAACAGCCTGACACAACTATAATCCTAGTCACAGGGGAGTGGAGACAGGAGAATAGCTAGGACCTGCTGTCTAGCCAGGCTGATTGAGTTAGCAAGCTCTAGGCCCAGTGAGAGACCATGTCTCAGAAAGTAAGATGGAGAGTTATTGAGGACCACACACACACAGACATACACAGACACACAGACAGACAGACCGACACACACACACACACACACACACACACACACACACACACACACACACACACACACAAGCTTATTTTTCTGTTTAAAACCTTTTCTACAGTGACCTGGTCATGCCTACTGCTTTAATACTCTTCATTCCAACCACGTGCTCTGAAAGTCACAGGACTTAAGCTTCCTTCAGTCTTACGTTTTTTTTATTCCTTCTACTTCCTCTCGGAACATTTTTTTTTCCCTTGCAGATTGCTTCGTGGATGATATTCTCAAATTTCAGAACTATCCATCCTAATGTCAGCATCCTCCCTCTGGACCACTCATAATCAGATCCAATATTTTCTTCATATGGTGTAATTTTGCCTCCTCAGAATACTGGCCAATAACTGAAGTTATTTTCCTTTGTTTTGTGTGTGCTTGCTAAATAATTTCTTGCTACTAAAATATAAGATCCTAGAGGTTCCAAACAGTTTGACCTATGTCTCCATGGCCTGGGACAATGTCCCATAGCATTTGGTGGGTAACTCAGGATGCCTTTGTAGCATATACTAACATTTAACTTTTCCTGCAAGCTTCATTAACATGCCTCAATCGGGAAAATCATTTCTTAGGAAAGATCCCAGTAGAACTGAATTTACTGTTATCATCGTTTGGAAGTTTATTATTAATTATTGTTGCTCTGTCCGTCTAGCCCTGCTTGGTGTCCTCTCTGCCTCTACTCCCATACTCCTTCTATTTCTCTGCCCTGCACTAGACTCTATGTAGGTCTCTTAACCTCTCTGTCTAAACATTTACCTCAATCATGACTCTATTTCTATCTCTGTCTCTTGTTCAAATACAAGGTTTAAAGGTCCTCTTTAAATGAGCAGAGTAATGGCAAGTAACTGTATTTACTGAATATTAGAAACCATTACCGTCATATGCAACAGCTTGCTGCTGTAGCTAATGTCTTAAAAATATGAGACATTTTAGCGATTATTATTTTTGAAAAAAAAAAACCCTCATTATGGCACAGCTCTTTGCTGCAGATTGGATCTCCTGTGGATCCAATCATGCCTCCTGTAATGTTCTTATGTTGAATTTCAGAGCAGAACGGGGCTAGTCCTTCCATAGCTTAATGTCATGTTATACAGAGACACAACTTCATTCTCTGATATTTGAGACTCTATTTACTTCCAGAGAAAGTCATATTTCTAAGTAATATATTTTAGATGTATTGAACCCCCATGGTGCGTCAGCATATTGTAACATATACTGTAATATGCAAGCAGATGTTAGAAAATAGACATATCCCCTTACTTTAGGGAGTCAAGAGGGAAGCATGCAGCAATTAGATATTATTAAAACAAGAGCTAATGTATACTAGATGACTGGTTTATGGTATCCCAGACTGGGGTGCAATTTTTTTTATATAGTTCTATTTCATAGAAGAAGCAGCTAAGGCCATGTAACCGGGAAGAGATAAATAAGTGATTGAAATTCTGGTTCTAGCAGCCATGCTTCTAATCAATATATATTTTTTTTTACTAAGCTTCATTAAAAACTGAAAGGCAAGAACCATTTCAAGTAAGCTTGTCACCATAAGTGCTGTGGCTCTATGGTAAGAATTATAAAGGGTGTACATGCCAGAGCATGGAAGACCAGGAAAGCAGTCCTTAGGTGTTACAGCTGTGGATGATTTAATTTGAGTTTCATTTTCTTAGCCTTTTTCTGGCCAACCTCAGATTGCTTAAACCCTCTTTGCAAACATATGGAGAGATTCCTCATCAAGAACTTGGTAATTAATGGATATTTCTGACCTTTCCACTACCTGTGATCCAATCAGTCTTTACTGTCACTCAACTCAGTGCAAGGCCAGAATAAATGTCTATGATTTAGATGCATGCGAACAATTGTGTGGGTGGCTACGGTCTGCCTTTAGGATGAATGTGAATTTCTGACACCTACCATGGTAATTCTAATGTGAACAATATTAACCCTGATTATTTTTTGACCTGTTCTAGCCCCTTGTAGTCAAAACCACAATTTAGAAAGAAATTAAAATTGTTTAAGGACATCATAATCAGATTATGCAATCAGGGCACCGGAAAGTCTGACATGATTGCATTAAATCAGTGACACTTATGTAATAAACCATTTCAGGGAAATTGTGTGTCTCCTATTAAACCTCCTCCCTGTGTATGTGGTCTCACACTTAGATGTGCTAACAGAGAAGGCCACCACTGGTCCTTTCAAAGTCACAGCTCATTTAATTTCCAGATGGGACAGGAAGCTTCGATTTGTTCCTTGGAATAAGACTTCATTATCCATCCCAGTGCTTATCTAAAAATATAGATTGTCACACAGAGGTAGGAAGAGATAGATAGATAGATAGATAGATAGATAGATAGATAGATAGATAGATAGATGACAGTGTTGCCAAATGACCAAGTCCTATAGCCTTTCAAGTTCAAGTAGATTGAACTCCTCTTCCCTCCTCTCACGTGCAGATGAAGCTCACAGATTTTAGAGAAGACTTGTAATGAGGTGGTGTGACTAAAGCATCAAATGAGAAACAAGAAACATCCCGATCGCAATTATTCAACAGCAGCTAGGATTTGCAAAAGATGCAAGCGTCTCCCAGGAGAGCAAACAATCGTGATGCTGAAATGTCAGCTGTGGAAATAGCAGGTAAAAAATGCAGTGCAAAATTTCCCAGCAGTATATTTTGTCTTTGGAGTATGGCATTGCACACAATAGTCCATAAGGAGCCCCAGGCTTGTAGCTACATCAGCAGGAGTGCCCTTGGTTCCCTGTCTATGGTAATTGTGTAATGAACCAAGTTGGAGACACAATGGCCAGCATAATTTATTATCACAAATTGGTGTGTATGTCTAATAAGGCTAAATGATGGAATTCAAGGGCAGCTTTTCTGTACCATTGTAAACTGCTCTTTTTTTGTGTCTGCTTTATTGTTCTAACCCTGACTATCTTTGGCATAGTCAAGAGAAAGTTTGGTTGATCTAGTGATGCTGTCTTCCTGTGCCCTTTAAAATATTTCCAACAGGCACCTCCTCAGAAGAAATGGACACAGATGAGAATCATGCTATTTGAAAATGTATGTATGCTAAAAATTTTTGCCTATATTTTAAGTATGGTTTCTGCTTTGTGTTAGCGTTTTACAGTTCTCTGAAATGACAGACAGTTCTGTGTATGTGTCTAGAATGTTGAGAAAACATTAAGACAATTGTTTTTACCACCAACCGAGGTGAGATACAACTCATCCTTAGAATTTAGGATTTGTGAATAGTAAAGTTTTGCTTCATGGAATATAGTTGCTTTTTCATCGCTGTGGGGAATTGGCTCCAGAACCCCATGTTGGCACCACAATCTTTTCCTGGATTCTCAATCCCCTTATAAAAAATGCTGCAGTATTTGCTTGTAGCCTGATAGCATCATTCTGTATTCTTTGAGGCATTGCTTGATTACTTACAATGCCTAGTTCATGTAAATGCTCGGTAAATGGATATTATACAGTACTATTAAGGGAATAAGGATTTAAAAAGCTTGTACATAAGTAGTACAGACATGATTTTTTTCAGATTCTTTTTGGTCTGCATGTGGCTGAATTCACAGATGCAGAGCCACAGATATAAACAGACGACTGTACTCTCTCTTGGAAGCCTCTGCAAAAAGGCCTTGTTCTGTAATGCTTCCTGGTTCTTGTTTCTGCTGAGGAGGGTAGTGGAAAGGAACATGAAGTCAAGTTACTTATGTATCTTTGATAATTCTTTGCCAAGATTTACTTCTATTCACATTGTTTAATATTAGATGAGAAAATGTTAGGTCTAGGAGGTCAAGGTTGCTGGGGGAAGTTTATAGAGCTAGTAAGTGTGCAGGAGGCAAATGGAAGGAGCAGGAGAATATTTTGCCATTTGGTGGGAGCATGGAATGAGTTGCTTGAGAATGAAGTAGTTTTTCATTCTTAAAGATTCTGAGGCCACACAGTGAGCGGCTGCTGATGCTGCCAATTGACCATTGGCTAACTAAAGCATCCCAGTTCAATGTTCAAAGGGCAAATTATACTATATGGTTTCTGAGGAGGTCTGCAGCCCCATGGGGGAAGCAACAGTGCCAACTGGACATACCCGCCAGAGCTCCCAGGGACTGGGTCAACAACCAAAGAATACACATGGAGGGACCCAGGGCTCTGGCCGCATATGTGGCAGAGTATGTACTTATTGGACATCAGTGGGAGGAGAGGCCCTTGGGCCTGAGGGGGTTCGATGCCCCAGTGTAGGGGAATGCCAGGGTGGGAAGACAGGAGTGGGTATGTGGGTGGGGGAGCACCCTCATAGAGGCAGGGGGAGGGGGGATGGGATAGGGGGCTTCTGGAAGGGAGACCTGGAAAGAAGATAGCATTTTAAATGTAAATAAAGTATCCAATAAAAGGAAAAAAATTATTCTGGCCAATGTGTTTTTCAATGTTGGGGAGCATGACTTCATATGATTTTTTAATTATTTCTTTTATTTTGAGATTATAATATAATTATATCACAATATGCTGCTGCTTGTGGTAGTCTTATAAATAAAGCCAACTGAAACACATTTTTCCCATTGGCTCCAAGGGCATTTGATGGCATTTCTCAGTTGCAGTGGGAATGGCAATCTCTGTATGGAAACAGAGATGGAGTCTTGTGATAAAAACTTTGAAATCAGTTCAACATCATAGATGTTAATGAGTCCTAAAAGACACATGTGTGATATCTACCAGGCTAAGTCTGTCTACATTATAGCCAATAATGAACATTTTGGGTTAGATATCTAGAATTACATTCATCATGCCTTTGTGTAAAGGCACAAATCTTCAAAAAATAACAGATTAGTGATTTTTCTCATACTTCTCTATGGTGAGCCTGACACTTACACCAGATGAATGAGCATCCAGCCCTCACGTTATGAGGTCCACACTAACATCTCCTAAATGTTTATTAAAAGTCCCTGAAGTAACTTTCCAGACTCCCACATAAAATTTTGCAGTAAATCTCTGATATATGAATATGTCATAGAACACATTTTATGAATCTCACATAATAGTAGAAGGCTCAAGATTGAATTTTTAACTGTTGCAAATGTTTTTAAAAGTCTTTGCAAAGGATTGAAATGCCTATAATACATAGGCAATTTTAGAAGCTCCCATGACCCTTGGCAACGGACTCTTCTGTTAGCAGCGTGCTCATATTTTCCTAGCCATAACCTAGATTCCCATTCTTCACATTTTTCTCTTTTAAATTGATTTTTTTTCCTAGGAAGATATGTTGCTTAGCACTTCCAGAGTGTGGGCATGGTAAGCTAAAAGTAAATATGTTAATATATCTTAAAGGTCAAAAAGGTCTTAAAGAATTCAAAGCATCTTTTTCAGTAACAAACGAGATAAATTACTTATCCATTTCACATTTTAAGAAGCTTTAAAGGATAAACTATTTATTAAAACAGTACAGCTTTGCCATAGGGGATCTCTGCTAGAATACCTTTTGTTTCATTGAGGTGGAAGAGCATTATGGTCAAAGTCACAGGACCCTGAGTTCTGGGGTTGACTTTGTAACCCCTCACATAGATGCTTTCTAAGGTCTCAGAAGGAAAAGCCCAGACTCTGTAGTGATTTGTGGAGAAAGAACTATGCTTGAACTCAGAAAAGTTCCTTTCAAATCTTACTGGAGAAATAAGCTACTAAGTTGCCGTGTTAGAAGTTTGGGAGAGAATGATGTTTTTTGTTTGTGGTTTGCTCCTATCAGCTCTTCTGTGAGGGCCTGGGCTCTGGAGAGGCAGTGTTGAGAGGTAGGACTTAGTAGAAGGTGTTCCATCTTGGAGATAGAGCCTTCATGAATGATGAAAACTTTTCTGCAAGGGAGCTGTTGCTTCCATCAGCTTTGTTACTACAAGAGCGGGCTGTAATAAAGCAAGACCCCCTCTCAGGTCTGTCTCTTCTGGGCATTTTTGCTTATTTCTTTGTCTCATGGTGTGGATGGATACAGCATGAGACCTTGTGAGAACTTAAGCACCTGTGTTTGCCTGACCTTGGATTTGCCCAGGCTGCAAAACCATGTGGTAAAACAAGCCTTGCTTTCTATATAAATGATCCAGCTTTGAATGTTCTGCTATTGTAAAGGAAAATGGACTAAGGCAGGAGGTTATAGCTTTTAACTATAGCTGTGCTATGGCATGTGAGACTTTTGTGACTAATGGTACATTGGTAACAAGAAAGTCCACATTTTTATTTATGTCTACAGGACCCCCAGGGAGTGAAGCGCTATCTTAACTTCACATTGCATTATGATTTTAGTTATGAAGGAATCTGTTAGGGATAAGAGAAAGGGCATTTTATGATCTATCAACAGAGCTGCATAACAGGCCTTTCCACAAGTATAATTTAGCCACGTCCAACACAAACCTACTTTACCTACAATTTCTCTCCTTTATTGCTTTCTGAATTGGCTTTTATGGAAATCCTTGGTTTTGGAAAACTATAAATCATTTCTAGTAATTTGAGTCTAAAAGACAGAAATACCAAGAAGTAAAGTTTAAAATACTGGCAGTGTTAGTCCAGGAACTAAGAACTGGACAGTATTTATTTATGAAGTTAAATGGTAATTGCAGAGGTGAATGGGAAGCACGAGGAAACTAACGCTTTAAATCTACAAAGCAAAACTAACTTGAACAACAGGCAGGAACATTTTTGCAATCTAATAATTTTTTTCTATCCCTCAAATTTTATTATTAGGTCTCAGGCATAAATACAAATTAACTCCAAACACTGTTTACTGACGTAGGGAGAATGCCAAGTAGATGCAATTATTAGTTATTATTAGCAAACATAAAAGGATGGATTGGGGTTTGACAGATAATTGATAGCCAAAGTCTATATTAAAAACAATTTAATCATCTAGACAGAGATCTCTACTTGTCTAGAGATCTGTAGTATGGTAATACTTCCTGGTACCACTCTGCCCTACAGATTCATGCTATTAGCTCAGGGAGATCTATTTATGCCAGTGTTGTACAGTCAGATGGCTGCTTTCCTATGAAGGGGGCTACAGAGGGTAGTCCATTTCTAGAAACCTCTTCCCCATGGGAAGATTCTTGCTAATGAATTACAAGGGGTATTTCCTGATACAAAGTCAATTGGTTTGGTCCAGGCAACCTAAAAAATACAACATACTCAAAGCCTCCGGAGGTGGCAGGTGGGAGGACCCTCTAGAAAGTACTAGAGACCTGGGAGGTGAGAGACTCTCAGGACTCAGTGGAGGGTGACCTTAGTAAAAATGCCCAACAGTAGGGAGAGGGAACTTGAAGAGTCTGCCTCCAGTAGATAGAGCCTCAAGTGGAGGGACTGGGTTACCAACACACAGTCAAAATTTCTGACCCAGAGTTGTTCCTGTCTAAAAGAAATGCAGGCATAAAAATGGAAAAGAGACTGAAGGAAAGGCAGTCCAGTGGTCCAACTTGGGATCCAAGGCCTGAAACTATTACTGATACTAAGATGTGCTTATAGACAGGAGCCTCTCATGGCTGTTCTTTGAGAGGCCCTACCAGCAGCTGACTGACACAGACGCAGGTACTTACAGCCAATAACTGGACTGAAGTCAGCGACATGTATGTATGGTTGAATTAGGGGAAGGATTGAAGAAGCTGAAGGAGAGGGCAACCCCATAGGAAGACCAGCAGTCTCAAATAACCTGGATCCCTGGGAGCTCCCAGAGACCGAATCACCAAGCAGGCAGCATACCCAGGCTGCTCCGAGGCCCCACTCACATATGTAGCAGAGGAATGCCTGGCCTGGCCTCAATAGGAGAAGACGCGCCTCATCTTGAAGAGACTGGAGGTCTCAGGGAAGGGAATGCCTGGTGGGAGGAGGAAGCACCCTCTTGGAGGTGAGGGGGAGGAGGAATGGGATGAGGAACTGTGGGAGGGGGACTGGGATTCTAGGCAATGGCTGGAATGTAAATAAATAAAATAATAATCAAAAAGAAATTGTAAAGGAGACTTCAATTTTGAAAAGTCATAATAGATAATATTTCTTGACCACAATATTAAACACGCAGTTTCTGGCACTTTCTACCAATTATTTCTCTTACCCTTTCTTCAAATTCAATGAGATTGGTCCTAATATTGGTGTCATCTGGATGAGAAAGCTTGGGCTAGAGAGGCTTAATGACTTACAACATTGCCTTTGGCTGCTAATTGAGAAGATGGGATAAGAGCCAAGGCAATCTGACTCATCTGGCTCTTCCTGCCTCCAGGGAGGGCATTTCTGTCCTTCAGTCATTCAACTGGAGGACTCACTGTACCGCCTGTATCAACTGGATTCTGCTCTTAGGAGAAAGCTCAAATGTTTTTTGATCACTTTGTTTTCTTCTTAGCCCATTCATTCCTTCATCTAGACAGAAACTGCATCTCCAAGAAGTATGAGTATGTGGGAGGTTTAATCACCACAGGAAAAGCACCCTGGGAGGCAGGCAGCAGACTCAAAAAGCACTCCAGAAGGATGCAAACTGAGGGTTTTAGAAAATGTACTTTTTTGGTTCTGATTTATTATTCTCAGCCAAGAGGGCATGTCAGCAACATCCAAGAGATTAGACTGCATATGTAATCCTATACATCCTGAAATTTTGAACCACAAGGTCTAGGGCAGGGTCTAAGTATGTACTGTGGGAAGTTGGTTAGGACTCTTTATGCTGGACTGCAGAGTGAGTTAACAGTGATGCAGGTGTCAGCTGGATCTGCAGCCACACCACAGACATGATGACTACACTTTGGTTTAAGTGATGTACACAGCAACTCAGAGCCCACCTGTGCTTATTAGAACTGAATTCAGACTGTGAGTAACTGACTTCACAATAAGGCAATTGGCAATCACTTTAACTCACTTATGGACAAACAGAGAACATGAATAGACTTATTGTTCTAGGGAAAGAACTCTTCTCTCAGCCTTCCTGAATAAAGACTAAATCAACAAACGCAGAAGATACAGAAGAAAACAAAGAGAATGGAAGTTACATTATGAAGACAAGTTTCTTCAGAGCCAAAAGAGACACACCTGGCATTTAGAGGCAAGCAGGCTAATTTGACTTTTATGAAACATTAAAAATTTACAAGGGAACTTGCTGCAGTAGGCAATAATAATAGGGTGGGCTGAAAAGGAATAATGGTAGAAGAAAGACATGGGGAAAAATAAAAAACCTAATAATAGATTTCAAACCATGCTTGGAAAGTAAGCTACATGAAAACCATCGGAAAGCAGAGAGCAAGTGAAAGAGAAGACAAGACAGAGAGACTCTCCCAGGACACAGAATAACATGATCAACAGTGATGAATGTCAAGAGAACCGGGAAGGGCGGCTGTCAGCTTGCACTAGATCTCTGCTCTTATTCCTGTACTTCCACGCATCATTATATCAAACGTTTCCTCTTTTCCCTTTCAAAAGGATTCTGGGTTAGCTAGGTAAGCACAGAGTTAAAGATTATGGTTCACCCAAGGAGGGAAAAATGACTAAAATTTAAACACAAATCAATGTTATAGCTAAAGAAAAAATTTCCAGACTTAAAAATTCTCCACTTGATAGAAATATTATTCTTGTCAAAGCCCTTGATAGCTAACTATACATAGATTCTGGCTAAGTCTTTTAATAAAAAAGTTTGTCAAGCATTCAGAAAGAAGGAAAATTAAAAAGGTAACCTTCAACAAGATAAATATGAATAGCAAGGGCTTCTCATTTCTGCTACATTAAATGCCCAATGACAGGAAAGTGATATCTAACTGAGTTTGTTTGGAAAAGAATTTTATGCCCTGTCAATCTGTCTTTTATTTGTAAGAAAAATAGCATAGACACACTGGAACACATAAGGATGCTGAAAATACGCCACTCATAAGCCTCCCGCTTTGAAAATCATCATTGGAAATATCCCAGTTATCCAGTATTTATTTCCCATTTCAGGAATTTACAATAAGCCATTAGTCTGCAAAGTGTACAAAACTCTGTGAGCAAAGGCCTTGAGTGTTGAACATTTTCAGATTAAAAAAAACCAAAAACCTAAAGACAGCCTTCCAGGCACTGGCCGTAGACTGGAACAGTTAATTGTACAGTTAACTGAAGAGCACTAACAGAGCTTTCCAATCCATGTGAGACAGTGAAGACAGTCTGTGTAAGGATCTGAAGAGAAAGTGCCTACACGTAGAGAAAATATTCTATCGAAGAGAAGCTGTGAGAAAACTTGGCTACTTAAAAAACAGTTTCCTCTGAATCTTCCGATTAAGAACTTTCCCCCTAAGGTTTCAAATTTTATTGACTTTATAACTAGAAAACAATCTGCAAAATGGATAAATAAGTGTGATTTTTTTGTAGTTGCTGGGCAGTTATAACGCTTTCATGATACAATGAAAAAAGAAAAACAAATATAATCTTATTTAACACTTTAATTTCATTCATTCATTCAATCATTCATGAGGCAAATATTTGAGTGATTTTATGTACAGGGAAGTCATACAGCCCTCTACGTTATAAGGTAAAACTTTGCAGAGATTAAAATATATATAGACATGACAAATATGGGAAAGCAATGTGTGTTGTGGTGGTGAGATTATTAGTAAATTAGAATGAAATCATATTTTAGTGCTTTTTAAATTTTCACATTTTATTTTATGTCTATGGGTGGTATGTCTTTACATCACTTGTGGGCCTAGTGCCCACAGAGGCCAGGAGATGGAGTTGGATCTCCTGGAACTGTAGTTACCAGTAATGGAATGGGAGGGTAAAGTGGGCAGAGAGAGGGAATTGTGAGCCATCTGTTGAGGCTGGGAATTGAAGGTGGGTCCTCTGGAAGAGCATCTCCTGCTCTTAACAGTTCAGCCATATCTTCAGAGCCCAAATTCAAACATATATTTAAAAGTGTGGGGGGCAGCCAAGAGTTTCAGTATTCACCTTTCACTTTGTTTGAGTTAGGGGTCTCTATCTTGTTCATTGATGCGTACATCAGGCTAGACAGCTTGGGAGCTTCTGGAGATTCTCATCTCTTCTTCCAGTCTCTGTAGGAGTGCTGTAATCATTGGTGTGTGTGGTCACACCCAGCTTTACATGGATTCTAGGGATTCAAACTCAGGTCCTCATACTTGTGGGGCAAGAGATTTAGCTCACAAGCTGTCTCATTAGTTGTATACACATTTTAAAATAACATCATTGTTTTCATAGTAATATTTTTTTTAATTCAAGATATGACACAGTTGAGACAGCCTTCCCAGACCACTGGTGTCTTGCACATTAACAAGAGTTCTAGACATTTTTGCACAAGATTTGTAATTACTGAAGAGTAGAGAAAGGAAAATAAGCGATGAGGGCCAAGGACATTCATGTATTCTAAAATTACATTTTGCAAAGGGCTTGAACCACTGTCATGTTAATTATTTCATGGTAGAAATGTTAACAGTTCTCTAAACAAAACAAAACAGCACCATGATAATCAAGGGAGTTTGTTAGCTTTTTGTCATGAACTTGCTTTACTTTGGAGCCTGTTGGGGTTTAAGTGTGTTGCTCAACAAAAAAGCAAATAAAATATTTAGAGTTTATTTATCTGTATATGTATTTATGCATTTATTTGTTACTTTTGTGGTTCTGGATTGAGCAAAGGACCATTCGCGTTAGTCACATGTACTTTAGAATCTTCATTTGGGAGGGTACTAAGGGATACTGAATGAAGGTGGTCTATTCCTGCTATGCCCATAAGTGAATCTTAAAGATCTTACTAATGAGATAAATGAGTTGGTTTCACCTAGCATTTGAAATATGAGTTAGTTTATGTCAATATTTAGTTCTGGCTCTTTCTTATTGTTTCATAGTACTTCTAGTAACTATAAACCCATGCCCTCTCCTACTAGATAGGTAGGCACTGAGACATCATACTTGTCTGCTGCACATACCTTGACATTTCCTAGACCAGACATATTGAACTAGTGAGTACAGTGGCCAGCAGACTTGAAGTTTGTTTTAAAAAAACGGTGCTTCCTTCAACTCCTATTAGTTCCATTTCCTTTTCCTCCTTCTATCCTACTGTCATAGTGTGTGTTTGTGTACAAGAGCTTTGATATTATTATGGTTGTTTTACAGAAGCATATATACCTTACAAGTTGTTCACTTTTGAAGAAAACATCTCTCTTTCCTCCATTTAACTGCTGCAAGTTCAAGAGTACTAAGGCTATGTCATGTCTAAAAGTCAATATTCTAATACTCCCTACCTTGAAAACGTGTGTGTGTGTGTGTGTGTGTGTGTGTGTGTGTGTGTGTGTGTGTATGATGTAAATGTATACATGCATAAAATGTCATAATGAAACCCATTATCACATATAATTAATATGTTCAAATAAAGTATAAAGTTTAAAAACATATTTTGAAAAGATGAGGGTATTGTCAACATTTAAGGAGATTTTTTTTCATTGAAAAAAATTCAGTCTGATATACCCAAAAGAATGCTTTATCCTACCACAGAGACACTTACTCAGCTGTGTTCACTGCTGTTCTATTAATAATAGATAGAAATTGGGACTGACTTAGATGTTCCTCATCAGAAAAAGGATAAAGAAAATGTGGTATATCTATACAAAGGAGTATCACTCAGCCATTAACAAAATGATGTTATGAAATTTCAGGTAAATAGATGGAACTAGGAAACTCATCCTGAGTGAGGTATCTTAGACCCAGAAAGAGAAATATGGTATATAATTGCTTATATGTAGATATTAGCTATTAGGTCAATGATAACCAAGCCACAATCCTATAGAACCAAGAGGTTAGGTACAGAGTAAGGGACTAGGGTGAACAGATAGCTCTCCCTAGGAAAGGGAAATAGAATAGATATGACTGGATGGTGGGTGGAATGGGAGGATAAAGTGGGCAGAGAGAGGGAAGAGGGGGACAATGGAAAGAATATGAGGAGTAAAAGAAAATTAAGGATCACTTGAGGTACCCCCCTCAAGTATAGAGACCTAATAAAATAGAAGCTTCCTAAAATATATATACATATGAGGCCATCTAACTGAAATCACCAAATAATGGGAAAGACAACTCTCTGACTGGCTATATCTTGTCAACAAATAAAGTTTCCAGTATTAGGAATGGGTTACATATAATTGAGTTGTTGGCTAAAGCAGTCCTATGAGTCTCCACAAACAACCCAGGCTATTACCAAGACTATAGGTCCCTTTCCACAAATGTATGACAACACACCATTACAGAAGAGAACACCTAGACAACTCATTGAATATGGAGGAGTCAAACTGGTGCCTACATAGAACCTTCTATGTTTTAGTATCTTTAGTACAGGAAGACACACTACATGGTACCAAAAGAGAAACAAGCAACAATTCAGCCACAAGCCCTTGAATTAACAATGGTGCCCTACCTGCAATATATGCTAGTGCAACAGTGGCGCAAAGCTTTTGGGAGTAACCAACCAATAACAGATGTCACTTAAGACCCACTCCATGAAATGGAACCCATACCCAACACTGCTTGGGTAACCAAGAATCTGAGACTAGATAGCCTGGGGATCTAACATAAAACCAAATACTACTGTTCTAAAAAATGTAGAGATAAAATGACTCCTAATGCCATTCTTTATACTCATAGAACAGTTCCTGCTCAGCATCATAAGAGAAGCTTCCTCCTGTAGCAGATAGGAACAAACAGAGATACAAAGGCGGACATTATCCAGAGAATTAGAGGCTTGGAACACTTAACCCACAAAGGATGTCTCCACCAAATCCCTCCATCTGGGGGCTCAAGAAACCCCGTGGAAGAGGAGGCAGAAAGAGTGCATGAGCCACAGGGGATGGAGGGCACCGAGTAAACAAGGCCCTCTAAATCAACACGAACAAAGCATGTATGAACTCACAGAGACTGAAGACCCTGTGCACATATATTATGGCGTTCAGTTTAGTGATTGCATAGGATTCCTGAGTGTGCAAACAAGTGGGTGTCTGTTTCTTGTGCTTTCTTTTGAACTCTTTTTCTTCTGTTTGTTTTGTTCAATTTCAATGTATTAGCTTTTGTTATATGATATCATATCATCCTTTAGAAGCCTATTTGTTTTCTAATGAGGGTTGCAAAGAGAGTGAACTTGGATGGGAGAGAAATGGGGAGGAACTTGGAGAATTAGAGAGAGGGGAAAGTGGAATCAGGATGTATTATGTGAGAAAAGAAATCTTTTCAATAAAAGGGGAATAAAGAAAAATTCAGCCTGTCTTCCTTTAGGAAGTCAGAATATCTGGCCGTGATCCTTATGAACAACAGCTGGTTGAAAACTGAGTGATGGCACAGGCTTTCTCTTGGTACTTAAAAGTTTGGTCCTCCCTTCAGTATGATCTGAGACTATTTTCACATTTGTATTACCTTCTTGGCCCCTAAAAGACTACAGAATATGAGATCTCTGACCTGGGCTATTCATTCTCAAACTTTATTGTGCATATATGAACCACTTGGGAGAATTTTATTTTAGAAATGCAGGTGTGAGGTCATGCATATCATTTAATAAAACACATTGAGACAGAAAATTCTATGGGTTAAAAATAACCACATGTGGTTTCATTGCAGATGATTCCCAGACACATACTGTAAATCACTTTAGATGAGACTCTTAGAATAATGTGGGCTCAAAGGGCGATGCTCCGAATCCCCTGTGGATATGATCGCCTGTGAAGCTGTTTGGTTTATAGATAGATTTTGAGGCTTCAACCTCAGGGGTGTGGATGTGATGAGTATGAGAGACAGGATCTGAAGTTATCTGGCTGCTGCTCACATACAGATTGTCACCTCTCATAGAGGTGTCATACATAGTGACAGACAGTCAGCAAGCAGGGTGGGAAACTAGGAGCAGAGTTGGCTAATAAACGCCAGATTTGAACTGTCTGATTTGTTTGACAGTAGATGACAGGTGGCGATGGAGTACCAGCCTTTGTCTTTTCCACTGAGGGTTATTTCCAGTATCTTTTCCTTTTCATCCACTTGACTTTATCTAATTTGAAGATCAGAAATTGTTGGCTACACAAGATGTTGTATTTGGCTTAAGGGTTGGAATGGGGATTCAGGAAAAGTACTGGCTAAAGGACATGAGAAAATACCACTTTCCTATTACTTGTGGTCTATGGAAAGTTTGATAAACAACTTGGAGGTAACTGAAGGCAGCACAAAAAGCTTCATAGGGTAATAGGAACAGGCTCATTACTTCCTCTGACTTCAGTTTTTCCAAGACCCTATTCGTTTACTTTTGTTCTGACATCTGACCATCTATTTCCAGTGGTCTTGAACTCTGTCCACCACAGTGAGCAAGGACCCTCTTTTGTAATACAGTATACTTTCTTAGGTTCAGTTTGGGAGGCAATAGTTTCCATGGCTATTGCACATGGTTGTTGCATTAGAAGAGTGCCACCAATTCAGTTAATTGGTAGTCATGAGGCATTTATCATGAGCTACACACTTTTCAAGAGTCCAGTCTAGTGGAGGAGAAAGACACAATACTCATGAATGACTATATTAGTGTGCAACACAAAGAGTAAATTTTATAAGGTAGAAAAGTCACATAGGAATAAAAACTATTCATTGCAATAAGGAGAGGGTGAGCTGGGCTCCCTGCACAGAAGAGGTGAGGTGTGAGAAGTTGGAAAGCTACACAAGAGTGTCAACAGAAGCAAGGAGACAGAATGCCAACAATAAAAGGTTGTTCATGTGGCAACTATAGAAATTGCTGGAGAACAAAGTGAGAATTCATAGCAAGAAGAAATGAGCAGAGAGTTGAGCAGGAAGGAGGTGCCAAAGGGTCTTCAAGTTTACCTGAGCTGATTAAAATTCTTCCTATAGGTTAGTATTTGGCAGTGTGTAGGCAGCTCCTGGGATGATTTCAGGTTGTTCAGGGACTTGACATTAAATAACACTGAATCACAGAGTGAGAAACTTAATCCCTTTTCAATTAGCATTTAACCCAGCTGTTTAGCCAAGGAGAAAGCCTCCATTTGGTGTCAGTATGTCTTACAGTTCTCCAGCAGTTGGAAATTTCTCTTTAAAAGGTAGCTCAAGTCAGACTAGGTAAGGATACCTAGCTAGAACTACCGTCTCTTCATTGTATATCTGATTACAGTTAACGTCCATTATGACAGGTAGTTCTTTTCTTTCATTAATGCTATGAAACCATTTCATAAAAGTAAATGTGTTGAAAACATTGTTAACTAAATATATATTAATAATAAATAATGCAGAGAGAGAAAAAAAACCATGAAGGCAGTCCACAAATGCCTAAAATCTAGAGACATCCTGCTGTCAGTTTAGAGGAATTGGTGAAAATATTGTAAGAAGTTATGACCTCATTTTATTTCTGTCAGGAACTTGAATGACAGGTAGTAGGGGGACAATGGAGGAGTCAGAGAAGCCAGTTAGAAAGTCTTTAGACTTCTGTGGGCAGAGACCAGACTGGTGACTGGCTCATGATCTTTTGTAGAATTGCTGCTTTTTCTACTTCATAAAATGGCAGCTGAATGGCTTCCTGGCAGGGCTAAGATGTAAATCATCAAGGAATTTCGAAAGTTTGATATGCAAAGGCATTTATGTACCTCCTATCCTGTGAGGATTAATGGTGACCTTGGGACAGGGTCTGATCATTTCCCAGTATGGAGTACTGTAATAAACAAATGCAGCCTTGAATGGAAATCATTTTGTGACAATAAACTGGCCACTTTAACTTGATTATTTGATTTCCCCAAATGTCCGCCATCCCAACCTATGTCTTGGTGGTCATCAACCTATCATATCAGCTCCCTAAACTCCATTTTTCCTGCTTAGGTCTAAAGTAGGCAGCTTAGTGTTTTGATTTCTCTTTGTGATGGCAGGAACATTTTGCCATGTTTTCAAGGTCCTGTCAGGGTATAAAATATGCTTTCACTTCTCTCTCTCTCTCTCTCTCTCTCTCTCTCTCTCTCTCTCTCTCTCTCTCCTGCTATTGACAAACATGAATAACCACTCTGAGGGCTGGGGAGATGACTGAGTCCTTAGGGTGCTTGCTATGCAAACATGAGGAATTGGTGTTGATCTTCAGCACCCATGTAGCAAAGCTAGGCATGGCATCGTGCATCTATAACCCCAATGCTGGGGGGCTGGGAGGGTACAGAGACAGAAGCATTTCTATGTCTTGCTGGCTAGCTGGTCTAGCCAAATTGGTGAGCCACTGAATTTGTCTCAAAAAATAAGGTGAAGGAAGGCACCCAACATAAAACTTTGTCATCCATATGCAGTTTAACAAATGTGCACGCATACTTATGCATGTGCACACATGAACACACACACATACACATCACACACAAATACACACACACACACCCAGAGAGAGAGAGAGAGAGAGAGAGAGAGAGAGAGAGAGAGAGAGAGAGAGAGAGAGAGACACTCTGGTCTATTACATGAGGATGCAACAAGATTGGGATGTTCCTATCACCTTAATACTGATGGTTGATTAGTATGGTTCTGGGCCTAGAATGTAAAGCCAAGTATCTGGCTCTCCTCCTTGCTCCATTATCTTCTGGATAAATGCCTGTTTCAGATGATGTTTGATAACTGCAGGGTTGTTAACATCGTTCACTGTTTGATGGGTCAGGAAGGCTTCGACAGCCTTGCCCAAGGTCTTAAATGCTATGGATGATGTTGTTTCAATGGTAAAATCAATCTTGAATTGGGCATAATTTATTGACACGTTGTGATAGCTTGGGTGCATCACTGTCTTTCCATGCAGATATATAATACAGAAGAGCCTTTAAGAAAATGCATTGATTAAAACTTATATACAAGCTATAATTCCCAGAGGTCTGTGCTTTCTGAGTACCTGTTTCTCAACAGAACAGCAGAGGGTTCATCATGCATGTTGCTGGAAGCCCTGAGGACCAGTTCTGTAAATTTGCTGCTAATTATTGACTTGACTTTTCCCTAGCTATAGAGAAGATGTGTCAGAATTCTTGCATGTCAGTGGGTGAAGGAAGGCTTTAAACCATAACTACTTATAGAACCTGAATGCCCTAATACACTATCTTATGGGCTGTGTGCCCCTCTCCAATTGTGTGAAATACCCTAGTAGTGACTGATTGCTTTTAAGGTGCATGCTTCATCCAACTGGAGTGTTGGAGCATAAAGAAAAAAGCCCATTGCATAACAAAATGCTTTAAAAAAAAAACAGAGAAGGTGGCATGAAGCTCACTGCATTGAGCTACATAATAAGTACTGAATGAATGGGCGGATGGATGGATGAGCATTGCTTTAGGAAGGTTTATCCAGCAGCAGGTGCGGCATGCTTATGGAAGGAAACTGGAGACTTAAAAGCTGTTTAAGAATGTCAGTAAGCAGTGAAAATAAGGAAAGATGGAGATGTATAAATCATTTAATGTAGAAGGTAACAGAATTTGGTATGAAGGGAAAAGTATAAGATATGAAAATCCATATGGAAGAGAGCATACACCTTAGGGTACTGTTAAGTATTTTGAGCTTCAAGAGAGAACTAGAGTTATATTTGAGATTCCAGCCAGAGAGAGGCTCCTGGTGTTACAGCATGAGGCACATCAGATATGGTTATTGCTTCAGTTATACGGTTCCTTGTTTGGACCGTATCCATGTACAGACTGTTGTGAGTGGGTGGTTCAAAGGACACTCCATCTACTCTCTCATTTAACACTCCTGTGCCCACACCTGCCTTGGGACCTTTGTACATTTTGCTTTGCTGAATTGTAGTGCCTTTCCATCATTAGCTGTGTGGTTTGCTCTCTACTTCAATCTCTGCTCTGGCATTACTCCTCAGGCAGACCTCATTTGACCAACTTAATAACTCTCAATCCTTCTCACGACTTTCTTTTTCTCCATTGGACTTATCTTCACCTCATAGGAGCACATCCCGTAATTATCTGTTTACATGCCTCATTTGCCTTCTCTCCTGTTAGAATGTGAGTTCTCAGACTTCAGGAGAGTGACGTTTAAGTGCTGGCTTGCAAAGTTTAGAATGAGCACCTCATTCAAGAACATGGCCACTGCTGATTGGACTAAGAGGAGAAGTGCACACTAATTGGGGATGGAGAGTACCATTTTGTGTGGATTGAACCCAGCAGAGGGGATAGAGAACTTGGAATGAGAGATAGAAAAAACACAGTCAAGTGGTTTGTTAGAGATGCTGTGGTGCTTTGACTATGCTTGCCCCAGGAAGTAGCACTATTTGGAGGTGTGGCATTGTTGGAGTAGGTGTGGCCTTACTGGAGGAAGTGTGTCACTGTGGGGGCAGACTTTGAGAACCTCCTCCTAGCTGCCTGAAGATGTCAGTCTTCTCCTGTTTGCCTTCAGAACAAGATGTAGAACTCTCAGCTCCTCTTGCGTCATGCCTGCCTGGATGCTGCCATGCTATCACCTTGATGGTAATGGACTGAACCTATGAACCTCTAAGCCAGCCCTAATTAAATGTTGTGCTTATAAGAGTTGCCTTGGTCATGGTGTCTGTTCACAGCAGTAAAACCCTAACTAAGACAGATGCCAAGTTGTGCAGTTTCTAGATTTCCCTGTGCTGAGAGCCACATCTATGTACAGATTACAGCAAGTAGGGGACCAAGCTGGTATCCAGGGAGGAGAGTGGAGTGGCTATGAGAGAAAGCCAGGGAGCTCCAGAGGAAGGCAAAGGAGAGTGTATTCCATACTACTCTCCATTGCTGTGGTCGGGCCATGCTGTGCGTCTTCTTTCCTTGCTTCCCTTGCTCTTGACAGCACTGTCCAAAGGAACACACTCTGAAAACTGAGCTATCCCATGTTTGCTGTCCAATTCAGGGGCGGCCACCCATCTGTGTCCTCTGATCACTTGAAAAGTGATTTGTGTGCTTGAAGAATCTAGATCAAAATGTATGTCATTTTGATTCATTAAGATTAAACATCTGAATTTGAATAGATGGTATCATAATGAACAGTGTAGCACTGCTTGTTATTATAAAGGGTCAAAGACTGAAGCAACATTGGTAAACACTAGAGAAATAACAGGAAAAGATTTGTGATGATGTCACAGGACTTGAGCAGGGAGTATTCCATAGCAATACAAATATGAAGGAAGATTTGTTTGTAAAGTCTCATGAATTGCTGCTGTCTATATTTTAATGGAAAAATGAGTTTGAACAACAGGAGTGAAGTAAACTAATTATTAAATAAGCCATTCAAAGAAAATATTAATGACATGGGAAGGTGCTTGCAGTAAATGGAGAAGCTAACAGGGACATTTATAATACAGCTTGGTCACAATTGTTCAACACACACACACACATACATACAAACACACATCTACATCTTTGATAAATTTGTGGGTAGGTTTCATTTTATATTTGACATTTATTAATTGTCAGAAATATTTGTAAGGATATTGTTTTAGTGGGGAGAAAGAAGTGAGTAAAATAATCGGGTTCTCCACACAATAAATGGCTGCAGAGTCAAAGTGGTAGAAAAATACACTTACTAAAAAGTTACAAGGATACATTTTCAAAGTTAGTAAGAGTCTTCCTATTTCTGTCCCACACATCATGGACATGCATTGGAGATATCTTACTTGATGGTGTCTAGTTGCAATATCAAGACATTGGCTGAGCAGCCAGAGGTCTTTGCATCTTAGTATAAAGTAGAAGAAGGCTTCTCTTTGATGGATTAACCTGCACTCTTCACAGTCAAAAGACTTTGAGTCTCAGGATTTTCGTATTTACAGCCATATCTTACAAAGCACTAGATGGCACTGCATGTATGCCACCAGCTGAAGGCACTCAAAAGTCATTCAGGTAGTGGATTTATCATTTCTCTTTACATGCATTAAAGCATTTCTTATATTTTTGGTTGTGAGCCTTTAGTGGTGGAGCCGTCTCTCTAGCCTTGAAGCTTGTTCTCATATATGGAACCCAGTGTATGATGAGATCTAACCATTTGTAGGGTAACAGCCTTTGTGTGTATGAGTCTCTGTGCAGGCTTGCTCCTAGGCTCCACATCAGTGGATTGCATACAGCTTGTATAATTATTTGAATGCTTGGTACTGCAATATTGTTAAGAAAGTTTAGTGAGTAACTACTCCTCTCTGAGAAGAGAGTACTGACAGTCTATGTCTAAGTTGTTTCTAGGGAGATCACAGGAATATATAGACAGAGCTCTGGAATTACATGAATAGAGGCATTGATTGGAATGGTGCAGATTCAGTCACTTACAGAGTTCTGAAACACACAAAAATGAATTCCAAAAACACAAGAAAATCTCACCATTATAATACAGAAATGCCATCTACTCAGAATGATGAAGCCTCAGCAAACATGAGGTCTGAATTAAAAACAAAAAACAAAAACAAAACACCCAGCAGTCCTTTATTCCTTTATCTCTTTCTTGGGTGCCAATCTAAATTTTGGTAATGATACGAGGATGTAGGCCTTTCTTTACCTGAGAAAAATAAAATGCACAAAAGATCCTGTAGTGAGCCCCAGAGTGGTAGCAAAGCCTCCTCTGACCTGGGTGCAAAGATTGACAGTGTGTGCAAGTATGAGGTTTTACTAATGGTGACTAGCATGCAGAAGCTGGGAACTGTAGCTTTCTTCTCTGGGATATTTACAGTCTGACCATGTAGCCTACAGAGACTTCACACCAAGAAGAGCTAACTCTGCCCCTCTGCTGCACATCATAATCAGGTACGGGTTCCATGGTGATATGGTGTTTTGTCTGCTCCACCACAGTGAACACTTCTGAACTGATCGCATCTTTTCTATGTGTGTTGTCTGTTATTTCTTTATTCCCTTGCTGGCAAGCCAGGGTTCCCCTGGTAGAATGGACACGCATGGAGGGGGTGTCCACATACATTGCTTTTGTAATTAAACAGCTCCCTCACCCTTGGGGATGCCCAGAGACTGAACCACCAACCAAAGAGCATACACGGGCTGGACCTAGGTCCCACACAAGTGTAGTCATGTACAGCTTGCTCTTCATACTGGTTCTCCAACACCTGGGGTAGCCTGTCTCTGACTGTTTCTGCCTGTGGATCCCGTTCCCCTAACTGGGCAGTGTTGTCTGGTCTCAGTGGGAAAGGATTTGCCTAATCCTGCAATGACTTGATGTGGTAGGGTGGGTTGGTCCCCAGGGGGTCCCTCAGAGGAGAAGGAATGGGAGGAGGCTTGTGTGAGGGAGGACTGGGGTGAGAGGGAGTGCTGTAATTGGATGTAAAGTGAGTAAATAAACAGATTAACAACGTTGAGAAAAGTCCCTCAATGTTGTGTGCATGCAGTGCTGATATTTTCAGCATCCAATAAAACAAAAGGAATTCACTTCATATGAGGCTGGGGAGATGCTCAGTGGGTAAAGTACTTGACAGAAATCACTTGTTTTTAGAAGACAAGACTTGATCACTCAAACCTTTTTTCTAGCTCCAAAATCAGTATGTTGAACCAGAAGTTGCTTTCCCAAGGTGAGAAAGGCCAGGCCAAGTCTTTCTGTGTCCTACTTGTCTCCTTTCCATATAAGTCTGAGTAGCTAAGTATTCATTATTTTATTGTAGCTATAACAAAATGGCAGAAACAATGATTTAAGAGAACACCTCATGCCTTTATTGCCTACACTGAAAGTCCCAGTCTGTTTCATAGGCCTGAAGTCGAGGAGGGTTTGGGGTAGCATCCTGTCTGTGATGTGTGAAGAGGATTCTGTCCCTTCCCCTTGCAGATTTTAGTGGCTGCTAGCGTTTCCTGGTGTATGGCCCCTTTCCCCATATCTCTTATTTCCCTTCTGGGAAACCAGATCAATCTCTTTCTGTCACTGGCTTCACACAGACACTTGTGCTTACATTTACATGAATATCCTAATGTAACCTGTCCATGGTGTGACACTTAACGTAGTCACATCTTCACGGGTTCTGAGAGTTTGGACGTGACAATCTTTGAGGAACCATTATATGCATGCCAGTTAGTAATAATCAAATTCTTGCATGTGAGTGTGTGCATGCATGATGGGAGTCAAGATGGGAGCTGGGGGCTGCTATTACAAGAAATATTCAACCATTGGATGGATTTCTGCAGAAGGAGGAGGAGGAGGAAGAGAAGGAGAGAGGGGGAAGGGAGGAAGCGAGCACTAGAGCTATTTGGAGGAAAATGGTGGGGGAAGGAGAAGAATTGGACAGAAGTAAACAGGTATAGATTTGATCAAACTGCATTATATTCTTGTACAAATATTAAAAATACAGCTAAAAAGAAATATCCCATGAACCCCGAGTCCAAGGCATATGTTCAATCGCATCTTTTTCTGAGCACTGACATTTTTGATGATGAAGTGAGTGTCATTTCTATTTTGTTGCCCCCTATGGTTTCTTCCTCAGAGTCTCCAGTGAGAAGCCAGGGTAGCAGATGAGGAAGGGCTCAATATGACTCTTACTCATTGGAACTGCTCCAGAAATCCAACTACCCTGGAGCTATATCAAGAAGCAACCAGATGCAACCAAACCTCACAGTTCACTTCACCAGCGACTAACCCCTATAGTGCATTTTAATTGTTGATGGAGTTAAGGAGACCACAGCTCTTGGTAGGGCTTCAAAACAGCAGGTTTCTTTATTTTTCTCTGTCTTGGTTCACTAAAGCAAGAAGTCCCAAGCCTAGTTACACGCATGCTGAGTGTGTACAAAGAAGTAGCTTACTATAGAAATAAAACAAGAATACGAACAAGAGCAGTTGTTGTCATCAACATCATCACCATCAACAACATCCTCATCATCAACAGAATAATCATCTTCAATAGCATCATCGTCATCATCATCAACAGTATCATCATCACCAATAGCATCATCATCTTCAATAGCATCATTGTCATCAACAGCGTCATCAAAAGCATCAGCATCAGCAGCAAGAACATCATCATCACCAGCAGCAGCAGCAGCAGCAGCAGCAGCAGCAGCAGCAGCAGCAGCAGCAGCGGCTTTAGCAGAACATCCTGTCCTCCAAGTACTACTTTTTGCATCCATGATGTAGCACTTACAATAAACTTACTACATGATCGCAATTTACCATTCAGTAAACTGAAGCATGGGGAGAATATATGGAGAGATGTTTCCCAAATAATATGTTCAGGAAGTTGTCAGGCTAAGTGAAAAATAGAGCTATGTACTCAAGTTTCTTTATTTTTTCTCATCAAACTCATAACAATTCTCCTGCCTCAGCTTCCCACTGCTGAGACTGCAGGCATGAACCATCACGTTCAGTGGGAATCTCTTATTTCCTGTATTATGTTGTCTCTATATGTTACTATTCTTTCTTGTTGCATTATCAAACAAGAATATTTGTCCCATATACTTCATAAAGCAGCTATGAGAAGAAAAGACTTTTGATTAATGTAAACACACTGTGATTGATTTTCCTTTTAATCTAAGCTATTGAAGAATTGAGAATATGGGTGAAAAAGTCTTCTCTTAAACATATATAAATATATATATTGTGTGTGTGTGTGTGTGTGTGTGTGTTGGGAGCAAAAGGTGGACTTTAACTCTTTAGTTACAGTTGATGTTAACTGTTTAGGAATGATCTTATTGTTGGCATTTTTACATTTTAAAATTTTTCTTTCATTTTTTTGAGATTATAACATAATCACATCATTTTCCCCTTCCCTTTCCCCACTCCAAATCATCCATATATGTCTCCATGCTCTCTTTCAAAAACATGGCCTCTTTATTCATTGTCATTGTTACATCTATACATGTACCTGTATAAACACACACACACACACACACACACACACACACACACACACACACACACACACACACACACTTCTAACAAAGTAAATGCAGCTGGTCCGGTCGGTACAATGTTTTCAGAGATGGTCATTTGGTATTGGATACTCAGTTGCTGTGTTCTTCCCTGGGTCGGACTATTTCTCCAGCTCACAGTATTCCTTAGAAGTGTGCAATTCTTTGTGTATGGCTGAGGCCTCTTGGGTTTTCCCGTCTACTTTAGCTTGTCGACTCTTATTGTCCTTGTTCAGCTCACTCTTAGGTAGGCAGCCACGTTGGGGAGACTTCATGCACGTGGCTTCTGACATTTGCAGGAGACAAGATCTCACAGCAAGATCCCTACCCTCTGGGTCCTACAGTCTTTCCACCGCATCTTCCACAATGATTCTTGAACCTTTTGTGTGAGAGTTGTTTTGTAGGTGGATCTGGTGAGACTGAGCTCCTAAACTCTGTAGTTTGATTGGTAAAAATGTTTCTATTAGAACATTTCATGCATAAGTTCATTATATTTACTTCCTTTTCAGCTTGTCCTGTAGGCCATAATCACATGTACGTATGTATGTATGTATGTATGTATGTATGTATGTATGTATGTGCATGTATATTATATCATGCTCGGTCCAATTAGCGTCGTTCTTATTTACATGTGACTATGCTATTAACATTTTTTATAACTGAAATGTCAGACCACATTTTTCTGAAAACAATGTTATAATTTATGTATCCTTTTCCAGTTTTTTCTACTTCTCTATGACAGTAAGTATATCCTCATTTAGAAAGGCTGCACATCATTCCCCATCACTGTTTTACTAAATCCCCATAGTTGAAAAAGCAGCACCTAACATGTTTTAAACATCTAAAGCTGGAAGTAGACAAATCTCTGCCTTTCACTCTGGTCCCTAGATGACACACATGTTGTGACAGTTTCCACCTTGTTCTTTTGTACTCTGCCAGTCATGCTAAAGGCAGAAGGTGCTGCTCATTTATTCTTCTCGAGGACTTCTCACTTCCTAGAAGGCTGCTTTCTCCTCTTCTCTGTAAGCTTATATGTTGTTCTCTACCTTACGGGACTCAAGGGGATAATCCCACTGCCGTCATGATGAAGCCTTGAAAGGCACAAACACTATTAAGACCTGTGATGAAACCTTTCCTAGACTGTGTCAATAAGTAAGGAAGCATACTGCAGCCTGACAAGGGAGCCATCCCACATCACTCTAGGCCCTTGAAGACTCATCTGCAGCGCAAGCCAATCCTGATCAATC
>CM052702.1:51543445-51604638 GCA_028551405.1 Uromys caudimaculatus
CACACCTGCTCCCTCAGTGCAAGATGTCAACACACCTGTTCCCTCAGTGCAGGAGGTCAACACACCTGCTCCCTCAGTGCAGGAGGTCAACACACCTGCTGCCTCAGTGCAGGAGGTCAACACACCTGCTCCCTCAGTGCAAGATGTCAACACACCTGCTCCCTCAGTGCAGGATGTCAGCACACCTGCTCCCTCAGTGCAAGATGTCAACACACCTGCTCCCTCAGTGCAGGAGGTCATCACACCTGCTCCCTCAGTGCAGGAGGTCATCACACCTGCTCCCTCAGTGCAGGAGGTCTAACACAACCTGACAAGTTCCCCCACAAAGTTCAAGGACCCTACATACAGAGAAAACAACAAACCAAACTAAACCAAAACCAAAACAACAACAGAGGAGTAGAGAAGTTGAGGGAAAGGACAAGAATTGTCTTAGCCTACTTATCCTCAACTAATTCTCTGTCCTTGCATGTTAAAAAGGAAGGATCAGAAGGACAATTGAGTGCCTCCCATTGGTTTGTTATTCATCTATCCATTCAAAAAGCAATGTAGTATATGCTATGAAATGTTATTTTCCTTGCTGAGTTTTAGGACTGCATTACTTGTGCTGTACTTTTCTCTGTGTGTGGCAGTAGATATAGAATTGGCAGGAGAAAAAACAAGAGGATTTCTCATTTCTGTATTGAGTTTGCTGGTAACATGAGCAGTACCACGCTGGGAGAGCCCTGCACAGTTACTGGGGAAATGGCACTCAGTAGTTGGTTTGCAAATTGCTATCAGTCCATTAAGAAATGAGGTGCCTGTGCCAGCTTGAACCAACACACTGTGTTT
The DNA here is from genome assembly GCA_028551405.1 of Uromys caudimaculatus. Taxonomy (NCBI): domain Eukaryota; kingdom Metazoa; phylum Chordata; class Mammalia; order Rodentia; family Muridae; genus Uromys; species Uromys caudimaculatus. The sequence continues at coordinate 51,544,274 of CM052702.1, forward strand.
CTCATCAAGAAACATTTTCTTTTTAAAAAAAAATGTTGGATAAGCCAAGTTGCACACAAACTGAGGGTGGGGTACATTCTGTATCCATTGACTCTTTAGTGAAAAATTTGTCTAAGGAAAAAAATCCTGTAATGAAAGTGAAGGATCAAGGTTTATCAAGTCTCGTATATTTTATATTGTAATTTCTATGGCTGTGTCTAGAGTTCAAGATATTGTTAGGTGTGGTAGAAGCAAAATTTGCCATTGGTATAGGAACAGATCTGTATGTTCCCAGGCAGATGTGAACCTAGTTGTTCTTAGGTACACACACACACACACACACACACACACACACATTTGAACCTTTGTCAAATTCTCTCACCATGTAGCCCAGGCTGGCCTTGAGCCCACGCTCCTTCCTCACCTTTCTGAGTAGCAGGGTCACCTGTTTGGTTCAGCAGAAACTTACTGCTTCAACTGTTTTCTGGCAGATATTCAGCTAACATGATAGATTTCCCCTGGTACTTTTCATGTTCTCATTTGGTTTATGAAACACATCAGAATGCTAAGAAACAGCCTTTTGATTAACAAGAATAGATGCTGAGGGACGGTGATTTGCCAAGGACTATGATAGCCGATAGGAGACAGAAGTGGGTTAGAAAGCCGTTGGCCATTTCCCCCCCAAAGTGATAGGAATTTGACTGACATATTTATGAAACAAACATGCATGATGCCTTCTGCAACATCAGAGGATATAAACCACATAGCACTTAGTCATTGAAATTAGTATTCACTTTTACATTGAATTATAAATTAAGCCTAAAATATAATAGTTAAGACCAAATATATTCTTCATAGACTAGCTGATGTTGATGTAAACACAAAGAAAATAAGACAGACTAATTCCTCAATGAATGGTGTCTCCTACTCTCTTCTGCACTAATTATTTAGGGAAAAAAATCAAATTAAGAAAATAATGGATCAAATTAGGAAAAAACTCCCAAATGAACCCCAAGCCTCCGATTTTGATAAGGAAGCTGAAAAAGACCACTACTAGGCAAAAAATTTGCATCACTTGACATTTACTTTGAAATCACTTATCAAGTTGGAAAATAATTAGGTGCTACTGCCAGCCATTTGTTACAAACCACAGAAAAATACTTTCCTAGGGGCGTGGGGAGAGCAAGTGCTGTGTTTCACATGGAGCAGTGGCTCTCAACCTTCCCAGTGCTGTGGCCCTTTAATACAGTTCTTTATGCGGTGATGACCTTCAACCATAACATTATTTTCATTGCTACTTCATAACTGTAGTTTTGCTACTGTTATGAATTATAATGTAAATATTTTTGGAGATAGAGGCATGCCCACAGGTCACACTGGCATAGCACAAGTAAAAAAAAAAAAATCCAACACAACTTAGAGCTCGAGTTTTAAAAATTAACACCATTTAGTGGTCTTCCTGAGGCACCTGCTGTGCAGGGGCATCATCTTCTGCTCCTGTAAAATTACTGTTGTGTTAGTCAAATCCTCATAAATAGTGTTAAGTCCTTAGCTTAGTATTGCCAGAGAAAATGGATCATCTAAACTACTAATATGTGTGTGGAAATCAACATACTAATTAGTACATATGGCTGATGAGACAAACCAATTGGTCTATTCTACTAGAATTGGAAATATTAGGGGATGGGAAGATCGTTTCATTAATAACGTGTTTGCAAACATGAGAACTTGAGTTTGATTCCCTGAACTGCTGTTTTGAAAAGCCAGGCATGGTGGGTGAAGGGAAGTGAAGACAGACAGATGTCTAGGACTTACCAGCCAGCCAGATTGGCTTATTAGATGAGGTCCAAGCTAGTGAAAATTCCTGGATCGATCTTCATGTATATAAATAGTAAACAAATGAATAAAGTCACTGATATCTGAGTAAAGACACCTTGACCTTTATATGCACTTGCACATACGTGTACACATGTATGGGTGTTTGTACATGCACACACACACAGAGCTGGACATACTATTGCAGTCACATTTGAAGCAAATGATCTTGGATCTAAGACAATTATATTACTTTATTAGCTCTGGCTAACGTAAGCCAATGCGGCATTTTAACATTAGATATGTATTTTAGCAAAGATATGCATCTGTTGCCATCCGCCAGGTGAATTCTTAGAGTCACCTTTGATGAAACTACACAAAATCCCTAGAAGAAATGGTACGGTGGGAAAGGAAGAGAAAGAAAAAACAAACCTCCAAAACTCAGTGCAACTTTAATGTGAATGGAACTTGGTTCCTGGCAACATCACTATTAGAAAATTGCAGCGATGGAATTCAGAAAGAATTGGTCTAGATAAAATAGGTCAGTTTCATTGATAAGTGGATATTAGCCCAAAAGTTCGGAATACCAAGTTTCACTTTACAGTAACTGCTGGACTGAGAGTGAGGTCCCAGATGGAGGAGTTGGAGAAAGGACTGAAGGAGCTGAGGGAGTTTGCATTCCCATGAAGGGAGCAACAGTGTCAACTGGCCCAAACCCCTCCCCCCCATCCTCCTGGAGGCTGGACCACCAACCAAAGAATACACATCGAGGGACCCATGGTTCGGACCACATATGTGGCAGAGGAGGGCCTTGTTGGCCATCAGGGGGAGGAGAGGCCCCAGTAAAGGGGAATGTCAAGGTGGGAAGATGGGAGTGGGTGGGCGGGTGGGTGGGAGGTGGAATTCCCTCATAGAGGCAGGGGAGGAGGAGGAGATAGGGGGGTTTCCAAAGCGGAGACCTGGAAAGGGGAAACATTGGAAATGTAAATAAAGCATCAAAAAATAAAAATAAATAGGTCAGCTTCGGGTATGAGTCTGAGTATGGTGGTGAGGAGGAATCTTTTGCATGGAAATGTACTTTGACCCATTTCATGTTATATTATTCTTTTATTGTGTGGTAATAATTGGCATGCTTCCCAAAAGTAAATAGTTGACTCACTTATTTTTGGTGGATTCGTCCTTGAAGGAAATTAGTCCCTGATGACCTATCCTCTCTACTCATGTTTTAATATTTTTAAAAATTTTTAAATATTTCTCTTTTTTTATGTACTGAATCTATATTCGTGTTTTGCCTGCATGTTTGTCTGTGTACCACATGCATGCTTGATCCCCACAGAGGCCAGAAGAGGGCATCAGATCCCCTGGGACTGGAGTTAGAGATGGTTGTGAGCCTCACGTGGATGCTAAAAATTAGACCTCAGTCCACTAGGAGAGCAGCCAGCGCTCCTAACCACTCAGCCATCTTTCCAGCCCTGTGCTTATATTTTCAATCAATAGAACACTGAACTAAAGCTCAAGTTTTGTTCATCTCATTGGTATCTCCTTCCATCCAAGAGCTCTGGCATGGCAGTATACAAACCATCACTTGTCAGTTAAAAACCTTCCTATGAAAAACATGGGTAACTCAAGAAGAAGGAGGAGGTCAGCTGTTGCTGCTCCTGTTCTGAACACAATTTGGAATTGTTTGAATACACACCCACTCTTATTTTCCTTGGCTGCATGGATAAGTCTACTTTCTTCCAGAATACTTTATTCAGGTATCATACGATCAACAAATGAGGTCATTGTTCAATAGGCTCCGAAGACAGTGAATTAAGCTGATTTTATGTCATGTGTAAAATGACTTTGACATCCCTTTACATCTAGAAGGTCGTTTACAAAACTACATCAGTATATCAGAGAAAGCCTCACTTTCCAGGAGAACCAGAGGAAGAACAGTTATTAATTTTGCTGAAAGCAGAGCTGGGCTCATCTTCTCACACTGCACATTACAGTGATTTGACATTGAACAGGGCATTTTAAATGTAGAATATTGCAGGATGACACTTAACTGATATACTAAGAGTATGGTAAGGCAAGTTAGGTATGTCTGAATTTAAAACGCGAGGAGAGATGGAAGGAACAGTCCTCAGTGGGACGAGCTGGGTCTGAGTCACACAGTCATCTTTACCTTTCAAGATGTGTACCATTTAAACACAGCAAGGACAGTGACTTAGATGCACTTGACTGAGTAGTCCCTTTATGGCCGGTTTGTAAGTTTCTCCCTGGAGGGCTTCATTTTCAGTTGCCTGGAAGCCTGGAAGCTTACTGACTTTAGGCACTGCTTCACGTTCTCTTCCCCTTGCCTTCTTTTAGTGTGCTGTGTGCTGCACACATCCATCATGGGACACACTTTCCCTTCCAAGCAAGGAACGCTAATTTGGGGAGAAATTTCTTGCTGTGTAAGAGTCCTGCCAAACAATCTGCAAATGGGAAAGAGTTTGGTGACTGTGACCGTTATTGGCAACTTCTGAAGGATTAGGTAATAAGAAAGCAGTGATGAGCAGCCAGTGTGCTGACTCCTGCATTTCATTAGGTCTGCTTCTGCATATGTGTTAATAATGGCGTGGCCTGTGGATGCAATTTCATGTTTATAACACTTCGGCCTGTGGCAATGTTGTACACCCATGTTGCCTGTGCTTTCTCATCTGCTGCTTACAGCCATTCAGATTCAGGTAACAGAAATATTTTAGATAAGAGTTAATTAGCCTGCATTCTGCAGATCAAATCTCTGTATTTCATCGTTAAATAGAAATTGCCTGGGTAACTGCTGGAAGGATTTTGTTCTTGTCCTTCCTAAGATTTAAAATATAAGATTCATTTTATTTTCTCACAGAAGAAAATCTTAGTATTCCTCAAATCATTTAGACATGGATTTTTGTCAAACTTTCCACTTGTACATTGCCACACTCACTTCAGACTTTATCTCTGCATATACACCAAAAGTTCAAGAAGGGAGATTAAAAATATCTTGTCAACCAAAGAACAGAGCGAAAATGATTCTGAGTTACAAATTTGCTGATCTCTAGACTCTTCCTAGCCCAACGTTCATTGAATTCTGGAACTTTCCTCAGTTTCTCAGTCTTTAAAATGGGACCATTCTCATTCACTGGCCTTATGAATACCCTATACAAGATGACACGACACGTGTTGGTATGCTAAAAGCAGTCTACAAAACACAAAGAACTTGTGTTGCTGTAAAGGCCCTGTCTCCTTGAGTATCACATCTCTTCTTTGTTATTTGTCAAGACTTAAGTCCACAAATAGTTTCTGCTGAAAATATCTTTAGATTTTTTTCAAACCCTTTAAAAAACGAAACCATTATTTGTTTATTCTTAAATAGAGAGAGCAGAAATGGGCTCCTTACAGCTATCACATGTCCAGCCTCTGAGTCCACATCAAATGGAAGGAAGGTAGGGACAAAGAACCCATAGATGAGTCTCCTCATCTTTTGTGCTCTAGGTAATTCCAGTGGTTTCCAATTGCAAGACTGCCAGCCACTGAAAGGAAGACTTGCTTTTCCTTACACCTCAGAGCCCTAGCACGCCTCTGGAAGAAGTAGAAAAGACCAGCTGCCGCTTTTTCTGTCACAGGTTTTCTGAATTCCCCTTGGGAGTTTAAGACAGTGGCAAGTCTGGGGCCCCACCCCCATTCCTCACTCCAGTCTAGAACCCTTGATCACTGTGCACGGTTCTGAATCTTAAGTTTCCGGTGTCTGGAACCCACTAGATTTCTCACAACTTGTCAAAACGTGACCACTTCCCACCCCTACCACGTATCATCTCCACTTTCTTCCTTCTGTCTGTGACCCCTCCCCCCCAAACTTCGCATTTTATTTCTGCCTGCGTTTAAAATGTCTTACTTTATTTCAAATGAAGTCCTCCAGTTTACCACCTAGGGACATGGTCCAAGCCTCAAACATCAAAGTTAAAAATAAAACTAAACCCAGGTTTCTCCCACCCTCTTCCTACCCCTCTGGTCCCGACTCCCGGCAGCAGCGCACACCACTCCGCGCGCCAGACTCTTCTCACCTGACTCTCCCGCGGAAACTCGTGGCGCACTATGCTGAGCACTGGGATGTGCAGGACAGAGCTGACCAAGTCCAGCTCCATCATTTCACCCTGGCTCTGGGGGAAGGCCAGCAGCGCCGACACCCCTTGTACCACTACGGTGTGGCACACGCTCTGCAGAAAGGAGAATGGGTCACTGCTCCACGGTGAGCTTGGGGAAGAGAATGGCATAAGCGGCAGATCGCCCAGGCCCGCCTCGATGGCCATCACTACTTCCAAAGACAGGTTGTAGGGTAGGAGCCCTTCCACACGGTTCAGGTTTTCCACAGCGAACAGTAGGGCATCCCGCGGCCACAGGGTCTCGGCCCCGGCGGCCTCCCCGAGCTTTCGGGAGCCGGGTGGACCCCGGCCATGCAGGGCGCTCCCCAACCAACGTGCGCCTTGCGAGGGCGCCGGTGGCCGCCACGTCCCTGATTCTGGCTCATCCCTCTGGGCACCCGCCCTGCCGCCGTCCTGTGCGCGACTGGCTGCGCGTGGGGCCGTGGTCCAGGGTTGCAAGTGCACCGCGCCCACCCTCACCGCGTGTCCGATGCGCTTGAGGATCTGGCAGGGTTGCGGGTGCGAGGAGGAGCTGGGCACCCCGGCCAGCACCAGTGCGCAGGGCGGAGGCAGCAGCAGACAGACCCTGCTCAGCAGCCACCACAAACTCAGTCTCCTCATTACTGAGACCCGCTGGGAGAAAGCGCGCCCCCTCCTGCGCCCGGCTCGTCCCTCTGCAGCCGCCGCCGGAGGTTTCCGCCGCCTGAGGTCTCCTCCTCCAAATCCGGAGAGCAGCTTCCCTAGACGCGACGAAGCGGTCGCAGGAGGCGGACTGCTCCCTGGGCATTCCAAGTTGCAGCCTAGAGGGCGCCGGGCAGTGTCGGATGCGGGTCCAGGGCTCCTCCACCTAGCATCCTCCGTAAGCGCGGCAGGCCGGTCGGCCAGCGCAGGTCACCGGTGGTTTGAGCTCCAGGTCCCTGTCCACCCCATCTGCAGGGCGCCTGGGGCGCAGCGTCTGGCCCCTCGAGAAGCCGCCAGACTTGCAAGGGGGCGGCAGTGACAGAGGAGCTGTGCTCTCACTTGGCTGGCTTCTTTTCTCTTGCTGTTCAGTTCAGGCGACACCCACTTATTTACTGGGGTGGCAGAGGAGAGGGCGTTCACGCACGGGGTGCGGAAAAGCAGCTGCCGAACCTGCTTCCTTTCCCCGCCGGCCACCTTATCGCAGGCTCCCTCAGCGCCTGGTCCATTTTCCCTCTTCCCTTTCTACTTCCTCTCTTCCTTTTTCTGCCGGGCTTTTCGCCCAGGCGCCACCTCCGCGGCTTCCTTGGAGGAGCGACACAACTGGTCAGCGAAGGGTGGTTCTGTTCGGAGCGCCAAAGTTCTCCCCGCCTCAGCCGGCGCCTCCCAGTAGCCGAGCCCTGGCGCCAGCCTGTCGCTTGGCTGCGCTAAACGCCCACTGATGGTGAGATTCTCCTGCCGCACAGTCCCGCGCCCCTGCAAAGTCCTCGCCCCTCAAACGCGGCGAGTCCGTAGTTGGCACAATTCCCTTTGGCGGATGTACGCAAAGACTGAGCCTGGGAGAATTCTGAATTCGGAGTCGCTCCTGAGAGATCTGAAATCCAATGAGTCACAGGGACTGGTTTAAAGACACTGTGGCTTTAAGGAGCATCCCTTGGCGATGCCACTCTAAAGGGTTTTTCTAGTCCAGAGTATTAAAACAAGAATTATTTACACATCTGATTTCCTCTTGCTTTTCTTTGCTAGAGGAACCTATGTGTTTTTAAAGGGGTCTTGTTTTTTTGTTTGTTTGTTTTTTAGATTCTCAAGATAAAGATAAAGTAGATTCAAAGCAATTCAAGAAGTTAAAGCGCTTGCCACCAGGCCTGGCAACTGGATTTCCATCCCCAGGCCCTACCCGATGAAAGGAGACAACTGACTCAAGAACGTTGTCCTCCAGCCTCCAATGTGCAAACGTGTGCCATGGCGTGCCTCGCCTGCTCACTCACATCCATCCCAGACATGAAATAAATAAAATGTAATAGACGTACTTCCAGAGCCTAAAAAACACCCACCAGTTGTCCGTAGTATACAGGCCAAGAGTATCCAGGTTGTAGTTTCTTGTGAATTATTTCATTTATACAGCAACACAGGGGTCAAGGAGCTTATTATCTAAACTTTCTCTCCATTTAATAATATGACATTAGAAAAAAAATTAAAAGGGTTACGGAACGATTACGGATGCCACACAAATAGTAAACTGACTTCGTTTTATGTTACAGGAATCATTTACAAGGAGGATGGGAGAGATGACTATGTGACAAACAGCACTGGTGATCAGAAATACTGAATCCACTATCACCTCTGGAGAACCATGACCTCGGCAATTTATTTGACCTGTCCTTGCCCTGTTGTTTGGAGCTGTTAAATTATTATGCAAATACATCATGCCTTCAGCTTTAAAATGTTGTTTTTATTCTTGAGCTTAAGTCTCTACCATGTTTTAAATCTTGGGATAATGAAATTATAGAAAAATAAAAGAAAATTCTCTGGAAGCTGGCAAAGCGAAGACTGTTTGCCTCAGCACAAAGTAAGTTTTGCAAGATTGAGTTGCTACAGGGGGAAAAATGCTTCCACCATTGGGAAGTAAACTCATAATGGGGGCTAAATCAGGAGAGGAAGCCACTGTTCTCTCTTGAGGCCAGAGAGAGAGAGATCAAAGCTCTGCCAGCAATCCCTTTTGTCTCAGACGACCACACTGCTTGAGACATGAAGTATAGTGTAGAATGTGTGGTCCTTGCATGGCAGGCAGACGAGGCTCTCACCTGTGCAGTTAGGAGGAGTACATGTCTGTGGTCTGTGCTGGGGTACCTGTGTAGAATACAGATTATTTATGACTGTGGCTCAGCATAGCAACCATTAGCACATGGCGTTGCATGTGTGCTCAGATGGAGTTCCTGAGAGGGTAGGTGTTGATGCAGAGTAGCCTGGCCTGACTGGGAAAGATATGTTGGATTCACTGGGGGCATCAGGCCACTCACAAGTTCACCATGGCTGTGGGAGAATGGCTGACCTGGTTATTCTCAGAAGAGCAGATGACAGCACAGTTCTGAGCTTGGTACTGACGGAGCTGTGGTGGAAGCACGTGAAAGGAAGAAGAGTTCTTCCTTTCGTGTTTTCAAGTCTCTCCGGTCCTTTCCATTATGAGTCATTTGTGTGTGTGTGTGTGTGTGTGTGTGCGGGCGTGTGCATCTGCCTTCACTCAGGTGGAGGCCTCTGGTTTTGTGCCTCAGAAGTATTCTAGCTTGTCTTGTCTTTTGGAACAGTCTTTCAGTGAGACTTGGAACTCAATGATAAGGCTAGGCTGGATGGCCATTGAGATTCTTTGGAATTGTCTCTCTTTCTTATAGTTGGTATTAAAAGTGTCTGCCACCATGCCATGCCTGACTTTTTAGAGTAGATTCAGAAGATTGAACCCAGGCCCTTGGGCTTCAGTGACAAGCACTTTACTGACGAGCTTCTCCCCAGCCCCTGTGCTATTCTTTTTCTCCGCCTTCCTTTTGCCACCTGGCTCTCTTGTCACTACAGAGCAACTGGGACATTATTCTTTTTGCCTTTTCTTATCTTTCTCTTCCCCTTCCTCTCTTTTTCATGTCTACAGGACCATCATTTTTAAAACCCTTTCTTTACTCAACAATCAGTTAGTAAAACCTACTTCGCGCAGGCATAGGGCTACCCTGGGATTAGACGATTAAATCCCAGTTAGGATAAATGAATTCTCTACCTTCTTAAACTAAGACTATCAGTTTCTCTACAAAGTGCTAAACATTAGTTTATGAGCTAATAGGACAGACGGACAACAAAGAATACAATTAAATACACACAGGACATGCTGTTTAGTGCTCAGGAGAAAAAAAAAAAACTCACAGGAATAAAAGAGAAGTGAGTTGTGATTTTTAGGCAGCAAAGCCAGGGAAAACCCTCAAGAACAGACCTTTTGAATAAAGAGATAAAGGGAGGTGAGGTGAGGCGGTGATTTTTGAGAATGATGTAGCAAGGAGTCCCAAGGGGGAGGAAAGAGCAATGGGAAGGGTTCTCAGGCAGCAATGCTGCTGGGGTATTTGAATAAGAGTGAGCAGTCCAAAGAGCCAGCGCAAGATGACTCACAGCAGCCTCAGTGGGGGCTGTTAGGAGCAGAAAGGACCAGAGGAGGTGGCAGGCAGTAGAAACCAACCAGGAGGCATGGCTCTGGTTGAGTAGGGTGAGAGGTGTGACAGCAAGACTCTGAGCAACAAAGTCAGTGGCAGGACTAATTTTTGTTTACTTTTGAATCAAGGTCTTCTTCCATAGCCAAGCTGGACTCAAACCAAACAATCCTTCCCTCCCATCCCTAGTCCTGGGTTACAGTCATATACCATGCTGCTGATGGGGACTAAGGTAACAGGATCCCCCGAGGTGTTCTTTTAAGGGTACATGGAAGGTAGGCAAAGGCAGACACTAAGATATCAGATATGAGCAGTTGCAATAATGCACCTGAAAGATGACATTCTTGCCAAGTCTCATAATCTTGTCTGCTAAGGTGATTATTTTATTTTTATTTTTATTTTTTGATACTTTATTTACATTTCCAATGTTTCCCCCTTTGTAGGTTTCCTCTTTGGAAACCCCCTATCCCCTCCTTCTCCCCCGCCTCTATGAGGGAATTCCACCTCCCACTCACCCACCCATCCACTCCCATATTCCCACCTTGACATTCCCCTTTACTGGGGCCTCTAACACCCTCAGGCCCAAGGGCCTCTCCTCCCCCTGATGGCCAACAAGGCCCTCCTCTGATTATTCTTAACATATGGGGAATTGAGTTTGAGAAATACTGGGTTGCTGACAGCGTCTTCACACTGTGAGGGGCAGTGTAGTTTTAACATTGGAGGTTTACCCCAGCTACAGAGTTGGTAGCTCAGCCAGAAAAGACAGAGCTTTGCTTATTATCAGATTCAGAATGAGAATTACTGATCTAAGAACCCATGTTGGAAGTCAAACAAACAAAACAAATCCAAATGCTCAATTTAAAATGGGTTCTGTGCACATCTGTGCTTTCCGGTGCCAGTAATGGTAGCAGTGAAAGCTGTGACATTCTGGCAGTAGCCCAGGGAAGGCTCCAGTGAAGAATGCTGTGGAGATTCGGAGTTGGATGCCCTCTCTGCAGCATTTCCCTGTGGGTATGACATTTAGCCTCTCAAATCTAGAGTTTCCTCCTTTCTACATTGGTTGTGGTGACAGCTCCTGACAGTTTTCTGTGTAGAAACGGCAGCATGCAAACTCCCGTGAACCTCAAGTTCCTTGGAAATGGGAGGCTTATTGGCACATTTATCACAGTTTATAAACTATTCTTTTCTCACCCCTCGTACACTGAAAACTTTCAAGGTATACCCACACCTAGTTTTGGTGGTAATGATATTGTTTTAAATAAATGGCATTTATTTTAAATGGCATGTCCCCAATTATAGGTTTGCCTTTTATAAAATACTGATGTGTGTGTGTGTGTGTGTGTGTGTGTGTGTGTGTGTGTGTGTGTGTGTGTGTGTTTAAATGGGGCAGGAGTAGTTGGTGAGTACTGAGAAGTCTGTGGTATGTGGAACTGAATACCCAAGGTGATGAGGGTTCTGGCAAGTCAGAATAGAAAGACAAGGCGGGCACTGAAGATGGTGAAGCCCAGGAGGAACCTTGGTTTCTCTTCTGAGTAGGTTAAGAAGTAAGACTGGAGGCTAGATCAGATGAGGGGGCTGCAGCGGTGCATGTGAGAGAGATAATTCTCTCACTTTATCATTTGCTCTAAGGAATGGGAACCACACAAGAAATGCTGAGTTCCTGCTCAAATCATTATATGCTGAGGGTGAGGGTGGTGTGGCTTCAGCATCCCAAGTTCATCCTGGCAGTATCCTTGGTAACAAGAACAATTACATCTTAAGATGTAGATGAAAAACTGTGCCTACTTAGTGTATAGCTCCTACTCTGCCTTCTTCCAGATGAGCTTCTCCATTGCCAGTCACTGTGTATTTATGGGAATACAGCCAGCAAACAAAAACAACAAACAAGTAGATGCTGTAGAGAATAGGACAATAGAATTTTAAGAGAGAGTACGTCTAGAAAAACAAAAACAAAACAACAGAAACCGCCAATCAGATCACTTTAGAGAAACAGGCCCAGAGGATTCATCACTGAAGATCTTAATTGTTCTTTTCTTGTTTTCCCAATGAGAAAAAACCCTGTATGATACCTTGTACCACTAATACCTTATACCACTGTCCTAATCTTGACATCAATCATTCTTATTTAAAATGCAAATGATTTTCTTAATTTGGGGGCCATCAGCCTACCATACATTAACACAAACAATTCTTATAAGTGTAATATCAGTAATGTGGTGAAGCGAAGAGAAGACAGAGCTTCCCTACACCCCACTGCAGGGAACTCAAGTGGGCTTTGGGAAGACTAATATAGCAGTCTCTCTTGTAGTGATCATTATCAAGGAATTTGGGATAGGAGAGGTGTTAAAGGGAGGTTTTCAGAAGATTTCAAGATTTGAGAAATCATCATTATTTTAGTGGTTTTTAGCTTGAGTGACTGCTATATTCCACAGATGGCCAAAGGAAGATCTTGCTAAAGGGGTCTGGAAAAGCCTGAGGGATCGGAAATAGGAGAGGAAAAGAATTAACCCTAAGGTAAAGAAAGGGAAGCAAACATAATGTATCTTTGCCAGCTTGAAAGCAGAAGATGGCTAGGCATTACCCTGTGCTGCAGACCACAGAGGAAAATATCTTCTTACAGATAGCCAAAGGCAGATTATGTCCTATCTCCATATCAGGAGGTGCCAGTGATGGTTTGCCTGTGAGAGAGGACATGTAGGACCCTTGTTTCAGCTGTCAGTGGGGAGTGGGGGGAGTGTATTATCACTTGATAGAAGAGGTTGGCTTTTTCAACATACACCAGGATTATTAGCTGAGTGTTTGGATTTTCTACTTCCTTCCCTACACACCACTGCAGGGAACTCAAGTGGGCTTTGGGAAGACTAATATGGCAGTCTCTCTTGTAGTGATCATTCAGTGCAGATTAAAATAATTTATGGAATAAAACTTGGCCCATAACATACTGTGGCATTTTTAGAAGACTTTCCCACATCCAGTTGGTAGCACCAGTATTATAATTGTAGTCAACACATGAGGACTTTTCTCTAAAAATAAAATTGCCTTTACAGGTCTCATGCATTATACCTGCATAATATTTCAAGTGAGAAAACAAATGATTTCCTTATCTTAGAAAGAGGTTTTAGGGAAGTCTTCCAGTAAATGTTGAAAAATTATGAAATCTTTGTGGCTGTTTTATTTTAAAATCTGAGAGATGTATACCTGCTAAGTATTTTATATACATGGTATCCTCATGCCGTGAACACACTTTTGCTGTTTTACAGAGGAGGAAGTCGAGGGTTGATGAGACTGGGCCATTTGCTAAGAATTGCTCACAGATCGGAGCCTCCTGCTCCTCATCTCAATTTCATTACATCTCCCTTTTAACATGAATGGGGACATGAAAGTGAGGTCTGGCTGATAGTAGAACTACCATCTGACTGGAATACTGGGGTAGATATGACTATGGAGTCATTATTTTTCTGAACCCAGAAATGAATACTTTAAAACTTTTAAAATGCAAGGAGATTGTGGGAATAGTTTTCTGCACACACAGGCACTAGTAGCCATGCTGTGGGTGATGAATGTACTTTGGCTGCACAGAGCTGCCCCTCATGCCACTTACTGGTACGACAATTGATGCAGGCAGAAGGAAATCTCATCAGTGTGTTTAGTCTTCTGAGGGCTGAAGCACTCTTTGAAACAAAGGTTAGTTTCCTAGATGTTGTTACAGAATGTAAATAAATTGTCTCTGAATTTGAAGCACTGTACATTTTCATCTGGGAGCTCTAGCATTGGGGTTAAAACTTAATCTACCTCAGTAAACACACGACAGCTCCATCATTGCAACACCCACAGTGGAGAGGAGGCTGAACAGAGTGATTTAATAGTAGTCAGTAGCTAATTGTTTATGACCATGTAGAACTCTATCCAGAGGTCAATGGGAAAACATTGTCTCCCATTAAGAATGCCAGTATAAAGAGACTGATTTGGATGAAGAAGGAAATAAACAATAATAGTTGTAGTGTTCTGAAATGATAATTTCCTTTTGAAAGAGATTTAAGCACTGTTTTGCATATTGCCCCTCACTCCTACCCACATTGTCTCTAGAGTAAAAGGAGAGTAGACGTATATTAATGTATTTATATAGTCTTAAATTATTCATGAGCAGCTGATGCCTGAGGCAGAGTCTGTAAGTGATAGATCAGGATTCCAGAGCTAACATCAGATACTGAACTAAAACCATGCTTCTTTCATAGCAGTGAAAACATGGAGGTAGCACAGCTACTATCATCGGCAGAGGAGGAGCGAGGAATGAGGAGCATGCATGCTTCTTCTCTTAGCTGCTCCTAAGCAATGCCATTCAGATGAGGGTCGATCTTTTTTTTTTTTTTAGAATGAAAGAATTCACCACCTATTTGTTTATAATAGTCATTTCTGCCATTTGTGTTTTTCAACTGAAAGGCTTGCACATTCCTCTGGACTTGGTACCTTCTTCTGAAAGTCTTCCATCTTCTGATGGGTAACCGTCATGTTTCTGTTGAGTTTGGAAAATGGTCTTTGGCAAAAGCAGTCTTCATTTTCTATCATACAAGCTATTCCATCTTCTTCTTTTAGTCTCTTTACCAACTCCCTGCTGCTTTTGAAATCAAGCTGTGATTTTTTTCTGGCTTATCAGACTCTCCATCACAGGGTTTAAATTTGCTATTATATTTTCTTTGAAGCTGGTATCTTTCCCGGTGCCAAAACATGTGCTTTTAACTCCAGGAGTCGCTACGAATAGATACATGGTGTCATATAAATTAGTAGGCCAGGTATAAATAAGTGTGTGGCACACTAGACAAAGAAGAATGCCTATAGATGTTTGCATCTAGTTCTCAAGTGACTAGCAAATCTTTGTATTTGGATCACTCATTTTGAAAAGTTTTCATGGCTTATGTGTCTTCATAGAAAAATCACATGGTTTAAAGCAATAAAATTAACCAGTATAGCTTTTGGCTATATTTTTCACATGGTAGGAAATCATGATAAAAAAAGTCACAGTAGAACCTTTGAATTTATTAGGAAGCCCTTTAGCATGCATTAATGTATAAAAATCTAAAATTCAATATAAGTGTGGTGGTTTGAATAAGAATGGCTCCCATCCGCTCATACATTTGAATGCGTTGTCAGCAGGGAGTGGCACAATTTGAAGGGATTAAAAGGGTTAGGTGGTGGCCTTGTTACAGGAAGTGTGGGTCTGGGGGTAGGCTCTGAGGTGTCAAGCTCAGAATCTGCCTCTTTGCCACTCTGAGCTACTGCTCCAGTGTCAGCATGCATGGTACCATGCTCCTCACCATGGTGACAATGGACTAAGCCTCTGAAACTCTAAGCAAGCCCCTAATTAAATGCTTTTTTAAAAGAGCTGCTGTGGTCATTGTGTCTCTTCACAGCAACATAAAAGTGACTAAGACAACAGGTATAATACAAATGTAATTTCGCATTATGTACAGACTGAGTTACTAGTCTCAGCTTTCCATCCTTATGGTAAGATGACTTTATGATAAGAGGTATATGTGTCCCCAGTTCTTGATTTGGAATTTTGTATTATTGACACTATTCCTGAGGAGATGTGACAGCAATGGCAGACCAAAGTAAGGACACCACCAAAATCCAAAGTGGTGAACTAATGAATTATTGTGGTTACTTAAAAAGTACCGGTGAGGGGTTCCTGTAGGAGCAGAAATAACTCAAAGGCAGCATGGGAGACAGCCCAGGAACATCTGAAAAACTGGATCTCATGACACGACCTTCGAACAGCTTGACAG
The DNA here is from genome assembly GCA_028551405.1 of Uromys caudimaculatus. NCBI lineage: Eukaryota > Metazoa > Chordata > Mammalia > Rodentia > Muridae > Uromys > Uromys caudimaculatus. Next base: position 51,560,141 of record CM052702.1, read on the forward strand.
GCTGGAGAGTATCTCAGGCGACTCAGGTGGTCCAGGCAGCTTGGCTCCTTTGTAGCTTCCAGGTGGCTCATCGTGACTGATAGTCTTCTGAGCAGCTGGGAAGGTCTTTGTCTCCTCTAGTTGGCTTGGTTAGTCTGTGAGTGTCTCTCCACAGTCCTTACTACTTACATACTCTTGGAGAGAGAAGATGAGGTCTAGTTTATCTGGTCAATTTAAGGGACTGCCTGAGGAATCAGAGTTGTTTTCTTCATGAACTTAAAAAGCTTCTCTGCAGGTTAGAATATTTTTCCTGCTCCTTAGAACATCCTGCTATTTCACCCCATCCTTCTGTAACATCTTGCTTCTCGGTGAGCTTTGTTTCAAGAGGAAACATTTTAATTTTAAAGGAGATTGTTATATAACACTTAGCCAGCCAACTCAAGGCTTAGATCAATGGATTTTAGTGGATGTGATGTAATCTTGAAATGTATGTGCAGTAGGTTGGCTTTTTAGAACTTCTGTCTTTTTCTTTTACTTTTTTCTCTCAAAGGAAACTATTCTTTGAATTGTTACCATCCCAACAACAATGATAAGAATTTAATTTTTTTTTTAAATCCAACTGTAGCAGACAAGTACAACTTATTTCTGTGAACAACAGTTGAGAGAAAAGGAGAGAGGGACCAAGGGAGGGAAGGAAGGAGGGAGAGAGGAAGAGTGGGGGGAAAGAGAGAGACAGAGACAGAGACAGAGAGAGACAGAGACAGAGTCAGAGAGAGAGACAGAGAGAGATTTTATGGTCTCAAGGCTTTGAAATTTTGTATTATGGAGCAAAATAAGCAATGCATATAGATGAAGTTGTAGAGAAATTTCCATGAGATGCATGCTGTCCACTTTTAGATGAAATATTTCAAAACAAGTCAGGTTAGCCTGAGTTAATTTCTGTACAATTCGGTATAATAAAGATCATAAATCATCAAGAAATAAAACCACTCATTGCATTACATCACAAACAAACCTGCTGGCTTAAGCTATGCCCAGGATCAGTAGAATTACCCTTAAGACAAAACAAAGCAGCCTCGAAGCCACAGATACTTTTCTCTTCTGTTTGGTTCAAAAAGTAAAAACAAAGATAAATCATAGTAATATTTAAATGTGTGTCATTCCCTCTCTTACTTATTGCCACTGCTTCCACATAGTTTCTGTTCCTGACCTGTCCTGAAAGTTTTCAGACCACTCTCTGTTTAAAGATCACCCAGTCATAGCCCATGGCTTTAAAACTTTTACATTCGCTTTCCCCCTGGATTCTCTGTCATGAGCCCCCCCGCCCCCCCAGAGCTGACAGAAGGGTGAGGACTTCAAATCTGACTCTGCTGGTAGACAGGGCCAACCCTGGGTGGGTAAGGGCTGAGGAAGCTGATCCTTTAATAACTGCTGACATGCACTTGTACAAAATAAATTTACTCTGTGTTAGAGCTGTTCTGCATAGAATGCAGAAATTTGTAACTGAAACTGAATGTGATGGGTCAGACCTGTAGTCCCAGAACTCTAGAGGCTAAAACAGGGGGATTGCTCTTTGAGGCCAGCCTGAGTTGCACAGTGAGTTCCAAATTAGCTGAGGTTACACTGTGAGACCCTGTCACCAAAAGAAAAAAAAGAAAAGAGATAAAAGAAAGAAATGAGACTTAATAAGAGTTGTGAAATTTAATTGCCTCAACAAGACAGATGAAAGAGATATGAGAAATATCTGAGATGAAAAAACTTCATTGACTGCATTTGAGTTCGTTACATGCATTTAAACTATAAGGAACCAATGGGAAAATGTTAGATAGCAGAATAGAATTTCTGCTAGAAACCAGAAAATGGGATGGCATCCTGATAAGACAGAAGCCAAATAGACTATTAATAGATGCACATACGCATATATGTATAATTTTTCTCACAGTAAATATAATGGTTCCCAAATCAGATGCATACCATGTGGGTAGTACTTTGAATTGCAGAAATGTTATTTCACTTCTCTGTAATGAAAATTAAACTTTGTTCAATTTTCTATTTTCATTGATAGTAGAAACTTGAAAAAGGCTGTTTTAAGGGGTCTACTTTGATTGGTTGAGCATAATGCCATAGAATTCTTTCTCTCTCAGTCTCCTTTCCCAAGTAGTGGCCTTATAAATTGTCCTATCACTACAGGAAAAAGTCAGCTCTGTGGGCACTATGGGCCTTCCCCTGTCTCTGTTGGGGCCTCCACAGACAGCATCTGATGCTGGCCTGCATCTTCTCTGGAAGCCTTAAGATCTGTATCCTTCAGGTTCCTTGGAGTCATTGGCTCGGTCAGTCACTTCTGCATCTTTTAGAGAGCAATGGAAACCTTCTGAAATTCACCTTGGCAAACCTTGGCTGGGTGGAAACTGAGGAGTCTGTCTTGAGGTCTCTGTCTAGATACTACCTTCATCTGTTTTCATGCTCAATGCAGCTTCAGACTTAAGGCTTTTCCTTGGTTTCCAGTCTAATGGGCTATCATACAATGTACTAGACAAACATTCTCTTTGCTGGCAAATCCTTGCTACCTATTGCATATTTATCTCTTTCTCCTACTTGGATGTCAACCTTATATTACCTTTTTATTGATGTCTCAATTACTCAAAATTTGGCAGGTTATCATGAAATATTATGGAAGAAGAGGTTGGTTGTCTTCTGAATATAACATGTCTTTTGTATTCGAGAATGGATGAGCTGTGGTTATCTGTACAAGGTCAAGCCAGCCAAAATTCCAGCATAGATAGGGGAGGTGCTTTCTAGGCCCCTTACTGAGGAACTAGTGTCAGGTGGCAGCTGCTGGGGGAGGGCAGTCAATCTTTTTTGAGAGTATAACTATTGTTTAGGTTTTTATCCTCCAGTGGATGGCTTACACATACACCCATAAGTACAACACTAAATAGGACTTTGCAATAGTGAGAGGGCAGGTAGTGTTAACAGGAGGACTGTTGGAAGGCTACAAAGGGAATTGGGGAGAGAGAAGTACAGGCATATGTGATCATGTATCACTGAATACATGTATGATATTCTCAAAAAGAGAGAAACATTTAAATATAACATCCTAAATGAACACATGTATATGATCTTATCATTTCTGTGGCCAGGATACCTAAGCAATCTATCTTCTCAAACCTCACCCATCAGTTGCTTGGCCCAGCTCATCTGGAAGTCTGACAGAGGCAGAGTCTACTTCCAAGCTCATTGTGTGTTAGCAGAATTCATTTTATTTTGTCTTTTTCTGCCTCTTTGTTGTTGGAGTCCCTCAGAATCCAGATCACAAGCAATTACTGGTAGCCCCCTGTAGGTCCTTACGAGGTTGACATATTCAACATGACCACTTGTTTTATGAAACTCCTAAACAAAATAATGTCATCACATAACCTCAGCCATAAAACAGCATCATAATAAAAGATTCATCTTGTTAATTTGTCATGTTCTACTGTTAAGAGTCCAGTTATGCATGTTCCAGTCTAGGAGAGGAATCATTTATGGGCATGCGTGCAAGGAAGTAGAGATTGTGTGGGCCACTGTGAAGTAAAATTAGTCATAATGACATACTGCTACACCCATACTGCAGGGAATTCCTCAGTCTTCATCAGAGAAGGTTCTTGTATTAGTTGGCAACTAACACAGACTCCAAACTAGACAATGTATAGGACTGGGAGACATTGGAAAACTCAGTCTTAAATGGGACGTTTTTATCAAAGCCATCCTCTAGGCTCAGGGATCTTTGTGGAAAAGGAGGCAGAAAGATTTTTAGATCCAGAAGTGATGAATGTCACCAAGGAAACAGTGTCTTCCCGATATAATCAGACTGATGCCCATGTGAACTCAGAGAGACTGTGGCAGTATGCACGAGGCCTGCACACGTTCAAGTCAGATGAGGTCCCAGCACTGGGAAGAGGAAGTGGACACTAGCTTTCACACCTAACCAAGAAGCCAACTATAGTTAATACCTGTCAGTAAAGGAAAAATCAGCTTTCTTTAGTGGAGTCTAATGGGGTAACCACACCTTAGGGCAGGCTTCATATCCAGTAGTAGTTGGACAACACAAAGTGGACTCAATAATATTTTTTTAGACTTTTTTTGTCACATTTTACTTTGTTCAGATTTTTTGGTCTTATTTGTCTTTTACTTACTTTGATTATAATTTTTATGGATTTTTTGTCTGTGTATATCTATCTCTTGTTTGTTGTTGTTATTTTGTTTTTGTTTATTTGTTTTAAAGAGATTGAGAAAAAGACTATAGACTTGGGTAGGTTGAGAGGTGGGGAGGATCTGGAAGGAACTGGGTGAAGGGGAAAACATAATCAAAATATACTATGTGAAAAGCATTCTTTTTCATAACGAAAGCTTAAAATGAACAAGAGCTAAGTATAATCGTGAAACAACATCAAAGATGTACTTGAAGTCATAATGTTGATGCTTTGAAGAAATAGTTGCATATTTGTTATTAACTTGACTATCAAGTCAATGGACCTTTTAAAATAAAATGACATAGTGTATGGAAATTAATGCTATAGATAAGGAAGATAAAAGAAAGAAACAAAGGAATAAAAAGAGTAAAGCAAAGAATCCAGGCATTATAGAAAACTGGGAATTAATATAGACACTTAACATAAAGGGGCAGTTACGTAAGCTATATTGACTCTATGTAATTTAATTCAGAAAGCTAAGAGAGTAAACATAATAATTTGACCTTTCATATATTATTTGGGAAAATTCAAACATGGGTTGTACTTAATTTGGCTATAATTTTGTATATAAAATCCTTGTTTGTTTAATAATAGAAAACAGTCATGGATCAGGGACTTGGTGCCCATGAAGCATTGTCAAGAAGTAGTAGGACCTGTAAGTGGTAGGGCTGTGTGAGAGGTTAAAAGATTGACTCTTTCTCCTTGGTCTTTGGTTTCCTGTCTGGTGATGTCATCTCTCTTTTCACAAGTGATCCTGTGATTATGATTCACCACAGTTTTCTTGCAAGCAGAAAAGATATTGACGCTGTGTCCTCCAACATCTAGAACTGTGAACAATTATTTAGGTTTCTTTTTAAACAGTTACCTAGCCTGAGTATTTTGTTATTTACACATATATTGTTTCATTTGATTGATAGAAAACTTTTTGAGTTTTTAAAAATTGTGTCAATGTGATATCTTAATAAATATTGAATATAAGCACATATAACTTAAACTCAATATCCATGGGTTGCATTACAATCATGGAACAGAAACTAACATAACTTGAAATTCTTATATATTAGTGCCCATTTTCATTCTGGAACAGCTTAATGGATGGGAACACGTAGAATTCTATTTGGAATTGCTTTATACTGTGGGCTTTAAAAAGAAGAAAAAGCTGCAAAAAATGGACTTCAAAGCATTTCTTTCCCAAGAGAAGGCTTCTGTGGTCTACAGAAGGCTGAGTCTGTGGTGCTCCTTTGAAATGAGTTTGAGGTGATTTCTTTCATCCTGTATTTTGGTTTTGGTCAAGACTTAATGTTTTCTAAGGTGCTTTTAGTCAGATTAATTGATGTTCTCTAGACTACCAGGGTCCCACAAAAGGAGTGCACAGACAAATAGTCTGAGTACTCTTGATGTTTTCAACACATACAGATATGCATACTAGCTATGATTTGGGATCACCTCGATGCCTTTCTCTGCATTTCTAACATCTGTTTTAAGGCTGGGGCCTTTGAATGCAGGAATATGGATCTGATGATGTATATAAAGACGTGATTGATACTCTTCCTTGGATGTTATATGAAATATCACTCTCTTTGAGTTGCTTTAATAGCAAAGAGATGCATAATAGGAAGCAGACACTTCATTACTTCCATCAAACTAGACAATAGCTTAATTTTCTAAAACATTTTCCTTGTTTTATAGTAGTTAGAAGAATAGACCTATAGTATACTAGAAATGATAAATGAATATATGAGCCAGGGGGTATCAATTGAACATAGCATAATAAATGACAATAAGACCAGGTACAAACCCTCATGTCAAGGCAGGATGAGGCTACTTAGTAGAAGGAAAGGGGTCCTAAAACAGGCAAAAGAGTCAGAGATACCTTCTATTCCCACAATTAGGAGTCCCATAAGAATATCAAGCTATACAACCGTAGCATAAATGCAGAGGACCTAACAGACCCATACAGGGTCCTTGATTGTTGCTTCATTCTCTGTGAGTCCTGCTTAATTGGTTCTGTCGGCCTTGTTCTCGCGATGTCCTCAACAACTCTGGCTCCTACAATCCTTCCTCCCCCTCTTTTGTAGATTTCTCCTCACTTCACCTAGTATTTGGCTGTGAGTCTCTGCATCTGCTTCCATCAGTTACTGGATAATGCCTCTCTGATGACAATTGGTTTAGGCACAGATCTATGAGTATAACAGAATATCATTAGGAATTATTTCATTGACTCTTTTTTTTTTTTTTTTTTTGCCTGTCATGATTGGGTCTATGCTAGGACTATGGCTGTTCAGCTTCTGGTTCCAGACCATCCAGGCAGTGTGGCAGGTATGGGTTTCTTTTCATGGCCTCAAGTTGGACCAGTTATTGGCTGGCCACTCCTAAAAGTTCTGCTCCACCATTGCCCCAGTACATCTCGCAGGCTGGACAGATTGTAAGTCGAAAGTTTTGTGGCTGGGTCGATGTCCCAGTTCCACTCCTGGGAGCTTTCAAAGCAATCTCTTAGCTGTAACCCTCAGTGAAATTGAAAAACAAATTACATCCACCATACCATGGCCCAGTGCAAAGGACATACCAAGGAAGGAGAGGGCTAAGCAAGGTTGAGACTTGTATGGCCCTCAACATGTGCTCAACACACACCCAATCAATAGTGGTGTGTGATTCAAAAGTTCTTGAGAGTTTTGCTGCTTCTGGGCTGAGTATGGCAGAGGGTAGAGGGCAGCTTCTTCTCTATTTCAATTAGATTGAGTCACCACAAGATTGCTCACTAGATTGCATTAGCTTATTTTCTTTATAATTTTCACATAATAAATTATAGTTAATGTTAGACACTTGTCTTTTATTCTAGTTGCTGCAATAAAATTGGTTAAATCATTTACTGGAAACAAGGTTAAAGATTTTTTGCAGCTATCTAATTTCCTTGCATGAGATTTTTCTCTGAACAATTGTTTTAGAAGAAAGTTACGAAAAATATAGTTTTCCCTTCAGAACTGCTAATCCGTTCTTTACTGAAGTGAGGACTATAATTGGCCCTAATTATTCCTTTTACTGTCTATGCCAGGAAGCTCAGGGTCCGCTTGGAAATTTGTATAATTTTGAGTATGTTTGTCTTTTTGTATTAATTTCTTGATTTTATAATTTATAACCATATATGATCTATTTCAGATTTTTTTCTCTCCTGCTTAGTTGCCTCACATCTAAATTCTATAAACAGATTTATTTATTTTTATTTTCTGTGTGTGAGTGTTTTGCCTACATGTATATATTTGAATCACACCCATGCCTGGTGTATGAGGAGGCCAGAAGAGGGCATCAGATTTCTTGGAAATAGTGTTACAGGCAGTTGTGAGTCACCATGTATGTGCTGGGAATTTAATTTGGGTCTTCTGCAAAAGCATCAAGTATTTTTAACTGCTGAGCCAGATCTCCAGCATATAAATATAAGTTTAATCAATCAATGAAGTAATTTTACACCATTCTGTGAAGTCTGAATGGAGAAAGAAATATATAGCTTGCACATTGTGTGACTTTCTCAATTTATTAATTTGATAAGGGAAATTCTCAGATAGAATGTAAAGCAGTAAGCTCAAAAGGCTAGCAGGTAGAAGTCACTCACATGAGCCTCTGAGCATTTCTGTTCTCACTGAGGTCTTCTGAAGAACTTGTAGAATTTAATGTATAATTGATGCACTTTATATTTTGTGATAAATATGTATATTAAAAACAGGCTCACTTAAATCAGGAGGAAATCATGAAATGATTTTTAGTAAAAAAAAAAAAAAGTCAAACCTTTGTTAAAGATTCTATAAGGCTGACTAACTAGAACTTACCAGTTGTGAAACGTTGGAATGTAGCCGACTCAGAGCCAAATGATCTCAAGCTATATTAAGTCCCTGTAATGACCATCCATTGCCCACTTCTATGTCTTGACCTAATATTCTTGAGACTACCGGGGAAAATGATCTGGAATGTATTCAATTAATAGAACACTATCTTCTACCAAACCCAGAGCTGAAAATAGACTCGCATTTTGTCTGAAACCGACAGCACATATTCCCTTGCTTTGCTGTAACCTGATGTAAACGTGATCTACCAATGTATTTGAAAAACATGCCTTGACTTATTACTTTCTTATTCTATTACTATACAAACTTCATGGAATTATTTCCATGTTGGAATATGCCATTTTGGTGAAATTTGAATTTGTTCCCAGACCCTGGTCACTCAAGTTTGGTTCCAGAACAAACCAACTCATTCCCTTTGAGGCAAGAGCTATAAATTGCATTGACAGAATGTTGTCTAACGAGGGCAACAGACATCACAGCATGCAAAATAATTTAGGTTAAACTAGGCACAGCCATAAGCATTCATAACCTCACAGAAGCCATGGTTGTCTGTGTGAGATTGGGCCTGTCACTAGTCAGTAACAGATCAAGGAGGGGCTTATGAAGCCCTACTCCTCCTTGCTGACCAATTTTCTACCAATGGATTACAGAGATTGGGAAGTCCTTGTCTTTGGCTGTGTACCCATTGCTGAGCCCGCCAGGCTCCAAAGGATAGTTCCAAATCCACGATCACTAAAAACCAAAAAACAAACCAACAAATAAATGTGAACAGGCCCTGCACGGAGGACAAAGGTTGACATGGGTGGACTGGAAACAAGTAGTTAGACGGAAAAGTAGTTAGAATGCACGATATACTTTTATGAACTTATCAAAGAACGAATATGTTTAAAATTATTAATGTTAGACAAGTATTTTGGTCTGTCTTCTCCCACAATTTATACATAGAAACATCTTATGTTCTGAGCTGGTGGTTGCTCTCTGTGAACTTGAGACAAGGTAGGGTCGCCTGGGAAGAACAAGCTTCAGTTGAGGACTTGCCTCCTTATCAGATTGTAGGCAAGCCTCTAGAGGCATTTACATGATGTAGAACTGATGTAGGAGGGCCCAGTCCACTGTGTAGGTGGTCCTGGCTTGCTTAATAAAGCAGGCAGAGCAAGCCACAGGAGCAAGCCAGTAAGCATCTTTGCTATGTGATCTTTTCTTCAGTTTCTGTCAACCAAAGCTATCCGACAGATAAACCCTTTCCTTCCCAAGTTACCTTTGGCTAGTGTTTTATCCCAGCAATCTAGTAAGGAAACTAGAACAGGTTTTCTGAAACACTTCCTCCTGTGAATAACTTACATTCATCTAAATGAATAACATCTAATTGTAGCTTTGTAAGCTTTTCTATGATTTGCATTTTTTTTTTTTTTTGAAAAAAGGAGTTGTTTAATTATTATTTAATTTTGAGCTTGGAGTCAAATGTAGTCAGTTTCAAAAACTTGATGCACAGTAACCTCCCCCTGACAAGGATCTGCAACCTCTTAGCTACAAGGAACGGCAGAAACACATGCTATCCTCAGTTCCTTACATAGGTCCCATACTCTGCCAGCTTGCCAAGTTGTAGACAATATGGAAAGATCACTTTTGAAACTCTGGAAAGCATAACTGAGGCGCTGGAATGGGGGACATCGGGATCATAAAAGCAGCTGCCAATGGAAATAAAACTGCTGGTTACGTTTGGTTGTCTGTACAAATGGGCTGTGATCACAGCTGGGTCTGCTGGACTGCGTTAAGAGAAGTGTATCCTGTTGGCTGGTGTGGTAGCATCCTGTCCTTCTGGCCACCCAGGGCCTAATCCAGTGGTCCTCTGCACCTGGGAGGAAGGACTTCATTATGAAACACCAGGAGTCCTGGGTGAAGAGTTCTAACATTCTGGTTCTCTGAGGAGGCAGTGTAGGAAGGTACCACTCCAGACTTTTAGCTCTTTTTTTTTCCAGAGAGCTGTCTGTGAGCTTTTAAGAGGAAAGACAGCATGTATGAGAGGCTCTCTGTAAAACCTTCGAGAAGTGTCCAATTTAAATGCATTCATCTCTACAAGATTAATACCTCTAGTTAGAAGGCCATGGGTTTATGCTCTGAGATGATGCCTCATGTTGTTCTTTTCCTACTCTCGTGTGCTTTGTTAGCATGGCTCATCATATCACATGTTCAGTTAGGAAATGAGCGTAAGATTTTCATCATTATTTGCTTTCGAATATGGATAAATATACCCAGGTGGCATAGTGTGAATATAAAGTGTCCCCCAGTCTCATATGTTGAAAGCGTGTCTTTAGCTAATGGTGCTATTCTGAGAAGTTCTTGAAAATTAAGGAGGTAGGTTCTAGCTTGAGGAAGTATTTCATTGAGAGCATGTCTCTGAAGGTTCCTGGTCTGTTTTCCACTTCCCTCCTGCTTTCTTCTTCCCATGAGGTGAAGAATCTTCTCAATATGCCTATGCCACGATGTCTGCTCAAGCACATGGGCCAATTGAATGTGGACTGAGTACCCTGGAACTGGCAGCCCAATAAATCTGGCCTCCCTGAAAACCATTTATGGTTTTGCTCAGGTATTGGTCACAGGACTGAAACTTTAATCCAGCAGGCCTTTGGTTTTGTAGAATAATATAAATGCGAGATCACATGGAGCTTGTATTCCAGTCAGAATTAATTGATGATCAGTGAGATACTATGACATGCCAAAGCATGGGCTGACCCACATAAATCCCAGGCACAATTTGAATCACTGTATTTTCATTTTCAGTCACTGAGGAATATGAATTTTTCTCTTGGTTTATACTGTTAATCTATAGGTTGTAGACTGCTAGGCAAGGATCAGAGAAGCTCAGTTCAGCTAACCTGGAGGGTATAAAATTGTAGTCTTAATTAGAATTCATGAGGAAATAATGTTAGAGATCCTTTATAGTATAGTTTAGAGAATTTTCAAAATTCCTGAACTTTGTGTTAATAAATTGAATTTTGATTTACTTATGTAGGGGTTGATCTTTGCACACAGTCTCATCAGGATTACTTTGAGGATGAGAGTGATATTTCAAGTTAGACACCAATATTGAAACAATAACAACAACAACAACAACAACAACAACAACAACTAATGTATGGACTTTTAAAATTGGATAAAATTTTAGATTTCCCTGGAGGCTCTAATAGTGGCAAGTTTTAATGTTCTTATATGATTATAGTAGATTGATGTTTCAATTGCTAAGTGGTTTTACATACTTTTAGTATCAGCCTTACAGGTAAAGATTACAATTGAACCAACACTGAAATAGAAGGGTAGAGAAGTTAAGTTATGAGTTTGGGAGATGTACCAAGGGAAGATGATATTAAATAGCATGGGCTCCTCTTGAAAGAGTTATACCCTCCTTGGTCCGTCTATAAGGTCTGGATTAGAATTCTGTGAGAAACCATAAGCTCACAGAACACGTTTTGGTTTCAGGAGCCTGTAAGGCACTTCTAGGCTTTTCATGCAATAAGATCGCTAGAAACAAAGTCTCCTTTGAGAACTTGCATACATGATGGAACATTCTGGGAACTGCAGCTATTGTCCTGATTGTTGTTGTTAGGATCCCTGTGGTGGCAGTGGTAGGGAAGCAGGGTTGGGCCAAACAAGATGATCACAAAGATCCAAAAGTTGCCTTAATAGACTCTTCGAGGAGTTGTAGAGCAGATGTGCCTTTCAGAATTGTTCCAGATTGAGGCAAAGAGACAGAGCCTTTGTTTCCTATCCTTTTATCTTCCTTACCTACCAAATACTGAAAGAGCAATGCCTCAATTGAAAGCATATAAACCTTTGGCAAAGTTATCCCTTTTATTCTTAGTGTGTAAGTCATTCATGAATAGTCAAACATTAATACTCTTAAATAGCATGGTGTGGTGGCTAAACAATGAACATTTTCTCTGTTAAACAGGAGAGTGGAAATAGGGATAAGTTGATCTCTACTTGACTAATTAAGCTAGGTAAGCTGGGACGTTGATCTCTTACTTTTTTCTTATTCTGTTTTGTTGTTGTTTTTTTTTTCCGGGGGGGGGGGAGGAACATGAAGTTGGATGGGTAGTTAGATGGGAAAGACCCGGGAAGAGCTAAAGAAGAGGAAATAATGTGATCAAAACATGCTGCATAAAAATGAATAAAACATAAATTAAAAAAGAAACAAAAATACCCAAACCAACCAACCAACCAACCAAAACCATAATACAAAAGTACCAAAACAAAACAAATCATATACAAAGAAAGAAAGAAAGAAAGAAGGAACAAGAGAAAGAAGGAAAGAAAGAAAAAAAAACAAAACAAAGGAAAGAAGGATGGATGGAAGAAAGGAAGATCTTGGAGTCCATTTAGTATTGATCAATTACTATTGGACACGGAGCCTACCTTGGCATATGGTTGATGTTCTCAAGGACATTCATTAAAGACAATGAGGTTTTTCCTTATCAATAAATTCTTGGTTAGGTGTGGGACTTTGTGTCAACTTCCCCTTTTCAGTGCTAGGGTTTTGTCTGGTTTGAACCTGTGTAGGCCATGTGCATGCTGCCATAGTCTCTGTGAGTTCATAAGAGCGTCAGCCCAGTTGCGTCTGGAAGACACCGTGTCTTTGGACACAGATGCCCCTTTACCTCTTACAGTCTTTCAGCCTCTTCTTCTGTAGCATAAATCCCTGGTTCTTGGGGCAAGGACCTTGTAAAGGCATTATTCACTAACATTTCTCATTGCAAATTTTCCTGTTTGGGGGTCTCTGAAATATCTAATTATACCATTATTTATTATTGTTTTTATTTATGCATGTCTATGCACCTCTGTGGAAGTGCCCATGGAAGCCAGAAGAAAGTGTCAGGTCCTTTAGTGCTGGAACTACAAGTGGGTGAGAATTACCTGGCATGTGTGCAGGCATGTGAATTTGAGAGCTCTGGAAGAACAGTGAGTACTCTGAACTATTTAGCCATCTTTGCAGCCTCTGTTTTTATGTTCCTTACTCAATAAAAATCTTGTGGTCTGAGCTCTTGTATACCACCAGCTTTGCTGGAATCTGGTATGAACTGGTTAGCAGAGCACTCTTTGCTTTCACTTGTGTGGGTTTCTGTTCAAATAAAGAAAACATTAAATTTTACATCAAAAAGTAATATAAACTGTGTGAATAGAAGAGGAAGTCTAATCATCGGTTAGTTAATACTTAAGTTCCTGTTTACTGTGGCAAACATGCTACCTGACTCACTGGTTATGTGGCCTCCATAGTGTATAGTAGAAACACAAAATATGTGCTCAAACTATATAAAGTAATATAGGTAAAGAATCTCACCCCAAAACTGTGTGCCCTAGAGGGAGCATGAAGCTAAAACCATTGGATTCTATTAGTTGACTTCAGTTTTCATTTACTTCTTATAACATGAGCTCTTTATTGAGCTGGGAATGGTTCTTATATTAAAGGTACTTATCTTTAAAAAACTTGGCCTCTCATTCAGCATGGCAATCCATGCTAAACTTAAGACATAGAAATCTATTTCTACTGTAGAGAAATGATTTCTGGTATTGAATTTCTTGAGCTCCCAGGTAGTTTAGGAGAGAATCATGTATGACACTTGATCTGCGGTGAAAGGAATACTGAGTGGTAGTTTTGATTAAATTTATTTTTTTCAGATGTTGTGACATTAAATAGCCTCCAAATGAGGTCTGACTCCATACAGTTTGTCCTTATATGAATGGGTGCTGAATCCAGGCAAACATGAGTTTGAATCAAAGTTGCCGCACAAGTAACTGTATGATATTGGAGAATTTAATTCTCTGCTTCATTTTATTCCTCTATAAAGTGTGGATAGTTTTATAATAAGGTGATTATGAAGATTAAATGAAAATACCTGAAGCCTTTGACGGTTCTGTGTTTCACTGAGCAATAAAGGCTGTTAAGAAAAATCTTGCTAAACTTAGAAGTGTAAGAAGGCTGAGGAGGTAATGCATTTAGGAATTATTTTGTACTGACATATGAGAAAAGCATAGGTGTAAGCAGTGCATATGACAGATGTTCTGGCTTGAACTTGAGCAGATCTTGTGCATGTGAGCTTATATGTACGACTACCCTGTTGTGTCTGGAAGTTACCCACCATCCTTAGCTCTTTCTGCCCCTCTTCCTCCTCTTCGTTAAGCACCATTATCTGAGGAGGTTACTGATATTTGGTAACTAATGGAATAGTTCAACCATACCCCAGGGTAGATCCCATACTGAGGAGTAGTTGGACAACATAAAATAAATGTGATAGGTCTGGAGAAAGAGAGAGAGAGAGAGAGAGAGAGAGAGAGAGAGAGAGAGAGAGAGAGAGAGTTGGGCAGAGAGATGGTAAAGTGTAGATCTGTGATGAAGTTATATGATGAAAATACATTGTATAATATATGTAACAAATTACTAACACATTATTAAAGATATCCTTTAAGTTTAGTATTAGAGACTGTGCTCATTATTGGAAACAACTGGTATCTTTAGGCACTTACTTAACCTCTCCAAACCATTTGTAAATTGAAAAAAATAATACCTACTTTGTAGGGTTATTGTAAGAATTAAATGAAGTGATCTTTGGAGTACCACTGAGGTTTTGGCATTTAGGGGCACTCTAACTGTTAGCTATTGGAAAGTTTCAAACACTGGAGGATTTCAATTTTTCTCAGTTGTTCATTTTCTAACTATAGGAAAGGAAGTTAGGTGATGCTCATTGTCTCATTACAGATTCCTCAGAACTAAATTACTGTCCATATATATCCCCTCTTCCTGGACAATATACTATTACAATTTGTGCTGCCGACATAATAGTGTAATGACACAGACCTACTGTTCAATATTAAACAAGTAGAAACCATCTACAAGGTTGTGGTTGTAAACAAATGCATTGGCCTGGAGTGATCCCAACAGAGTGTTAGCCTAAATCCGAGGACATGACAAATCTCAACAGAATGACGACACTGGGAAGAAAATGAAAGCTATCTTTCTGCAGATACAAAGTATAGATTACAAGTAGCAGAGGACACAGATTAGAGTTTTCACTATGGTTTTCTTAATGTAGATCAACTTCATCATTATGAAATTTTATCACTAAGTCTCTTGTTTTCCTGTCAATATCAGCTTCTGTTCAGAGAGTCAGACATTTCTTTTTGTCTATGTCTTTAAAATCATTTTAATATTAATGGTTATTAACTGGAAGTGTTAATGTTATCAGCTTAAATAGGAGAAATGGATCAGTAGGCTGCCCACTGCTTAACTATTTAATAAAAGTGATGGTATATTTGAGACACAGACTTCATTGTGATGAAAGGGTATTTACCTTATACTTTGAGTCATCAAAGCCCAGGTTATGAAGGCTTGCTAAATATTGCATCTTATATTCAGAGGAAAATATGTAAATTAAGGTAGTAGTGGTTTTAATCTAGCCAAAGTAGGTCATGACTATTCTTTCTCCACTTGGCTTGGGGATGGCCCTCTATTCTTTATAGGTGAGCCTTCCTAAAAGCTTGATCAATAAAAGCAAAGCAGGTAGTCTTAGCAATATTACTGCAACTGCTCTGTTTCCATTTCTCCAACCTGGTCCTATTCTCACTTGATTGTTTAATTCCTGGCATTTGGTCAAGACCCTTTTGCTCTTTACCCCAGGCTGAGTAGATGCTATTTTTCAAGGCAGTCTAGGGCTTTGGCTTGAGTGTATTATTGGCTATCTAAATTTTTAATACACTTTTGTAGAATATCAAGTGCTAATTGTCTTATGCAAACCAGAACAACAAGTACAGCCAGAATGTACTGATTAGGAACACCAAGTGGACCTCTTAGATACTTGTTCTTTTTTTGCGATGTTCATAATTCTTGGTTGGTACCCTGTCCTTTGTGCACAAAGAAGTTTATTTATCTGAATATATATAATAATTATCTGCTATCTTTGCATTGGCTTTCTATTATCTTTAAAAACAATTTCTTTAAAATATTTATTAAAATGGTAATTATATATAATTATGAGACAAAATATATTCTGATTTATATTACACTGTAGAGAGATTTAGTGAAACCAATTAACATAAATCTATCTAACCATATTTTTGTGCAAAGAATAAGTCAGTTTCATAGAAAGAATAGTTACCCAGTGTGGGGATGGGTGTGGGTTGAAGGAAGAATGGGGTGGGGTGAGATACGGGTCAAAGGTTACAAAAGTGTCAGTTGATCTTGGGTGTTTCAGCCTTCTACTTCATGCAGAATGGTCCCAGTTAATAGTAATGTGAATTTCAAATTTGCTCAAGAGCAAATCTGAAAAGAAACATCTATTCTTTTCAAAGGCATTTAATTATAGTTTATTTTGTGTGTGTGTGTGTGTGTGTGTGTGTGTGTGTGTGTGTGTGTGTGTGTGTGAGACTCACGTGTACCACAGTTATTTACATGTGTTTGGAGGAGAGGACACTTGTGGGAGCAACTTCTTTTTCCTACATTTTAAGTCTTGAACACTGAATTCAGGTCATCAGATGCAGCAGCATGTCTTCACTCACTGAGTGATCTCGCCAACCCTTGAATTCATTTATCTATTTTTCCTTTTTTTTTGAGATTATATATTTACATATATAATCTTTTTTCCCCTTCTTACCTTCAAACCCTCTCATATAAACCTCGTTGCTCTTTTGAGTCTATGGCTTCTTTATTCATTAATACTCGTTGCACACATCTATGGATACGTATAACATCATCAGTCCTATAATGTTGTTTGTGTGCATACTTATAGGGCTGGCGCTTTGGTATTGACTAACCAATTGATGTGTTCTTCTCTGGGAAAGACTACTTCTCCCATTCTCAGTATTCCTTAGTTGCTGTAGTTTTTTTGTGTAGGGTTGAGGTCTTGTGGTCTTTTCTCTGTTGACACTGGCATGTCTATTGTCGTTGCTCAGCTTATGTGTAGGCAGTCATGTTGCTGAAACTCTATGAATTACTTTTTAATCACAATTTTCCAACAAATTTTATTCAACTGCATGTGACATATTTACACACATACATATGTATGCATATATATTTTCCCTCTACATTCTACTGGTAATTAGCACATATCAGTTATCCTTAGGCTCTGTATTAGTTATTTTTCTCATCTGTATCAAATGTCTACCTTAAACTACCTAAGAGAGAAGGAATTTATTGTGACTTTGAATTCAGAAGGTTTAGTCCTTGGTCTCTTAACATCATGCATTTGGGCAGAACACAGCAACATCAGGAGACCACGGGATAGTCGTCACTTCTTAATCTACAGGAATCAGAATGTACAGATGAGGGGCATGAATAACATATCCAAACCCTCCTCTGCTGTGACAATTCCTGACACTAGAGCTCACCTCATATAGTTCTCAGAACTATCAAAACAATGCCATCCCCCAGAGACCATGCATCTAAAACAGGTGCCATAGATAGGCATGTCATAATCCAAACATAACACTCTGCCCTTGTCCCCTGAAAGCTTATGATCTTACTATACTGAAAAATGTATTAAGTCCATATTCAATACTTTATCAACCCTTATTTATTCCAACATTGTTTAAAAAAATCCAAATTTGAAATCCCTTTGGAGACAAATTCTTAGCTGTGAGCTCTTGTAACACTAAAAATGAAGTTACAGACACCCAACATTCATTGGAATAGAGTAAGCATTCTCATTCTGTAGCTCTTGGTTCTGTATTCCTGTGAAACCAGCATTACACGAGTCATGCTAATATCTGCCACCAGCTGGAGCAATATCTGGGTCCCATTAGACTATGTAGTAGGAACTTGTGAGTGCCGGGACAATTGAACCCAGGAAATCACTCTCTTAGGTAGCTTTGTTCAAATAGACTGTGGTTTCTTTTCTCAGGAAAGTCTTTGAAATAAGTTTACAAGTTTATACCATGTAGCCCGTGATGTAAGGTCTGTGGATAATTCCTGAGATGCCCTCCAGGCTTTTCTATCATTTCTATGCAAAGTGCTTGCCTTTTTTTAATGGCTTGAAGTTCTTTTGGAACAAAGCAGTACTTCTCGGCAGAGTCCAGTCTGTTCTCCTTGGGCTAGCCTGCACATTTTTTCAGATCATTCTGTCCCTCATTTTGTTCCTCATTCTTATAATAAACGTGGGTAAAAGCAATGTGGCAGCAGCTGTATGAGATCCTGAATGCTTTGCTGTCTTTCCCATTAAAGTACTAGGTGGGGCACCATTAAACTTAGCCTTTCACAATATTTCAGGACATGCACAAAACATGGACAGACTCTTTGCCAGGATGTAACAGGAACAAACTCTTATCCAGTTTCCCAAACAGTACACACCCAGTACCCACCCAGGTCTGAAACACTACAAGCCTGTCAGCCACTGTCCCCCTTCATGTGGCATTTTGTCTTAGAGCTCCACGGGAGAAACCCGTGGAGATGTATTACAACACACCAACGCTTCTCTAGTTCACCTTTCCAAACTCTTCAAAATTCCTTCCTTAAACCTGTTCTGGGGGCAGCGTCTAAGAATTGTGAGGTCTACTTTAATCTTAGTGGCGACCCTGTTTCTATGATGCCAACTCTGTGTTAGGTTGATGTGCTAAGCATCTGCCATGAAACTGGGAGGCAATGCTTATTTTGGCTTATGAATCCACAGGATTTGATCTATGACAACTTGTATTCCTTGTGTTTGGGAAGAACAACATGGTGGAAGAGTATGTGGCAGAGGAAAGATGTACAATCCTTGTGGACCAGAAGCTGGGTATGATAAGAGGGTCAGGGATTATACCCGAGGGATTTCTGTTCCCAATTGCCCACTTCTCCTGCTAGGCCCTATCTCTTAAAGTGTCTCCAACATCCGAAAACAGTAGCACCACCTGGGGATAGAGCATTCGCGCTTTCAAAATGGAAGATCAAGAAGAAGGAAGACCAAAATGTGGATGTTTCAGTATTTTTTAGAAGGGTGAACAAAATACTCACGGGGAAAATACTGAGACAAAGTGTGGAGCAGAGACTGAAGGAAAGGCCATCCAGAGACTGGCCCACCTGGGAATACATCCCATATATAGCCACCAAACCTGTATGTTCTTGTGGATGCTGGGAAGTGCTTGCTGATGGAAGCATGATAAGCTGTCTCCAGAGAGGCTCAGGCAGAGCCTGAAAAATGCAGAGGTGGATGCTTGTAGACAATCATTGGACTGAGCGTGGGGTCCCAGATGGAGGAGTTGAAGAAGGGACTGAAGGAGCTGAGGGAGTCTGCAGCCCCATGGAGGGAGCAACAGTGTCACCTGGCTCCCCCAGGTGCTCCTGGAGACTGGACCACCAGCCAAAGAATACACATGGAGGAACCCCTGGTGCTGGCCACATATGTGGCAGAGGAGGGCCTTGTTGGCCATCAGGGGGAGGAGAGGCCCTTGGGCCTGAGGGTGTTAGGTGCCCCAGTATAGGGGAATGCTAGGGGGAGAAGACAGGAGAGGGTGTATGGATGGGGAACACCCTCATAGAGGCAGGGGGAGGGGAATGGAATAAGGGGTTTCCAAAAGGGAAAACATTTGAAATGTATATAAAGTAAATATCCAAAAATAAAAATAAAAGCAAACAAAATGGGAGACCAGGGGACCTTTTCAATTTAACTGTAATGGATGCTATTCCATACACATCAAGTGCATTCCAAATCAAAACAACCCTATCAAGAAGGGTTTCCTGTCTCTATTTTATAGTTGAAATAACTGAGCTATAGAGATGTGAAGTGATTTCTAAACGTTACACAAAACACTACAAAAACATCTCCCACGTTCTCATAATCATATTTTGTGTTAAATCATCTCAGTGGTAGATGACATTGACCCTGCTTACCTCAAAGTGGGCACAGTATTCAACAATATTATGCAATGCATTTGCTTCTTTTCTTATCTTGAATTGATTTCCCTGCTAAAAGTGTCATTCTCCCCCTCAAAGTCCACTCTTGCAGAATGGTGGAAAATGTATTGTAAAAAGCAACATGATTCAGAAGAATAAATTCAAATGTTATAGGAACACATGAAAAGATGATTAACTTAATAATTAATCATGAAATACAAATTAATCAGTAACTTTCACACACACATAACTGGCAAAATTTTAAGTTTGCCAGTTGTGAAGTGGTAAATGACAGAAGAGTTGTATGTATCCTCTGATCCTGGGTGTGTAAATTGGTGTAGCTGTTAGGATGCACTTTTTGCAGCATCTACTAAGGACTTAAATACAATCTCCAAGGCGGCAATTCCCTGTCCTAATTCCTTCGAGCAGTTTTTACATTTGAACATGGTAAGAAAGAGGCTTACTGAGGCATCATTCATAAGAACAAAATCTATCAGTGTGATAAATTGGCTAAGTTGTAATGCCTGTATTTATGAGACATGTAAGTTGTGATTCAGACAATCAACTTCTGACATTTGAAAACTCCAAGATAGGATTTAAAAATGTGAGTCTTAGAAGAACAAATAAAAGAACCAATTTAATGATGAAGAAACATGACACTGTACAATTATGAATATCCATGCAATGTACATATAAACGAAAGAAGCTGCTCACTGGGGAAAGCATGCAGACAGTGCAGATGATATCAGTCTTTATAAATTTATGTAAAAATGCATTCATGGTCTTATTCTGTGAGTACAGTTAGGAAATCAAATAAGTATGTCTTCTTGTAAAGAGTGCCTTTGTGTTTTTAGGAAGACTGTGGAAGGACTTTCCTTCTCTCCTGTCCACAGCTGCTGTTTTATGACCAAAAATAAGTCATGTTGATGGCTTCCTGGTGTTTATATATCACATTCATGATAAGGTTGGATGAAACCAAAGAAGATATCAACATCATTTAATATACTTCAATTCATTCTCCCAAGTTCTCATCTATATTACTTAGTTGGGCAAGATTATTGCCTGGTTTGGATCGCTAATTGTGAGTTCCTTTTCCTTCTTCTGCCTTTGTCACTTACATATCAAATACGCTTAATCCTTGGACTTTAGATGTTCTGTATAATGATTCTAAGTGCCACCACCAATGGGATACTCATTTGATCTTCCAATTGTCTGTGTAATTGCATTTGGGACATCAGAATAAATCTCAGTCTTCATATGAACCATAAAGTCCCCTACAAAGCTATATACTACAAAAGCTACTAAGGAGTGTCTTGTCTACTTGGTCAAGGGGATTATTAGTGAATTGGAATTGCTTAGCATTGGAGACAACTTATACAATGAAATCAGGGTACTTCGTGTTGGCTCTGTATCCAATAACCAAAGCCTGGGATGAAAACCGTGCATCTTAGGTTTCAGAGAAGAATATTTCTTGGGAAAACAACAACAACAAACTCAAACTCACCCCCCCACCCCTGAAAAAAAACCTCTGAAAACAATGGAAGTGATGCGAGAAATATATATGATGAAACATTCTTGTGGTAATTAAAAGCAAGGCTACAGTACATGATAAATTATCCTTACTAATTTAAAGGACTGCATATATTGCCAAGTGTGGTCATGACACACCGCTTCATAGGCATTTTCAAGACCAATCTATTATTGCTATCCCATTAAGTCTCCCATCAAGGAGTCTATTCTTTCTCCCATCTCTCCATAAAATGATTGGTTGGAGGCTTTGGTAACACAGGGTTGAAAACTGGTATCTATACATGTACTTCTGATGACTCAGCACTATGGAGGGAGAAGCAAGGTGATTGCATTATATTCCTGAGCTTGGCAGAAAAGACACAAGATGGGCTTTGGCCTTGACAAGGGCCAGCCTACAGCCTTTGTAGACTCTTTGCTCTTATTCTATGCATCCAGAAGTTTGAAGTCACTACAGAGTTTGACACTCCAAATGAGACTGAAGAGAAGAGTTATCTTTCATTTTCAAGACTGAGCCTTTATGCATAAAGCGGTGATTCTCCAAGGGCTGTCATGAAAGTGGGCAGCATTAAAGCTCAAGAGGACTAGGTAGAATTTAATGAGGGCCTAGTTGAAACAGCTGGGTCTTCTTTTGCTAGATGTAAAGTTTGGAGAGTTGGCTCTATTTAAAAATATTTTTAGACATAATGCTGGTTATCTGAAGTTGTTTCCTCACTACTGGAGTACCCAGAAGATGACGGATGTCTTTTTAAAAGATGCTATACAGTAGTTCGGGAAGAAGACGGATGACAACACATCAAAACTTTCAGGGATTAGTATCATTACAATTTTCACGTTAGGCAAGTATATGGCATTATGAAATACAGTGTTGCATACTTTGAATGTTTTAAAAAGTAATGAAATAGAGTCTACCATTAACTCGGTTAGGGAACTTTTGGCTAATTATTTGACTATACAACTATACTAAAAGCTCCTTAAGCAACCGAATGCAATAGATTCTCATAGTTTTCCTTAATTAAAACAGCTTAGTAATATAAATAAATTTCTGAAAATCAGGACACATGCCAATATCCAATAAAGGCATGCTTTGTACTTTTCAGACCAGTAATTTGAAAATAA
Source organism: Uromys caudimaculatus (assembly GCA_028551405.1). Lineage (NCBI taxonomy): Eukaryota > Metazoa > Chordata > Mammalia > Rodentia > Muridae > Uromys > Uromys caudimaculatus. The sequence goes on from CM052702.1 coordinate 51,582,688, forward strand.
TTATATGCAAAATATCTCTAGTTTGTTTATGTGATCTTTAAAAAACCCACAGTGTCTAAAACCAGGGCATGCACAATATTTGCTTTTCTTTTTAAAGCTATAGTCATTGAACTTTGCTTTCTTTCCAATTTAGATTTATAAGATTGGCCTAACACTTAAGTCTCTAGACGCACATGTTAACATGATTTAGACAAAGTCAAGTGCTTAGAAACCATGGTGATTTGTGTTGTTAAGACAGATTTTTAAAAGTAATAACAACTCTTGCACTTAGCTTCATTCTGGCAAGAGCTTGATTAGAAAGAAAACATTTGCAGTTTGAAAATCAACTTATTATTTGTATTCTAGGGATAATGAAAAGAAGCAGCAACAGCCCAAGTAAGATAGAATGCTATGGGAGCTTAGGGTCAGCCATGCATTGTATTTTGTTCTTGGAAATAAACCAGACATTGTTCTTACAAAGTACATGTTTGGTAACTCCTTTTTATTTCTGTTTTTCCAATCATTCATTTATAGGATCATTTTAGAGGCAATCTTTGGGATAAAAATGATTTTGTAGTTTCCTTTAGAAGACATCTCATTTTAACTCTGATTCAATTATAATGGGTCAATCAATTTGCTCTTTGTATCTAGGTTATTTTTCACCTTTCTTTTAAAATTTAAATTACGTTGTGTGTGTGTGTGTGTGTGTGTGTGTGTGTGTGTGTGTGTTCATCGATGTGTGTGCATGTGCGAACATGCATGCATACTCGTGCATGTGTAGTGTGTGTGTGTGTGTGTGTGTGTGTGTGTTGCACGCATGTGTGTGGGCATGAGTGCGTTTGCACACCATGCCATAATTGGCATATAGGAGTCATCAGGTAACTTGTGGGAGTACATTCTCTTCTGCTATTATGTGGGTCCTAGGGATGAAGCTCAGATGGTCACTAAACTCAGGCTTGGTGACACATGCCTCTATCCACCAAGTTCTCTTGCCGCTTTTCTTACCGCTCTTGCAGCTTTCTTACTTAATGTAAAAGTCTCTAAAGACCTCAATTCATTCTTTGCTTAGTGCCATATTTGTTGTTCAGAGGAGGTAATAATAACCATGACTAGTCACATTTACCTAGTGGTAACTGTGCGCTGGTTACCCTCACTTACAGAAAAAAATTTCTGCACATGTTCTATCCTACTGTTCTGCACTGACCCAGGCTCCAGGATTTTTTGCTTATTAACTTTTGTGGCCTTTCTCTTCTCTAAAATGGCCACCTACTGAAAATGGATGTTGGTAGCTTCACACTTGATAAAGGTTTTTCTCTCTGGGATAGTTCCTCTACATTCCAGGCTAGAATGTATTCCTTTCCTGGCTGGATTTTAGAAAGCCGAAGTATTAAACATGTATTTATCACATGGTGTGTGACTGAACTCTGCTCTGTATTGGAAGGGATGATAACAATGGCACGTGGTCACTGAATTCCATGAACAGGTGCCATGTATTGCGAGGAAGTACAAGCTAGTCTATGTTCATCACTGTGTCAGAGTGGGGGTTTTGGTTGTTTATCTTTCTGGCTAGTCAATACATCCCTTGTGTTCTGAGACCATCTGTTTCCTACTCTTGCCAGTCAAACTGCTAGCATAGTGCCTGGCTCAATAATAAATATTTGCCAAGTGAATGATCTACTAGAGAGAGAGATATAAACACAAGTGGCACAGGAACTAGAAAAAATAGTTTTGAAAACGGAGATTGAAAATCACTAGTATTATCATTTCTTAATATGGTATGACAAGATTTCTATTGTTGTATCTTATTTTATAGTAATAATTATCATTATTAATTTAATATAGAAATAGTACCTGCACTATATACTATGTGATGCTTTTCAAAAGGCCTCATTTTATAATCATATTGTATTTGTTCACTCCTATTTCTATAAGAAAATCCCCAAAGATGAGTATTTTATCAAAGAAGAAGAAGAAGAGGAAGGAGAAGAAGAAGAAGAAGAGGAAAGAGAAGAAGAAGAAAAAGAAGAAGAAGAAGAAGAAGAAGAAGAAGAAGAAGAAGAAGAAGAAGAAGAAGAAGAAGAAGGGGAAGTAGAAGATTCATTTAACCTCATAACGTTAGAATCTGAGAGTTCAATCATTCTCCTATTGGCTCTGGTAAGTGTTCCTTTGGCTATACAGCACAAAGGTCATTATGATGGAAATGCACATAATGGCAGGAAATATAATTGACAGACCTGAAGCCCAAATTTGACCCTAGGATTATAGCTAGTTTTTTATTAAAAAAACAAAAGACTCAAGATAACCTCACTATTTTGAGAAATAATTCAGTTGTCCCATACAAATTGCTTAGTGCCATATGGGAACAGCACCCCAATGACCTAAACATCCCCTATCAGGCCCCATAACTCTCAATGGCTGTTGTCTCTCATCATCAACACACTGGAGACTAACCTTCAACAATGGTTCAGTAGCTATTTCCTGGGCAAACTGAGCCTGTCCCATCACATTTCTATAGACTATTGATTTCTGACATGACTAATTTAAGGAAGCTTTTCATTTTGGCTTACAGTTTCAAGAGTTTTGTCCATGGTCACTGGCCCCATGTACTCAGGAAGAACATCATAGTTTCTAGAATATTTTGGTATAGAAGTGTTTATTTTATGGCAGATAGGCTCAAGAGAAGGAACCAAGGCAAAAAAAAAAAAAAAAAATGGTCTCCAGTAAAATGTGCCTGGAGACTCACCTGCTGCCCCTCTCCACCTCCATATAATTCATCAAAGCAGGAATACACACATCAGACCAGAAACTTCTGGATCTAGCCATCTCTGGAAACACTATCACAGATGCCTGAACTCATCTTCGGACATTTGTCAATCCAGTCAAGTTGACTATCAGAATTAACATCAAGCTTTCCCGTTCTTTCACTTTAGAATGATGTAATCTTCTCTTCAAATCTTTAACAGGAATACTGGAGTGTGGGGCAAAAGATGCTCTGCCATCCCACAAGGACACGTGCTTTACTATATTCATAGCAGCTTTATCCATAATAGCCAGAAACTGGAAAGAATCCAGATGCCCTTCAACAGAAGAATGGATACAGAAAATGTGGTTCATTTACACAATGGAGTACTACTCAGCTACTAAAAACAAGGACAACATGAATTTTGCAGGCAAATGGATGGAACTAGAAAATATCATCCTGAGTGGGGTAACCCAAAATGACATGCATGGTATGTTCTCATACGTGGATGTTAGCCATAAAGTACAGGATATCCACAATACACTTCACGGACCCAAAAAAACTAAACAAGATGGAAGGTCTGAGTGAGGATGCTTGAATCTCTTAGAAGGGGGAATAAAATAGTCACTGGAAGCAGGTGGAGGGAGGGAACTGGGTGGGTGAGGGGATGGGTAGGGAAGTGGGGGGAGTCAGGATCGGTGTGGGGAGAGACAGGGAAGAGGCCAGAGGGCCAGGAGAATGAATAGAAATCTGTAGCGCTGGGGTGGGGGTGGAGGTGGACATGGGGATGGGGAGCATTTCCAGGATGTCTCAGAGACTTGGGATGGGGGAGGCTCCCAGGAGTCAATGCAGGTGACCTTAGAGGAAATGCATAGCAGTGGGGATATGAAACCTGAATAGGCCACTTCCTGTAGCCAGGCAGGACCCCAGTGGAGGCCTAAGGACAGCAACCCATCTACAAAACTTTTTATCCAAAATTTGTCATGTCTAAAAGAAATTCAGGGACAAAGGTGGAGCAGAGGCTGGCAGAAAGTCCAACCAATAGCCCGCCCAACTTGAGACCCATCCCATGGGCAAAGCACCAATTTCTGATACTATTAATGATACTTTGTTATGCTCTTAGACAGGAGCCTCCCATAACTGTTCTCTGAGAGGCTCCACCTAGCAGCTGACTGACACAGATGCAGAGACCCACAGCCAAACATTGGACTGAGGTTTGGAGATTATTATGGAAGAGTTTGGGGGAGGATTGAGGGCCCCGAAAGGGATAGAAACTCCATAGGAAGATGAATAGAGTCAACTAACCTGGACCCTTGGGGACTCTTAGAGATTGAGTCACCAACCAAAGAGTATTCAATGGCTGGACTTAGTCCCTCTTCCCCAAATACGTAGCAGATGTACAACTCAGTCTTCATGTGGGTCCCCTAATAACTGGAGCAAAGGTTGTCTCTAAAGCTGTTGCCTGTCTGTGGATGGATCCCATTCCTTATCTGGCCTCAGTGGGAGAGGATGCATCTAACCCTGCAGAGACTTGATGTGCCAGGGTGGGGGGAATACACATGGGGGGCCTCTTCCCTCTCATAGGAGAAGGAGGAGTGGGAGGAAGGACCGTGTGAGAGGTGGGGACCAGCAGAGGAGTGCAAAAAAGGGATATAAATAAATGAGTAATTTAATGGAAACAAAACCTTTAACAGAATCTGTAGTCCTATTTTACTTGTACATATAAGTGTTATATGTGTCTTTTCTTCATTGGACTATACCTCTAGAATCTAAGTTTTGAGCTTTACTGGTACAGACTTAGTTTTAATAATATTTGATGAGTAATGAATAAATAGACAGCGACTGAAAAATGTGAGAGATGTGCTTATTATTGAGCTCAGTGTTTGTTTTCCTTCAATACAAGATCATTATTATTTTCTAGTAATAAGTTGATTATTTCTTCCTAACTATATTGCCTTTTCTGTGATTTTAGTCTCTATGAATGTATCTTAAAAAGCTTATTGTGAAGAAAAGTCCTTTTCTTGGCTGACTTTTCTTGGTGTTCTGTAACATACACTGAATAATACTGTTAATGATAGTCTTAATTGCTGCCTTTTAAATTATTTTTTCAATATCTTTCCAAAAGCTGTTGTTACTTGTAAGTTCTGCTGCTCCTTTCTAGAGAAGTCTCAAATGTGTTGATTTCAGTAGGAAGTCAGAGTGTTAGGGTAGCTGGAGAGACCCAGTTTTTATTCTTTCAGAAGGAAGGGCAGTCTAATCCTGATAGCTTTGTTTCAGCTGGCCCTGTCAAATCCAGCATGCTAAGAACAAGTCTTCCCATCTTTCATATCAGGTTCGATACCACAGTGGCAGTTGGCTCTAGCATCAGGGAAGGCAGAGATGTCAAAGAAACAGATGTTGGTGTTGTAGAAGCAGATGCTCCATGCTTCACTTGACATGCCAAGAAATTCAATCATTAAAATTCAACATCTGTCCTGTTAGATCACACACTTTTAACCAACTTGAGAGTAATTTTTAGTATTCAATTACAATATCCTGCGCCCCCCCCCATGTGTGTATGTAGTGACTCAGAGTTTTACCCATTTGGAAATCAACTACATTTCTAGATATAAGCCTCCTTCAGCTGTGCAAAGCTTTCAAAGTGCTGTGTATAGGTAGATTCAGATGTGAGAAGTTCTTGCACAAATTGTGCCTGACTTCTAACTCCTGCAAGATTCCTTCTTCCTTTTCCCTTGCAGGTTTGGCAACAGCAGTACTTGGTGTAAGGCTGCCCTTCAGAAGTGCAGCATGAAGAGACAGCTTTGGTTTCTGAGACACTGAAGTCGGAACCCTGGAGTGTTCCTGGTGAGACTTTTGATCAGTAATGAAGGGCGACCTAGCTGATCCTGAGCTCCGAAATCCTGCATCCTCCATAAGGCCAAAGATCCAGAGCTAGTTGCCCCAGGAACCTAATTAAAGCCCCAACTCTTCTGTGAGGAATTAAACATTGGCAGGAAGGAAGGCACCAGCAGCTGTCAGGAAGCCACTTCTTCAAGGACAGCTGCACCTTGACAGCACATTAAAAGCATTTTCCTTATCTGCTTTGAGAACTCCTAAAATTCAGTCCTTTCATCTCTGATTTGACAGCTCTGAATGACTCTGCAAGTCTGTGCTGTTTTTCCCATGTAGGGAGCTGTGTGTTCACATGACCTCATTTGCTGCAAGTGAAAGTCACACTGATTTGGTTCTGCAATCCAATAATGGTTCATTCATTAGCAAGCCAGTGAAGGGGGAGTTCACATGAATGACGGTGGTGCCTGGGTTCCTATTGTAAAGTATTTCTGAGTTAGTCTGAGAGTTTCCCTGCAACTTTTGCTTGGTTCTTAGGGAGGAGAGTTGGAGAATCCCTTGAGCCCCACAGCAACAAGCCGGCAGGGAGGCACTTGGGCACTTATCATGTGTTGATTTGCTTTCAGTCCTCCTGCGGGCTGGGAGGAAAGGGCGGGATGCTGTGTAGGTTTCTATAGTACTTCCCAACATGGGTTCTTGTAAGTCCACTGTGATTCCCATCAGGAAACTCTGGCGGAAATTGCTTTTTGTCTGTGGGTTGGCATCTGGGTGTATAGATGGCTGTAAGACGGATTAGGGCTGGACCAGGACTAGATGAAAGAATCCGCAAGGGTGTATTCTCAGGACAAATGAGAGAAATCAAAAACTTGTTCAGAAAAACCAAAGAGGGAAGAAAAACAATATATTTCTGCTACAAAGAGCCATTAAAAATAGACTCCACTTTTTGCTCAGTTGAGAGTTGGAAAGCACCCATTTCATATATATGTCAATTCTGATGTAGTTGAAAAAAAATTAACTTGGTAATGACTATTGTGGTCAGCTTTGTCTCTCAGGACTAGTGGGAAGGTTTAATAACATCTGTAGATATTAACATCTCAGCTCAGTGTTAAAGGCGAGTAAGCAGACAGGATCAGCCAGTACATGGGCATCTTGTTCACCACTTGAGGACTTTACAGAGTCTTCTAATTTGTACATGCTGTTTTAGGATACATTTTTCTAGCATGTCATTTTCATTTAGAAATGTTTATGAAATCTTCCAAAGGTCAAAGGATTCTTTCACTCAGCTTCACTTCGAGGAGCCGGGGTTAGCTGAGTCAGGCTGTCAGTATCAGTGAGTTCTCTAGGACATGGAGAAAAACAACACAAGCGAGAGAAGTCTGCATTTTTCTCTGCTCTCTGCCAAGGTTTGTTCTGAACCCTTGGATTCCATGGTTTCTAGAGGAAGGGCAACTCACAGCTTTCTGACAAATGAGAGGAAACTTCTCACAGGTGCTGAGAGTTTGGCTGAGATATGACAAATGAGCAGATGTATGTGAAGGACAAAACCTAGGGCTGTATGAGCAAGTGTGCCATACCCAGAAACTTGAACATCGGCTACTCCTTTCATCCTTAGAATTCATGATTTAGCCACCGGCCAAGGTACTTCCTTTAAAACGTCAAGTATTTGGCTAGGCCAACCTTCGCTTGGCATAGTGTTTAGGTTACAGAATGCCAAATCTAAGGTCTACCCTTGTTTACAATTTTTCCCTGTTTACTGCCCTTCAGAAGGGGTTTTCTGTTCCTTCAATCTGCTAACCTCTTTCTGAATGTTCTTTTTTTCTCTCTACCCTTCTTTCTTCTAGAAAATTCTTCCTTCAGATTTGGAAACTCGACATTTCAGGCATACCCTGACCTCCTTTTCAGTCTTCTCACTCCTCTGATGTGCTCTGATTTATTTTATTTTTTCTCTCTGAATGTATTAATTCTGTTGTTTATTCCCTCAGTGAAGATACTTTCGGCACAATGAGAATTGGGGCATCATCTGGGTTAAGATAATTTTTGTTGTTAGCATGGATTTGGCAGATGTTGTTGGTGCTGAACAATCATTTATTGAGCAAAGGAGGGAAGAATGAAGGGACAAATAAATACTTTTGTAAAGTTGAAAAATAGAAGTGTCATAAAATAGTCTAAGGAAGTCATAGAAGTGTCATAAAATATTCTAAGGAAGCCATTGTCTTGATGAAAATGCATACCATATTAGAGACTTATTTCAGATTTTATTCTAAAAAAGTGTGGAAGGTATTGAGTAAGCTTGAGAGGAAAGCAGCATTCATAGTCATTTGAAGTGTTACTTAGCTTTCTCATAGAGAACCGGACTGGGAATCTAGGCTGTCAGTGGGAAGGTGACTTGATGTATGTTTTACCCTTTGGAGCAGGGTGATGGAGAGATACAAATGGATGGTTGTGCCATTGTACAGTGAGGATTTAAATAACAGTTTCAAATTTTTCATATGTTATATCTTGACAAATTGTGTACATTGACCATGGAGTCTGTGAAAATTTTACTTCTGAAAATCATGGACTTCAGAGATGTTCACAGCCCAGCTACTGTGTGCTGAAATTCTTTGTTGTATTCCCACATGACTGCATTTCTGGCCAGTGACTGAGCATGGGCTGGATATTATGGTGGAAGCTTTTCCTTTTAGACAGGAAAGACTCCCTGTCTAGTTTCTAAACTTTCTTGGTGCTTCTACAGCCTTTTAGGAACTGCTCCACAACCTTGGCTTTTTCTTACAAAAGGACAACTTGCTGCTTAGTCACCTAGTCTCCTCTGACACCCCTCTTTACCTCTTTAGTATGTTGTCATTAATCTTTTACTAGCTCTGAGTTTATGGTCACTTCTTGGGGACAGAAAGCAATTTACTCTTTCAGTCTCAATTTTTTTCATTTGTGAAATGGGAAAATATAACACTCATAACATGACTTATTGTGAGAATTCAATGAGAAGATATGGAGCTATTTGCACATTTTATTAATCTAGAGATCAATAAATATTGCTGTTTGTTTTTTAAGTATTGAAAGGCACTTAGAAGAGATAAAACTGTAATTTCCTGGATATTTGTAAGAAAGCAGGAGGAATCATTCCCTAGCTTTTACTTTCTCTTAAGTTACTGAGGCAAATGTGTTACCACAGAACAAGGAGTGTAAGGGAAGAAAACAGGAGGATAAATGATTTTTCCTTGGATGTGTTATTCTTGAGGTCCCACTAGCATGTCTTGCATAAATGTTCAGGGAGGCATTTGATCTATGGTTATCTATCTCAGAAAGATGTGGACTTCTTATCTTGATATACATGTCATCAAAGTCTAAAGGAAAGCACATGCCTAGAACGAACTATAGAGTTGAGGAGAGTCTACAGGCAATGGCGAATTTGTTTTGTTTTTAGTGTGTGCATGTGTGTAACATGGTGCACACATGGAAGTTAGGGTGTTGGTCCCTTGTGTGTGACATGGTGCTCACATGGAAGTCAGGGATGGGTCCTCCTTTCCACCCTGTTTGAGACAGGCTCTTCTTGCTGTTCACCACAGCATGAGGCAAGTGCACTGGCTTCTGAGATTTTCTTCTCTCACTACAGAAGCACTAGGGTTATAGTCACCTACTACTGTGCCTGTTTTTTCCTGGGTTCTGGAGACTGAACTCAGGTTCTCATGCCTATACAACTAGTGCTTTACCCACAAAGCCATCTCTTCATTGTGCAAATGTAGGATGGGGAAAATGCAAGAAAACAGAAATCAGGGATCAGATAATTTATTGGACACTGCAAAGTTATAGTTAAGTTAAAAATCATAGTTTTGGATCAAGACAAAAATACAGAAAGCTCAGGAAATAACCTTACATTACATTACATTACACTGGACTCAGGAAAATTTACAGGCTTGGGAAAATAGTTTAGAGCTACATATTAGACAACAAACCTGAATAGATGGGTGGGTGGACAAATGCAATACGGATAAAAAACAAAGGAAATCTAGATTAACATCCAAATGATTTGGATTAAAGTTGAGTAGAATTATTAGATTTTGTACAGTTGATACCTTTTTACAAGTTGTTGAAAAGATAAATTTGGATTCAACTAAATAAATGCTAGAAACCTTTATTAAAATTAAGCAAAATGGAAGTCAACAAATTTCACAATATAGTAATGTTTGAATAAAAGAGAGACAAAGAATTTCCATCAAACTATTCCACAAAATGTTTTAATAGGTGATAAATAAGTTGGCAGAAGACATAAAGAAATTAGTTATAAAGAGATAGAGCAATAATCAAGCATATGGATGATTTCTACCTCATTAGCTTTCAGACATATGGAAGAATATTCAACCTTATTCTTCTAGGTATAAAGATTTTAAATAAAATATATGGAAATATTTCATATTCATAAATAAAAATTAAAAGTAACTTGACAATTATTAATTCCTATGTTTATTTCATTTCTTGAATTGTATCAATCATCAAACTAAATAAATATGAAATTCATTTTCATGTATGCTAGGTATTTCTCTAGGATAGACGATGGGCAGTAAAGATAGATTCTATTCTCCTTATTGACCCTGGGAGTAGCCTCCTTTTTTCTCTCAGTATTGGGAAAAGCTTTATCATTCTTTCCTTTGCTTATGGTAGAGATAATTGCAATTTATTAATTTCACCCTCTTCTAATCAATTTTTTATGCCAGGGGGATGTTTAAAAAATCCTGAGTGCCATCGCACATGTTCAAGAGTACATAAATGATGAAGTCTAAAATTCTGATTTTAATTTGTATCTCTTTATTCTCAATGAAGTAGAACATCACTTTGTATAACTGTAGCTTCTCAATCTTTCATTTCTAAGAATTGACAGTTGATAGTATTTCATACTAATTAAAATAAATTACAAAATAGTAATGATTTGAAGACCTTTGTGTTGTATGAGTGCCAATTCCTATTCTTTACATGTGTATATGTGACTACACATATATGTACTATACTAAATTAACAGTAATTCTTAATTTTAATGTGTCCTAGTTATCAGTATTTTCAGCATGGTTTGTGCTTTTCACCATTTCATAAAATATCTTCCTGTCACCCATTCACAATACTGCTTTATATCCTTTTCTTAATATTTATGAGTTTATTTTCACATGCTTGGTTAATCCTCTAGTTTATTTTCATGCATAACATCTCTAATCTTTTGGTGTTAATAGAAGTTACTCTAGTAATGTTCTCAGTCCTTATAATTTTCTGCAATTTTAATGAGCCACCCATTTTATGTGTGTGCCTCTGTTGAAATTCTTTATTCTACTGGTATATTTCTGTATTCCTTCCAAAGCTCACATGTTTTATATTTATAGCTTTACAATAAAGTATTGGGGGGGTCTTTAAAGCAAATTCTCTAACCATGTTTTCCACCACACTATTGTCCTGTATAATTTTGGCTCATTGCTCTTGCATATGAATTTTAGAACCAGCTTGCAAAGTTCCATGAAGAATAAAAACCTCACTGATCTTCTGATTGGAAATGCATTGAATCTATAGATCAACTGGAGGGAATCGACATTTTTATGATTTCGAGTCTTTTTACCCAACAACATGGTTTATTACCCCATTTGTTTGGGTTGCCTTTAATAGCTTTTAACAAAGTTTTATAGTTCTATCTATAAAGTTTCTACATATACTTTGTTAGATTGATTCCTAGGTACCTTGCATTTTTGTGGTTACAATAAATGTTTGCTTTTTTAAAGCTATATTTCCAACTGTTTCTGGTGTTCAGAAATGCAATTGATTTTACTGCATTGATTTTATATTCAGTAACATTGTTAAAATCTTTTGGGTTTCTAAAAAATTGTCTGTCAGTTCTTTCTAGGTTTTGTCTCGAGTCACTTACAGCATCCAAAAAATACTGACCATTTGGACTACACATTTCTTACCATAATAACCTTCATTCCTTCCTCCCAACTCTACACTGAAGAACTTCTAATACAGCAACACACAGAATTAGGTTGTCTCACTGTGTAGGGAATGCTTTCACATTTTACAATTAAAAGAGGGTTATGCCAATGATGGGAAAAGTTAAAGAAAATTACTTCTAGCCAAGTCTTCTGTTTCTTTTTTTCTTTTTTGTAATAATATAAGAAGACAATGAAGTTTTAAAAATAATTTTCTCATCTACTGAGATGATCATATGATTTTTTTCTTCTGTAATCAACACATGGTGCATTATAATATATTGGATTTTTGACATTCAACCAGCCTGTAATTCTTAGATAAACCAACTGGTCATGATTAATTAAGCCTTTTAAATCTTTATTTAGTTTAGCTCATCATTTTAAAGGTTTTCTTTTTCTGTATATGTTCATGATGAAATTTTTATTTTATTTTATGATAGTATCTTCATTAGGTTTGAGGGTTAATCTGTTCAAGTGAATTGTAGAGTCCTCCACCCCTGTTTTCTGACCACTGCCCAGGAACATTTAAGGATGGAGCACTTACTTCTAGATATTTGTTGGAGGTCATCCTCCTTTCTATCTGAACATTTTGGTTTGTTGGTAGGAAGATTTGAGTATATTCAATCTCTTACTGACTGTAGGATTGTTAGGAAGCTCTCTTTCATCCTGAATAAGTTTCGGTAAATTACATTTTTTTATAGAAACGCCCATTTTATCTGTTTTAAAAGTAAGATTATCTTTGTAGTCTCTACCACAATTATAGAGTAGTATGCTGCCCCACTCATTCTTAGTATGTTAACTGTGTTTTCTTTTTTTTGAATTTTTTTAATTTAATACTTTATTTACATTTCAAATGTTTTCCCCTTTCCAGGTCTCCCTCTTGGAAACCCCTTCACATCCCTGCTCCCCCTGCCTCTATGAGGGTATTCCCCACCCACCCACCCACTCAGGTCTTCCCTCCCTGGCATTCTCCTATACTGGTGCATCTAACATTCTCAGACCCAAAGGCCTCTCCTCCCACTGATGGTCAAGAAGGCCCTCCTTAGCCACACATGTGGCCAGCACCATGGGCCCCTCCATATGCATTCTTTGGTTGGTGGTCCAGCCTCTGGGAGCACTGGGGGTCCTGACCAATTGACACTGTTGCTCCTTCCCCATGGGGCTATAAACTCTCTCAGCTCCTTCAGTCCCTTCTCCGACTCCTCCATCTTGGACCCCACACCCAGTCCAACAGTTGCTGTGAATTTGGGTGCCCTGAACTTTTGGGCTAATATACGCTTATAAGTGAATACATACTGTGTTTGTTCTTTTGTGACTGAGTTACCTCACTCAGGATGATATTTTCAAGTTCCATCCATTTGCCTGCGAATTTCATGAAGTCATTGTTTTTAATAGCTGAGTAGTACTCCATTACATAAATGTACCACATTTTCTGTATCCATTCCTCTGCTGAGGGACATCTGGGTTGTTTCCATCTTCAGGCTATTATCAATATGGCTACAATGAACATAGTGGAGTATGTGTCCTTATTGTATGTTGGAGCATCTTCTGGGTATATATGTCCAGGAGTGGTAGAGCTGGGTCCTCAGGTAGTATTCTGTCCCCCAAACTGATTTCCAGAGTGGTTGTACCAGCTTTCAATGCACCAGCAATGGAGGAGTGTTCCTCTTTCTCCACATCTTCTCCAGCATCTGCTGTCACCTGAGTTTTTGATCTTAGCCATTTTGACTGGTGTGAGGTGGAATCTCAGAGTTGTTTGACTTGCATTTCCCTGATGACTAAGGATGTTGAACATTTCTTTAGGTGCTTCTCAGCCATTTGAGTTTCCTCAGTTGGGAATTCTCTGTTTAGCTCTGTTTCCCATTTTTTGATAGGGTTATTTGGTTCTCTGGAATCTAACTTCTTGAGTTTTTGTATATATTGGATATTAGCCCTCTATCACATGTAGGACTGGTAAAGGTCTTTTCCCAATCTGTTGGTTGCCATTTTGTCCTATTGACAGTGTCCTTTGTCTTACAGAAGCTTTGCAATTTTTTGAGGTTCCATTTGTCGATTCTTGATCTTAGAGCATAAGCCATTGGTGTTCTGTTCAGGAACTTTCCCCCTGTGCCCATGTGTTGGAGACTTTTCCCCACTTTCTCTTCTATTAGATTCAGTGTATCTGGTTTTATGTGGAGGTCCTTGATCCACTTGGACTTGAGCTTTGTACAGGGAGATAAGAATCAATCAATTTGCATTCTTCTACATGTAGACCGCCAGTTGAACAGCACCATTTGTTGAAAATGCTGTCTTTTTTCCACCGGATAGTTTTAGCTCCTTTGTCAAAGATCAAGTGACCATAGGTGTGTGGGTTCATTTCTGGGTCTTCAATTCTATTCCATTGATCTACCTGTCTGTCACTGTACCAATACCATGCAGTTTTTATCACTACTGCTCTGTAGTACAGCTTGAGGTTAGGGATGCTGATTCCCCCTAGAAGTTCTTTTATTGTTGAGAATAGTTTTTGCTATCCTGTTTTTTTTTTTTTTTTCTTGTTGTTGTTGGTGTTATTCCAAATGAATTTGAGAATTGGTCTTTCCATGTCTATGAAGAATTGAGTTGGCATTTTGATGGGGATTGCATTGAATCTGTAGATTGCTTTCAGCAAGATGACCATTTTTACTATGTTAATCCTGCCAATCCATGAGCATGGGAGATCTTTCCATCTTCTGAGGTCTTCTTTGATTTCTTTCTTCAAAGACTTGAAGTTCTTGTCATACAGATCTTTCACTTGTTTGGTTAGAGTCACATCAAAATACTTCATATTGTTTGTGACAATTGTGAAGGGTGTCATTTCCCTAATTTCTTTCTCAGCCTGTTTATCCTTTCAGTATAGGAAGGCTACTGATTTGTTTGAATTAATTTTATATCTGGCCACTTTGCTGAAGTTGTTTATCAGCTTTAGTGGTTCTCTGGTGGAGTTTTTCGGGTCAGTTAAGTATAGGATCATATCATTGTCAAATAGTAATATTTTGATTTCTTCCTTTCCAATTTGTATCCCTTTGACCTCTTTTTGTTGTCTAATTGCTCTAGTTAGAACTTCAAGTACTATATTGAATAGATAGGATGAGTGTATACCCTTGTCTAGTCCCTGATTTTAGTGGAAATGCTTCAAGTTTCTCCCCATTTAGTTTGATGTTGGCTACTGGTTTGCTGTATATTGCTTTTACTATGTTTAGGTATGGGCCTTGAATTCCTGATCTTTCCAAGATATCACGAAGGGATGTTGAATTTTGTCAAATGCTTTTTCAGCATCTAATGAAATGACCATGTGGCTTTTTTCTTTGAGTTTGTTTATGTAGTGGATTACATTGATGGATTTCTGGGTATTGAACCATCCCTGCATCCCTGGGATGAAGCCTACTTGATCATGATGAATGATCATTTTGATGTGTTCTTGGATTCAATTTGCGAGAATTTTATTGAGTATTTTTGTCTCGATATTCATAAGGGAAATTGGTCTGTATTTTTCTTTCTTTGTTGGGTCTTTGTGAGGTTTTGGTATCAGTGTAACTGTGACCTCAAAGAATGAATTAGGTAGCGTTCCTTCTGTTTCTATTTTGTGGAATAGATTGAAGAGTATTGGTATTAGGTCTTCTTTGAAGGTCTGGTAGAATTCTGCACTAAACCCATCTGGTCCTGGGCTTTTTTTGGTTGGGAGACTTTTAATGACTGCTTCTATTTCTTTAGGCATTACGGGACTGTTCAGATGGTTTATCTGATCCTGACTTAACTTTGATATTTGGTATCTGTCTAGAAACTTGTCCATTTCATCCAGATTTTCCAAATTTGTTGAGTATAGGCTTTTGTAGTAGTATCTGATGAATTTTTGAATTTCCTCAGACTCTGTTGTTATATCTCCCTTTTTATTTCTGATTTTGTTAATTTGGATCCTGTCTCTGTGCTCTCTGGTTAGTCTGGCTAAAGGTTTATCTATCTTGTTGATTTTCTCAGAGAACCAGCTCCTGGTTTTGTTGATTCTTTGTATAGTTCTTTTTGTTTCTACTTGGTTGATTTCAGTCCTGAATTTGATTATTTCCTGCCTTCTACTCCTCTTGGGTGTATTAGCTTCTTTTTGTTCTAGGGCTTTCAGGTGTGCTGTTAAGTTGCTAGTATATGCTCTCTCCAGTTTCTTTTCGGAGATACTCAGAGCTATGAGTTTTCCTCTTAACACTGCTTTCATTGTGTCCAATAAGTTTGGGTATGTTGTACTTTCATTTTCATTAAATTCTATTAAGTCTTTAATTTCTTTCTTTATTTCTCCCTTGACCAAGTTATCATTGCGTAGAGTGTTGTTCATCTTCCATGTGTATGTGGGCTTTCTGTTGTTGTTGTTGCCTTTGAAGACCAGCCTTAATCCATAGTGATCTGATAGGAGGCATGGGATTATTTCAATCTTTTTATATCTGTTGAGATTTGTTTTGTTGACCATAAAATTATATGGTTAGTTTTAGGGAAGGTACCTTGGTGCTGAGAAGGTGCTGAGAAGGTGCTGAGAAGAAGGTATATTCTTTTTATTTAGGATGAAATGTTCTATAGATATCTATTAAATCTATTTGGTCCATAACTTCTGTTAGTTTCACTATGTCTCTGTTTAGTTTGTGTTTCCAAGATCTGTCCATTGATGATAATGGGGTGTTGAAGTCTCCTACTATTATTGTGTGAGGTGCAATGTGTTCTTTGAGCTTTAGTAAAATTTCTTTTATGAATGTGGGTGCCCTTGCATTTGGAGCATAGATGTTCAGAATTGATATTTCTTCTAGGTAGATTTTTCCTTTGATGAGTATGAAGTGTCCTTCCTTATCTTTTTTGATGATTTTTGCTTGAAAGTCGATTTTAATCTGATTTTAGAATGGCTATTCCTGCCTGTTTCTTGGGACCATTTGCCTGGAAATTTTTTTCCCAGCTCTTTACTCTGAGGTAGTGTTTGTCTTCAACCCTGAGATGCGTTTCCTGTATGCAGCAAAATGCTGGGTCCTGTTCATGTATACAGTCTGTTAGTATATTTCTTTTTATTGGGGAATTGAGTCCATTGATGTTAAGAGAAATTAAGGAATAGTGATAGTTGGTTCCTGTTATTTTCGATGTTATTTTTACATTTGTGTGGCTATCTTCTTTTGAGTTTGTTGAAAGATTACTTTCTTGCTTTTTGTTTTTTTAGGGTGTAGTTTCCCTCCTTGTATTAGCATTTTCCATCTATTATTCTTTGTAAGGTTGAGTTTGTGGAATGATATTGTGTAAATTTGGTTTTGTCATGGAATGTCTTGGTTTCACCATCTATGGCAATTGAGAGTTTTGCTGAGTATAGCAGCCTGGACTGGCACTTGTATTCTCTTAGGGTCTGTATGATATTTGTCCAGGATCGTCTAGATTTCATAGTCTCTGGTGAGAAGTCTGGTGTAATTCTGATAGGTCTGCCTTTATATGTTACTTGACCTTTTTCCCTTACTGCTTTTAATATTCTTTCCTTGTTTTGTGCATTTGGTGTTTTGACTATTATGTGACAGTAGGAATTTCTTTTCTGGTCCAATCTATTTGGAGTCTATAGGCTTCTTAAAGGTTTATATTCATCTCTTTCTTTAGGTTAGGGACGTTTTTCTATGATTTTCTTGAAGATTTTTACTGGCCCTTTAAGCTGCGAATCTTCATTCTCTTCCATACCTATTATCCTTAGGTTTGGTCTTCTCATTGTGTCCTGGATTTCCTGGATGTTTTGGGTTAGGAGCTTTTTGTAATTTGCATTTCTTTGACTGTTGTGTCAATGTTTTCTATGGTATCTTCTACACCTGAGATTCTCTCTTCTATCTCTTGTATTCTGTTGGTGATGCTTGCATCTATGACTCCTGATCTCTTTCCTAGGGTTTCTATCTCCAGGGTTGTCTCCCTTTGTGATTTCTTTGTTGTTTCTATTTCCATTTTTAGGTCTTGGATGGTTTTATTCATTTCCTTTGCCTGGTTGATTGTGTTTTCCTGTATTTCCTGTTTAAGGGCTTCTAGCTGTTTATCTGTGTTCTCTTGTATTTCTTTAAGGAAGTTATTTATTTCCTTCTTAAAGTCTTCTACATCATCATGAGAAGTGATTTTAAATCTGAGTCTTGCTTTTCTGGTGTGTTGGGGTATCCAGGGCTCTCTGTGGTGGGAGAACTGGGTTCTGATGATGCCAAGTTACCTCAGTTTCTGCTCCTTATATTCTTGCCCTTGCCTTTTGCCATCTGGTTATCTCTGGTGTTAACTGGTCTTGCTCTCTCTGACTGTGGCTTGTCCCTCCTGCAAGCCTTTGTGGAGACCAGCCCACTATGAGAGGAATTTGGGTTTGGAGAGCTATGGTACAGGGTCAGCTCTGGGGTGCAGACAGAAACCAGAAGGCTCCTGTCCCCAGCTGTTCCTTTGTTCCTGTGTCCTGATGGCTCTGTTAGCGTCCCTCTTGATTGAGGAATTTGAACAGAAGTGGTAGTCTTCCTGTGCTCAAAGGTGTGTCGGCACTCCTGGGAGACCAGCTTTCTCCTGGCACTGAGTATGGAGCCCTGTGTCACAGGATCAGCTCCCTGGCCTCAGAAGGAAACCAGAATGCCACTCCTCAGTCCCTGTGTCCTGAGGGTTCTGGATGGGTCTCTCTGAGCAGAGGTGCTGACCTTACCCCTGACCATAGGTTTGTCAGCACTCCTGGGAGGGTAGCTCTTTCCCTGCACTATTTGGGTATTGAGCCACGTGGCACAGACCTCAGGAGTAAACTGGAAGGCTCCTGTCCCAGGCTGTTCCTCTGTCCCAGTGTTCTGCAGATTCTGGGCAGGTCCCACTGAGCAATGTCCCTGTCTTACGTCCACTCCCAGGCTTGTCCACACTCCTGGATGCTAGCCTTCTTCCTGCACTATTTGGTTATGGAGTTCTGTGGCACAGACTGCGGTCTTTGGCTGCAGAAGGAGACTGGAAGGCTGCTGTCCTATGTTTCCTTTTATAGCCTTCCACTTTCTCTGATGAATCTTGCTTCTGGTTTTAACCATCATTCCATATTTGTTTATGAGTTCATTAATTTCTATTCTACTCTTTTGTTTATTTCCATCTGCCTTTCTTGGAATTAACCTGATTTTTCTATCCTACTTTGTATGCTAGATATCAGCTTTCAAATTTTCTTCTAATTAGAGCTATTAGGGCTGTGTATTCCTAAATACTAATTCCGTGTTATTCCACAAGTTGCAATATGTCATATTATCGTCATTGCTCAATTATAAATGTTTTCAGATTTCCATTAGTATTCTTTCTTGACTTGAGTCATTTAGGGAAATGCTTTTAAATTTACATGACTGTATTTGATTGCCTAGTTACATTTTATGAGTAATTTTATGATTTATTTTGTTGTGTTTAGCAAATGTGGTTCACATTGGATACATTTGTCTGAATTGCACTGAGACTGTTTGTCTATCAGTATGGGCCAAATTTTCTAAATATATATTTTCTGTGCTTGTAAAGGTCTTCTATGATTGTTCATTATGATGTTCTACAGAATAGCACATTAGACCAAGTCCTTTTGTTGTATCATTCTTATCTTCCATATACTGACTATTTTATTCTTACTAATTGAGAAAGAGATTCTGACCTTTCCTACTATGGTTGGAAGTAGAGGTAATTCTTGACATAGCTCAGAAAAATGTAGCATGAGCCTAGAACATCAGATAGATATTGGAAAGAAGCTGGGAAAGGGATAAAGCAGTAGTAACAGGACACAGTTGCTGCCAAGGCAACAAGAGATGGTAATAGAAGACCAGAGTGTGCAGAAATAATAATTTATTCTTCACAGTTCTGGGAGCCAAGAGCTAAGGATAATCTGACAGAATATTCAGTGTCTGGCAGGACCTATGTCTTGGTTTACAGACATCACAGTCTCTTTGGATCCTCAAATATTAAAGAGGTGAAGGAGTCCTCTGGCATTTGTTTTACAAGAGAACTAGTATCAGGTTTTGGACGTAGTCATCTTTCATTGTATTATCTGCTAATATATTGGGAATTAGAATTTGCTACATACTTATTATGGGGAGAGTGTGTCAAAAGATTCGCTTCACTCTGAGGACCAAGAAGAAAGAGCTTCTAATGGCCAACAAAATTAACAAGTCATGTAGCTTTATATTAATGATCAAACTATACTATGTGCCTTCACGGTGGCAGATTGACATCAATCAATGATTGTGATAAATAAATGGAGGAGGACACAGATCTTCCTCACAGCAGTCCGTGTAACTTATGGAGATCTGTGACCTCCAGGGGATGGTTTGACTCAGTCCTTCCATAGCCATGTTTCCCAATAGTAATGGCTGGCCTTAGTATTTTATTTCCAAACAATAGAGAATGAAATAAGTGGAGCAAACTATGGAGAAACCTGGAAAATTCTACCTCAGTACTGTAAAAAAAGTTAACCCCATCACGCTGTCGTGAGTTATCCCACACAGTTTAGCCTATGCTAATACAGCTATTAGCACTGGACACACGCCAGTGAATAGGCCCTGACTCTGATGTGCTGACAAAGAGACACACAGTTTTATGTTATTTAATTAACATTTTTACATTATTATTTATGAAAGTGTAAGAGGAGATTATTAGTGCGCTGTGTGAAGGCCACAGTACCACCTCACAGTACTATCTATTGTTCTTCAGGTGCCAACTACCTTTACAATTTTTTGAGATGGGGTATTTCACTGGCCTGAAGCTTACCAAAAAGTTTGGGATGGCTGATCAGTGCACCCCGGGGGTTCATCTGTTTCTATTTTCTTAATACCAGCATTAAAAGTGTGTACCACCATGCCCTTTTTTTTTTTTTTTTTTATGTGTTAGTTCTGGAGATCAAAATCTTTCCTTTCACTTACCAAAAAACGCAATTTACTGACTGTGCCATTTCCCAGCCTCTCTGCTTTTCTGTTCACTGAGTTTTAAACTTAAATTATTAAAATTTTTAGTTTAATTTTTCAAAAGATTTATTTACTTATTTTTAGTTACATGTCTATGTGGGTATATATGCACATGAGTTAGGGTGCCCATAGAGGCCAAAAACATCAAGTCCCCCTGGAGCTGGAGTTACTGGTAGTTGTGAGATGTCTATCAGAAACAGGGGTGAGGACTGAGATTGGGTGTGAGGAAGGACTTGGAACCAAGCTTGGATCCTCTCCAATGTAAGAGCAGTACATTCTTTTAACCACCAAATCATGGCTAAATCTCTCTTAAATGTCTTGTGTATGTGTTACTTCTTGGTTATTTTTAATGGCTTATCGCTGATTTATCTGTGCAAATTCTTTCCTTTTTTTCATTAATTTATTTACTTTACTGAACGCAAGCCCTCCTTCCAGTCCCACCTTCACACCCCCTCTCTGTTTTGCCCTCTCCCCTTCTCTGAGCAGAAGGGGAGGCACCAATGGGTACCAACCCACCCTGTCAAGTCACAGCAGTACTAAGCTCATCCTCTCAGACTGAGCCCAGGCAAGGGAGTCCAGCTAGCTGAAAGGGAACCAAAGGCAGCCAACAGAGTCAAAGACAGCCCCCACTCCAATTGTTAGGGGACCAACATGAAGACCAAGTTGCACATTTGCTACATATGTGTGGTGGCCTAGATCCAGCCCATGCTTGCTCTTTGGTTGGTGGTTCAGTCTCTGTGAGCCCACAAAGGTCCAGATTAGCTCATTCTGTAGGTCTTCTTGCAGTGTCGTTGATCCCTCTGGCTCCCTCAATGCCCCACTTTCTACCCCACTCTTCTCCAAGACTCCTCTAGCTCTGCCTGATGTTTGGCTGTGGATCTCTGCATCTATTTCCATCAACTGCTGGATGAAGCCTCTTAGAAGACAGTTATCCAGGCCCCTGTTTGCAAGCATAGCAGCGCATCATTAGTAGTGTCAGGGGTTGGCTCTTTCCCATATGGTGGGTCTCAGGTTGGACCAGCAATGGGTTGAACATCCCCTCAATATTTTTTCCACCTTTATCCTTACATCTTGTACGTAGGACAAATTTGGGGCTGAAGGTTTTGTGGGTGAGTTACTGTCCCCCTTCCTCCACTGGAAGTCCCTTTTGGTTACAGAAGGCGGCCACTTCAGGTTGCATATTCCCCACTGTTTTTTATTTTTTTTATTTTTGATACTTTATTTACATTTCCAATGTTTCCCCTTTTCTGGGTCTCCTCTTTGGAAACCCCCTATCCCCTCCCCATCCCCGCCTCTATGAGGGGATTCCACCTCCCACCCACCTGCCCATTCATTCCCTGTATTCCCACCTTGACATTCCCCTTTACTGGGGCCTCTAACATCCTCAGGCCCAAGGGCCTCTCCTCTCTCCCTGATGGCCATCAAGGTCATCCTCTGCCACATATATGGTCCAAACCATGAGTCCATAGATGTGTATTCTTTGGTTGGTGGTCCAAACTCCAGGACG
>CM052702.1:51605138-51627547 GCA_028551405.1 Uromys caudimaculatus
TGGTTAAGATCTTTTCCCAATCTGTTGGTTGCCGTTTTGTCCTATTGACAGTGTCCTTTGCCTTACAGAAGCTTTGCAATTTCATGAGGTCCCATTTGTCTATTCTTGATCTTAGAGCATAAGCCACTGGTGTTCTGTTCAGGAACTTTTCCCCCGTACCCAGGTGATCGAGAGTTTTCCCCACTTTCTCTTCTATTAGGGTTACCCTCGTAGACTCGCAGTTGCCTCCCTCATCCCAGATCTCCCCATCTCTTCCCAAACATGTCCCTCCACCAATTTCTTTTCTTTCCTCCAGCTCCCACTCTGCTCTCCACACACTTGATCTCCACCTCTGTTCCCCTTGTTATGTTTTATAAAAAAGAAAGAACCAGAATATGTTTGGTAGAGTCATGGTATGGTGAGGTGGATGGGGTGCCTCTGTGGGCCCATGCTGAGGCATCCCTTCCCCCCAAGGAGGTACCAGCCATGTGATGGATATAGTATAGAATAGAGTTTATTTAGGGCATGAGAAGGGGAGTTGAGTAGAGGCAGAGAAAGGCAGGGGGTGGGGGTCTGGCCAGGAACACATGGAGAGAGGGTAATTGGGAGAGAAGGAACAGAGAGGGTAGAGAGTAAGAGGGTAAGAGGGTAAGAGAGAGAGAGAGGAGGTGGCAAGAAGCCCTTTTTATAGTGAGTCAGGTATTCCTGGCTGTTGCCAGGTAACTGGGGCAGAGCCAAGAAGGAATGCTAACACCCTTCCCCTCTTCTCCCACCCAGTCTCCTCCTTCCATCCACTTCAGATGCCTATGTAATTTCCCCTTCAGAGAGATTCAAGCAACCTCCCTTGGGCCCTCCTTGTTACTTAGCTTCTTTGAGCCTGTGGATTATAACATGGTTGTCCTGTACTTTATGGTTAATGTCAACTTGTGAGTACATACCATGAATGTTTCTTTAAACCTAATAATTCTATTTACCTTTTATTATCTGATAATTATATATAGGAAATCTCTCTTTTGCTCATATACCTTAATTCTTTATTTGGTGATTTATTTTTGTGGAAAAATTATTATTATTTTACCTATCTTCAGAAAATCTACACAGGAGAATTCTGTGAAATAGAGGTGTGGGTTTTCCCACCAGGGAAGATTTGTGTTTACCTCTGCCAATTATCTTAGACTTGAAAACTGCAATTATTACCTTGCAATGTTTATAGTCACCATATTATTTCTATTTATAACTAAAAGCTGCCTGTCTCTAAGCTAATGTCTACAAAGTTGAGGCAGGAGGGTGTGTCTTCACATAAGATGCCTTGAACGCCTATCTAGTTTGTATTTCTTGCATTTCTGTTTTCTCTCACCCTTGCTGTAACATTGCTTTATTTAGCCCACATTTCTAGTTCTGAAGCATGGTCATCCTTAGTGCTGCACATCCAACCATTGGCTTTTCCCAGCATTTCTGGGTATCTTTAGTGCTTCTTTCATCCATGACTTAAGTTTTGACTTCAGTCCTAACTTCCTTAGTTTTCCCCATAGTTGCGTAGGGTCATTACAGTTTTACGAATCCCTTCCCACACATTTTAAATGTTAGAAAGGATATTTAGGACTAATACAGCATGTAAAATGAAATGAAGGTTTTAATTGGTTTTCAGGTTTCCAGAGTGATAACATGGCAGGGAATGGGCAAGTCATAGCAAGTAGAACTCAACAGTTTGAACCACAAGAACAAAGTGAAGAGAGCAAAGTGGAAATTACCCCAATCTTAAAACTCTCAAGACCTGTACTCAATGGCATACTTACTCCAGCAAGGACACAACTCCTAAGCCTACCTCAACAGCACCACGAACTGGGGACCAAGTGTCCTATTGCCCAAGACTATGAAGGACATTTACCATTCAAAACACCTCAGGGACAGAACACTTTTAGTACCTCTATAATGTCCTGTTGCTAGAGAAAATAGAAGTCAACCTCATTTTTTTTTTCAAAATGCTTAATAGAAATCTCAAACCTTCAATAAGAAAAAATAAATATTTTAAGGTTGGAAGCAGAAAAATAGGTCCTTGAGCCAAATTGAGCTCACAGCTGCTTTTTATGCAGCCTGCGAAACAATGATGATTTTAACCTTTTAAAAGGTAAAAATAAGAAAAATCAAGGAATTTTCCATTCATCATTTTACATTGTGAGAATTACGTGGAATCCATAGTTGAGCATCCATAGTGCTTTATTTTAACACATTCAAAGATCTATTAGAATGTACTCCAGCACATTTTTTGACATGCTTTCTATGGATGCTTTGATCCATTTTGGCAGGACTATATGTTGTTTTTTGCATAAAAAAGTGGTGTGCCCCATAATAACTCAAAATGTTGACTATTTAGCTTTTCTTTTCTTTCTTCTTCTTCTTTTTTTTTTTTTGCAAAGACTTCTCTTTCTGTGTGTTACATTTTCCCAAATTTCCCAGTGGGAAGTGGAAAGAGATCATTGTTCAGAGAGGGATATCTCCTTTGTAATCCAGGAGCGTGGGTTTTTATTTTTCTTGTTCCAACATCCTTCAGATTCTTTTGACAGCAGGGATCAATGCTTTCATGCTGCAAGCCCCATGATTTTTCACTCTGCTTCCCCTCAATTTGTGGTACTGAGATTTACCTTTGCTGTATCACACAACATACACAGAGAGTCTTGAAATGTCTAACTCTACTGTGCCTCCTGCTTATGTATGCCTGAAAAACACACACACAGAAAGAATTTTAATTCTCTATCGTGGAGTTTTCTACTTCCTGACAGAAGCATGCAAAATGAAAAGGAAGTGAAATCTTTGATAATACATGCAAATACAGTTTTCCTTGTTTCTGGAAGTTTTGTAAAATAACTTCAACTCCCTTCTCTGTCAGAAAGCAGATGTCCAGCTGCTGATAGCAAAGCACCTGCTATTAAGGGTGGGATACCTCGTGTGTTTACTCGGTGACATTCATCATCATTAACCCTTTTGCATATGTGCCCCAGATCATATTCTATTAGGTTGTCTTTAGCCTCACTCAGCCCAGTGAGATACCTAAGTCAATTTGTGTGGAGAAACTAAAATTAGAAAAAAATAAAGCATTTTCTCACACGTTTTGGCTTCTCCATTAAACTGTAACAGTGGTAACTTGATAAACTCTCCTGTTTCTGATATGGCATTTGAGGGATTCTGAGCTGCTGCTGATTAGTGAGACCTCCACATTTTCCTGCACTTTGATTGAGGATCCTGTGAGAAGGGTAGTTCGAAGCGGTTCATTTTGGAGGGGAGTGGGAAGTAATTAAGAACTAAATCTAGGTTGCAAGAATCAAGGAGAGGGTGAGTTCACAGAAAGGAGAGAAACATCACAGATCCATGGAAGAACATTTCAAATAAACAAACACACCAACCAACTCTGTGGATTTTCCCTTTATTATGGGTAAAGCTTTCTATCTGGGATTGTCAGCTGTGAGATATTTTGTATGAGGATGGGGTTCTGTTTCTTGCTTTTATGTTTTGTATTTTTTGAGACTGCCTGATTTAGAAAGAATATTATTTTAGAATGCTATGACAAAAAATGAAATATAATGGAATCTCTAGTAAAAGTTAATGCCTCTCCCAGTACAATCTGAGATTGAGCAGAGGAATTTTCTATTTTGTTTTAAAGGAAAAAGTGCAGTGAGAATTTCCTCTAATTGCAATCTTCATTTCAATTTCTTTATTAAACTAGGTGGATTTATTTAACAGTCCATTGCCTTAGTCATTTGGCCTCCTTGTACACAAGTTAGCTTCATTTGAAGCAATGGTCCACAACCCTCAATGCACAGTCTATTGGAATCAGCTTGGGAAGTGTGGGTGTGCAGGTGCATGTGAAGGTGCATGCACAGGTCAAAGCCCACTCCAGGTACTTAGTGTAAACTTTTAGAACGGAAGGTTCTAAAACATTGGCATTTAAAAATGTTTTTCTATGTGATTCTGAAGCTTGACCGGGATTAAGAACTCCTGATTAGATCCTGTGCTTCAACTGCACAGCAAGTGGTATGTGGAACATGTCATTCTTTGTTCTGGGCATTGTCCTGTGCATGATGGGATGCTGATCATTATTTTCCTGCCCACCAGATGTCAGAAAGAAGCTGCATCTCCCAAGTGTGTCCACCAAACATTTTTCCAGTCATTGCCAAATTCTCACGAGTTGTTACAAATTTTGAGAATGACTGACGTAGATCAAATAAACCTAGCAGCAACCAGGCAGGCCAGTACTTTTAACTGATGAGCTGAGTTTATAGCACTGTGATATGTTGGGTTTAATAAGAGCCATGTGTTTGACTGGGCATTTGGAACTAATATTGGAACTTGGTGAGATAACCTGTGGCTATACAACTGAAGACAATGGCAACCCTTTTCTCTGAATCCATCAGCGACCAGTGGCTCAGGAGACCCTCCCTAATCTATGATTGATTACTGACAGATCTACTCTTGTACAAATCTAGTTCTGACAACCACAACTTCTAAAAATTGACTACATGGCCCAGCTATACCACTCTTGGGCAATATGTAAGGGATTTTGCATCTTACCACAGAGATACTCACTCATCCATGTTCATTGATGCTGTATTCATCATAGCCCCGAGTTGGAAACAACCTAGATGTCCATCAACTGACCAATGAGTAATGGAAGTGTGATATATACATACAACAGAATACAGTTTAGCTGTTAAGAAAACTAAAATTATGAAATATGTAGGTAAATGGATGGAGTTGTAAATAGTAACTCTGAGAGAGATAATCTGTATCCCAAAGGACAAATATTATATGTTTTCTATTATATGTGGATGCTATCTTTTAAGCTTATGACATATGTGTTTCAATACAAAGAACCAAAGAGGTCAAGTAAGAGACCAAGGGGGACGAAGGTGTCTTTAAAAGAAGAAGAAATAGAGTATTGTGTTATAAAGAGATAATGGGAAAACTAGAAAATGAGGGTTAAATGTGAGGGAAATGTAGGTTAGATTAAAGGAAGGGATATAGGAAGAGACACTTAACATTAGGCCTTTTGAAAAGCTATGTAGAATCTACTGTACATATATATATATTTATATTATATTAATAATTTGTGAATGTGTATACATATATGAGAGGAATTTAAATATATGGGAGAGGAAAAGCCCTGACTAGACATTTTATGCCACCAAGTAAAACCTCCAGGGCCAGGGATGAGTTTCAACTTGTTGAGTTATTGGCCAAAGGGGTCTTAAACATCACAGGCTATTGCTAAGATCATGTTTGCAATGACTATGCCATGTCCTGAAGGTAGCATTCCACAAAACTTCTCTCTACCTTGCAGCTCTTAATTCTTTCTATTCCTTCTTTTGTGGTGCTCTCAGAAACTTTGACTTAGGTCTAGATGGCTTTGTTAAGGCCGAGCACACACCTCTCACTTATTCTCACCACCCTGAGTATCTATGAGTCTCTTCATTTACCAGTGCTCAGTGTAAAGAGAAAAATGCCTTTCACACATTTGTGAGAGTGATGAAACACGTAAGTCTTGCATCCCCTTAGGCTTGAACTGTTTGATCTAGCATGGTAATAAAGGGTGCATGTAGACTTGGTAAAAAATGAAATACTAAGATTAACTTATTAATTTTATTTTGTTTCTGGTGTGTTGCATGGTATAAATATAGAATGAGTATTCCTACTTGTTTATTCTGTGGGTCAAGAAATCAACTTTGGTATATTTAAAAAAAAGAAAGATTAGCTGAGAATAATTAATATAGCTATGAAGGTAGACATCACACTGCACAGAAGCAAAATATGACTTGCAATAAAGATGATGACTATGGTAGATGCTTTTTGTGTGTCAAGTACAGTTTAAATGTTAAATGTTTTTATGGTTTATAGTTTTTAAAATCGTCACAAATAACCTGAGAATGGTTAGTGCCCTTTATTAAACCAAAGTTAATGGTCATAATCCCTTTGGCATGTTAAGAAGACACTGGAGTGTAGTAGAGAGAAAACCTCCTAAGTTAGAAAGACCTGGGTCAGAGTCCCAATTACTCCAATTGCTAGAAATGAACTCTTAGATCAGTTATCTACTTGAAGCTTCAGTCTCTAATTTTCAAGATAGAAGAATATTGTCTCATGCTTGTGAGTATTAAGAATTATGTAACAGAGGATTCATAACTAACATCTAGCTTAGTTGACATACAATTAATATTAGATTTCTATTATTTTTTGGTTTGTGCTAAGTGATGATTACGTACTCACTTATTCAATCCTTACAACAACTTAGTAAAGAAACTAGGATTATCACTTAGAGGAAAGAATAAGTAAGTTTCCGAAAGAGAAATGCCAAATCACAGCATCATGATTTGAAGAACCATGGCCACCTGGATTGGATGACTGTCTACCTAGAAGAGTGGCATCCTTCACTTTAAACATGCACAAATATTATGCCTGGTGTCATCTTACCAATAATTACAGGTTGTTAATTAGAGAAAGAACTGAAATAAGTATGGGAATTAAAGATATTTACAAATTATATGCCTCAATCCATGACAGACTTCAAATAATATCATACTCCATTTTCTGTAGTCTATTTCCTTGACTTACTTTTTGGCTGTTCATGAAAATCCTCCAGATAAATATTGCTATAATTTTATGCTTGGGGAAAGTAGAAGGAACTCAACTTCTCCCCATTTTCCATTTTCCCCACTAAATGTTTGTGGATTCTCAAAAGAGAGAATAATAATATGGAATTAATGAAAATTAAGCATGGGTCCCAAGTTTTATCAAAAGTCTACTTTTTCTCAATTTCTGTGAGAGAGAGAACTAATTTTGATGGGCCAATATCAGTAATCAAGTTAGTTCAAGTCTTGAAAATAAAATAAGATGTTGCATGGAGAGAATTTTTCAAGAAATTATATCTCATAATGATGATATATAATGTTATTGTCCATGAAATAAATATGGTAAGAGAAAAGGGAAGACAGTCAAATATACAAAAATTCCAAATGTCAAAGGAGAGTCATTTATCAGAAACTACACACACAGAAAAAGAACTGAAAAGCAAGCAGATAGAGATCAAAGATGCCATAACTTCATAGTTGATTTCATTGCAGGTTTAGGAGATGTGACTTTATTTTAACCTGATAATTCTGACAGTGACAGCCCTGGCAATAACCATGGACCTTTTGTGAACTTTCTTAGTAGATATGAGCTTACGTCACTACCACTGAGTCAGACACATAGTCATTTCTCTCACTTTTACCAGAAGACTCTAAACTTTGACCTATGCACAGGTACTTGAATTTTAGCACTATTAAACTGTATCTGTTCATTTTAGAAATATTATCAGGAAAATAATTGAAAAATTGAATTAGTTGCAGCAACCAAAATATATATGATGATATACAATCCTTAAAATGTTTTAAATACAATGAAAACATTTCACCACAATTTAAGAAGGAAATTTCTGTATATCTGTAAGTAGCTCTGTTTTTTATAAGCATAAAAGGAAATTATTCATAATTAACA
The DNA here is from genome assembly GCA_028551405.1 of Uromys caudimaculatus. NCBI lineage: Eukaryota > Metazoa > Chordata > Mammalia > Rodentia > Muridae > Uromys > Uromys caudimaculatus. The sequence goes on from CM052702.1 coordinate 51,612,642, forward strand.
TTTGGGAGAGTCATTAAAAGCTTAAAATTTTGGGAAGGGGAAGAGCACAATGGTGATTAAGATTTTTGAATTTACCTTTACTCTTTGAAAATATTTTAAGCCCATGGGAGAGTTAATTGCTTTAAGAAAATCAACAAAACAATAATTCTGAGGCACTGTTTGATCTCTTTTTTTGTTGTTATTGAAATTACTAATTAGTGTGATCTTGGTATTCTTTCAGGGCTAGACTTACTATCCTTTAGAAATCTTTCATTTGCATATAATAGGATTTGCCTGAAGTTATCCAATTTCATAGACTTTTGGTATGGTATAGCCTTAGAAAAGATGGGATATTTGGACAATAGTTGCCATGTCAAATGGAGGGGTCTCTGATGAGTTACTTAATGCAGTGATCACATGTGTGGTGCATGCAGTGATCACACATGTGGTCCTGCTCCCACAGTTTTAATCTTGTAGAGTTGCAACGAATTGACCACTCTAGAAAACCATTCCTGTTGCTAGTACTAAAGTGGGTACCAGCCTAACCATGACATGCTAACGTCTCATAAGTGAATCTCCTTGGCTCTGAGGGGATTGAACACCCTATTAAACTTGAATTATTTCCATGTGATAGGATGTCAAACTCAAGAACACTTGATTAAAACCAGCACCTTGATAACACATTTATAGATACAGGTTTTGGAGAAGACTGGTTGGAAACCATGAGATCATGAAAGCACAGTTTTGTTCCCTTCCTTTCCAAGCGTTTTAGTTCTATGTGGCAAAGATGTTTTTTCATAGTTGCTGAAGAGCTGTTTGGCAGCGATATATGAAGTTTAAGAGGTTTGACTTTAGGGTTAGACAGACCCTGGCTCCATTCTCTATCTACCACTTAGGAGCTACTTAACCTTGAACAATTTATTTAATCTCTCTGATCTTCAGATTCCCCATCTATAAAATGCAAATATTACCATATTTTATAGTGTTGAACTGAAATTAAATGGGCAATTAATTTAAAGCACTTATGCTCAATTATTGTTGGCTGTTAATATTTTCATCTCTGCACACTTTCTTAGTTATGAACACTTGGTTTACATAGTGAAGAGATTTGTATGAAAGTACAATGTAAATAGCTCAAAACTCAATGATCATAAAAACAATAGACAAAGTTCACTGAATTATTTCCAAGTACTTGATTTTCAGTATCTTGTTTGATTTTGTACAATATTAGACTTCTGCTTAAGATAGGTAAAGAAAGATATTTCTGTCTAAACTAATGAAACAAACAAACAACAAATAAAACCAACAACAAAATCCAGAAATAATACATTAAAAGTTTTCATAATATTATACATGAAGCTATTAGAAAAGAAGTTGGATTGTTGAGGTGATCCATACCATAATCTTAGCTCACTGATGGAATTTCCATTTGATGGTGAAAGGAGTCTCAGTGGACACACAAAGCTGTCTCTTCAATTGAAATGTTACAGCTGAATAGAGAAACCAAGATTCATAGGGCAGAGAACCAGAGAGGAGAGAGTTGCCAAGAGAATCTTGGAATTTGAAGAGATCTCCCTTTTATCATGAAATGGTCACTGGATAGAAGAAATGACATTTTAGACACCATCAATAAAAATGCTAGTGAATTTGAAAACACAGAAACAGGGGAAAACGTAATAATAAACTGGAATAATGAAGCCTAAATAGACCTCTGGTGAGCTATAGAATTATTTCAAATGATCTACTGTGTGTATTTAGAATTTTTGAAAGGAGAAAAACAGGGAAGCGCTTGATGAAATAAGGAATGAACATTTTCCAAATCATATAAGCCCACAAGTCCAAGAAATTTAATGAAGTCCAAATATAAAAAACATCACACCAAAGCATATCATAAACAAATATCTCAAAACCAGAAATAAAGCTCTGACAGAGGAAACAGCATCCAACAGAGGAAATGTTACATTATGGATGGAGCTGACTTACATACAGAGAGACAGCAGCAGATTTCATATTGGAAGTGCTGCATTTGGGACAAGAACAGAATAATGTATGTTGTAGGAGAAGAAAATTGCCAACCTAGTATATATATATTTGAAAATCAATTGTGAAATAAGGGTCTTTGTATTCCAAGAATATAAAAACAAATCCTTGAGGTAGAAGAAAAGTAATAGCATATGGAAATGTGCATCTAAGTAGAAGAATATGCTAAACGTCAAAATTAAAGGCATAAATAGGTAGATTAGATAAAAAACAAGACCTAAGAATATATTGTCTAAATATTATGTGATTTAAACATAATGATACAATTTAAAAGAGGATAAAAAGTAAGAACCAAGCTAACGGTGTTCACAAGGAAGCTGCGTAGCTGCAGTAATATCAGACTAATTCAAGTAAAAGATTTTTACCTTCTAATGAAGGTCAGTATATTAGGATTCTTATTTATACAAGCCACTGTAGCTTAATTAAGTTTTATACAGAATAAATGATCATGTGATCATATGTAAGCAGTAGCTAACTCAGAGAGTTTCCCATGGTTATACAATTAGAGGTTAGAACTGAGCTTGACAATAAAGTAGATGCTTGTATTCAAAATACTCTTAATGTGTCTAGCTGATAAATGTAGATGTTGCAATATGGGATTATATCTTAATTTTGTTATAAATTTCATTTTACCCAAAGCATACATATATACTTATATACTCATATGTATAGACATATCTTTTCATGGATCTATATAGCCACAATGAGGCTGTGTAATATTTCTTAGTTTAAATTTGTTAGTTGAGATCAGAATATTTTCTTATCTTTACTTTTGGATTATTCTATGTTTAGCTTACGGTGGCTGAGTGTACCTTGAAGGTGAACTGATGGTGATAAATCTATTGTGCATTCATTTTTTTGACTGTTATCAAAACACATATTTTGATTGTACTACATTGGATAGTCTCAGAAAAGGTACTTTTTCCATTATAACTTTTTATGTAATGTTTTGAGTAAATGGTCATATTGTTAAAAAACTGAATTCTGGCCGGGCGGTGGTGGCGCACGCCTTTAATCCCAGCACTTGGGAGGCAGAGGCAGGCGGATTTCTGAGTTCGAGGCCAGCCTGGTCTACAGAGTGAGTTCCAGGACAGCCAGAGAAACCCCGTCTCGAAAAAACAAAAAAAACAACAACAACAACAAAAAAAACAAAAAAAAAAACCAAAACAAAACAAAAAAACAAAACTGAATTCCATTTGATTTACTGTCTTGAATGATTTCTCTTCTGTATTTTTGGCTTATTTTCTTTGTACTTAATTTCGGATATAAAACAATAAGATGTCTTAAAGCATACTTTTATACAGATATGAACTATGAGAATAGAACCACAGTTGCTCAGTTGGTGTAGATTCACAGAGATTAATGAGAAAAAACACAGCTTTATATCACTTATGTTACTTGGCCCTAAAGAGTTAAATACAAAGACTCCTGAGCTAAATCATGCACAGAAAGTGCTTAATAGCTATTTGCACGGAAAGAATAGTGGTGACCTTGTTTCTTCTCAATGTATCCATTTTCAATTCAGAGCCAAACTTGAAGCTTCTCTTCCTGCCAAAAAGAAGTGGGATAACCCCCTGTCTATCATAGAACAGAGCAGAATACTGATGTTCTGCTGAGCTCAGGCAGTCAGCCAAATACTGAGAATTAGACAGCAGAACCTGCTCAGTTGTATTAGGAGAAGCCAGGCAGACTGACTGTGAAAAGATTAATCTGTAGCAGGCCATTTATTAAATGGTAGTGGGCAGTTAATAAATACTCTTATATTTAAAGTTAAATCTATTGAGAAGAGAACCAGAATGAAGGCTTCCTGAAAGTGATAGGTAACCTGATACAAGGAAACATTCTGTTGTAGAGAGATGGATAAGACACAAAGACCAGAGACAGTCAAATGCATGTAAGAGCAAAGCTAGCATAGACTAGAATAGGAAATGCTACCTTTTCAAATCAGATGAAGACCTTTTATAGCAAACTGGGGACGATGTGTACACAGCCTAATCGTTATCTAGATCAGAGCAGTGATGGGATAGAAAGCCAGCAAGAAAATGGAGCAAGCAGACACTGTTCTCACTTTTTTGGGGATTACAAAGGGAGGAAATGAATTAATAAAATAATCAAAATCCAAATGTGAAGTCATAGCTGTGAAAATCTCCCAGCCTAACATGTTTACTCCAGCTCTCTGTCTTCCTGGAGCACAAATACATAGCCAGCTGTCTGGGCAATTCTCCCACCTTTCCAAAGTAGTTCATCTACCCAGCTCCGTTTCCCAGCCTTCCTGCCCACTGTGTCTGGCACTCCATCTTGCTTATGACTCTACTACTTTTCAACATATTATTTGATTTACTAATCTAAAGCATATAGGTACTGCCTATCCACATAAGAATATAAGTTTCTCGAAGGAAAGGCATGCATATTGTTTGTACTATTTACATGCCCTGGCACCTATAATTATGCTCAACATATTACAGATCTTCAATATGTGTTAAATGTGTGAATTTGTGGGAGTCTATGAAAACAACTCAACCCCCCCCCCCCTTTTTATAAAATTAAGTCAAAGTAAAAAGGAATTTTAACTTTATTCTAGCAACATGGCTGTTCTGGCAAGGGATCATACCCAAAGATATGATCTGGCTGGAAATCAGCATGCCCTTAGTATACACCTTTAATTTTAACAGTGAAGGTAAGGTTAGTTTGTAGAAGGAAGCAGTCAAGTTTGAAAGTGATGCCTAATTGAGAGGTAGAGCCCATGATGAATCAGAGAAAGATTTAACAAAATGAGTCAGAGATAGGATATTTCCAACTCACAGGAAAACAGCAGAGGAAGAGAAACTACTTCAGAGCAGAGAGAGAGAGAGAGAGAGAGAGAGAGAGAGAGAGAGAGAGAGACAGAGACAGAGAGAGAGAGAGAGAAGGAAGAGAAGAAGGAAGAGGAGGAGGAGGAGGAGGAGGAGGAGGAGGAGGAGGAGGAGGAGGAGGAGGAGGAGGTGGTGATGTGTGTGTGGTGCAAGGTGGGTGGTGTATGCGTTTGCCAGTTTTACAAAGACAGGTAGACACAGGTGAAGATAGAACGAGTCAGAAAATGAGAAGAAACCAGAAGATTAGCACATATTGCCAAAGTTAGTATGAGACCAGGCAAAGTAATTTAGTGAGAAGCCAAGAGAAACCAGACTAAATCAGTCAGCTTAGAAGATTAGGTTGCATGGAGGCTAGAAGCTTCCAGGCTTAGGCCTAGCAATAGTTAGAACAGAGAAGGACATGCCTGGGCTCAGCCCAAGCTGTGTGAATACGTGTTAATTCCTCACTTCATTTGAGGAAATAAAAGGACATTTACATCAAAGAATTAAACAACATATCCTCAAATTCAAACCATGCCTTAAAAAGTATGACAGTCTACAGCTAACTTTTCACTTCAGTTCTAATATTCAGATTCTGAACAACTTTGAAGAGTATTATCTTAACCTGGTCTATTTTCATCTTAGAGACAGATTTTATATACGTTCAACATTAGGCACATAAAAATATGTTGTGGATTTCATGCTAAACTTGATGTTGTCATGATCTCTCGTTTTTCCCGTTTCTCTGGATCTGGAACATAGCACCCTTTTTTCAAGGCTGTTACACTTGCCTCTCTCTATTACTATTTTTCAAAGTTTGAATTTATGGAATGTTTTCACAATTTACAAAGAATATTTGAAATCAGAATTGTTACAGAAATTTTCACTTACATGGGTTCCTCCCTCTATATTAGTGGTTCTCAACCTCATGCTACCACCCTTTAACACAGTGCCTCATGATGTGGGAACCTCCTACTATAACATTATTTCATTGTTACTTCATAACTGTAAGTTTGCTACTGTTGTAAATTGTAATGTAAATAGCTAATATGTAGGATGCCTGTATGCTACCACTGTGTGGGTCTCGACCCACAGATTGAGAACCACTGGCAGAGTGGTTCTCAACATATTGTTAAGCATCAGGTAAATAGCTAATATGTAGGATGCCTGTATGCTACCACTGTGTGGGTCTCGACCCACAGATTGAGAACCACTGGCAGAGTGGTTCTCAGCATATTGTTAAGCGTCAGTTACTTGCCAGCATCTGGGGATTTATAAATGGGAGGACACAGATCCTCAAGGAGTTGCTTAGCTCTATTAGCCTTGGAATTGAGCCATTAGAAATGCTTCATTGCAGCCTAAATTCTGGGCCAATCATGTATAAGTGTTGTCATAATTTAAAGAGGCTGGTGAAAGCACAATTCTCTGGTTAATAATGACTTTTCCCTCCCCTTTCTCTAGTGGCCCCATTTACACTTAAAGAGTTCACTGCAGAAATTGAATGTAGATATCACTTTTGTCTTTCTCACACAACTCGAATTAAATGACACACTTTTAGGTTTTAGAAATGTCCTTACCATATTTTCAGACTGGATCAGATACTTGATAAAGACCTCTTATAGCCTTAGATATACATCATGTTGCTAGGTATTAGATACATGTGAAATTATAACTGTTAAAAGCTTTGTTTTTATCACCCTGTTTTTTATACTTAAAATGTTTTTCATACAATTTATTTTGATAATAATATGATTACCCCTCCCCCAGCTAATCCCAGATCCTCCCCTTACACAATTTTGTGTTCCTTCTTTCTCAAACAAACAAAAAATAAAAAAACAACCCCATCCCAAATCACACAAAAAACTACAGTGTCCATCTTGTGTTGCTCATCTGTCTTGGGCTGGGACTTGTCCTCAAGTGTTGTTACTGTACTCATCGCCACTCCTTTGATGAAAGCTGATTTTCCCTCTCTCAGCAGATATTAATTGCAAATAGCTTTTTGGATATGAATGGAACTGTGTGCCTACTTCTTTTCTGTACAAGGATTTTGTCTGTCTTGAATTTGTGCAGGTCTTTTGTGTGCTATCACAGTCTCTGTGAATTTATATATACATCAATTCTATTGTGTTTGGAAAATTCTGCTTCCTTGATGGCATCTGCCATCTTTGGCTCTTACAATCTTTCTTCTTCCTTTTCTACATAGGGCTTTGAGCCTTGAAGGGAGGAATTTAATAAAGTTATCTCATTAGGGTGAAGTGCTCCAAAGTTCTCACTCTTTACACATTATCCAAATGTGAGTTAATTTCAATAAAGTGCAAGGAAAACTTTCTCTAATGATAGCTGAGCAATGCATTGATTTATGGGTATAGCAATATGACACCATGCTTATGAAATGTGCCATCATGGGTAAGAATCCTCAGCTTGAGGAGAATGAGAGGTATAGTTGGAGTTCCTGAAGAGCTGTGTTGGAAAAGTATCTTAAATTTTGTTGGATTGGTTGAACTTTATCTTGAGCTTGGAATGTGAAATGTTTAAAACTTCTGATTTTACACCAAGGAGATGGTGTGGTCAGATGCACATTTTGACAATGGGTACAGCCTAGAGAGTCACTGAAAGGATTAGATATGGGATGAATGAGGACGGCCTGACTTAGATAAACAGTAAATACAGAGTAAAGAAGAATAGAGGTTACCTTGAGGTTGATGTACAGAGAAGCTGAAGAAGACGGAACAAAACACAAACCCTGTATTTCCAGCTTAAGCTCTTAGGTCTCAGGGAAAAGCACTCATTTAAGAAGGTAATGAACTCTATAGACAGCTAATTTTTGTACATCTATGAAGGATGTCACCTTTTTAAAGGGATATAGAAGAATTTTATAACCGAGGAATTGGCACTGAGGAAAAGACCAGGACAGAAAGGAACAATGGGGGAGTCAGGCAAAGCAGAAAGCAATAGAGAGTAAAGGGAATTATAGCAACTCAGAAATAATGTGCTTGGGTTCTGTTTGAAGATAGGAGGATCCTGAGTTTAATGGTGTAAAGTGGCCAGTCAGATTTGGCTTATTCCTGTTTGTAAATGAATTTCCTGTAGGTTTTAGGGAGTTATCTTTGGCCAAAAGAATCCTACTCTTTGACAGATAGGTATAATTGAGATATGGTAATCTGTGACTCTGTGCTTGACTGACTGTATGAGCTATGCAGAGAGATCACGTGCTGTTCAGTACTCCATGCCAACACTAGAGCGCCATTAACACTTTCCATAACAATTTTCCTATCACAGTTCAAGATATGAAGGTTTCTTTGTCCTGAGTCACAGCTATGTGATCCTTGTAAGCGTCATATAATTTCCCCATCAAAATATATTTTCAAATACATTATTGAGAATTTATATAGATACATCTCCTCCTGAGATGTACTACTTAAAGGCCATGTAGTTTTTATCTGCTGATGTATTTACAGTAATTGGTGCTGTAGCTGAAATATTTCCATGTATTTCACATAGACAGACAGACAACAGACGGACAGACAGACACAGACACAGACACACACACACACACACACACACACACACACACACAACTTTTGAGAAACTGAAATGTGTGGGTGATCTGGAATATAGTGCAAATATTATTCCTTTTGTTTGCAGAATTGTTCTGTGCCTGAGTTGTTCTTCATAAAGTTGGAATTTTCTGCACTCGCTGTCAGCTGGATGAGTGGAGGAGGAGGGCTGAGTTACTTGCCAGTAACTCACACTGATCATGGCCAAAAGAGGGCAGCAGAAGGTCGCTGACTGGAGGTGATTTGCCATGGGATGATGAGTCAATGCAAGAGGATCCCAGTCAAGAAAGAGAAATTAGAGTACCACAGGCAAAGCAGTATTTTTTAAGAAGGTCAGTCCAAGATGGTATGAAGGTTTAGTAAGAAAAGAGCTTGGAAAGTACCAGGTCAAAATAGAATGTTTCAAGGAAAAGCAGAATGTTAACATCAAAGAATGAAACAGGAGGTAGTTGGACACTTGGGTTTTGGATAGGAGGTTTGTGACTTTTGTAATTTTTGCTATAAAGACCTTCTTTACTCAAGCTAACATTACACTTTTTTAATGTCAAGGGTACCAGAGGCTGATGATGAACACATACCCTAGAAAGGATCAACAAACTCAGAAGAGTGAAAGATGGAGGATGCTGTCTCTTCCTATTGGACTAAAGTGAGAATTGCTACTGTTGATTGAGAACATCAAGAATGATTTCAAGTTAGTCTCACTGAGGGTTATGTTCCTGTTGCTGCTCTGACCCAGCCACATTAGCATCCTTTTAGGTCCTTAAGCATGCTGCTTCCTGGAGCATCGTGATAAGCATGGTTGGGTTCTTGTCATTCCCCAGGACTCGACTTAATTGTAATTTTGTAAGCAATCCTTTTATACTAGTCTCTTGTTCTTCTCTATCACAGCCTCATGCTCATTTCCTGTAGAGCACTCATTACCATTAATAATTATAAACTTCAAAAAATTCTGATGTCTCTTGATTTTAAGGACTGCATTGTGTTTATTCTTCATGATATATTATGCAAGTACTATTGCATTTTGTTTGTTGTGGTAGTTTAACAAAGTGATGGGCTGTCCTAGGAAGCCCTTCAAGGGTGGTATTTAATGTTCACTGAATATACAGTTAACTATAATGTTGTCCTAGGGAAAACAAGATCAGATGAACTGTTACTGACATGACTCCTATAGTCTATGTCTACTGTTTGATTTTACTACTCAAAGAAACATAGAATGTAAACTCAGTGACTTTAAAGTGGGACAGTAATGAATCATTGTTTATCAAAATGAAAAGCACCTGAGTGGCTGAGTAGGGTTATAAAGATCTTACTAAGTCACCAAGACAAGAGGAAAGTGTGATTTTAAGAATCGTGGACTGTAGATCTGTGAGTGCATTGAAGTTAAGTTTTTAGAGGATGGTTTAGGGACAAAAAGGGTTGAAAGTGAACCCTGATTCTCTCTGTATCTTTACTAACTAAATAGCATCTGGCACAGAGTAAATGAATAATAAATATGTACTGGATACAAAAATGTTAGGAGCCACATCAACTGTGTTTTATAAATCTATCTTGTTGTAGAGTCTGCTTTTTTCAGTACTGTTTGCCTGTTTACCAGTTGACATCCTGTCACAGATAATTTATTTACCATTTGTCATTGAAATGGAGATAAAATGATACAGGGATGAAGACAGCCATGTTCTTCATTGCCAAGTATGGGCATAAGACCAATTGTTTGCTGCAAATATTTTCAGTTTTCTAAATCTGCCCCCAAGTTTCCAATTTTGCTAGCATTGTCAATTAAACATGTATGGTACCTACTACTCATTAAGAAGACTTGCTTTAGGACTGTGGAGATGGCTTAGTCAAGACAGGGCTTGCTGCTCGAACCCAAGGACTTGAATTTGACTCCCAGTACTGCTTAAAATCTGGTTGTGGTGTCATACCCTTGTAACACAGGTGCTGGAGAGACAGATATAGGGGCTTCACTGGCAAGCCAGTCTAGCCCTAACCAGTGTTCCTTAGACCAGTGAGAGACCCCGTTTTAAAAACCGAGATAGATGACGCCTGATGATTGATGTCCGAGGATCTAGCTTTTAGATTTTATGCACATACTCGTGCATTTGTACACGCCAACACTCTCACCTATGCAGTCAAACATGTGTGTTCATGTGCACTCACACACACAGCATGCTTTAGGTGATTATCTCTTTTTATTTCTGCTAACTATTAATAGTATTGATTTATTTTTAATTATAAGTCATTCATAATATTAACACAGTTTATTTTATACTAGGTCTTTAAGGAGGAGCCTACAGTTTGTGAGCATAAAATAATCATCCTCTCTTATAAGAGGCCCATGACTTACTTCTTCCTAACAGAATATGGCTACAGTAATAACATGCCACTGCTGGGATTATGTTGCTGTACAAGTCCTGCTAATTGAGTTGTTTTAGTAGCTCTTTTGACTTCTAGGTTTGAATAAAAGCTTCCAAGAAAATTGTACACTCAGAAAATGAGTTCTACTAATAACAAGTAGTTTAGAGGAACCTCTTCTCTAGGACAACCCTCCATATGAGCACCTGTCTTGCTGATGCTGTTTCCAGAAGACTCACCAAGTTAAAGGTGCAATGGTTTTAGTCACTAAGTTTGTAGTAATTTGCCATAAACTTTTGGGAATAATGTAGCAGTGAACACATACAGCAGGATATGCAGCAAACCCCAGAAGTTTCCCAGTGTGTGTCACAGCAGTAAAGAGACAATCCTGCTCTGTTCAACTGTGTGGCATGTGTGATTTCAGTTATTTAGTTATTTTTAGACCTGTATTATTCTCACACTCCATATTTAGTCATTGTTGAAGTTCAACTTGATACTTTATTTCCTGGAACCATTTGTATCTGATAACCATCTCTCTCATTCTTGATTTAGTATTGTCTTTCTCAGATTTATTTATTTTAAATTGTGAAAATTTGTGGGAAACTCTGATAATTCAACACATTCTCTAAATTATGATCAAATCAGGGTGGCTGACATTTCCATTTCTTTAAATATTTGTAAAAAGGATGTTAACTAACACATAATAATTTTATCAGTAACTGAAATATGGAATCAACATAAATATCTGTTTGTCATAGGTTAGATTTTGGGTTTTATCCAGAGGCTCATGTATTGCCAGCATGGGGTCCAGCCTGTAGTTCTGTTAGAAGGTTGTATGATCTTTAGGAGGTGAGTATAATGGGAGAAAGTTAAGTTATTGAGAGTGTATCTTTGAAAGGTATCATGGGAGCCTGGAAACCTGGGCCCTTCCTTGCTATTTCTTGGTTACTCTGGGATGAACAGATTTTCTCTGCAGCATACTCCTTCTGTGATGTGTTTGTTATTATACGAGCAAAGTGACAGAGATGAGGAACCATGGATTGGAACCTCTGAATTAATGAATCAGAAAAAAATGTGTTTATTTTACATTGATTTTCTCAGCTATGTTGTCATAACTATAAAATCAAACCAATTCAATCATTCATGAATGTATTGTAATAAAATAGGCTATGCATATACATAAAATATTGCCATATCATTTTCAGCATGATGGATAACTTTCAGATGATGTGATGTTGATAAATTATCAGATGCAAAAAAGCACATTACTCAAGTTTTCTCTCACAGGTTGTTTTAGGGTTTGATTGCTGTGAAGAGACACCATGACCAGGGCAACTCTTGTAAAGGACAACATTTAATTGAGGCTGGCCTTACAGTTTCAGAGATTTAGTCCACTATCATCATGGCAGGAAGCATGGCAGCATGCAGGTAGACATGATGCTGGAGAAAGAGCTGAGAGTTCTACATCTTGATCTGCAGGCAGCAGCAGGAGATTGAGACACGCTTCTCCCCACAATGCCCCAGCCACTCCAACAAGGCTATATCTCCTAATAGTGTCACTCCCTATGAACCGATGAGGGCCATTCCTTTCAAATTATCACGTGTGTTGCTATTAAGAAAAAGTGTGATGAATGTGCTGTAGAGATTTAAGGGCTGGGAAGCATGGGGGAAGAAAGTGGTGGTTGGAAACAGACACTCAAGCATAGTTAGAAAGAACTGGTAATTTCTAGTGTTCTGGGTAGCTGTAATTTATAATAATGTATTGTTAGACATTTTGTGAATAAGCAGAAGATAGAAGTTTGAAACCTCTAAAATGGGGGGGTGGGGGAAGGTAATGTTATGTAGATGGTAGCTCTAACTGTATTAGTTATGTTATCACAGACATCACCACTGACAAAAACTGATAAATGCCACTATATCATATTTATAAATTTCTGTTTATGACAACATAATCTATATCATTGGAGGAAATAGTTTAGAATTTTATATCTGCTAAGCAGTTAATATTCAGAAATTACAAAGAATCACACAATTCCACAAGACTCAAACAATGGATAAGGGTTTAAACAACTATTTCTCCCTGTAAATGGACAACAAGCAAATGAAAGATGTTCAGTAGCACTAACTATCAGAGAGAAGTACACCAGCGTTGAAATGGGAAACACGTCACTAGAGTGGACACTGTCAGACCTCCAGGAAATAACACATGCTGGTGGGGATGCGATAGTCTTATACATTCTTGTCAAGCTTGCACAATAGTTCATCTAATATTGAGAAACTGTGTGAATTATCCTCATAAAATTAAAACTCCAATTATCAAACAATCTGTTGACTCTATTTCTGAGTGGATATATCCAAAAGATAGAAAGCAGAGTTTCTAAGAGGTCTGTACATTGGTGCTTATTCCTTCAGTATTTGCAAAAGCTGGGTGTATACACACACACGCATTTATATATATATATATATATATATATATATATATATATATAACTTAAGGGTTCTTTGGAAAGTTGGTTGGATGATGTTTTGTTGGGGCAAACATGTGAAGGAATGCTTAAGGCTAAGACAGACTCGTGAAGGAACGTTTCACTGAAGCAGACACAGGAGAGAGGATGTTCTGCTAAAGCAAGCACGTGAAAGGACACGTGATGAAGGAGTCTTCACTAAGGACACACATGTATTGGACCACCCTGCACTGTGTAGTTAAGCCACATTTGTTGAGACTCCATAGAGAGAAACACACCAAACAACTTCTGGTGGTGTGCTGCAGTTTCTTGCTGCTTCAGCAGACTCTGGATGATTGGTAGAGTGATGACAGCTGAGATAGACACACGTGCTGAGACAAGATACATGCTGAGGCAAGACCCACAGAGGACATGTGATGTTTGGAGGGAGTATAAATAGAACTTTATGGGCAGTGATGGAGGCTGAGCTAGGCTTGCTTATAGAGCTAGCTGTGCAACGCTTGCTAGTTCAGAGTCTTCCCTGATCTTTGCTTCCTTGAAAGAGGCACAGCCTACAACAAACATCTCCTGGTGTTCTCCTGGTCCCACCAGCTGACTCATGCCAAGCGGAGGCCTGACTGTTCCTGCTAGGTTGTGCCACCACTGCTGACTTGTGTTTGCTATCTCAATTCTACCAAACGGACTGCTGGTGTATCCCTGAAGTGTTTGTGAGTGAATTGAACTGCCGCTGTTAAACTGTGAACTGAACTGCTGATTTCCAGATAACACAGATGGTAGTTGTTCCAAAGAACCATTTCTAAACAGGTCTACTTCCCTGTATCCTTTTTTTTTTTTTAATTTTATTTTATTTTTGATTATTTACATTTCCAATGTTTCCCCTTTTCTGGGTCTCCTCTTTGGAAGCCCCCTATCCCCTCCCCATCCCTGCCTCTATGAGGGAATTCCACCTCCCACACACCCGCCCATCCATCCCCCTATTCCCACCTTGACATTCCCCTTTACTGGGGCCTCTAACACCCTCAGGCCCAAGGGCCTCTCCTCTCTCCCTGATGGCCATCATATATGGTCTGAACCATGGGTTCATAGATGTGTATTCTTTGGTTGGTGGTACAAACTTCAGGACGACAGGAAGGGGGGGGGTCAGGCCCATTGACTCTGTTGCTCCATGGGGCTGCAAACTCCCTCAACTCCTTCAGACCTTTCTCCAACTCCTCCATTTGGGACCTTACTCTCAGTCCGGTGGTTACTGTTAAGTGAAACTTGGGCATTCTGAACTTTTGGGCTAATATCCGCTTATCAGTGAGTACATACAATGTTACTTCTTTTGTGACTGAGTTACCTCTCTCAGGATGATATTTTCAAGTTCCATCCATTTGCCTGCAAATTTCATAAAGTCATTGTTTTTAATAGCTGAGTAGTACTCCATTGTGTAAATGTACCACATTTTCTGTATCCATTCCTCTGATGAGGGACATCTGGGTTGTTTCCAGCTTCTGGCTATTATAAATATGGCTGCTATGAACTTAGTGGAGCATGTGTCTTTATTACATGTTGGAGCATCTTCTGGGTATATGCCCAGGAGAGGTATAGCTGGGTCCTCAGGTAGTATTATGTCCATTTTCCTGAGGGTCCGCCAAACTGATTTCCAGAGTGGTTGTACCAGCTTGCAGTCCCACCAACAG
>CM052702.1:51628675-51639689 GCA_028551405.1 Uromys caudimaculatus
CCTGACCCCCCCCTTCCCCGGTCCTCCTGGAGGCTGAACCACCAACCAATAATACACATTGAGGGACTGGTGGTTCAGACCACATATGTGGCAGAGGAGGGCCTTGTTGGCCATCAGGGGCAGGAGAGGCCCTTTGGCCTGAGGGTGTTAGAGGCCCCAGTAAAGGGGAATGTCAAGGTGGGAATATGGGAGTGGGTGAGCGGGTGGTTGGGAGGTGGAATACCCTCATAGAGGCAAGGGAGGGAGAGGGGATAGGGGTTTTCCAAAGAGGAGACCTAGAAAGGGGGAAACATTGGAAATGTAAATAAGGTATCAAAAAATAAAAATAAAAAAATGTAAATAAGTAAAATAACCAATAAAAAAATTAGAAAAAAATTTGTCTTCATAGCTTCTGAAATAGAGTTCTTATTTCTTATGTAGAAACTCTATAGTTTCATCTTGACTATCTTTTTCTATTTAAGTGGTCATAGCACTTCATTAAGGACAGGCTAATATGAATCCATGTTTATGGCCCATTTTCATTAGGGTCAGTTGGGGCCTGGGCTCCATCAGTCCTCACACAGAGCCATGTGGAATGTGGCCAGCCACTGCAGCACTGCTTCTAGTGCTTCTGCTCCTATTCCACGATTAATTCAACTCACCTCAGCTTGGACTTGGTTCTGCAAGGGAAATGCAATCTTATGGTGTCCTGAAATGATAAAAAGAAGGAACACTGGAACATAGTTCCAGTGTGATACATTGCTTGCAGGATCTTTACAATTTGGTTTAGTTATCATCAGAGAATATGGCTTGTGTTCTTCTCTCTTTTTAAATGCTAATTGAATTATTGATTGATTTACAATGCTTAGGGCAGATATTGGGTCCTGAATATGCTTCCTGAGTGCTTTAACCACTGAGATATATCTCCAGCATAGGTCCCCCTCCCCCACCATACCAACTATTATCAATGTGATATACTCTAAGGGGTAATAATTTTACAAGTGCCTGTTGAAAAGGACTGAAGCTTGAACATTTTGCTGTTATTTCCTAATATAATTCTTCTTTAACATGAGCTACATCTGTGCCTGAGAAAGCACTGAATGTGTCTAGCTTGTAGACAAAGGCAGCTATACTCTAGTCATGGCTATCAATTGTCTTGATCTTCCTTAATGCATTTTTCGTTATTACTTGAACTAGGTAGGTAAAAAGCATGGATTTTTGAATTTAACTCATAAAAATAAACAAAGATTTTTAGTCTACTTTGGTTCCCCAAATAATTTGGATAAGATAGAAGAGATTCCTCACAAGGACATGCTGTGTATTTTCTGTTGGAGTGTGGAAGAGCATTTAGCCAGAAATAACATGTATCTGTCCTAGACTCTACTTCTAGCCTGCTTCAGCCTCCTGAGAGATGGGATTCCAAGCCTGTTCCACCACACCTGATTCATTAATAGTTCTTAAGCGTCTTCTTGTTTCTTCACTCATTTGAGCTTGAGCATAGAAAAATTTACAGTCAATGTTGCTAAGACCAAGAATTGCTTAACTACTTGCTCAACATCCTGGTTGAGGGTTCTTTGTAAATCTCAAATTGTGAATCCAGACTGCTCCATGTTTCTTGTTCACTTCTTCCATCTTGATACTCAGGTAGGAAACTCAGAAGTGGGATGGAAAAAAATCTGAGGTTCCATCATTTCTACTTCCACAGCAACAGGACAGAGATTGATCCACTGAATTGCCATGTCTGAAAGTTCATGGGAAATTAAGGTACGTAACAGACTTGAGATGAGATTTTTTCAAGTCCACTGCACAACCACCATACAGCGTGGATAACTTGTGAGGTGCAAGGGAAAAATTAAAAGGCACAGAGGAATGAATTGCCTGCTAGTGACATGGAATGCTTATGGGTTCTCAGGAATTTTCACACTTCTGTTGGTACTCCAGTTAGACATACAGGATATATTTTTGGACTCATCATTTCGTACTACCACTTTACTACACCAGCGTCATCCCCAGCTACATTATTTTTTGCCCTTATAGTTGTTCTTATACCCAGAGATGACTGTAGTCCTCACTTCTCATCAAGGAAAGAAAATTTTTGTTTACAACAGATAGAGGCCACTGTAGAAAACTAGAACCAATAAAAATGTGAAGTCATGAGGCTCAGTCCCAATGGATATATTTACAAAACAACTCCTATGCCTAAGGCTCAGAAAACATTGTAGAAGAAGGGACAGAAACTTGAAAAAGCCACAGCATCAGGGAGTTTGTTGTACAATTGTGTCTCCCTCAAATGTCTGGAACTATATCTATGAAGTCTCACCAACACAAGTACCTAAACCTGAGAAGAAGGGGGACAATATCAATATCCATGCTAAAGTGGACAAGGAGAAGCCCACTAGGCCTCAACTACTTCTAAGAACTACTCCGGAGTGCTGAGGTCGGGAGGAATAACCTTCCTCAGCAAAGAGCGCACCAGCTGATTACCCAATACCAAATAGTCAGCTCTGGACTCGTACGTACAAGTAACATAAGACTGCGTAAGTTGTACTTACGTATTTATGAATATATGTGTATATGAATATACATAAATGAATGTAACAACAATTAGTGAAAAAGATAATTTGAAAGAGAGCAAGAAGGGGTAATTGGAAAGATTTGGAAGAAGGAAAGAGAAAGGACGAATGATGTTATCATATTTTAATCTCAAAATGTAAAGAAATAATAAAAATATAATCATAGAAAAGGAGGGACCAGGACAATGGTTTGCTACTATAGGTTTAGGATTTATGCATTGTTTCTCCTCATGGATGCTACTGCTACAGATTCTCTAAGCTACTGGGTTCTGTTCCTTCCTTGGCCTTCAAGCATCTTTTCATCTCTTCAGCTTTGAACCTTATGAGCAGTGTACAAATATCATGAAACAACTGATCAGCACTTGAACCTGATCAAGAGCAGCGCTGCTCTATGTGTTTTGCAAAGAAATGTTTTCATTTCCTGTATGTTCCATTCCCTCTGAAGTCCCTTGGCCTGATTTTATTCATTTTTTAAGGTGCCCCCTTCCTTTCTCAGGGCACTGTTGCTGTGGCACTCTTCTATAACCTTCTCATTCCCGTGTACAGTGGTTGGAAGTTACAATGATCGAGCATAAACCATGTTTGTATAAATCATTGAAACCACCGCCCCGAACCTGCGAGACACAGGGACTGAGGTAGGCGGGCATAGGAACACCCTGGTTCCCAGCTGCGGCAGGAGACCTCTGCCCGGGCCACCAGGGTTTCATAGCTAAATCATTGAAATCCATGTTCACCCTTTTAAGAATGGACTTACAGGTTCTGCTGGCAAGTGTGCCGAAAGGACATTGACTGCTCAAACGACTGCTCAAATACAAGGAGGTAGCCCAATGAACATGGTTGTGGGAAGGGAAAGGGGAAACAAAGCTTGTCAGACGTGAGTTATAGCTGGAGTAATAAACATGTTTAAACAGCAAACAAACAAACAAAAAACCACAGATGCACCCATTTCCTACTCTCTTCAGACCTTAGATTCCTATTCTAGGATTCTCAGTTTGTAGGACTTGTTGGGTTCTGAATTTATATTTCTACCTGAATGTTTGCATCTGTTTGCCTCTAGTGATCCCTGAATCTATCAATACTTTTGTTTGATATCTTATAGGTGTGCTAATTCTTCATGGATATCTTCCAGGCTATCTAAGTTAGGTATCTATAAATGTAAAATACACAATAAAACCCACAGTCCAGAAAAAAAGCATAAAATACTTCTGTGTTTACAGAAGCTTTTCCACATGGACTATGCATCGTGTTTAACATTAGGGAATACATCTACTTACAAATTAGAAGTAACTTACAAATTACAAAATTTGTTGTTGTGATCTCAGGCTCAAATCCTGATAGAAGAGAAAACAGTTTAATGAGAGACACTTCCCTTCCTTGTTATGATCAGATTATTACATTTTTCACATTAATGTGTTCGACAGGATGCAGGGGTTCCATCTTGATTCTGACTTACAAAGAAAAGGTACAGAAGATTTGTTTATGCCTCTTAAAGGAATGAGTATAGGGACATAGACTTCTCTAGACTTGAAAACAGTTTCAAGCCATTTTCATGACCAACTTTGATGAAAAGGAGGGTCCCACATAGTTTGGACCAGAGGGCAAGAGTTAAAGCATTGTTTCAGCTCCTAGAAATGGCAAAGGTAGTTTTCTTTTATAAATGTATATAGACTGGATGTGTTTTTGATTTGGGAGGTGAAAGTTTTGCTAACTATACTGTTAACTGAAGTACTTTATTAGCTTGGAAATCTGGAATTTTAGCAATTTCTCTAAGTGGTTCTGAGGCACAAGACCAAAGAGTTGATGTCTAAGAACCACTACACAGTAATGGGATAATAATTATGCAGACCGTAATTGAGAGTGAGAGAAATCTTGTAGGATGCAGTTGACAAAGACTCTATATTTAACTCAGTTTGACAAAAGAACAATTTGCAGTAGCAGAGGATTCTCTGCAGTTTATTATTAAAGTCCTTGATACGAGAAGTTGAACAATTTCCAAATTTCCCAGGCTTTGAAACTTGGAAGAAGAGGATAAGAATATCATTATGAGAAATGAAAATGGTTGATAGATTAAAAGAAGCTGAATTTTCTTATCAGGTCTTATAGAGTACTCACTTCTAACTAGATGGAGTGTTTCCAATTGTTATGACAACAGTCCGAAGGTTCTTCTGAATGCCCCATGTTTTAGAAATTTTGTTTATTGTGTTTTAGTTATATCTTCATACATCTTTCCTTATTGTATAAATTTAATTGATTTGTGATCAAGATATCATTTTATTCTTAATGTCTTCTTCTAAAACTGTGATGCTTTCCAAGTTCCTTACACCTCGACTCTTTTTATTGACTATTTATTTAAATAGTGATGTGGTCATGAACCTGATATTCTCAGTAGAAAATACTAAAAGGAGCTTTTCCTAGGTTAAAATTGTAACTTGAAACTTACTTATCTCTGGGTGTGATTAATGAGGGAAAAGATGTAACAGCTGAAATGAGATAAATTAGTGAATAAGCAAAAATGCATTTATTCTCTAAATAATAATACAGGTAAGACTATAAATATTGTAGTCAGTTGTTTGCCTAGTGCCATAAGTAATAATAGTAGCTATTTTTATTGAAATACTATGTTTTTTAAAGGCGGTGTTTGATATAGCCCTATTTGGCCTTACATTTGGTATGTTGTCAAGAATGGCCTTGAACTCCTGATTCTTCTCTCTGCTTCCTGAACTCTGGAATTACAGACACTTTCCACCATGCCTAGTGGTGTTATTAATTCAATGTAATGCATTAAATTTATTTTTATTAGCTTTGTTTATGTGTTTCTGTGTCTGTGTGAATACAATCCATGACTCTACAGGTACCAAAAGCCATCATTGGATGCCCTGGAGCTGGAGTTACAGGCTACTGTGAGCCATGTGGCATCTATTCTGGGAACTGACCTTATGTCCCCTGGAAGAGCAGCAAGTGCTCTTAATTGATGGGCCCCTTCTTCATCACCTCAATAGAATATATTTTAAATCAATTATTGTTGTTTTGGTAAGAAGTCAGTAACAAGGTATTTTGTTTACCACGAGGATAGTGAACATGTTCTTCCTGTTGGAATCATGATTTAATGCTACAGATCACAGAATGCTATTCCAGTGACTTCATTGAACCAAAGAGAAATATGTTCTTGGCATCTGTGCTTTTGCATGCTGGAGGTGGCTGGCGGTCCTGTTGCATGTTCACATCTGAAAACTCATTTCAGTCAGCATTGATAATGTTACTGCCAGTATAACTACTGTGGCCGCTGCTGTTATCTCCCCTGTCATATTGCCTTTGTGATGCTCAGAGATGGGTGTGATCCAAAATACCACTGTCTCTGTGGCTACAAGGCCTTTGATCTACTCAATAAATCCAAGGGCTGTCCATGTCGGAATTAGTAAATTTCACTGGCACAGTCTTCCTGTCTTTGTTGGAGTTGATGTCTTCTTTATACAAAATCATTAGGTAGAATTTGTTTCAGTAACTTACATAAGAGAGTTTCATCTGTCAGTAAAGCCTCATATATATTGTTGTAAACTGGTTCTAAGCATTGGATTGAAGTTCAGTTATAACAAAAGATAGCTTCAACAAGCTAAGGGGTTATTTTTCTTTATTTTTTTTTTTTAGTTTTTTATTTGATTAAAATATAATTATATAATTTCCCCTCTAGCATTTCCTTCCAAACCCTCCCATTCTCTCCCATATCCCACTCAAATTCATGGCCTCTTTTTTTCTTTAAGTATTATTGTTACAC
Source organism: Uromys caudimaculatus (assembly GCA_028551405.1). Classification (NCBI taxonomy): domain Eukaryota; kingdom Metazoa; phylum Chordata; class Mammalia; order Rodentia; family Muridae; genus Uromys; species Uromys caudimaculatus. Next base: position 51,635,000 of record CM052702.1, read on the forward strand.
ATATAGGTGAACAAATATATAAGTATAACCTACTGAGTCTGTTTAGTGCTGCTTGTATGTATATTATGATTTTAGCCTGATAACTTGGTATTGGATAACCACTTATCAATCTGGTAAGAGACTGGAAATAGGCAGTTCAATGCAAGAGCAATGGCCAGATAGATAGCTAGTTTTTCCCCAATCTAGGCCCATTCTTATTTGATGTTCTGCTATCTTCATTTTGTGTTAATGACTCAAAATAGCTTCTCAAATCCTCTTAATCATACTATATTCCAAGTAGCAAGCTGGACAAATGTGGAGGGAAGAAGAGCAATGCCCTCCTCTGTTAAGCACTAACAGAATTCACCATACAAGATATGTCTCTCAAGTTAACACTTAGGTACAGTTCCAAGTAGGACTGGAAACCAAGAAAGACTGAGAATGTAGTCCTTAGGTTACTACCTCAAGTCTCTAGCTGGCCACTCCATTCACATGGTAGCTAACGCTGAATGTTTGTTGCAGATGACTTAAATCCTGACGTAGCACTCCATGATGAATCCCCCAGTTTTCCTAAAGGTGTTATAAAAAGTATAAAGAATAAGGAAATAACTGGAATACCCATTTCCAGCTCTTGTCTGAAAGAATTTGGGTTCTTTCTTATGAGGTTTTGAAACCATATATGCAAAACAGCTTGCTTCCATCAATGTTCTAGACATTCTGCTTCAAACAGTCTCTCCCTCCCAGAACCTCTTGAAATGAACTTGAAACATTTATGGTGTGTGTTTTTCAGGCTTTGGGGGAAGGAGGAGTGTTCATTTCAAGATACTTCTAAGCATGTTTGGTGTTTGTGAGGGAACCGAATTGGGAGAAGGACTGAGTATATACAGAGCTGCCGAACTGAAGCCATTAATATACCTACACTCACTTGTGAAGAATTTATGCATAGAAACTACATTCTTACAAGATACTTACTATGGGAAGAGAAGGTGGTAATGGTCAGTTCATATTTTATATCATGCCAGATGTTTTCAAGAAGACTCTTAACTGAGGTGTTATAATCATTTCCTAGTCACTCTGTTGCTGAGGAGTGGATTCTCACCCTAGGATTAAGGGATTACTAGAAACAAGGCTTACAACACTGAAAGAAAGAAACTGACAGCAACCTATACTCATGACTTGAGAGAGGCTGACCCTAGACGTCATGCAGAGTAACACACAGGTTGGATCCAGAGTGAACAACCAGAGGCTGCAGGAGGCAGGCTTTGTCATGTCCAGAGGGTGAAGTATCCCATAGTTCCCACGAAAGGACGTGATTGGCTTTGAATAACTCTGTAAGTTGGCAGGAAATTGAAACTCCATCCTCGGATGCAGGAATTGTGCCTGGTGCCTTTGATAAGGAGGTGTGTTGGCTGGAAGACCTTATCTCTGGGGCCAGGACTAAAAGGGAACATTGCAGTTTGATCATTTACGGCCCTTCTGATTTTACTAGATGTCAGGGCAGCACTCAACATTGAACTTCAGCTTGGGGCTTTACCATATATTACACTCTAAAGGTTTCATTGGGTTGAGGCTTTCTGTTTCTCATTGAAGGTACATTTAATTAAGGAGAACTGAGTTTTGGTTGAATTTACACTTGCTTTTTCCTGTACAGTGAGTGTTCAGAGATTGGCTAATTTCCTTTCTCTAAAAAAAAAAAAAATACTTTTATGTAATTCATGTAATTCATGTTGTAGGGTTTATAGGCTTTATACTTTATCAGGAAGCTGGTATATCTATATTTATCTTTATCTATATAATCTATTTCTATATGACTTTTTCTCTACTTTTTGTAGAATGTGCTAGCTAGTAGGACAGTTTTTAGGATATATTCAGTGATTTTTTTAAACATTTTTCTCTGGCAAAGAAAAGGCAGCTGATTGTATTTGATCAGGAATATTCACTTAGTTTTAGCACTAGCCCATGGGCTAATCAGTTATCTCAAGTACGATATGCAAAAGATTTGGAGAATTCTCACAAATTTGAAGTTTGCAATTATATCCTTTGGAGTAAATACCAATGTTAGTTTCTATTGTGAAGGGTTCCAAATTCACTCAGTCATACTGACAATAGAGGATTCATCTAGTGTCCCAGTAGAGGAGAAAAATCCATCCCTGAGGCTGACATAGTTTTGGTAAGACATTCTTGCTTCCTGCCTATAAAGAAATACTGCAAAGTTCAACCATTAGAGATTGGATGATTCTAGCAGGTAAGAGACAAAGAAACTTAGTGAGAGCCTTAAGTTTCTGGGTTTTGTCAGAAACTAAATAAGAAGAAAAAAAAACCCAACTTGAATAGAAAATGGACATCTTTTCCTTTAGCAGCCGTCATCGGCCAGCAACTCCGCGTTCAGGACTGGGTCTCATGAGGCCATCCTAGGCCATGTTGGAGGGTTGACTGGCTTCATCTGTATAGTTCCTGTGCAAGCAATTACTACTGCCGTGAATTCATGATAGCAAGACCCATGTCATATCCATACGCCTCCTCTTCTATGATGCTCTCCGAATATTTCTCTCCTCGTGTGTGTGTGTGTGTGTGTGTGTGTGTGTGTGTCTGCCTGCCTGTGTGTCTGATATAGATGTCCCAGTTAAGCCGAGTTAAGGCAGACCATCTCAAGTCACTTATTCTCTGCATTTGATGAGCTGTGAGTCTACATATTAATCATCACTCCCTGCATAAGAAGCTTCTCTGATGAAATATGAGGGATAAGAAAGATCCATGCATTAACGGTGTAAGGATGATTATTTAGAAGGGAGTTTGGTGCTTTATTCCCTTAGCAAAGTAAGTAGGATAGGTTCTTTAAGGCTTATGGCCTCTGCAGTGAGTTCTGACAGGTTTATGGCACCATGCGTGAGCTCCCTCTTGTGGAGTATGTCTTAAATCCAATTAGAAAGCTGTTAACTCTTGTCACATAAATTACAGGATTGCATAATGGGCATAGCATGCTAGGTCAGTTGTTATTTATTTTATTTTTAAATTTTTATTTCTAATATTTTTATTGGTTATTTAATTAAATTAATTAATTAATTAATATTTATTTTATTTATTTCGTATGTTGTCCCCCTTCCCAGTTTCCCCTCCACAAGCCCCCTATCCCCTCTTCCCTCCCCCTGCTTCTATGAGGGTGCTCTCCCACCTGCCCACCCACTCCTGCCTCAGTGGCCTAGCATTCCTCTATAATGGATCATCAAGCCTCCACAGGACCAAGGGGCTCCCCTCCCAGTGATTCCAGATAAGGCCATCCTCTGCTATATATCCAGCTGGAGCCATGGGTATCCCCTGTGTACTCTTTGGTTGGTGGTTTAGTCCTTGGGAGCTTTGGGGGCAGTTGTTATTGATGTTCAGAGATTGACGGTTGGGTAAGATTATTTATTGATGACGTCTCTCCCTCAGCATCTTGTAAACACCTTTCAGTATTATGAAAGCTAACCAACATGGAGGAAGCCTCCATGTCAGTACCAGCTTGATTTGTCTATATCCTGTGACCAAAATAATGAAACATCTTTGGAAGTACAATCTTACCATCAAGTTATGGTGATGACCAAGAGCCATGACAATAGCCGAAGTTGCGTTCAGGGTCACTGGGATCCCCCAACCAACAACTCAAGGGAGGCTTCAGTGAGTTAACACTGTAATAAAATAGAAATAGAAGGTATCAATTGGGAGGAAGATGGGGAAGGTCTGGTAGGAAATTGGGGTGTGTGTGTGTGTGTGTGTGTGTGTGCGTGTGTGTGTTGTATATTATGTAAATACACTGTACTCTTTAATGAAATTACCAAAGAATACACAATGAAAGAAACTGAGTGGTATAAATTCCTTAAACTTCAAATTTTCTTGGTTATGTAAATGCAATTCAATAAAATTTCTTCTTTTTAAATTCACTCTTTGTCCTCTGCACATATGTTATGCTGGTTAACTCGATGGTTTGTGGGATTTCTAACAGTGGGACTAACAGGAAAGCTTAGACTGTATCTCTACTCCTTTGTCTGTTCTTAAGACTCTTTTCCTCCCATTAGGTTTTCCTGTCCAGCCTAGATATGAGCCTTCACCTTGTCTTCTTGTGTGTTTTGTCCTGTTGGCTGCCTATCTTAGAAGCCTGCTCTTTTCTAAAGAGGATTGGAAAGGGAGTGGATCTGGGGTAAAGGGGAGATGGGGATGGATCTAGGAGAAGTGGAGGGAGGGGAAACTTGTTGGGATGTATTATATGAGAGAAGAATGCTCTAAGATCAAGAATCGACAAACGGGACCTCATGAAATTGCAAAGCTTCTGTAAAGCAAAGGACACTGTAAATAGGACAAAACTGCAACCAACAGATTGGGAAAAGATCTTTACCAATCCTACGTCCGATAGAGGGCTAATATCCAATATATACAAAGAACTCAAGAAGTTAGACTCCAGAAAACCAAATAACCCTATCAAAAAATGGGGAACAGAGCTAAACAGAGAATTCTCAGCTGAGGAAATTCGCAGGGCTGAGAAGCACCTAAAGAAATATTCAACATCCTTAGTCATCAGGGAAATGCAAATCAAAACAAGTCTGAGATTCCACCTCACACCAGTGAGAATGGCTAAGATCAAAAACTCAGGTGACAGGTACTGCCCTGAACCCGCGAGACACAGGGACCAAGGTAGGCAGGCCTAGAAACCCCCCTGGATCCCAAAAGCGGGCGGCTG
>CM052702.1:51640189-51702362 GCA_028551405.1 Uromys caudimaculatus
CCCAAAAGATGCCCCAACATGTAATAAAGACACATGCTCCACTATGTTCATAGCAGCCATATTTATAATAGAAGAAGCTGGAAACAACCCAGATGTCCCTCATCAGAGGAATGGATACAGAAAATGTGGTACATTTACACAATGGAGTACTACTCAGCTATTAAAAACAATGATTTAATGAAATTTGCAGGCAAATGGATGGAACTTCAAAATATCATCCTGAGCGAGGTAACAGTCACCAAAGAACGAACATGGTATGTACTCACTGATAAGTGGATATTAGCCCAAAAGTTCAGAATACCCAAGTTTCACTTTACAGTAACTGCTGGACTGAGAGTGAGGTCCCAGATGGAGGAGTTGGAGAAGGGACTGAAGGAGCTGAGGGAGTTTGCATTCCCATGGAGGGAGCAACAGTGTCAACTGGCCCGCCCTCCGCACACCCCCCTCCTGGTCCTCCTGGAGGCTGGACCACCAACCAAAGAATACGCATCAAGGGACCCATGGCTCAGACTAAATATATGGCAGAGGAGGGCCTTGTTGGCCATGAGGGGGAGGAGAGGCCCTTGGGCCTGAGGGTGTTAGAGGCCCCAGTAAAGGGGAATGTCAAGGTGGGAATATGGGATTGGGTGGGCAGGTGGGTGGGAGGTGGAATACCCTCATAGAGGCGGGGGAAGGGGAGGGGATAGGGGGTTTCCAAAGAGGAGACCTGGAAAGGGGGAAACATTGGAAATGTAAATAAAGTATCAAAAAATAAATAAATAATAAAAAAGAAAGATTAACATAAAAAAAAATCTAAAATATAAGGATACAACTGTCAATGTTGATAGGTAAAATATATGTTGTTTAGAATACAGAAACCATACCAAAATGACAAATATAAATTGCTATTGTAAGGGTCTGAGAATCACTGAAAGAAGACCCCAGACTTGAATAGTTTGCAAAGATAAATAGCATTTATTCTGCAGAAACAGCCAGCATGCAGGAGTCAATCATCCAAGCCAACTAATGAACCCATGAGAACCTCGCAGGCCCCTTTAAGGCCACTTAGGTGTTTTCCAGTTGCAGTTGGGTCACCGTCACCATTATTGTTTGACTGTATGGTATGGGGTATTTGTCCACTTCCAATTGGTTCATACCTCGAGGGAGAAAGGGTTATCTTATAGAGACTTTTTTATATCTGTTTTAACCCCATGGATAGACACCGGGCAGCTGCTGATTGGCTGTTCCTTTTCTGCTGTTTTTCAGAGAAGCTTGGGCTGTCCTAGGAAATTGAAGTTTAAGGCCTAACATGGCTACCTGTTCTAAAATAGAGTGAGTCAAGTCTTCTCAATTTTCTGTATTGTACTATATGTCAGTAATCCTGTAGCCAACATTAGGCCATTCAAATATTCAAAGATAGTATTAATAGACTTAAAGGTAAGACATACTCTAATGTAGTAATAATATGGGCCTTCAACACCCCACTCTCATCTCTGAAAAGAAAGACAAAAAATTCAACTTGTGTATGTCAGTATTGATTTAAACTATATACTGACTGGGCATAATATATTTATAGAACATTTTATTTAACAGAAAGGAAATGTAAGTTTTTCTCGCCAGCAGACACAATATTGTTCAGAACAAAATCACATCTTTCCAGACAAATCAAGTTTCAATAAATTAAAATTGCAATAATATCATATATTCTCAAGTCACAATGAAATAAAAAGCAAATCATTAAGAATAAAGAAAACATAAGCCAATATTCAGAAACTGAATAACATGTTTCTGAACAACCAATGGGTCATTGGAAAAATTCAAAGATAACCCCAAAATTACTTGGAACAAAGCTAAAAAGAAATCACGACATATCAAAATTTGTGTGATACAGCAAAAATATGATTGAGTAGAAGGAGTTTATAGTAATCAATGCCCACGTTAAAAATAGAAATGTTTAAAACAGCAAAGGTAATTAGTATCTTCTTAGAAAAGATAAATAAATTTGACAAATCTTTAACTATATTAATAAAGAAAATGAGAGAATGTTAAATAAATACAATTAGAGATGAAAATGGAAATATTAAAATTGAACTTTTAGAAATATAAATGATAATAAGAATCTACTATAAGCAATTTCAGCTAAAAATTGAAAACCTAGGAGCAATGTTTATATTCTTATACACAGTTGAACTGATTATTTAGTTTTAATAATTATTTAAAATACATTTTTATTTTTGCTAAATTTAATTTATCTTAACAGATTAAGAGTAAGTGTTAAAATGAAATAACAAATTAAAAAGTATCTTATCAAAGAGTAGTCCAGTACTTGATGGATTTGCAGTGAAACCCTACAAAACATTAAAATATCAAAACCTACCTCTTTCTAAAGTGAGGTTAATATAACAACAAATATGATTTGGATCACCTTTATTGAACCATGTGGTAAAAATTCCATATCCAACACAGGGTCACCCAATCACACAAATATGGACCTGAACTATGAGACAGATTCCAATATAATAAAAAACGAGTAAGAATGACCTCCTAAAAGGGGGCATTCTATGAGATCATGACCTTTCATGACATCATAATTACTGGACTAGGTCATTATTAGTAGTGTCAAAACTAGACAAAAATACAAGAAAACAAAAGAAACTACAAGAAAATATCTGCATTGAATACAGAGGCATTTTTTTTGACACAATACTAGCAAAACAAATTCAGTAAAATATGAAAATCGTAATATTCCACAATAAAATGGAGTTTTTCTCAGAGGCACCAGGATGCTTTAACATTATCAAATCAATAAGCATAATGCATCCCATCAACAGAAGGAAAAACAAAATGTCACATGACCATCCTAATCGAAGTAGAAAAATACTTTGTAAGATTCATTATCCCTTCATAATAAAAACATTTGACACTTTATGTATAGAAAGACATCTCTAAAAATGCTGCAGGCTTTATATAAAGCCCACAGTCAACATCTTACTGAAAAGTTGACAGACATGCTTCCTCTAAGATCTGCAGTAAAGCACGGATGTTCACTTTATCATTCTTATCAAGTGCAGTGTCGAAGTCTTGAGAGCAGCCATTAAAACAGCAACAAAATAAAGAATATCTAATTGGAAAGGAAGAAGTCAAACTATCCATATGTGCAGATGATATTACTTTGTATGTTGAAACATCATATACATTGTCAAAAACTCCTAGGATTGATAAATTAATTCAGCATTGTAGATGAATTCTAAACTTGTAAAACAGTAGCATTTTATATAGCACCAACAATGATGTTAAAAAAAAGAAATGAATCAAGAAACTCTATTCACAATATCTACAAAATTAAAGCATTAATTTAACTGAGAGTATTAAGTTTCCCTATACTGAAAAATATAGACTAGTGATGAAAGAAATTTTACCAGATAGAAAAAAATGGTTGTGGATTAGAAAATTTAATATTGTTAAACTAAGCATAACACCCCAATTGAACTACAACTTTAATGTTTGTGATCACCAAAACAGTGATGATATTCATCAAAGAAGTAGAAAAAATAATTCTAAAATCTACATGGTATTGAATATAAATCATGTGGAATAACAAAAGCAATCCTAAAATTCAAAAAGTGGAGAAGTTGAAAAACTGTAATAGTTGACTTCAAAACAGACTTCAAAGCAGTGGCAGCAATAAAAACTGACCCACAAACCAGCAAAACAGGGAAGTGAAGCTAGACATTTGTCTCTGTGAAGCCAAATGAGTGTGGACAAAGCGTCCAAGAGCATACAATGGAGAAATGACACTAATGAGCATAAGTGATGCTGACAAACTGAGTTTACATATGAAGCAGAAAGAAATTAGTTCCCTATATAGCACCATACCCAAACTTCAGATAAAATGGATTAAATACATAAATGTAAGACCCAAAACTATAACATTAAAAATTAAAATACAAGAGAAACTATTCAAGACATTGATATAGGCAAAGGTGTTTTGTCTAGGACCCTAAAACGACAGGCAAGAAAAGTAAAAATAGACAAATGTGATATCAAACAAAGAAAATTTCACAGAGCAAATGAAAAATGTCAATAAAGAGACATTCCACAGAGTGGCCAAAAACATTTGCAAAGCCGGGCAATGGTGGCGCACACCTTTAATCCCAGCACTTGGGAGGCAGAGGCAGGTGAATTTCTGAGTTCGAGGCCAGCCTGGTCTACAGAGTGAGTTCTAGGACAGCCAGGGCTACACAGAGAAACCCTGTCTCGAAAAACCAAACAACAACAACAACAACAACAACAACAACAACAACAAAAACCCAAAAAACATTTGCAAAGCATTCATCTGACAGAATATATAGACAAAGCTCAATAAAACAATAAGTATATCAACTAAAATAGACTTACTATCAGCATGTGATGATAAGAACTTATTGTCAAAGATAGTGCATACATTGTCACAGAATATAGAGAAATTAAGGCAGCACTAGCTTAATTTAAGCTTAATTAGTTAACTGGCTTAAATTAAGCTAGAAGGTTCTTTTTTGTTAGCTAGATTTCATAGTGCTAGAATGTGCTATGCAGGGTCTTGGGAGAGAATTATCAATGTTTTTACTCAGTTGTAAACTTTATGAAATATATAAGAATTTGCTGCCAAGCAGGATTTGCCCAGTGGTGCAATGGTGGCATGATTACAATGAGGTTAACCAACTGCTTTGTGATTAGATTTCAGGCCCATTCTACAAGAGAGAATTTATGCCTGCTATTGCAGACATGGTGAAGACTCTGTGGGAGGGGTCTTCATAAGCCCTAGGACTGGGAATTCAAAAGTTCAGTGGAAGTTCTACTATCATTTTGCTAATTTGACATGGCATCAAGCTACTTTCTGAATAGACAGGTTTATATCCATAGATTAGGGATGCTCTCAGCCTTCCATAGAGTAGCTTCTCATTGTTGTGAAAGGCGGTTATGCAAACACTTGTACTGGTCAGAGCAATCTACTTGTACTGATCAGAGCAGATCTATTGAGAAGTTGATGCTGTGTCCTAAACATGATGTGTCATTCCTTCCAAGGCTCAAGAAAGAAAATGGAAGATAGTGGATGAAAGAGTGTAAGAACAAGAAGATGGGAAGATAAGCTACAAAAGACATTTCTGGGCACAGCATGGCTGTTGCATTTATGAACTCACTGCAGCTGTGCACAAGATCACAGAAGATAAACAAGACTAAGCCAGTTGACATTTTGTCATGGAAGAAAGACTCAGAAAAATTTTGAGGTTGTAAATTGCTATCTATATTATGTAAAACAGCATAGTGATTCTATAAAATCTAAAACAAAATTTCCACGTGATCTAGCAATCCTATCACGGAGTACATATAGAAAGCAAATGAAATTATATCAAAGAGGTATCTGCTTTTCATGTTTGTTGCAAAACTATTCATGATGGCCAATGCATGGGATTATTAAGATTTCTCATGAATGGATAAATAGTTAGAAAAATTATTGTTTATACACAGTGTAATACTATTTGTTCATAAATAGAATGGGTTCTTATATTTGCAGTAACCTGAATACAATTTGGGTTATTATGCTGAGAGAAATAAGCCAGACTCAGAAATATAAACACAATATGTCCTCACTAATTTGTATAAACTAAAGATTAGTTTCATAGAATAATGGAGCAGAATAGTGACCACTGTGGGAAGGGAAGGGGGTTGAGGAATGGAAAGGCATTACACAAAAGGCACTAAAACACAGCTAGGGAGCAGAAATTGGTTCTGTTTTTCTACAGCACAGTAGGATAATGATGCTTCCAACAATCTGATGTATTTCAAGGTTGCTAGGAGAGTGTAACAGTAACACACATAGATATGATACCTTGGATACACTCAATGGTTCAGTACATTGGTTTTTGAACTTTAATTTGTGTGTGTGTGTGTGTGTGTGTGTGTGTGTGTGTGTGTATGTGCATGTACACATGCATGCTGTGTTACTTGGGAGGTGGTCAAAGGACAACTGGCAGCAGTCACTTCTCTCCCTCTACTGTGTAGATCTGAGGAATCAAACTTGGGTCACCTGTCTAAGAGGCAATTGTGCTTACCAGCAGAGCCATCACAATGGCTCTTAGCATACTGATGTCATCATCACATCCTCATATAAACATATTAATTATACTGATCCCTATAATAACCTCCCTTACAAATTATACTAATTTATCACAATACAGTAAAACTGTTCTTTGGAGAAATGTACATGACTTTCTCCATTTTTATGCTCATAAATGAATGAATAAAATCAGCATGTTTTCAGTTCTGCTGGTCAATAGATCTCAATTGGAAGCTCAATGCACACAATCAGACAATGTCTGAGAGATAGGTGCTGGGGACAAAGATTGCATTTATACCAGAAGATTAGAGAAAGGGGGCTGTGCTTACACATCACCTTTTCACATCTAGAGGGACTGAGAGGTTATAGGCATAGAAGAGAAATGACAGGAAGAGAGAAATAGCCCACTGAAGGGGAAGAATATTTATGTAATTTCCCAGGAGTAGATGGGGACCTTCCTGACTTCGGCATCACCTTTTGCTACTCGTAATTGTCTAGTTTTCCGGTCACCGTACCTGGCAGATATCCTTAGCCCTGAAGAATGGGGAGTGAGAGAGAGTAGAAAAGTTCAAGTCATACTGCCTCTTTATTACACTTCTGGACAAAACCTTTCTCAGTTGCTCCACATGCTGAGCTGAGCAGGAGGTTAAGGCAGAAAAGATGACAGGTTGAATATGAACCCAGAGATTCCACTCTTTACACAGTCAACCCCCAGATAGCTGCAGGCCAAGTGAAGAGCCACGGTTTTCAATAGAGGTGGTCTTTAAGTTGCAGACAAGTAACCTAGGCAATCAATCATTCCCATCATGGAGGGGGGAGGAGTTACCTATGGCAAAGCTTTTGGGAAACTCATAATGTGATGCCCAGTTGTGTGACCTCCAAAGCTATTAGTTAATGAAGCTAGAGGGAAGAACCTTTTACAACAGGACTGATTTCACTGTGACAACCTGCTTGGCATTGGAGTTGATGCTGAAGGTTTACCATTGGCTTTTGAAGGGGCAAGGCTTCTTCTGGTAGAAGTTCCATGAGCTTTGTTGTCCAGAATTTTGGATGTGAGGAAATAACATATGTGGTAGTCTGTTGGAAACAAAACAAAATAAACAACAGCCTCAAAATGGAAAAACTAGAGTTAAGGTAAGGTGGCTAATGTTCTTTTTCCAAAACTAAAGTTCATTTTTAACGCTTAGACAGAGCTAAGTGGTAGTGTTTGCCTAGCACGCCCGATGGTCTGGATTCAATGCCCATCATGGGTGAAAATGAAAAAACACAACAAAACACCAACAAATTTACAAAAGGATACTTGGTTACAACAGAGGCCTGCACTTTTAAGCCAGATTCCACAGCCTAAATAAAGCCATGAGTCCCCATAGCTCTCCCTGATACAGAAAGTTCAGAAGCTGTATGTACTGTGGCCTAACGTGTCCCTGATTAGTGGCCCTAACCAGCCTGGCTCCTCCATGCTTACTGTTACACATGCCACAGTAAACTAAGTAACCTTATGTAAAAGCTTCCTGTCTGCCTAAAGTGTTATGTGATGTCAGATTGCTCCAGTTTTTTGTATTTGCTTCAGAAAGATTCCTCTGGTGGGGGAGGCTGGGGTGTCCCTCAGGGAGGAACCCTGAAGCCTGTTCTTAAGAGGCTTCTGCTGTTTCCCTCACTGGGCTGCCTTATCTGGCCTCAGTGGGTTGAATATGAGTGTGCAGAGACTGGATGTGCTAGGGTGGATTGGTACCCGGGATGGGCAGTGCTTCCTCCTTCTTAAAGGAGAAGGGGCTGGGAGAGGGGCTATGTGAAGGGGGACTGCCATCCAGATATAAAGTGAATAAATGAATGGGAAAAAAGAGGCATCTCTGGCCTCCACTGGCATCTCCCTCATGCTGGTTCTCTTGCCCTACCTCTCTCTCTTTCATTCATCACTCTCTGGAGCTCCATTTCAGGGTTTAAAGGAAAGCCCCTCCTCTTTAACACCCCCAGTTCTCAGACCTCCATATATTGCAGTGTTTCTGTTTAATGCTTTGCCTCTACCTTGAGGGCTGATTATGGCCTTGAGGCTCTTTCATTCTGATAACCTTCTTCCTTGAAGCAAATTGTGAACTATGAATTATGTGCAGCTCCCTTCCTGGACTGGGTGCTGCTACTAACTTCGTTTGTTATATTTAACATGTATTTTTTAATTAAGATAAATATGTGCTCAAAAAATAATTTCTGAAAGGTAAGAAGAACAGTGACATCACTACTCTTTGATCGCCACTCATTGCATTTTCATAGATTGCTATTCTCTTATGTATGACATTAAATTTTTAATTTAAGTTTATCAAAGTCACTAAAATAGTGATAGAATATTTACAAACATTCCATAAAACATATGTTGCCTAATTTACGTCATTCTTACACCTACAATTTGAACTGTGTATAAATTTATCTAAAGTTTTAGAGACAGATTAATCAAATGGGAGACAACTCTAAGTAGCCAAGTTTATTACACATGGTTTTAATTATTTAAAGGTGTTGTTAAGGAAGATGTTTGAGTATACACTTGTCAGTATTATATTTTAACATTTACTAATTTGCAGATTATTTTAGTTAAGCTTGTTTGGTTGAGTATCCATTTTTCCCCCCACAACTTTGCACGTCAAATGCAGTTTTATGGATATTTCTCAGTTCCTGGTCTCACCCATGTGCGTGTTGTTTGTATCAGTCGTTAGGAGATAGCCTTCTGTTGTGCTTGTCTAACTTTCTTCAGATTATTTTTAGATGTCCAGTTGAATATTTTAACAGGCAAATTTGTTCATTAATTTTGGATTAAATACAGTTTAAAAGCTATTTCTTGTGATGGGATTTTATTGTCCATCGACCTATGGTGGCTATTGGATTTCAAGAAACAAGTAAAAACAAAAACAGTGAACTAAAGACTTGTTCTACTTGGAATAAAGATTGTGTGATGAATTCTTATCGCCTAAAACTTAAAAGTAGTTAAGTTACAGCTTCTAGCTCGGGGCAGAGCTTCTCACTTGAGTGTTGAGGGACCACTGAAAACTTCAAATAAGTGTTATGATAAAAATGACTTCTCTAGGTAGGCCAGCTACCAGTTATTGTTAGGAGACAGGAATGGATGACTGGGTGCTGGAATACAATGTATTTGTTGAGCTGTTATAACATATTCCCACAATGATGGTAGCTTAAAGCATCTATGTCATTATTTTGTAGTTCTGGAGGTCAAAAGTGCAGATTTAGTAGGCTGAAATTAAGGTAAGGGTAGTGCTTCTGTGTTGTTCCTAGGGACTCTGGGGAGAATCTGTTTCCTCTTAATCTAGAGGCCACCTGTTCCTTGGCTAGGAATCTCTTTCTCTCATCTTCACTGTAGCAGTGAAACATTTCCATTTCTTCTATGAACCTGATTTCCTCATCTCATCTGAGTTTTATCCCCTCCCTCTTAATAAGGATCCTTGTGATTACCCTGGACTCAGCTGGATAATCTAAGATAGTTTTTCACGTTAAGATGCTAGAGTTAACCACCCCTGCAAAGTCTTTGTAAGGAAAGTAATGTATCCACGGGACTGAAGAACAAAACATGGATTCCTTGAAGGACCAGTTTTGTTTTTGTCTGACATGTAATGTTATACTATAAATTCATACATGAATTAGTGAGGAAATAAACTAGAGTGGTAAATACGTAACTGAAAATCCCCGCATCTCTGGTAACCACCCAGCCGCAGGCATCTGGTCTCTCTCCTCACAATCCCCGGAACTATTTATTTCTCCTCTTCATTCATTCTGAAACGTTTATGAATTTACCATTTGAGTACTTCCTAAATGTCTTCACCTCATCTGACAATGATTTTTCTTTATCCCCTTTTGCTCTCCAGACTTTGCTTATCCAGTGTTAAATTAGATTTTATCCTGTGGTTAAACTAAGATGAACTCATTTAACTTATCCTCACCTTACTATTGGACTTCTATCACAGTTTTATTGTTTTGTTATTTTCTTTAGATTATTAGACTTTTCTACAAGCACAGCAGGTGTATGGCCGCTCCATTCATTGCAAGTCACACAGTAAATTAATTCTACTGGCTAATACTTTTCTTTAAAATATCCAAATCAGACATTTTTATCCTTTTTGAGTACAACTCTGCTTTTTTATCCCTCAAGTGACTCCATCATGTCCATTAAAATAAATACCCCAAAGTACAATAGGTGAGATTTTCTCCTTTTAGAAAGGGAAACCAAAGGATAGAAAGTTTGATAAAGTCACTAAGTTATTAGATAGGATATAACTACATTTAAAGCCTGGTGCTTGAATCAGTTTTATGAGAAGAAAGCTTCTGATTAGACTATACTGCCTGAGTCTAAATCACTGAAAATTAAACTCTCATATTTCTAGGGATGGCTTTCTTCCTAGCATGATAAAAAAATGAAGCTATGGTAATCCATGTTTTTAAATTTGTGATTGGTGTTAGCATTTTGTTAAAGACCCAACATATAAATAAGGTGGGAAGAAAACATGGACTATCTTTATTTTGTATTTATTTATTTACCCTCCAAGTGCTGCTTCCCTTCCTGTTCCCCAGTTACAGAGTGCCTCCCCCATCCCCTTCTCAGAGGTTTGGGCTCCTCCCCAGGTACCCCCATACCCTGGTGATCAAATCTCCACAGGATTATGCACATCATCTCCCATTGAGGCTAGATAAGGCTGGGGAGCAGATACCACAGTCAGGCTACAGCTTTAGGGAGAGCCTTCACTCCAGTTGTTGGGGGGCCTACAAGGAGACTTAACTGCATGTCTGCGACATATTTGTCTGGTGCCTTGGTCCCGCCCATGTATGCTTTTTGCTTGGTGTCTCAGTCTCTGAGAGCTCTCAGGGGTCCAGGTTAGTTGACTATGATGGTCTTCCTGTGGGGTTTCTATCCATTTTAGTGAGCATGTTCACCAGGGTGCTACATTTAGATATCATTTTTTTCCTTTTCTCACCAATGAAAATCAAAGTACAAAAACCAATATTTGCTATAAAGGGAAATACTTAGTAGATATACCAGAGTAGTTATTTAGGGCTGAGTTTGTTAACCTTCCATCTCTGTTTTTTGGTAGCCAGTAGTATCACTGACTACGGCCAGGTGTGTTCTATTCCCCAGGGCATGGTCAGATATGTGAAAAATTTATTGGTTATTGTTGGACATGTAATCAGATGCATGGTTTTCTTTTCATTTATACAGAGAATTTTTGCCATATCTAGTTACACAGACTCATAAAACTCTTTATTTGAAGTTCAGATGAAATCAAAACTATAGTTATAGATACATTAGAAGGGTGCATAATAATAATAATAATAATAATAATAATAATAATAATAATAATAATAATAGATATACTGGTGAAAATCAATACATTGTGAAATCTAAGCTTGGTTGCATTCTCTTTGAAGATGCAAAATACGTCAACAACAATCATAAAGACTTATAGGAGAGAATCCAGAATTCACTACTTATAAGTGTTCCACAGGTCATTCATCTCATCACAAAAGGATGACTAACTGACTTGTAAGATTCTTAGAAATAAGGTTGCACATGATATCTTTCTATATTTGCCTTTGCATATTGACTTTTTGAATTTCTTTCTTGTTATGAAATATGGCATGTTCCCAGTGACTGGGGGTTTCAGACACATAGGAGAAGGCTAAATACGGAATTTAACATGCTAGAGTGGTGTGTGTGTGTGTGTGTGTGTGTGTGTGTGTGTGTGTGTGTGTGTAAATTTGACTATGTTAAATCCTGACTTGCTATTTTAAGTTTAATATGCTATGTTCTACTTTTCACACAAAGGGAAAATTTCCAGGTTCTCCTTGCTGTGAACAAAGCAACACTACAGGGTTCAATAGTTCAAGTACGGTCAGAAAAAAATTGGTTATTTGGAAGTGTGTTTGGGAAATCTTAAGATCATAGCTGTCTACAACTCTGCCTACAAGGAATTTTCACATATTTCTGTCATAGACCATTCATCATAAATGGAGGAGCAGTTTTTCTGATATACAGTGATTGCATTTCAGCCCCCAGCATATGAGAAGGCATATGCAGGTACAAAGAAGTGTAGAGAAGGATGCTTTATTGCTCTGAATAGCTACCTGCAATAACTTCATTCTAAATCACTATGGTAAATGATCACAGAAAGCCAAAAGGAGCAAGACATACTGACCACATCAACACCTGTACCTAACACAATATTTTAACTGACAAGAGACTTAAGCCTGATGAAGTGTAATTGACAGATCCAACAATTCTGCTACCCACAAATTCTACTCAGCTAAATGGTGACCCAAGGTATAAAGTTAAAAATATAGTAATTCAACTATTAAAACTACAGCAAGAAAACAATAGGTAGCAAAGCTTCAGGTGAGGGGTAAAATATTAAAATGAGATTGAGTGAGAATAGTTTAAGGAGTCAAGAAAGTCTAGGAAGGAAAGAAGGAAGACAGAGTGATTACCCTAGATAATTAAGAACTACTTTTGATTCTGTACGAGAGCAGTTGGTACATCATTTACCCCTTCCCTTTCCTCTTTCTAAGTCTTCCCATATTTCCCTCTTTCTCTTTCTCAAATTTATGACTTCTTTTATCTCATTAATTGTTGTCACATATTTCTATATACATTTAGGGATACACACACATATATACACACGCACACACATATATATTAAATATATAACTATAACCTGCACAGTCTGTATAATGTTGCCTGTGTATATGTTTTCATGATTCAGTTGGTGTGCTCTTCTGTAGAGAGAACTATTTCTTCTGCTCCCAGAATTCCTTAGTGTTCTGTAGCTCTTTTTGTAGGGTTGAGGCTTACTGGTCTTCCCTCATACATCTTACTATGTCTATTGTTGCTGCCATTGTTCAGCTCATATTTAGGCAGTCATGTTGGTGAAACTTTAATAGGGCAGCTTCTGATATTCCCAGAGGACACTACCTCACAGCAAGATCACTGTTCCTCTGGCTTTTATAACCTTTCTGCTCCATCTTCTCCAATGATCTCTGAAAAGATGTATCCTTTAGAACTGGGTTACGTAGTTCTGAATTTTGATTGGTTCTAGTTTTCTAATGTGTTGCAAAGATACAGTTCCTTGATAAGGGGTGGGAGTTACACTAATCTGTAGGCATAAGGACAAATAGTTAGAATATAGTTAAGAATTATTCTGGTTGGGTAAACTGGTGGTTTTAGGTTCTCCAGTATCCATGACTTCACTAGCCCTGGGTAAGGATTTCTAGTGACAGACATTATTTTCTCTTTATTGAGCAGGTCTTAAATCCATGTGAAATGCTGTTGATTATCACCGAGGTATCGATGATACTCCTGAACCCTTAAGGTTATGGTGTCATGCTAGTTGTTGTGTGGTTTGTAGTGTCATAGCTGGGTGGGACTATTGGTTTCTTCCCTGCTTGGAAAGTTTGCATGGTGCCTTCTGTTCCACTAAAACTAATCTGCAGAGAGGAGACATACAGGTCAGTTCTAGCTCATGGGTCTTGGGCTCTGTGTCTGCTCTACATGGTTTCTTTAGCACCAGGGTCTTACCTTCCACCTCTGGGGTGGGGTGTGTGCAACTAATGGCAATAGCAATTCTCTGAAATGCTTTTGGAGTCCTTAGACAACTCCAAACAACAACTCAAAGAGGGGATTCTCATGCTTGATGTTGGGAGTTTTGTTAGATGATTTTTGGCTCTTGGAAGGAGCATTGTCAGTCCAGATGGGAAAATTAAAGTAATATATGTATATATGAGGAAATTAATATTTATATATGTATGTATTTGTGTGCATTTATTCTTGTTTATCACTTGTATTATTTTACACAATTAATGGAATTAATGCACATACATATATACCTACTAGATTAAGGAACTCAAAAATGCTTTTTTTTATTATTCATTATATTTGCCAATTATTAGAGTATATTAAATATAATTAGTTGAAAGGTTAAGGAGCAACTGTACACTGCCTCAAATCATTGTGTTTTTGTCATCTTTATAGAGTTCTAAAGTGAGATGAAGGCACACCTCTGCCAGTCAATGGACTTGAGCTCCACCAACATGAGAAACTGTATTAGAACACATGCTTTCAGGATTCTCACCATAACAATACTGATATTCTTGTTCCTTACCCTCTGTATTGATTGTGCAGATGTGTATCCACTTATATATTTGGACAACACTGTCTGAGATCATCCTTCATCCTTCATCCATCAGAGATACTAGAAAAGAGACAGGCAAACACGAGAAAATGTACTGAGAATTCTAGATTTGCAGATCAATTGGAGTTTCTGGATTGCTGCTTAAGAGTACACAGGTGGCTGTTAGAGAAATGGAGAACGATGTCAACTCCAATTATATATGTTGTGCTTGCTTGCAAGTGCAAATAAATAACAAAAAAACATGAATGTGAATTTATCAGTGCACATGGGCTTTTTTGTGACATTGAAAAAGCACATTTCATTGCATGCCAGAACAGAACAATGATACTCTGTAGCACATGGGCTCCTACCACTAACGAAGAAGCTAAGTGCAACTTCTACCCTCTGGCAAAGAAATAATCTATTTTCTCCAATGGAGTCTCAATGGTAAATTAATCATATCTAATGCCCAGGAGTAGATTGCCAACACAACACAAAATCAGTAGTACTTCTATAAAATTTTTTGTCTTACTTTGCTATGTTTGTGAATTGTCTTGTACACTGTAGAGGGACTTTAATCTAGCAACATGGCTGCTCTTAGAATGTATCACATCCAGAAACCTTCTAGGTCAGTGTGATCCAGCTGGAATAATACACCTTTAATCCTTCTGGCTGAAATACAGACACATTCTTAGTACACACTTTTAATCCCATACATTGAAGGTAAAATTAGTTTGTAAAAGGATATAGCCATGTTTGAGAGTGACATCTAATTGAGGGGCAGACAAAGAGATGAACAGAAAAACATTTGACAGAGTGAGTCAGAGATAGGATATGCCCAGCTCTCACAAGAACAGACAGGAAAGAGGCTACTTAGGAACAGTGCAGAGATAGATAGATAGATAGATAGATAGATAGATAGATAGATAGATAGATAGATAGCAATCAGTTAATTCAGTTCATTTTGATACAATCAGTTGAGTTCAGTTCAGTCAATGAGTGCAGGAGGCAGTATAGTGTAGTTGAGTTCAGTTCCATTCAGTACCTGCAGCAAAGGCAGTTGAAGCCACTGAATGAGAGGGAGCCAGAAGACTAGAACATATTGCCAAAGTTAGTATGAGGTCAAGCAAAGCAACTGAGTCAGAAGCCACGAGAAGTCAGATCGAATCAATCAGCTTAGAGAGTTTTGAGCCAGAATAGCTGAGTTGTACCAGTCAGGGAGAATTCATAAAGAACTAGAAAGGGTGGGTTTATTTAGCAGTAAACCTCAGGGATAGCAATTATATCTGGCAAATAAAAGCTATATTTACAGTGTAGCTTTGGCTTTTGCTTATTGATTTTGATTTTCATTTCTGTATTTTGTGGGGGTTTTATGTGTTTCTTTTTTTGTTTTTGTTTGTTTGATTTTTAAAAGAGAGAGAGAGAGAGAGAGAGAGAGAGAGAGAGAGAGAGAGAGAGAAAGACAAAGAATATAAACTTGGGGTAGAAAAAGAGGTATGGGAATTATGAGAGGAATTGGGCAGAGAAAAGCTTGATCAAAATATATTTTATGTATATAGTTTTCAACAAAAAGTTTTTAAAAATTAGATTTATTAGTCTTATTAATTCAGTAATTTAAAACACAAACACTATACAAAAAATGTAGCAAGAAGATCAGTAAAAAACTAAAAACAGATGAAAACAGAAGCTGACAAGATGAGTGATTGTTAAGAGGTAGCTAAATACTGCCAGCTGAGAAAAAAGATGTGCATCAGGAATTGTAAAGATGAAAACCTGACACCTCCAAAACAAAGGAAGTCAGTGATGTGAAGCACTTTATGGAGGATTTCTAGGCTACAAGGCAGCAGGATTACAATGAGAAGATGAGAACAGCAAAGATGAAAAATGAAAGATGAGGAGTGTCCACAACATCTACATGAACGGAGATCAGAACAAATGGGGGAAGAATCAGTCATCAAAGCTGTGTCTGTAGAAACTTTCCAAACTGGAGAAAGTGTTGAGTTCGCAGAATGAAGGGTCTCACTGGGAAGCAGGCAGCATTAATGAAATGAAGCCAATATTTAGACACATCCTGCTGAGGTCTCTGAATTTCAAAGGAGAAAAGAAAAAATGTTCTTCAAGCATTCAAGTAAGAAAAGTGAGGTGATTTGTGTAGAAAATAAGTGCAATCAGTCCAGGATGTCTCTAGTACTGTGCGACAAAGCCAGCAGCAGCATTTGATGGGTTGAGACAGCGTCAATATTATAAATGAAGGGCGCACATGAAGGCATGTTTCCTTTCTTGTCCAGTGTCAACAAAAAATTCTATAATGTCCATAAATCATAAGATGAATCACACAAGTTCCATCCTCTATTATATTACTCAGTGATACTCTCTGGTGAAGAGATGAGTTAATAAAAGAAATAACCTTTTGGGAATCACAGAACTATATTGCAGAAGACTTGGTAATGAGTCATAAGATCAGTTAAATGAAAAACTCAACTAATTAATATAATGATGACATGCCAAACCAAAATATAAATTTCAAAACAAATTTTAATAAGATTAAATAATATAAATATTTAAAATGCAATAAATGTCTAGGTATAAAAGTTTTAGTTTACTGTCTAAAGGAAATGTAGGGACAAAGAGTGGAGCAGGGACTGAAGAAAAGGCCATCAAGAGACCACCTCACCTAGGAAACCATCCCATCTGCAGACACCAAACCCAGACACTTTTGCTGATGCCAAGAAGCGCTTGCTGACAGGAGCCTGGTATAGGTGTCCCCTGAGAGGCTCTTCCAGAGCCTGTCAAATACAGAGGCTCACAGCCCACCATCAGACTGAGCACTGGGTCCCCAAAGGAGGAGTTAGGGGAAGGACTAAAGGAGCTGAAGGTGTTTGCAACTCCACAGGAAGAACAATAGCAACCAACCAGACCCCCTCCCCCAGAGCTCCTAGGGACTAAACCACCACTAAACAAAGGAGGGACCCATGGCTCCATCTGCATATGTAGCAGAGAATTGCCTTATCGGGCATCAATGGGAGAGGAGTCCTTGGTCCTGTGAAGGCTTCATGCCCCATTGTAGGAGGATGCTAGGGTAGTGAGGCAGGAGTGGGTGGGTGGATGGGGGAGCCCCCTCATAGAGGCAGGAGCTAGGGTGGATGTAAATAAATAAAATAACCAAGAAAAAAAAGAAAAAAAAATTAGTTCAGACATTGAGAACAGGAAGTGGGTAAAACTAGATGTATAAATGTTAAGTCAGTATTGAATTTCATATTCTGTTAAGAAAACCTTAGTGATGTAAATCTTTGCGTGTTTAAAGCACACCATCATTTTACTTATAACTGTTCGTAATTTGTTCCAATTCTGCACATTAGTGGTTTGTTTTGCTTTGTTTATTGTGCTGGTCATTGAGCCTGGTGTTTCCTTCTGCATTACTGAGCTACACCCCCAGCCTTCCTTTCTCATTCTTTATTTTGGAAGATGGATTCACTTTAAGTTAACTGGCCTTCAATTCACAACCCTCCTGCCTTAATGTTCCCCATAGCTAGGATTACAGCCCTGTGCCACCACATTCAGAATGCACAGTTCATTTCTGATAATTCTGCTGTTTATTTCTCCAGTCTTTGCCTCAGTAAGCACGAAACTATGATAGCCTCGAGAACAAAGACATGAACACTGCTCTCCGGGACCCTTTGTTACCATCGCAGGCTCCTTTTTTCCTTTGTGGTTAGGACCAGTCTATTAGAACTGCTACTGGTGAAGCTATTTCTGTTCAAAGGAATCCTTAGAAGATTGCTAATGCTTGATTTTCTAAGACTTAGAAGGCATTTAGAGGCAGTCCATTTGTAGACCACTCTGTGTGGTAAAAATATTCCCTTTGATTCTTAATTACTTCTATGACCCGCATTAATAATGTCAACCTGAGATGTCAATGCTTTGTTGGGAATGTAGCTCTGGTTTTCATGTTCATTCTTGTTCATAATTTTAGAAACATATAATGGTCACTATTACACTGGTCTGGGAATGACATGAACCAGGAACCAGGCTGTGCATTTAAAACGAAGGAAGAAAACCCAGACTAATCTCCAAGGCCATTTTGCACAGAGGCATGTTGCTATCTCTGTTTTAGCCTGCTGTCTGTGATCAGAGGCTCTCACAGTCTCTGCACTCCTGGCTCTCCATTATGCTTCTCTACCCATACCTCTGCACTGGTGTCAGCTGGAAAATTATAGCTGCTGTTGTTTTCTATGAACTCAGACTTACATTCACCCTTTGTCCTTTCATTGATTGCATGGTTCCCCCTCTTCCCTGCTCCTCAGACCTTTATAATTGCAGCCATTTAGCTTCCAAACTTCAGTGTCTATCCTGCCCATAACTCCTAGAGTGAAATCTGATTGGATGGAAACGTATTAAAGGAATTCTGTCTCTGACACTATTCCAGTTGCCCTTCATCTGACCCTCCTATCCACCTAAACTCTCTTACTTGGATCCCGATTTGATAACTAGGTTTGTTCTGATAATCTGTCATGTTTCTCAGGCAGCAGAATGTTGCTTTTAGGAGCCTATTTTAAACTGTCTTCTGGTAGCTAAGCGCTGACATTCTGACCCACAAAGCCTCCAGGCCTCTTCAGGAATCTGTTTCAGAGCTGTGCAAAGTTCCGGAGATACATACATAGATGCTTTGTTTTACAGCTTTCTTGTTTAATACTCATTTGTTGGAAGCCAGGTATAAATATTTCCTTCTGCTCTGCTTGATTGTTTTGTTCTTTGTCTTATATTGTGCTTCTGAGTTTTCAAATAAGTGACCATGGTGCTTGACAGGGTCTCTCTACCCTGTTTCAGGCTCCCAGCACTGCAGTACAGCAGACATCCCAGTTCTGGTTTTGACTACAGAGCCACTGTATTCTCCAAGGGCTTTCAGAATTGCACCATACACAAATGCAGCCTAGCAACCTACAAATACACATGAGGAAACACTCTGCCTGCTTCTTTATGTAGCTTCTTTATGAGTCTTACTCAGGAAACTGAGCTACCTTAGCTCCCTGCTGTCACTGTCTTCCTTCTTTGCTTGGCTTGGTTATTGCTCTCTGCTGGGGTTTCATGACTGGGAATCTGCTCCCAGCGAGAAAGCCTGAGCAAATGTGGAATTGTGTTTTCCTGTTCTTGAGTAACACAGTCCTGTCATAGCCTTGTGCCTGCAAACATTTATTTCATATATCTTGTTCAGCAAATAGGAATTTTTTTAAATGAGAGAGTGAGTTTGAATCCTGTTATTCTCCTGTGGCTAGGAGCACAATTCTGTGCTTTTCCTTTAACTGCTTATGTTGGAAGTTTCTGGTAGCTTCATGTTTATTATTGGTTATATTGTATGAACATTGTGGAAATGCGAAATTTATGAAGTTCCATACTAATTCATCTATCCACTTATTCATAGATGAGTTAAATGCTATTCTAATTAAGTGGCCCATTAGGGAGGGTCATCAGGGCTGAAAAAAGTCATAACTGACTTACTGTTAAATTGGCTTTGTAAGTCTATAAAAATCCAAAGTGGTCAAGAATCATGTGACTTTGGTGACATTGTACCAAAGAAGCACCTATACATTGCCTTATCTTTATCCCTGGAAACTTTCTGGGACCTCTTTCATCTCCTTGTCTCTCCTGGCACTTCCTGATGCTAGGCAGACCACCATCCCTGAGTTACATTTCTAGGCCAACAATGCTTTCCCTGTATTCTAACAAAAGGCTTCTGCTTCCCATCATTGCCATATTTATGGAGTTCATTCTACATCTAAACTTGAATGAAACTTCCACGATCACAAAAAAAAAAAAAAAGATGATTTTTTGAATGTGTTTTTGACACATCTTGTTTTAGCTCTTTTTTCCCCCAAATGAAAAAGCAAAGCAAAGCAAAACAAAACAAAACAATATAGTTTCTGATAGCCCTTTAGTAACAGTTATCACACCAGATTATGAACTACTACCCATAGTCATTCTAATCCTGTCTGAGGAGTTCACTCTCTGGCCTGATCTCTTCAAAGAGATCTCTAAAAGTTGACAATACTCTGAATAGGAAAGCTTTGCCTTGATGCTGGGGTCCTACAGATCTCAAAAGTGAAAGAAATCCTGCTGTGATTCTTAAAACGTTTAAAAAGGATTTAAAATGCATTTTCAAAGCAGAGATTACACATCCTGTAAACACTCCTTTCAAATAGAACTATTAGGATGGAATGATGGTACCACATGTAGAGGCATGTGACATGTAAGCCTGGTAACCTGAGTTCATGTCCTGGAAATCACGTGACAGTGGAGGGAAAGAGCTGACTCTACAAAGTTGGTCTCTGACCTCCACAGGTATGCTGTGGGCAGTGTAAGCCCTCCCCGTCACAACACACACACACACACACACACACACACACACACACACACACACACACAACTAAGAAGAAAGTGATCCAATTACATTTAACTGAAATGTATAGACAATTTGCTAAATGAATTTATAAAATATAGATAGTAAATTATTTACTGTATTTTGGCACCTGTTGTTGAAACTAGAGTTACTCAAACTAATTTGAAAAATTGAACTTCATCTCAAGGATTAAAACTCAAAAATGCTAAGTGCTCACTCATTATTTAGCTCAAAGATTACACCTGGAGAAAGGTTTTTCAGTTTAAAAAGACATTTTGCACACACACACACACACACACACACACCTATCATCCCACATGTACATGAGCATTTTCCTTTTCATCTTAAGTTATAAAAATTATAGTCTGAAACAGTTTTGTTTCCTACAAGTAGTTAATGCATCATTCCTAAGTAAAGGTGAAAACATATTTTATGGTCCACTTGAAATAACATGGATTTAGAAAATTTACCTTTAATAGTAGGAAGATTCTGAAAGAACATTTAGTTCACACACGCTAATGAACAGGTAACCTATTGCTTATGCAGGAAGGAAAAGTCAGAAGATACTTATTAGTTTTATGTTAGAGATTCAGAAACATGGTGATTATTTCTAAACATTTAGGTCAGCCTTTAATGTATCAAACTTGTTTTTACATCTTAATATTTCTTTAGGGAGGCCACATAAATTTTACTGCTCCTAATGAGGTAAGAAGTCACTCTACGAAATCAAGATATGTAAAATAAATGAGGAAAAGGGAATTTTAGACCTGACTTTTTCAAAACAGTGGGCCCAGGTAAAACATTTTAGAGTTGTAGCTTGCAACTCTGTTGAGATTTCAATTTTTAGTTCCTTTGGCCTCCACAACTCATGCAAGTTTTTAGAAGTGTTAGTCAGTACTTTGGCTTTGACCCAGGGTCAGTGCCATTGACTTCTTATTTAGGGGAGGAGGTTCACTTGGCACCTTTTAGAGTGTCCATTTGGGAAAACTCCATCTCTTATTTTCATCTTGTGATTTAGGGAGGGACAGTAGGTTCCTGCTCCTGCCTCTTGTGGCATGATGGATGCTTAATGGCTTTAGTCAATTGACATTGGACACAGTCTCTTCTTGTGACCCTATCGATATTTCAAGTAGAAACTATGGATCCAGGCACTCATGTACCTTCAAAGAGAAACTGTCTTTCTCGTGGTCTCTGGATGGAGCAGTGTGAAGCTGTGAAATATGCATTGCTGAGGCCAGTTTACTATGCTGAAGAACCTCTTCTGAAGGAAAACAAAGGTCTCCCTGTGGATATTAGGGATGGTGTCAACAACTAAAACAGCCAGAAGAAGAAGATGAAGGGAAGTTAAATCATTAATGATGTATTTAGGTTGTATTTTTGCCATTTCTGAAGCAAGAAATTATTCTGAGCTTTGAAACCAGAGCATTTTATTTAATATTAAACCCATTAAAGTGGAGTTTCAATTAGTTGCTAAGAATATATTTATCACAAATGAGGTTGCAAATGATTGACTTCTATGTATGTAGTTGATTACATTAAATATGACTAAAAAGCACAAAGAAAAATTGGTGTAACCAAACATGCTAAATTTTCATAGAATTTTTCCAACAAACTAGCAGATGTGATAAGCAGGTGACAGTTTTAGAGGATCTAAAATAATGAGGTTTAGAATATTGGAAAGACTTATCCATTTATTGAAATAAGGTTCCCTGAGACAAGTAAGTACCAGGTAGGTGTGAAGCTGGTTGGCCTGAAGCCACAAAGAGAACAAAGGTTTAGCTTGCTACAGCCTGAAAACCAACAAAACAAGGGAATACTACCAAGAGGCAGAGATAAGGGAAACCTGGGAGATAATTTGGGCTTAGAAAACTCCTGCTTTCTTTGCCCCCCCCCCCCAAATACTCCTGAGGTAGAGACATCATTGTTCTCTTGGTGAGCATGTGGACAGAGAAAGAATATATGCTTTAGAATCAACCACCCTCCTGAGGATCCCAGCTTGGCTATTTACTAGCAGAGGGACCTTGGGAAGGGTTTATAACCTTTCTATTCCTTATATTTCCCTAAAATCTCATGAGTAGTAATAATCCTAATTTTTAGGACATGCAAATGATTTAATTTATGTGAAATTTTAAGAATAGGGCTCATATATTTTAAGTGGTACCTCTATGTTACCAGCTACTGTGTAGCTGAGGTAATAGTCTATAGATAGTGGATAGAGACTAATATATCTCATCTCAGCCAATTATTTGGGACTTCCCTAAATCAAGATAGAACCCATTTGCCTGAGGTTAGATAAAGGGTGGAGAATTGAGACATGTAAGCTAGATTTGCACAGGAGAATCTAGACAGAGGATCAACTTATCTCTGGACTTGGTTAATTAGTTCAGGGAAATTTCATGACATTAAAAGTTAGAAATCAATTTTTTAGCAGTTCACATCACCAAATAAATGCCAAGTCTAATTTTAAAGTAATTATTTATTGCTGAACACAAAAGGGAATTCCCAAGATTTATTTCTGGCACTAGCAGAAAATAAGTTACTCAAAGTTCTAATCCCAGATGAGAATGTCTTTTCATAAGTCCCACTGAAGTAGGCAAGAGGATTGGTGACTAAGAAAGATAATCTCAGAGATAGAATAAGTTATAGTCAATTGGCTGACCAAGGGCACTCTTAATGACTGAGAGGATATGGCACAAGTTAAAAGATTTTTAATTCAAATATTAAAAACCTGAATCATTTTAAAAACCTAAAACTTTCTATCAATACAACCTTAAAGGTGGAAAATTCATATGTAACATCATGTGATGGTTATACTCAAAACACAGTCTGGATTAAAATGAGGTATACAGTTATCTTAAGGTCTTATGTATATTAAAAATAAATTGCATGTTTGGAGATAGTGAACATCACCAAGAATAGCTTATGGTATTCATATAAATATTCCCAAATCTGAAAAATCCAATATAAAAAGTCTTTCAAGTTCTAAACCTGTCAGCTAAGGCATATTCAAATTTGAACAGTTATTAACCGATGACTATGACCTGTTGTAAAGCTAAAATACTCCAAAACTCCATAAAGTGGTTTAATAAAACACGGTCTTCCTGTTTGTTCTCTGTCATAGACAACTTAGACATCCATCTACTCTAATGGTTACCATTTTGTTCCTTGTTTGCTTTTTCAGATGGTGAGAAGTTGTATTGGCATCTCTAAAATTCTAGGGTCTTCTGATGCAACTGGGCTGCACTTTCACTAACAGCCTCTCACAGGCTTGATTCATGGTGGCAAGCCTTTACTTCTCAGCATGACCCCTTCAATCCTGGGCCTTCAACAGTCACTGAAGCTGCACCTTCATTTCAATGGCCTTTCCTGGAATCTCACAGTGCCAACCCTCAGCTGCTCTCTATGACCCCCTCATGTCTGCAAAGCTAGTACCACCTGGGTGACTCTTAACACTACCAAGTTTGTCTGCCAGCATGAGGTATAACCTTGGCAACATCTGGGACAAAGCTTTTGTATGCTGACTTTTAGGAAACACTTACTGAATACGTTTTTACTTCAATGACTCTGTTCTTTTCTTAATCACAGCTAATTTATCAGCTCCAGTCAACCAACATCAATTATTCCAGAAAAGAAATACTTTTACTTTAGTGATTCTTATGTCTTATTCATCACAGCTTACTCTTCAGTCTCAGCTAATCAGACAAAACCAGAAAATTAATTCTAAGGAACTAATGGCCACAATACAACTATAGACTTTAAACTTCCCTCTGAAATGTCACAAGCCAGGTGTCTATCTTTACATTGCCTCCAACATTTTTATCTTGCAAACTCCTTCAGAACAGCTCACCAAGTACTGAACACTGTGTGGCTTTTTTTTCACAAAGCTCCAAAGTCCTTCCATAATCTTCCCCAGAACAACATGGTTAGGTCAGTCATAGCAACACCCTACTCCTAGTACCAACTTGTCTGAGTTTGGGTTTCTATTGCTGTGATAAAACACCATGACCAAAAAGCAAGTTGGGGAGGAAAGCACTGTTCATCATTGATGATAGCCAGGTCAGGAACTCAAATGGCGAGGGGGGGTACCTAAAGGCAGGAGCTGATGCAATCTGTAGTGGACTAGACCAATCCCCATTAATTACTACTTTTAAAAAATGCCCTACATCTGGATATTATGAAGGCATCTTTCTCAATTAAGGTTCCCTTCTTTCAAATAACTCTAATTGTGTTAAGTTGAAATAAAACTAGGTAGAAAAATGAGGTAGAATCGAATTGAAGGATTAATGAGAGCAGCAGGAGAAGGGCAGGGGTAAGGAAGGGAATACAGGAAGGGACAACTAATTTTCAGGGCTATTTGAGGGGTCACATAGAACCCTAATATGGTAGAAGCTTCTTAAAACAGCTCTAAAAGGAATCTAAATGGAATTCCCAAACAACAAAGCCAAATTAGAAATCTTTTATCACAAACTGAAACCTCCAGTGCCAGGAATGGGTTACATTTAAGAATTTAAGTGAGTTGGTCAAATGGTCCTAATGGAAGCCCACAAGGAACTCAAGTGATTGCCAAGGCTACTGGTTGCTCTCCCATAAATGGTGAGGCCCCATTTCTGAAGACAATACTTACATATCTCACATTACTTACCATAACCATTACCCCTACTCACTGAGCATTCACTGTACTGGAAGATATTTTGCATACTACGAGAGATGGAAGGTAGCCAGCAACTCAGCTATAAACCCTGTGATCTACTATGGTGATCTTCCTCAGTGAAACACTGGTGAAATAGTGGGACCAACATTGTGAGAGTAACCAACCACTATCTGAGTAGATATAAGGCCCACTCCATGTGAGGGGACCCATGACTGACACTGTTTGGGTGGCTAAGTGTCTGAGACTAGATAGGAAAACCAAATACTATTTTTCTACAAAAGTAACATAGTCATAAAATTACTCTTATAGACACTCTTTTACAGTCATAGATCAGTGTCCTGCTGAGTCATTACTAAAGAAGCTATCTCCTGAGGCAGATGGGGACTATGGGAAAACCACAAATGGCCAATATGCACAGAGTGAGAGACCTTGGAATACTCAGTACTAAATAGGATGTGTCCATAAAATTCCTCTTCTAAAGGTTCAGGGAACTGTGTGAAAGAAGTAGAAAGAATTTAAGAGCCAGAGGCAATGGATGGCATCAGGGAAGCAGTATTTCACTAGTACAAAAGGATTGATGTACATATGAACTTACAAAGACTGTGGCAGCTTGAACAGAGCCTGCACAAGTTTTTGCCAGCGGGGTCCCAATGCTAAGATGTGAACACAAACTTATATTTGTAACCAAGAAGCTCTCTATAATTGAATACTACTTTTCTCCAGTGGAGTTTCATTGTGTATATAAACTTTATTGAAGGTCAGGTCCCTTGTTTGTTTTCTGGAGAGAGAGAGAGAGAGAGAGAGAGAGTGTTAATGGGTTAATGGGTAAGAGCAGTGGGGAGGATCTGCAGAAAGGTTAGGAAGGAAAGATTCTGACCAAAATGTATTGTTTGAAAAAAATTACTTTCAATTTAAAAATGTGTATTAGCAGTCTTATCTTGCTTAAAAATATGAAAGTGCTTTTTCTAAATTCCTCTGTTTGGGCTACTTAAGCAAACTGTTTACTTCTCAAGCTGATGAAAGACCCCCGAGCTGGGGAGACCCTCGCTCAAATCTCGGGATGGCGTGACCCCCCAAGAACTCACGAAAGACCGTCCTTGCTGCAATCACACGAAGTTTATTTGGGGGCGGAGCGGTGAGAAGACCAGTGCACTGGGGTCGAACCCGTAACCTACGCAGAGGCAGAGGGGTTCGGCCCCGAGCAGCTGAAGTCAGGGGTATTTAAAGGAAAAAACCACAAAAGGGTAGGGACTGGAAAGGATTTGCATTATGGGGAAGTACAGATTGTTCTAAGTTATTCACAGGTCAGTTGCACAAACATTTCTAGTTCCTGAAACATTGTGCCTCTGGCCCTGAGGTCAGGTCAAAGTCACCCGTAGGAATGTAGCTGGGTGGGATTTTTGCCCGGGCATGTCTTGGCTCTAAGTTTGCTAAGGGCCTAACCTTCCTCATAAGGGGTCAGATCTTTCACTGACAATAGAAATTGGCATCCTCTACTTGGGGCTTCTCTCTCTCTCTCTCTCTCTCTCTCTCTCTCTCTCTCTCTCTCTCTCTCCCAATGGATGTGGAACATGAGTTACAAGGTTACAGAGATTTTCACCAAAGTTCTTTAGCATTGTCACAGTCCTATGGGGTCAGGAAATGAGAGTAGGGTCATATTTCCCAAATGGAGTTCCTTAGAAACCTGTGTTGAAGCTATGGATATGAAATCCAAGTTGCAATAAAGACCCCAGGATATTAGAGATGTCAGACATATCTACTGAGAAAAAAAATCTTCAAACACACAACATACATACACACACACACACACACACCACACACACCATATATTCCAGATATGTAGTTCCTGGGTATGTTTGGCATTCAGGGCTTTGGTCTAATCTTTCTTTTGTAACCTGACATTCCTCTCATTTAGAATGGTAATATTTACTCTGTGGGACTGTGCATTGGGAGGATGTAACTTGATGTTTGATTTTACAGGTACTTGCAGTTAAATGTAACTTGGACTCTCAAAAGAGACTTTGGATGGTGAAACAATGAAACTTAACAGCTATGGAGACTCATACCATTATAGTTTTATATATGAAGACCAGATGGTTAAGAGTATAGTGGTTATACTATGTCTAATTTTCTGAGGAACCACCAGACTGATTTCCAGAGTGGTTGTACCAGCTTGCAATCCCACCAACAATGAAGGAGTGTTCCTCTTTCTCCACATCCTTGCCAGCATCTGTTGTCACCTGAGTTTTTGATCTTACCCATTCTGACTGGTGTGGGGTGAAATCTCAAGGTTGTTTTGATTTGCCTTTCCCTGCTGACTAAGGATGTTGAACATTTCTTTAGGTGCTTCTCAGCCATTCGATATTCCTCAGTTGAAAATTCTTTGGTTAGCTCTGTACCCCATTTTTTAAGCTATACCACTCCTGGGCATATACCCAAAAGATTCCCCAACATATAACAAGGACACATGCTCCACTATGTTTGTAGCAGCCTTTTTATAATAGCCAGAAGCTAGAAAAAATCCAGATGTCCTTCAACAGAGGAATGGATACAGAAAATGTGGTACATTTACACAATGGAGTACTATTCAGCTATTAAAAATGATGAATTCACAAAATTCTCAGGCAAATGGATGGAACTAGAAAATATCATCCTGAGTGAGGTAACCCAGTCACAAAAGAACACTCATGGTATGTACTCACTGATAAGTGGATATTAGCCCAAAAGTCCAGAATACCCAAGATCCAATTCACAGATCACATGAAGCTCAAGAAGAAGGAAGACCAAAGTGTGAGTGCTTTGGTCTTTCTTAGAAAAGGGAAGAAAATACTCATGGGAGCAAATATGGAGACAAAATGTAGAACAGAGACTGAAGGAAAAGCCATCCAGAAACTCTCCCACCTGGGGATTAACCACTGAGCCCGGGCACTATTGTGTATGTCAAGAAATGCTTGCTGAAAGAAACCTGATATAGCTGTCTCCTGAGAGGCCCTGCCAGTGCCTGACAAATACAGAGGCAGATGCTCGTAGCCAACCATTGGTCTGAGCACGGGGTCCCCAATGGAGGAGTTAGAGAAAGGACTGAAGGAGATGAAGGGGTTTGTAACCCATAGGAAGAACAACAATATCAACCAACCAGACACCCCAGAGCTCACAGGAACTAAGCCACCAACCAAGGAGCACACATGGCTCCAGCTGCATAATAGCAGAGGATGGCCTTGTCAGGCATCAATGGGAGGAGAGGCCCTTGGTCCTATGAAGGCTTGATAGATGCCCCAGTGTAGGGGAATCGAGGGTTGGGAGTTGGGTGGGGCAACAACCTCATAGAAGCAGGGGGAAGGGGGACGGGACAGGGGGTTTCCGGGAGGGGGGAAACCAGGAAAGGGGATAACATTTGAAATGTAAATAAAGAAAATATCCAATAAAATAAAAAAAGAGTGTAGTGGTTAAGAGTAAACCTGATAGTCAAAGAATCCATTTTCAAATTCCAGTTTTACCCTTGTGAATTGTGGTGCCATGGGAAAATTAATGACTTCATTCCTCATTTTGTCATATATATTATGATGATGATAGTTATCAAACATACGATTATAATAGAAATATCAATCATCTATCTGTAGATTGCTCTCTGCACACAGGTGAGGTCAAGTGAAATGTAAGGCTAGATTGGGCAATGGAAAAAAGAAGGCGGGGCTAAGTGTTTCAGGGAGAGAGAGAGAAAGAGAGAGAGAGAGAGAGAGAGAGAGAGAGAGAGAGAGAGAGAGAGAAGACAGAAGAGAGACAGAGAGCGAAGAGAGACAGAGGAGAGACGGAGATGAGAGGCAAGATGGAACCTATAGGAAAGGAAGATGAACCAGAACTAGAACTACATGGTCCTGGGAGCCATAAGTAATTGGGGATTTCTTAGATAGATGATTCAATAATATGGGGCACATTTGTTCAATATTGGTGTATAGTTTGCATCTATATCAGTTGAGTTTTGAGTTCTTTGTGTGGGTGTTTTGGGGTTGAAGATTTACTGTTTTAGATCTGGTTGATAAATTACAAGCCTCCGGAGTTTTCATTTACTGGGATATGGGAATTTGTGACAGCTAGCCACAGGAAACAGATGGCTTGGGAAGATGTGAATGGCAAACCACAGGAAACTGGGCGGACTACCGCTTGGGGATAGCCATGGGGGCAGGAAGAGCATCGCTGCCAGCATGTTGTTTTTTAATAATTACATGTGACATTTATCTATCTATCTATCTATCTATCTATCTATCTATCTATCTATCATCTATTTGTCTATCAATCTTCTATCTGTCTGTCTATCTGTCTATCATCATCATCTATCATCTATTTATTATCAGCTGTATATCTATCAGTCATTTATCTATCTTTTAACATCACCATAATTAATGAGTCATAAATTAAACTTACTACATTAGACATATAAGAGTAGTAAATAAGTGTACATTATTAGTATAATTGTAGTATACTAATACTAATAATAGTAGTAAATAAGTATAAAAATAAACAGTAAAGTATACATTAAAGTATAGTAAATAAGAATCATTATGTTTTATTATCTTGTAGGCTTCCTTGTGTTATTTCATCTATTCCTTGCATCTGAAAAGTACCAGTTATTACAAACATCAATTTTATTAATTCTGTGATGGTTAGTAATCACCATAAAAACTATACTTTGATGAAATAATATTTTGAAAAACATTGCATCAAAATTCTTTATCAAGGTACAACATTTTAGGAAAAAAATCATACATTTGTATAAAAATTTGGTGTTTCAATATCAAACCCATTCTCTTTTCCTGGCCCAGTGACTTGGTTGTTTTATTCTGTTTTACAACTTTGTTTAGTACTTATATTCAAAACTTGTATATGTAAATCATGTTTAGCTTATAGAGTTAATAGAAACCCATAAGAAGATCTATCTTCATGCTTCCTCAAGCTCTGACAGCTTTTATCATTTCTATGATTTATGGTTGTGCTTTATAATTTAAAACTGCTTACTTCTTAAATTAAGCATATTGAGAATACAAATTTAAACATACCATTTCCTGTTTGCTTCAGTGACCCCAAACAACCTCTAATTGAATCTGTTTTTGTGTGTCTATCAGCTGAATAAGAATGGTACATACACTTTTTATCATCTGATGAGATTGTAGTTTTATTTGACTAGAGTTGCCCCAGTAGACAAATAGTCATGCCTTTTAAATGATGGCAGAAAAATGAACTACAATTGTCTTCTATAAAAGCAGGGAAAAAACCCATTATTTGGACATTTTTACAGTTGTTTTTGCTAACAATTGGGAATTCTAAATATCATATCAATCCTTTCCACTACAAGCAAGTACATTTTGCAACTTATATATTTTGAAGAGATCCTCAAGATGCTTCATTGTTAGAATTAGATATTGTTTGTTAATGAATTGAATCAGAACTATAAATACATGAATCAGATGAATGAATGAATGGCTCTCCTACCGCCAAGATTCACAGAAGCATTCTCCCAACATGATGTGTCAATTGTTCATTTGCCAGCCTTGACTCAATCTGCCTTGTGTTGCTAGCAATTCCTAGGGATTATTCTTGTTAAGATCTCAGAAATATCCACGCTGGCAAGTTCAGTGTGTGCCTTCTATTCTTTTGGTCAGCCCCTCAGTACCAAATGCCTTCCTGAGATAACTTTCTTAATCTACTGCCTGTCTTTGATGACTCTCTATTTGGCATCTTCTCTCAAGAGCTCTCTTGGTTTATGAGTTCTTTAGTGTTTGCTTACAGGCCTTTTCTTTGTTTCTCTAAAGGTTTTTATAGCAGGTCTCATGTGCTCATACAGATTCAAACATCTATACATTGATAAATTTTAATTTACATTTTTGAGTTCCATTTTTCTAGATTTTCTATCTTGACCATCTAGGAGCTCATTTAGTACTTTCATTTGGATGTTTCTAGATATCCATAAACAGCATCCCGAATCTTGTACCAAACAGAATCATCTCTCTATAACCAAAGAACACAGTGTTTCCCAGTTATTTTGTATGGAAACCCAAGGGGGGTGTGCAACTTGTATTATTTTTTGCTCCAATCTCTTTACTTCCAACTAATTTGTAAGTTATTCATTTCCCCTCAAATTAAACACAATAATACCTCACCACCCTCTACAGAAGTTACAAATAGTCCATTCACATCACTCAGTACTTGAACAATTCCATAGCCTCCTGGGTGTTCAGCCAGTTTTATTGCTCTGTTTCATATACTGTCTTTCTCTTAGAGCATCCCCAATGACTTTGAAAGTTAGTTTTTTCTACTTACATATTTAAACTAATTTCAGCATATTTCCAATGCACTGGAACTAAATCCAAACTTCCTCCTATACTGTCTTAGAAGGCCTGGAGTGGAATGACCATTTCCTTTGTCTAGAATTCAACTCCCAGGTTTCTTACCCTGCTCTTGTTCTCTTGCTTTTTGTTTACTCTCCCAAGGTTTTATTCATTTTAGAACCTTTGAGGAATGTCCTTTGTCCGACATTTCACATAGGTGGATGCTTCTTAACTTATATGCATAACATGAGGGTCTTACTTTTCCTAAGGAGCTTCCTTCCCCTTCCTGTTCTCTATCATAGCATTATATTATTAATTCTTTCACCAAATATTGTATTCATAGCAAGTTTTATTTGGTTAATTTTTATACCTCCATAAAGCACCATGCAGATCTAACTATTTGAGCAGAGACATCTAATAATATGAATAGTACAGTGAGTTTTTCTGCCCTTGAACAATCAGCTTAGATCTTCAATGAGACAGAGGCTGATCAAGTTCATTGGCTGCACATTAGATAATGGGAATTAGAAAACCTGAAACATGAAGTTTGAGAGGAATATTCTTGACCTAGATATCTCTACTATAAGAAAAAATAGTGAATATGAATTAGTCCCTCAACTAATTCATATTTAAAGTAGAGTCAATAATATTTGTCTTTACTCATCCCCATGGCTCTGGTGAAAATAAATAAAATATGTCATAGTTTCTTAAGAGAAACATAATTCTCAGTAAGCTCTACTGTAGATTTCAGCAGAAGTGAAAGTTCAGGAGGTAAAGTATGTTTTATGAAAGTTTTACTGGTATTTTTCTTTAGGGCTTTTGAACATTTTGTTCGCCAAGCACTTATTGAACACCTGATCCTCTTTGGTCCCCAAGGACTGGTTTGTGTATCCATGTGTTTGTAAACTAGTGTTGGGAATAATATATTCAAAGAAACTATACTGAAAATGTATACTTTAAATGTTATTGAAGATAAGAAAGTACTATACGAGCCTAAAAGAGTGAGAGATGAGAGCTTAAATGGTTTCTAGCGAAGTAGCTTTCCAATCTCTAATGAAGACACCTAGGCCATTGATCATGAAGCAGTAGAACTGCAATTGCTTAGCCTACTGTAAACCCTTAATACATAGCAATTGAAGGAATAACGTGTTGAACTAATAATTTGGACACTCTAACCGACACTTGGGTTTCTTGAGAAACCTTGTGCTATATTACTTACTATACTCCTTTGAGTCACATTTCTCAGCTTAGCATCTTTTCTTTTTCTTTTTAGTTCATAATCCCATTTGAACAAGATCTATGAACATCCTGGGTTGTGATGAACTAAAATCAATGTTGAGAAATATAACATTTTCTGTGTTAAGTATCCAAACCAGAGCTTCAAGAGGAAGTATATTTTATGGTTTTCTTCTCCTCTCTTTTTGTGTTTATGTTGCTTCTGATTTCTTTAACACTCTATTTGCACCTATACCCCTGTATTCTTTAGTATCTTGGCTCCTTTACACACCTACATATTGTTCTCTTGTTCTCTGTTACCTCTTCCTTTGGGTTTTTAGGTTCAAGTCACCATTGCGGTAAAGTTGTGCTTTGTCAGGAATGTCAAGGGAAATGAATGGGAGAATGTGGCTGACTCAGTCACTCCCAGACACTAGATTTATAAATGAAACATCATTGCCCACTAACGAAGCTTTAGAAGGGAATGCTATCCTCTGGTGGAAGGAGTTGGGAAGCTGTGATTCTGGATGCCAACATCTTCGTACTGCAGGAACTAGCAAGTTACAGAACCACAGCATTGTCTGAACACCATCACACTGCATAGATGGCTATCTGTTCAAGACTATATGGCCTATCAGGGGAAAACTCTTGGCTTGGAGCTGGAGAGAAGCAGAAAATTTCATTCACTTTTATTTGACAGATACAACTTAAGTGATGTTATTATTTCCACAAACTGATGAGTCATTTCTAGTTTCTATAAAGTAGAATTTTATATTTAGAATATAGCTAATGTCTGGTTCCTTTTTTCCATATATTATTATTTTCTATATGATAGAATTTTATGGTTACAGTGGATCATCTATATTCAGTTACCTTGTTCAACATAACAATTGAATAGCTCAGAAAAACGATGTAACAGTAATTTTTAGTGTCTTGTAACACATGTTTTATTTGACTATAAACATTTAAGTAACATTTTTTTTCTTCCCAGGTCACCACAGTTTATTTCTCCTTCTTAACTCCCAGCTGGTTACAGCTAATTTTTGACTATTGGATAGAATACAGTTGTGAAATGAGCAAAGTGAAAGTTCATAATCCAGTATTGGAACTGTTCCAAGTAATTACATAAATGGTCCTAAAATAATTTCTCAAGAGAGCAACTGTATTTCTTATCCCACGGTAGGTAGGTTCATGGCTATAGCTCAGCTAGGTGAATATTGGTCTTGCTGTTGGCATTGGTCCTTAACTGGAAATACTTTTATTACATATACTTACTTTGTGTGTGTGTGTGTGTGTGTGTGTGTGTGTGTGTGTGTGTGTGTGTGCGCACATGCATGCATACATGTACACCATGGTATATGCCAAGGTCAGAGGAGGATTTTCAGGAGTTCAGATAGTCCTTTTACCACATGGGTTTTGGAGATCAAATTCGGGTTCTTACTGACCCATCTTGTCAGCCCAAGCCCAAATATTTTTTAACTTGATAATTTGTTTTAAATGAAGATGCTAAAATGGTTTTATCTTCTAAATTGGACTACTTCAGCAGGGTGATTAAACCTGTACAATAAACCTTCCAAATGTAATCTTTGCTCAAGCCTATTACTGTAGTGGAATTAGAGTTATTACAAACAAATGTTATCAACTCACTTTTACCCAAGAAGTGACTTTCTGTGAATAAAAATATTTCATCCAGGAAAATCATATAATAACCAATTATGATTAACATAAATAAATAAATAACTTCTGTAATTTAACCCAAAATAAAAAACCTCTCTTCATCAACTTTCATATTAGTGAAAATGGTTGTTTTAACTGACTACAAAGCACAAGGTGCAGTCTTCACTTTAACAAATGAAGTCATCAATTAAAATTTGAAGATCAGTTGGGTGTAGGAACCACACCAAAGCTCAACAAAGACCTGATTTCTGCTGCTAAGGAATTTATATCTAGAGATATACAAGATCAAAATTCATAGGGATGTATTTGTCACAGAGACTATACCAAGAGGGAAGCCTGGCCAATTAGTAAGCACCAGTGCTCATTAGTCCCACTGGGAGGCTCAATTAAGGCAAATTCTCAAGTGTGGCAGTTGAATAATTGCATTCCAATTCCTAGACAGGTGTCAACAACTGAGAGCCCAACCTTGACAACTATTTTTGAGATTTAGGCTTGGGTCATTGGGTTCCTTGTGCTGAGGAGCCACAAGGATAGTATAACTAGAAGACAGAAGAATGTGTTCCAGCTAATGGGCCATTTTTCAGAGAGCAAATAGTACAGTTGTATTTGCTGAATGCCACTAAAGAAGTACAGAGCCCAGAGACTCAAACCACACAGGCTGTTCACCAGAGGGACAGTGCCAAAGGCTATCCACAAGGAGTTGGTTCTGTGTTATGTGAACAGCACTCACTCATAAATACTATAGTAGAAAGATGTTTCATAAATGTCTTGATTCTGACATTTACACAGTAGAAATATAAATATAAATTAAAACAATGAATTTTACCAGAGTGCTTAAGTTTCTTATGATTTGTTATTTCAGGGTTCTACTGGGCTGACAGTGCAGAGATAATTATGAGAATTACCTAGGAATAGGACAAAGTTGGTGTTTTCTTTAATTGAACACAGCAGTAAACTACTGATGATATGGTTACTTAAACCATTTCAAAAAATTATCAGTCAAGTTAGATACAAATATAAGCAAATCTACTGATTTGGAGTCAGAAGATCTGGATTTACAATATGTATT
Source organism: Uromys caudimaculatus (assembly GCA_028551405.1). Taxonomy (NCBI): domain Eukaryota; kingdom Metazoa; phylum Chordata; class Mammalia; order Rodentia; family Muridae; genus Uromys; species Uromys caudimaculatus. The sequence goes on from CM052702.1 coordinate 51,675,751, forward strand.
TGTCCTTTATGATTTGGATTTGAGTAAATTTTCTTTTTAAATATCAAAATTATGAACAAATTATAAAATATTAAATTTATAGTCTGTCTGTTATTAATAATGTTCAGTTAAGAGGAGCCAGGCAGCCTGCTCAAACTGGAACATACTATGGAGCTGACTACAAGGTAATGAACTAAGGATGCTTCATTTTCCTGATTGGTATATGGATTGTCAGAGGGGTAAGAAGACCAGTGCCAAAGCCAAATGCTTGGTTTTATATTACATATTTACTGGATTGGCAAACTACTTAGTTTCTTGCAATCTCAGTTCCATCATCTATCAAATGAAGATTAAAAGAAAAACAGTACCTACTTCTTGAGCTGCTGCGAAGATGGTACACTTTCATATGTAGAAGAGTTCCTAGGTTGGAACTTGATTTGTAATAAGATATTAATAAAACTGAGGCATTAGTCCTCAGAACAAAGGAGAAACATTAGAGTTGAAACTGGTTTGGATTTTTGATTGACACTGACAGGAACTGTACTGAGTGGTTTTGTGTCAACTTGACACATGCTAGAGTCATCAGAGAGGAAGGAGCCTCAGTTGAGGAAATCCCTTCATAAGATCCAGCTGTAAGGCACTTTCTCAATTAGTGACTGATGTGAGAGGGATAAGCCTGCTGTGGGTGGTGCCATGTCTGGGCTAGTGGCCCAGGGTTCTATAAGACAACAGGCTGAGCAAGCCAGGGGAAGCAAGCCAGTGAACACCCTTCCTTGAATTCTGCATCAGCTCTTGCCTCTAGTTTCCTGCCCTGTTTTGAGGTCCTGCCCTGACTTCCTTCAATATTGAACAGCAAAATGGAAGTGTAAGCCAAACAAACTGTTTTCTTTCCAATTTGCTTTTTGATCATGGTGTTTTGTGACAGCAATAGAAATCCTAAGTAAGACAAAGACCCACATGAATGTCAGATTTAGGTTTACTGTGGTAGGACGGTAAGAAGTGTGTATTTAGTTCTTCCTTTAGATTTATTTATTGCTTCTGAAATGTCTAGTTTTTTTTTTTAAACAATGAATCATAATTTAAGATGGGCAAAAATTGAGAAAATCTGCTCCGTACCATTTCCAGAGGCAGGATGCCCAGTGACTGACTGATAAAGGAATTTGTGTCATAATATTAATGGCTGATAATGGATTAATATGTCACCCCTTCAAGGCAATATATTTGCATTGTAAATAGAGACCTTATGCTCGGGACTTGTCTGATGAAGAATATCAGAGCTTTAGTACAGAGTGATGTAAAGGAGTTTTGGATTCAAAGGCGTCTTTGGGCACAGCTGAAATTACTGACCCTTGGTATTTAGGCATTGTAGTGGCAATTTTTGATATATGTCAACTTGACTATACCTGGAGTGAATTACAATCCAGAATTAGAAGGCTCACCTGTGATCTAGATCTTGGGTCCGGAAGACACAAGTTTCAGGTGTGGTATGCACACCTCTAATCTGAACCACACCTGCTGCTGGAGATCTACAAAAGGACATTGGAAGGAGGAAGATTCAATCTTCTTTGCCTGTGTGCCTTGTGGGACTAAGCGACTGCTGGATCCTCAGGTTTTCATTCACAGCTACTGCTGATCATTGTTGGGGAGTTTGAATACAGACCGTAAGTCATTAACAAATTCCCTTACTATATAGAGACTACCTAGAAGTTCTGTGACTCTAGAGAACCCTAATACAAGCATATCACAGAGGAAAAACTGAATTTTGGAGAGCTCTGAGGCTACCTAAAACCACACTTTATTTGAAGCTGAGAAGTTGGAGAAAGTCATGCCCTAAAGAATCAGAAGTACTGTACAGCCCCCTGGATTAGGCACATGGAGTTTTATAAAGGAAACTAGACCAGAATCTGGCTCATTTATTCAAATGAGATGCTTCCACACAAGTACAACTGATTTGTTCATCCTCAAAGTCAAGGACAGAACCTTCATCAGCTTTCATGAATTCAATGATACCCAATCTCCACCCACATAGACTTTTATATCTCCATTTCTTCAAAGTAGCAAAAATGAAATTTAGCTGCCCACAAAACAAAAACAACCCATTAAATCTGGGTCTACAAAGTCATGTCATAAATATTTTAATGATCAAATTACAGTAGCTCAAGTACTTTCTGAGTTGTTGGTAATTAGCCTCTCTAAAGACATCCGGAACTTATTCCACAAGTGTTTATGGAACACTAATGGAGTGCCAGACACAGGGGAATGAGCAGAAACAAAATTGAAGTTCTTGCACATCAAGTTTATTTCCTGGAGGAAATTATTACTGATAGTTACAGAAGGGGGACTTAACTGTGCCTCTATAGTTTTGGGGGGTACAGTCACCCCCTCCCAGCTATGTATTGTCTGGATTCTGCTCTGTGTGCCATTTGCCTTCAGCTGTCATTCTCGTGAGTCATTTGGCTCAGAAGACATATTGTCATTGGTGTCCCCATGAGCCCCACTGAGCTTGCTTAGGGCATGGACATTAGCTATTCTTCAGATTTCCAATTCTCGGGGAGTCAGACTTGTTTGAATTCATGAAAGCTGATGAAGGTTCTGTCCTTGACTCTGAGGATGAGCAAAGCAGCTGCACTTGTGTGGAAGCATCTCATTTGAATGAATGAGCCAGCTTCTGGTCTAGTTTCCCTTATAAAACTCCGTGAGGGCAGGTCTATGAACACCAATCCATTCCTTCTGTAACTACAGCCCTCTGACAGGCCCAGAAATCAGATGATGCTACTGATAGTTTAGTTGTCAACTTGATACAGCTGGAAAGAAGGAATTTCAATTGTGCAATCTCCTCCATTGGATTGGCCAATAGACATGGCTATGAGGGATTTTCTTGATTGCTAATTTATGTAAGGAGACCCAACCCACCGAGAGGAGTGCCATTTCTAGGTCCATGGGCCTGGGCTGTATAAGAAAAGTAGCTGCATATAAGCCTAATAGCAAGGAGTAAGCCACACTTCTCCATGGCTACAACCTCAATCTTCTGCCTTCAGTTCTTGCTATGGCTTTCTTTGATGATGGACTGTAACTTAAGTCAAATAAGCCCTTTTTTTCTCCAAGTTGCTTTTGATCATGGCATCTTTCACAGCAGCAGAAAGCAAACTAGAACAGATGAGGACTTGATACTGTCCTTACCAGTTCTTTATGCTTCTCTGGGAAGCAAATTCCTCTATTCTAAAGTTGCAAGTGAAAATTTCAAATCTTTTTATTAAAAAAAGCACTGTATACCAAGTTGACGTTTTGATATCCTTACAACTCGGCCTAAGTATCTGTTAACATTTTTAAGGGGAGAGGAACTGATGGAGTGTTAGAGGTGAGTAAAGTGAGGTGTAGCAGACCGGAAGTGCACCCATTCTGAGCACAAAGGCTACAGCAAGGAATAGGTGTGAAATTAGCGGCTGCCTCTTTATTACCTTTAAGGATGTCTGCCTCATTGCCAATCTAAGGTGCCTCCCCATATGTCTCTGAATTGGCAGAGCCCAACACAGGACAAGGAGAAGTCATGTCTTCTGATATATCATTAGAAACATCTAAAAAAAAAAAAAAACCCTCTGTTTGTATTCTGCACTATTGTACCTAATGTCTTGTTTGTCAGATAGGCTTACTTGGAATATACACATTTAAAGGCATACAGAGTGTACCTCTTATATTTTTGTCTTTTCCAAGAAATAATGCTTTGGACTGTCAAGCTGAGTCAAAAAAAAAAAAAACAAAAATCAAAAAACAAACAACAACAACAACAAAAACAACCCCAGATGTCTTGTCAGATATTGTCCTGCATTTAAATCCTCTCCTCTCCATCTAAGCCCCAGTGCTGACTAGTTCTACCAGGATCCAGCCTGTGTGCCTTTACTAAACTTTCTCTCCTGCAGATAAAGCCTTAAAGAGGAGACTTCTAAGTCTCTCAGTGTCAATAGAACTGTTGGCTCCAGCCACGCAACCCCCAAACCTTTACTAACATTGTCTATTTTGTGACTGGGACTTTGGGGCTAAAATAATAATATTGGTGCTTAGTGAGTGAAGCTCTCTGACTCCACATTTTCTCAAGTTGGTTCCCATGTTATTATCTACTTCCATACTAGGCATGCTTCATAGACTTGGCCAATAAAGGAAAACACATCCAGTTACATCTTCACACAAAGAATAAATAATCCATGTTCAATATATGTCTGAAAAAATGGGTGGCCCATCAGGTTAAGGATAAAAGGTAGGCTTTTCTCTTTCTGAAATACAGAAATTATGATACTTTTCTGGGAATAAATATTTAATATCTTATGCACAATGAGAGAAATAAGATTTCGCCGGGCAGTGGTGGCGCACGCCTTTAATCCCAGCACTTGGGAGGCAGAGGCAGGTGGATTTCTGAGTTCGAGGCCAGCCTGGTCTACAGAGTGAGTGCCAGGACAGCCTGGGCTACACAGAGAAACCCTGTCTCAAACAAACAAACAAACAAACAAACAAACAAACAAACAAAAAGATTTCAATCTATTTTTTAAACAACAGGTATAATTCTCCTAATTATAATATTTGATGTATTTAAAAATAAATTTGTTCACTTTCTATCTAAATATTTTCTTCCAAATACAGTAAAAAGATAATCTGAGGAGTTCTATTGAGCTTCATAAACATCTATACATATAAGTTGGGAAGCAAGCCTCATGTGCTCCAAAGAAAACAAGTTGAAACAGCATAATTTCCAAGGTATTTTATCTTAGCAATATACTAAACATTCACTGCTTTATCATTCTCTGAACATATTTTTTTCTGCTATACTAGGAGTAGTCTCCTATTCTGGAATCATTTTCTCTAGTTTATATTATCCATTGTCCATGGTCTAAATAAATGTGGAATGTGCACATTTTAAAGAATCCTCATTTATATAAAAATGGGAACAAAGACAGATAGTGTGCTTTAGCAAAAAATATTCAATAATATTCTTTCCAATTATTCTATAGTTTGAACAATGCATCTGAGATAGACTGCCTTGTTAGTACGACATTTATGAATGCTGGGACTTTCCTGTATTATTTACCATCTGTACTAGTCACTAATTGGTAGAGAATATTAAAAAAAATCTTTCGGTAGGAGAAAAAGAGAAAAGAAACCAGTAACAATAGCCAATTATTCTGCTGTTTGAAGCCAAGAGGCAGCCTGATGTCTTCAGGAGCAAAACCATATTCTTTTACAGAATATTATAACATGTTTCTGCTTTCATCTCCAAAAAGTATCCACCCACAGGTTTTTCATTCTGTATGACCCTATTCATTTCTGCTTGCATTTAAACCTTTGCTCACAGCTGTGCGAAATCAAGCCAAAAATCAAAGCTTCTTGGGAGGCAGAGGGATGGGTGAATGCACTGGATGTGCAGGGTAGCCGCACCAAGTAGCTTGCAGTTTCCTTAATGAGACACATTCTCTTACACCTCCCTGTCTTTTCTTGGTAGTGCCCCCTCACATGAAATGTTCTTACTGTCATTTCATAAGGAGTTCCTTTTTCAAGTTTCTGCTGTGGCATTAGTTCTCCAGGCAGTCTTCTTCCCTGGTCTCCCGAATCTAGTATGTGTCCTGTCTTTATTTATTTTTATCTGAGCCCTGGAACATCACTTGTCATGCACGAGTTGAATAAATGAAATGAATATGGGCAAATGACCTCTAGCTTTTCAGAAGTGAGGAAGGAACATCCTGCTGGGGAGAGATTCAATTCTGGAACATTTTCTGTTTTAGTATGGTGCCCCTCACCAGTTAGTTATACTTTAGAAAATCTGTAGGATAGTTGAAACATAGATCCTAGGAGGGCATACAGACAGACAGAGAGATGATAAGATACATTGGAGATTCCATTTTCAGAGAGAGGCTCAGGCACCAGGCGATTGTTTTAGATAGATGAGAGAAACACAGGGCAAAGAACACTTTTGTTAGATGGAGATCTGCAGGGTGCATGTGAGGTTGGTAAAGTTGACTGAAGTTCTTGTATGGTGCTGATGCTAAGTTGAGATGCAATGGGTCTGCCATGGTTTTTATGTCAGGAGAGGGGTGAGGAAGGTCACTGTAGCATGATCTGTAGAGCTGGTTAAGAAGACGAAGGTGCCATGAGGCTAAGCCACTCAGTGATTAAACAGTAGTCCTGGATCAAGTTCCGAGACTCCAAATCAAGAGTTCTACAGGCAGCTCTAAATGCCAGCAGGAGTTAGGCCTCTGCAGGCAATGTGAGCCAGCATAAGTCCAAGGATAAGCAGAGGTCAGGGGCTCTGTTCCATCTTCCTCTACCTCAGCAGCTTTATCACAACCCATTTTCCCTTCTGTGGATCTGATGCACCTTAGGAAAAGAGACAGGAAAGTGGAGGCTGCCTGTGATGCTAAGTACATTTTATTCAGAAACTTACCTTAAATGATATTAATCATTTTCAAGTATAAAATTGAAAGAAATAAAAGTTATTATTGCCTATTAATTTCACCAAGTTTGAGGCTTTAGACAACAGCTGAAGATGATCCGTTTATATGTATCTAAGTTCAGCTGTAAGTAAATTTTGCAAAGTTATTACATATTTAGCCCCAATGTAGCAGTAACTTGGTATGACATGAAGCTTTACCGTTATCACTAGGTGCATGGCAAATCATCAGAATTCCACGAATCCCTTGCTTTTGATATCTTATATTATGTAATATAGATTACATATGTGACAGCATAATCAATAGTTGTCTCATTGTCTTAAGATTTTGTTAATTTGCCAGCAATCAAATCACCAAGCCTAGTAAGCATGGTGCAGGTGCATTTACCAACATCTTCGCTTTACACATAAGGAAGTTAAAGCAAAAGAAATCTTAAGGAGCCACAAAACTTCTGCTTATACCAACAAACTGAAAGAGGAGAATGGTATCAATTATCTCAGTTATTCAGGAAAGCTATCATTTTGATCTATTTATATACAAGTTCCTTTTTAACAACATACACGTTTGTCTAAACAGGCAACAGCTGCTATCTTCCCACCTGTGCCCCATTGAAACCATGGGTTTATTATGCCAGTGTAATTTCCCCAGACAATGCATAGTCCTGTTTTTCACTGAAAATTTCAAAAAAAAAAAAAAAAATGGAGGGTGGAGGAGAGAAGGCTGGATAAATGTGTTTCCAGGACACTTGAATTAAAATATTCTGAGAATCATTTCCAACCTCATTTAGAAAATCAAAGTGAAGTAGTCATTTATCTGAATAATCCTGGATCTAGTTTTCATCACCATGACTTTCCAAAGAGGGAGTAACAGGCTTCTTCCCAAGATGCCTTAGGCTTCTTGGATTTCTCCAGACTTCTGTATGAGCACAATTGTGGCTTCTCCAGAGGAACAAGCCACTGCTGTTAATTTGAAACCATGTATGTGAATATATGTGGAAATCCTGATTTTACCACTTCATGTGCTTCTGGGAAAGTGCTGAAAGACAAACTTTAAAGAGTTCTGACCTGTTTTAGGGGCTTCTGCATTCTAGAGTGTATACATTCTGATATTCTTCCCAACCTTGGCTGTGATGACAAAGAGAAATGTAACAAGTTAATACTCTTTACAAATTGACAGTAATGGCCATGTCCTAAGTAATGACCATCCCACATACCCTAGTCCTTTTAATGCAGTGCTTTGAAATCTCTAAGGCACTTGTCTGGTCACTCCATATTCAACTTTAGAACTTGTGTATGGTTCAAACTTCTATATTCACATACCTGTGCAGGGTCTGTAGAAATGCTGAGAGTTAGGTTCTATTTTCCCTTTGAACCTTTATGGTTTTATTTATATTGTTTCCCTACTGTTTTCTACCCGATTTCTTAAAACTGCTTTCAGGAATTATATTTATTCCACACTGTGTTCATGACTGTCTATTTCCCAGAGACAAAAGTGACCTGGTTCTTTTCTGTCAACTCCCTCAGAACCCAGTAATTTCAACAGGTATATACCTGCAGTATTATATGAAAAAACGTGGGGTTCGATGTGTGTTTTGAGCTTTAGTAAAGTTTCTTTTATGATTGTGGGTGCCTTTGCATTTGGGGCATAGATGTTCAGAACTGAACTTTCTCTTGGTGGATTTTCCCTTTGATGAATATGAAGAGTCCTTCTTCATCACACTTGATAACTTTTGGTTGAAAGTCTATTTTATTGGTGTATTAGTCAGGGTTCTCTAGAGTCACAGAACTTATAGGTAGTCTCTACATAGTAAGGGATTTTGTTGATGACTTAAAGTCTGTAGTCCAACTCCCCAACAATGGTCAGCAGCAGCTGTGAATGAAAATCTGAGAATCTAGCAGTTGTTTAATCCCACAAGGCATATAGGCAAAGAAGAGTGAATATTCCTTCTTCCAATGTCCTTATGTAGGTCTCCAGCAGCAGGTGTGGCCTAGATTAGAGGTGTGTGTACCACCACACCTGAAACTTGTGTCAAGATCTAGATCACAGGTGAGCCTTCTAATTTTGGATTGTAGTTCACTCCAGATATAGTCAGGTTGACAACCAGGAATAACCACTACAACTTGATATTAGGATGGCAACTCCAGCTTGGTTCCTGGGATTATTTGCTTGGAAGACCTTTTCCCATCCTTTTACTCTGAGATAGTGTCTTTCTTTGTTATTGAGGTGTGTTTCTTGTATGTAGCAAAATGATTGATCTTGTTTGCATAAACAGTCTGTTAGCTTATGTCTTTTTATGAGTGAGTTGAGTCCATTAATATTGAGAGATAGTAAAGGCAAGATGACTGTTGGTTCCTGATATATTTGTTTTTGAAGGTGGCTTTATGTGCTTGTGGTTCTCTCCTTTTGGCTTTGTTGTGAGATGCTTAATATCTTGTCTTTTCTTTGGTGTAGATACCTTCCTTGCATTGGATTTTTTCTTCTAGGATTCTCTGTAGGGTTGGATTGTGATACCCAAAAGCTAGAAACAACCTAGATGTCCCATGACAGAAGAATGGATACAGAAAATGTGATTCATTTACACAATGGAATACTATTCAGCTATTAGAAATGAAGACATCATGAGTTTTGCAGGCAAATGGATGGAACTAGACAATATCATCCTGAGTGAGGTAACTCAGACCCAAAAGGACATGCATGGTATGTACTCACTAAAATGTGCATATTAGCCAGAAAAAAAGAGTACAGAATACCCAACATACAGTTCACAGGACTCAAATAAGTCAACAAGCTGAAGGGCCCAAGTGAGGATGCCTCAGGCCCACTTGGGAGGGAAAAGAAAGCAGCCACAAGGGGGGGTGTGGAGAGGGTCCTTGGAGGGAAAGGGGATGGGGGCAGGGCAGAGAGGGGAACATGATCTGGTATTGGGTGGGAGAAAAGGACTGAAGCCCTGAGGGCCAGCTGAAAGAATGGAAACAGGCGACCTCGGGAGGTAGGAGGTTGGGAGGACCCTCCAGAATGTATCAGAGTCCAGAGACTCTCAGGACTCAAAGGGAGGGACATTCAATGAAATGCCCTATGTTGGAGAGAGGGAATTTGTAGAGCTCACCTCCAGCAGAAAGACAGGGCATCAAGTGAGGGATAGGGTTGACATCCCACAGTCAAAACTCTGACCCATAATTGTTCTTGTCTGAAAGAACTGCAGGGATGGAAATGGAGAGGATCCTGAGGAAAAGAAGGTCCAGTGACAGGCCCAAAGTGGGATCCAGCTCAAGCAGAGGCCCAAAGGTCTGACACTATTACTGAGGCTATGGAGCACTCACAAAAAGGGATCTATCATGACTGTCTTCTGAAAGAGCCAACAAGCAGCTGAAAGAGTCAGATGCAGATATTTGCATCCAACCAATGGACAGAAGCTGCTGACTCCTGTGGTTGAATTAGGGAAAAGCTGGAAGAAGCTGAGGAGGAGGGTGACCCTGTAGAAGGACCAGCAGTCTCAATTAACCTGGACCCCTGAGATTTCTCAAATACTGGGCCACCAAACAGGCAGCATACACCAGCTGATATGAGGCCCCCAATACATATACAGTAGAGGACTTCCGGATCTGGGTTTAGTCAGAGAAGATGCACCTACCCCTCAAGAGACTGGAGGCCCCAGGGAGATTAGAGGTCTGGTGAGGTGCGGGGCAGGGGTGGGCCATACTGATAGAGACAGGGGGTGGGGAGGAGGTATGAGATGTGGAACAGTGGGAGGGTGGACCGGAATAAAATCAGGTGTTATAAATAAATAAATAAATAAATAATAAAAAAAAGAAAAGAAAAGAAAAACGTCCTTACTCTTCCTTTAGCACTAACCTAGACTCAGAGTTCCTTCAGAGAAATGATCTCATCTCATCTATCTTTGCATGCCAATAGTTAGCAACAATGTCTGTTGCATATTAGGCTGTGCCATGAAGGATTCTTAAAGTAATGGGTGGCATAAATGAAAATTTCTCTTTTGGTGATGAATCTCATCATTACACAATGAGTTAGAGAATTGGGAAGTTGAAAGATATACTCAATGGATTAAAACTGATAAAGGGAAAGGTGGGATTTTGGTGTATACTTTTCTGACAAATGGGGTTTACATTCTGGTGTCTGCCCATGGAAGACAATCAGACCTTCATGAATACCACCTTTGTGAAACCAGAAAGGATATGCTCTCCCTGATTGCTCCTAATTAGATCTAATGAATGCAAAACAGCACAGCCAGAGCTTTGTTTCTGGAAGAAACCTACCCATCCTCAAATCTCAGCTCCTTCTTGCTGCCAAGTGCCTCGTGTATGTATCTCCGATGGAAAATAAAGGCAAAATACCACTCTCTTCCTTTACAATACTGAAAGGGTTAAAGAAGTTTGTGTCAATCATTTTAACAGTGGCCAGCACATTAGATGCTCACTGAGTATTCTCTTTTTATGTATATTTGTTATTACGCATGTTTGTTGTTATGTATGTTGTTTGTTATGAATGTTTGTTGTTACTAGAAGGAAAGACAGAAAAATGAAGAATTCCTTCTTCAATGTGACATTCGACAGATGCGATATTTCAAATCAAGAAGTGCCATATTAAAAATGTCCTTTGTGCAGGGGAAAAGGCTGAGAAATCTTTCGATATGTTGTTTGTTCTTCTGAATGAACTTTAAAGATCATCAAGTGAAATCAAATATTTCCTGTAGTAAACAAACAGAAAACATCTCCATTCTAGGGAGGATCCTGACGGAGAGGTACAAGCAGATTTTCTAGTTGCTGGGAGCAATTTGGCAAAGAAATAATATAAGCAGACATCATTTTGAGTAAATACTCCCTTTACAATAGTCACAGAAAAGCCATTAAACACATCTTCAGCTCAAAATTTACAGCAGAACCCACAGATAAGATTCACAGCCCTTTGATTTGGAAGAGGTCTCCCATGGTTGCACAGGGGGTGTTTAGGGAGCTTTTATTCTGCAGCACTATGTGTTATTTAAGTGATATTATACATGCTATGAATTGCTTTGAAATGCAAAGGAAATAAACTGAAATAACATGCCAGCTTAGAGACTCACCCGAGTTTCTTGGAGTCACACTGGCAAAATAACATGTCCAGATTAAGCAGTTGAGACAGGGTCCTCATTAGCAAATGTGAAAATGCATGAAGGGGGTAGCAAGATTGAATGATATTAAATGGGGGTGTTGCTAGAGTCCATTGTGAGTTTGTGGGGTCACCAACTAGAAAAAAAAGTAGTAGAGCAAATATCCCCAGTAAGAGGGGAGAAGTGGAGATGGCCTACTGCTCACAAGACAGCTGACAAAAGCTGAAACTTCGAGTTCTTGTCTCCTTTCTACTGATTCTGAGCAACATGGTTTTTAAGAGGATAGGGCATCTCTGTGCTCTACTCTGGAAACTGGAGGTTGTAACACCTGACTGCTTGGCAAACCTTGGTAAGAGGCAAATGTAGCAATGGCCGTGAAAACATTCTTCAGAGTTTAAAGTCTCAAAGAACTCAGGGATTCCCAAAGATAATTTTAAAGGCAAACTCCAAAGGTGAGCCTTTCCCATGCAGGCGGGATACATTTCTTCTTTCAGTGGAGAATGAGAGTGGGCTGCTTATTTGCATAAAAGGGATAACATCAGAGAAGGCAATGGAGCAGGGGAGAAAATGACTAGTGTTTAACAAGTACTCAAAAACAATTGTGCTCTGTTTTTCCCTGAAATGTATCCTGGGAGGAGATAAAATTGAAAATTTCTGACTCTCAGATGAGCACGGGCTATCATTTTTGAAGAGGTTTTGCTTAGTGTGAGCTCATTGCGTCCTTCATGCCTTAAGGGAAAATTGAGTGAAGGGCTTGGGGTTCCATTAGGAAGCAATTTTCCTCTGGCTGAGTAACTCAAGATAGTACCACTGTGACAGTCAAAACCTTGCCAGGCAACCCAGTGCCACCATGGGAAGATAACCAGGGCAGTATGGCTTCTTTTTCAGACATATTGCACTGAAATAATTTAGGAATGCGGCTAGCAACCATATCCTATGCCAGGCAGTATTATTTTTCATCCTAAAGTAGAATGCAGGAGTTCTTACTTTATGGACTCTGACAGGTTGAATGCTTGGGGTAAGAAATGGGTGATGGGTTCTAAGTGTAAATTGCATATTTTTCCCAAATTAAGATAATCCACAGAATTCCCCATGTAGAATACATTAATGATTATATAGCCATCAGACTTAATTACATTTCTGTTGTTAGGATAAGACACAATGATCAAGGCAATTTATAAAAGGAAACATTTACTGGGGATGATGTTTCCAGAAGGTTAGAGTTAATTATCATCATGGTGGGAACATGGAAGAAGGCAGGCATAGCACTGGAGCAGCAGCTGAGAACTTACATTCTGATCCAATTCTCATTAGAATGACCACACCTCCTTAAGCCTGTAAATTTTGGAGTAAAAGCATTTTTGAAAGTACACACACCAGCTAAGAAGAATAACCACCAAAAGCCAATGATATGGAAGAAGATATCCATAACATTGAAACTAGAATAAATTCTAATTATAAATGTTTTAAGACGATTTGTCTTGTATAGCACAGATTGGAACATTTTACAAGATAACACCGTGAACCTCTGGCACTCCAGACTATCCATTCCCAGTGGTAGAATGATAGACATGTACCACCATATCTGGTTAACCTGGTGCTAGAGAAGTAACCCAGGACATTGTACAATTTTGTTTTTCTAGTAGAAACTATTCTTGACTAGATACTCTTCAGTTGCTGTACACGTTTACTGCCTAGAATTCAGTTCTCTCCTTGATTCATATCTTCTCTCCACTTCTTATCTCCTCTTGAAGTGGAAACATCTAGCTCTTTGGAAAGTCAGTTATGTCAAATGATGTTTTGTTGGGGCACACAGATCGAAGGATGTCTTGCTAAAGCAAAAAATGAAAGACTGTTTTTGTGAAGTAGACACAGGTGAAAGGATGTTTGGATATAGCAAACACGTGAAAGGATGTTTGATGAAGGAATGTAAATATGATCCCACAGAGAGTGGGAGACAAGCACTGAACCTTGGTGTGGTTTGCTTCACTTCCCTGTTCTTTGTTAACGACACCCATGTATTGATTTATCTTACATAGTGTTGTTGAGTTCAACTTGTGATAACATGGCCATTGAGAGAAACTTGCCCAAGAATTGCTCCTGAGGTTCCTGTAGCAGCTTGCTGCCTCCATGGCTTTGCCTCAGGCCAGTTGGCCATCCTGGCTGTTTTTTCAGGACTGGACGATAGCTACCTGATGTTTGCTTACTGAAAGGACTGGACTGTGACTGCTGGTTTATGCTTGGTGTCTTCCTGCCTAAAGGACTGATCTGCAGCTGCTAAATTGTATTTGGTGTTTGCTCCAGGAATGAACTGCTGCCAAAAATTATAAATCTCACCTCCTAAGAACTATTGCTGAACAGTCCACTTCCCCCATATCCTAATAACTTTTCTCTTCTACTACCTCTGCTGGGTGGTGGACTGGAGGAGAGGTTGAACCCTTATTAAAAGTAGGTTGCAAAAAATGTATTCCTACATCTTCCAGTAGAGGTATTGGTGAACTGCAAGTTGACACAGGGGGCAAAATGGCTGTCTAACTTGACTGAAGATATATCAGGTCTCAAATGCAGGTTTTGTTCCAGAGATTAAAAAAGAAATAGGATGAATTCTCTAGCAGAGGAACTATTTCTGGCTTAGCATCCTTCTTCTCCTTCTACTGACATAGTTTCTTCCAGAAAACTCTCTCACCATTGAGAACATCCTATTCAATCTCCGCTTCTCAAGAACTTCGAAAGACCCCCTATAAGAGTGATACATTGTTGTATTATAGATGGAGGTGGAAAATATTCTAGAGAAATCTATTGGTATTTCTTTAGAGATTGGTGTTTATTTTAGAGATCATTCACTTGATGGATGTCAATTATATTCCAAAGCAACAGGGGTTAAGGCAAACTACTTATTTTTTCTCTGAGAATCTTTTTAGTAGAAATTCTCTCATTTGAGAAGAAAACTCAGTCTACTATTTATGTATTGCTGAAAAGCAAATTAGCAAACATGTAGTGACTTAAGGTAGTGTGTGTTCTGTGGGACAGGAATCTAAGCATATCTCAGCTTGCTCTCCTGCTTCAGGCTTTCTTATAAACATCCACCAAGGTTTTATTTGGTCCTGAGACTTCATTTGAAACTTGACTGAGGGAGAATGTATTTCCAACTTCACACAGTTGCTGGCATATCCAGTTCCTCAGGTTTACAGGTTTTGGCCCCATGCTGTCTGGAGGCTGGAGGCTGCCCTGAGTTCTTTGCCATGTGGTCCTCACCAGATGGCAGAACACTTTTTCCAGGGCTGCAAGACAGAACATCAACGTAGAAGGTCTGCTCGTAAAAGAAAAATTGCTATCTAATGGAACACTCTCAGAGGAGTGATGTCCCATCACTTCTACTGTACTCAGAAAACTGAGTCATTGATTCTGTTCATACTCTAGTGCTGCAAAGATTATACCATCTCAAAACCACCAGGAGGAATGGATATCAGGAGCCATATTGGAGTCTATCTGCTGTCATTTTCATTTATAGAGAACATAAATGAGATGGATCATTGGAGGAAGAGAATATCTTTTAAGAGCTGTTTAAAGCATTGTAAAGTAATATGAAACATTTTTTTTAAATATCAGGAAAAATTGTCACATTGAAATCAATTTTGTTTTTCTCACATGCATTCTTGGCTCTGTAGCCAGTTGAACTAAAATTGAAAAGGAGACCTCATAATGAGAAAGGATTTTATCTAATCTTATGTGAGTTCATAAGTTATAAGAAAGCCTGAAGCAGGAGACCAAAAAAAATGCCTTCAGAAAATAGGTGCTTGTGCTATAACTTTCTGTAATGTCAAAAAACTTCCTATGTTCTTGAATCACAGGTGATAAATTAATTTAGCGCACTACCCCCTCTTACCTTCCAGGGGCAAACTTTTTAAAAACTAAAGATGAGGAATTATTTCTAGATGAATATTAGTCCAGCAACATGGCTGCTCTGGCAAGGAATCACATCCAAACACCTTTTAAGTCTGTGTGATCTGGCTGGAATACAGACATATCCATAGTACACACCTTTAATCCCTCTGGCTGAATTATAGACAAACCTTTAATCCCTCTGACTGGAATGTAGACATTCCCTTAGTACACACCTTTAATCCCAAACAATGAAGGTAAAGTTGGTTTATAGAAGAAAAGCAACTATGTTTGAAAGTGACATCTAATTGAGGGGCAGACAATGTAATGAATCAGAGAAAGATTTCACAGAACCTAACTCTCATTAGGACAGGAAAGAGAGGCAATTTAAGAGCAGCATACCCCCCCCAACACACACACACAATGAGAGAGAGAGAGAGGGAGAGAAAGAGAGAGAGGAGGTTGCCAGAACAATTGAGATAGACTGTAGGTGAAGGCCGAATGAGTCAGAAGATTAGAACATATTGCCAGACTTAGTCTGAGGCCAAGCAGAGCAATTCAGTCAGAAGCCAAAAGAAGCCAATTTGAATCAGTCAATTTGGAAAGGAGCTTTGAGCCAGAATAGCTGAGTTGAACCAGCCAGCCAGAGTTCAGAAAGAACTAAAAAGGATGAGCTCACTTAGCAGTAAGCCTCTGAGATGACAATTACATCTGGGAAATAAAAGTTACATTTATACTTATCAATTAACAGTAAGCAAAAAAATCAGTTGTGATAAAACCCTAAAAACCCATCCTCATACCTTGATAAGAAATGTTATCAACACCTTATCCAGTCACAAAATTTGTTAAAGAATCACAAAAGCAGTGTTTTGAAGGAAAAGCAAGTTTTACAGTAATGAGAGCTTTCTTAATGAAAACGCAATAACAAGTGATCATTTCTGGAACTTTCAAGGTAGGATAAACAAAGAAAGAGATGCTAAACACACTCTAATGAGAATAATGAAGTCATAAATGAAAGAGCTATGGTAAATGAATAAATAATTGCCAAATATTTTTTAAAAAATAAAATGAGTAGCCTTTAACTTAAGGCTAAAACTTAATGGCAATCCTCTTGCTCCAGCCTCTTCAATGCTAGGATTATATGGATGAGTTATCACATGTGACCCCCAAAGAGATTTCAACCTAAGGGTTGAGAACTGCAACTCTAGAATGATGATACTCTTAATTTGATATCATCTAGGAGGCTTTTATTTCTAAATAATGCCTCATTTTTAGGTACTAAGGTTTACCAATTCATATGTCTTTCTGGGGGACAAGGGGATCACACAGTTCATGACTCCAGCCTTTAATCTCTTAGGATTCATCTCTGTGAGGGATGTCGCCTGTACTTTATATTCATTTGGCATGGACTTGGAAGTTTTCAGCAGCTAACATTATCTCCAATTAATCTATCAAAACATAGTCTTAAAAAATGTTTCTTTTCTGATAAAAATAATTTGTTTTGTAAATCAATCGCAAGTGTTCTCAATGTTTTATGAAAGTAACTGCACATCCTTGGATGACTGCTTATCTCCAATCACTCATGTGTCTGCCTTTCTTCATCCACTCATGTCTGTTTCATTCTGAGCCAGAGGCTATTGGCTGCTTTTTGTGGAGATGAGAGTTATAGCAGTTCCATTCCTTGAAGTTCAATGATGCAACATGAAATGGTTTGTCAGTCTCTGTTCTGGTCATCTGAATTTCGATACCTAGGGCAGATATCTTTAGCTTAATTGCACAGGGAATTACCTTAGGGAAATCAATGCCTAGAGACACCATGCTTCGTTTAAAGGTCTGAATTTCTATTCCTTAAGTTCAATATAGAACTTATCATTTATGTACACACAAATCCCTGAGATTCTTGTTGAATTGTAAATTCTGACTCAAGCTCTGTGGAATATGACCTAATTTACCATGTGTGTGTGTGTGTATGTGTGTACATGTTCATATGGATATTTGAATGTGTGCCTATAGAGATGCCAGCTGTCAACATCAGCATCTTCCATCATTGCTCTCTACATTATTTTTATTGTTGTTAGTATTGTTATTTTTATAATTATTAATTTTGAGATAGTCTTTGACTATATTTGGAGCTAGAACATTGACTCAGTAGACTATTGGATGGACAATTGGCTCCAGGAATTTTCTGTTTTCCCCCCTGTCCCAGCTCTGGGTTGTTGAAGTTGTGCATATCACAGCAGTGGGCTTTTGTATGGGTACTAGGAATCTGAAATCAGAGCATTGTGTTTGCTTAGGAGACGGTTTATTGACTGAACTTTCTTTTTTAATTTACAATTTTGTAAAGAATATCCAGATGTACTGCCTCTATTGAAGGTAGCTGGAATATGAATTCTCAAACTTGGCCAACACTGAGACCAACTGGTGAGCCTTTTCAGATGGCAGTGTTTTTGGGTTTTTTTTGTTTTTTTTTAATCCCATTTCTAGGCTTCTGACCTTGGCAATGAGAGACATAAAATTTGTCAGATATTTTCAGTTTGGAGAGCTATTGGTCTGCAGGGTGAGACTAGATCAAGTCCTCTAATTAATTTCTCTGAAGTCATTTAGGAGCTTCCTTCACTCTCAGGCTCCTTGTCTGCCAAGAGGCCTGCACAGGTCCACTCTGCCAGATGTTAATGCTTCAGATCAGTGAGCTTTGTGCTCCTGTCTATACTGTCACACCCACTTCAGGAGGGATGGATGTCTTCTAAAAGCCTCAACAGAGCCCAACATGGTCCTCATAATCCTTGGACATTGCCTGCAGTTTTTGTACCTTAGAAATTATGTTAGCAATAAAGTCGGATGATAGGCCAATAGAGATACTTTTGATTCTTTTTGTTGAATCCAAAATTTTAATTTTATAGAAGTTGCTTATCCTGATTTGTTTTTACTTTTATAATACAGTATTTTGTTCGATAAAAGAAATATTTTCTTAAATGTCACTGAGGACTAATTTGAGTATTTTCTTTGTAGTTTTCTTATTACTTTCTCAAAGGTTATCAGTGCTTTGTTTCTTTTTTTTTTTTTTTAAATCTCTCACAAATAAATGTAGCTCTCATCCTTTATTAAGAGATTTTCTCAATGCAGCAAATGGAGACAATTACAGGAAGCAAAAACCAATCAAATTGTAGAGGCGTGAGGCTCAGTCTCAATCTCCATATCTGCAATGTTGCTTCACTCTGCTGCAGGGAACACTGTGAAAGAGAGTTCAGAAAGATTGGGAGTTTGCTGTGAAGTTTTATCCCTTAGTAATATCAGAAGGTATAGTCATAAAGTCTCACCAGCATCCCTGCCCAAAATAGGTTGGACAAGGATGACACTAATAGGCATGTCGAAGTGGTCAGGGAAAATCCCATAAGGATGCAAGCCTGTATAAAGAACTATAGGCAATAGAAGAATGCTGGAGCAGGAGAGGTTCTCTTCCCCAGGGAAGAACACACCAATTGGTTGGCTAGGTCTTAAAATCATCCCTGAAAGCATATATACAAGTAACGTGATACTGACTGAGTAGGTTGTATTTTGGTACACATACACACACATGTATATATACATACATTTACATATATGCATGCAATAGCAATTAATGAAAAAAGAGGCCATCAGTTTTATGAAGAATAGGGAGAGATGTATGGAGAGTAGAAAGGGAAGGGGAAAATGATTCAATTGTATTATAATCTCAACAAAAGGCATATTAAAATCTGAACTTTGTTGTGGATAGTGCAGCTTTCCTTAAGTGCCTCAGATGCTCATATGTAGAGTTGAGGGATAGGCCTGATTGCATGGTCTATGGTGGAAGTTTAGGTTTATGGATTACTAGGATATCATTGAGATAGACAGAAATAATTATGTCAGAGCAAGCCTATGTAAAAGAATGAGGGGTGTTTTCAGCATCAATTCTGTGCTCTTACTCCCCAACCCACTCCTGAATTTCTTATGAGAACGTTTACTTCAGTTTCAGCATACTTAAGCTAATTCCACATATTTATTATAACCAGGATCTTACTCTGGACTCCCCTTGGTTCCCTGGTCCTTCTCATATCTGTTGAAATAATTTACACAAGACACACAGACAGCTATAGAAGAGAGGTAGTGCATTGTACAGGACAGAGTAGACATTTAAAGGTAAGAGTGGTCAATGGCCAAAGGGACCACGACACCAGTCTGCATTTGAGGAAGTTCATTACTGTAACCTACCCTGTCTCTAATAGTTTTCCGAACCTCTCGTGCCTTCTTCCACTTTTATTATTCTATATTCAGAGTGATATTTTTAGCTTTCATCTGTGGCAGAAATGACATTTCTTTTATATCATGTTTGGCTTATTTTACTTAATATTATATTAGTTGACACATCTATTTGTTGCTAAATTCGTCTGGGGTATACATGACAGTGGTTTCCATTTTTGTTGTCATGGTAAAAAATCCCTACAAGAATCAACTTGAGGGAGGAAATGTTTATTTTGCCTCTGAGTTTAAGGAAATACTGATCACACTGGTAAGGAAGACATGGGAGCAGGAAGAGCTCACATCCAAGCTGATGAGGAAACAAAACAAACAAAACATGCAGGTGGTCAGCTTTGTTTTCACTTTTTATTCATTTCTGAAACCCACCACTTAGATTGGTGCCACCAACATTCAGGGGTGTTCTGTCACCCTGAGCTGATACTCTCTGAAAAGGCCATTACAGACATATCCCAAAGTGTGTCTTTCTAACACCTAGGTATCACTTAATCCAGTCAAGGTGGCTACCAACATAACTATCACTTTATAGAGCTTCATTATATAGAAGCATCCAAAGAAGAGGAGAAATTGTCTCACCAATTTCTGTAGACAGACTATCAGCCACGGATTAGGTTTAGTAAGCTCTTTATCATCACCACCGCCACCATGACATCATCATCATCATCATCATCATCATCATCATCATCATCAATCATTTTATTTCCATCTTGCCTTTATTTGTACTCTCTGGTAGATCCCATACTTCCTTTACTGATGATAACTGAGTTGCATGCTATGGCTTCCTTCACTCTGTCTTATCTACCTCAGATCCTTCCACTCATCTCCTATGGCTTATTGCTGACTACATCCTTGTCCTTTCTTTCTTATTCCCCTCACATGTCAATTATTTGAATCTTCTTTCCCACAATAGAGTCTGATGATAGAGAGAAAAGCTTGCCCTCTTGCATCAGGAACACTGCAGTATTGTTGAATGACTGAGCACTATTCTGTGCTGCTCCTGCTTATTATCTGGTTAATGAATGCTTTGTGGTTAGAATTCAATTTCCCCCCAGTGTTTACCATTATAAACAATTACACAAAGCAGCCATAGCAGTCTTGCTGTGGATAACTCAGGTACAGTTCTGAAAACATAATTTCTAGGTCAATTTTCATATGTTCAAGGATGTGCTTAATTATGTCCACACATTTCAATACAGTTTGCACCAATTTACAGTGCCCATTCTCTATTGCTTGCTAAAACCTGTGTAAAATATCAATTTACTTGATATTTCTTAGTTATATGAATTAAAATTTGATGCCATTTTAATATTGTCTCTTTGAAGAGATTAAGCATCCTGTGCGCATAACATTGTTCTGGGCAAACCAGTTATTGACTATAATTTTCTCTTATTATATTCTTTCCACAGTACTTAGTTAATCTGCTGGTTCTTTCTATTTCTTTCAGTCTCCTTGAGATAAAGGGCACTATCTTCAGGGCTGTATTTTCTGAATTCAGAAAGAGGGCCTGTAGAGGCATAGCAAGAATTTTCTAAATAAAAATAAAGCAAGCACGTCTTAAAGCACATCAAATCCTTAATGCTTGCTTTAATTTTAATAATCAAGATGATTTTACAGCTGAGGCCTTGAATACTTTGAGCACAAGCAAGGCACCATGAAGTGTAGGAGCCTCTGTGGAGAGCTTTATCTTACTTCTGTGCAATGTCTTTTATCTCCGATGGGTGAGGCATCTACTTTTTATCTTTATCTTCTGGTAACCACTGGGCATATTACAGAATTCATTCTTCCAGCATTAATATCATAATGGATACATGGGTTCTTACTTTGTCTAACTTTTAAACCCTTTAACCCCATACTAATTCTGAGACTTCTTTTTCTGTGACATTTGTTTTTCTGGTAGGAAACAGAACCACCAATTTTGTACAGATGTTAAAGAACCAGCCTTGCAGACATCTGGACTAAACAGGTGTACAGAAATCTATCGACTATTAACATATCTAATTGAATAAGTGTTGATAGTTACAAAAGTAATTAAGAAGAAAAGAAAGCCCTGTGAAAGCATCTAACAAAAACATTGCTGACAATCACTGCCAACTTAAAACTCATTTTGCCCAGCTTTCTAAAAAAAACCATGAGCATTTTACATTGAATATTACCTTTTGACTTGTAATTTACATTACAAGTAATGAGACGCTCCTTTAGAGTTCTAGCGAGTCTTTCTTGTATGGGCTACATTTATCTTTGAAACAGCAGCATCAGCAACTGAGAGTCTCCATGCTTCCTCCTGAATATTTATAGCAATATTTTTAAAATCACACTTACCAATTTTCCTTAAGTTGTGTTTGCAAAATTGCTATGGTTCCTCTGGTACAGAAACACCCTGATTTTGGAATAAGAAAGTAGAAATCTCAGTGGCTTCTTTGTTGCTAGGCTTCTCTCATGAATGGTTCTGAATAACATTTTATGATATTTTCTAATTGATACAGAAGTAATGGATTATTATAAAACAAATAAAGGGGCAAAGGGGAAAATCAGTGTCATAGAAAATAAATCACTCATTACAGAAACACACCCACACACGGAGAGAGAGAGAGAGAGAGAGAGAGAGAGAGAGAGAGAGAGAGAGAGAGAATATATATAATATATATACACGCAATTATAATATTTAGTATTGTGAATATAATATATGTTATTGTGTACATAAGCACACAAATGTGTGTGTGTGTGTCCTTTTTGGGGTATATTATAAAAGCTTGTAGTGACTTTTGTCAGAGAAAAGTAATATAAACTAGGAAGGTTTAAAAACTCTCACAAGGCAAGCTCAACTGTGCATTGAGTAGAGATGTTTCTACCAAGCTTGAAGCAGGAAATTACCTGCTTAAAGTTGTCTTTTAACCTTCATTCATATGTTCATACAGACATGCACATACATGCATGCCTGCATGCACAAATGTACATGCATGTGTACATGCAGGCACAAATACATATGGACATACATGGGCACACAAGTAAATAAATACAATTTTTAAATGGTCTCATAGTCTAGGTGTAGTTATTGGTAGTTTCCTTTGAGAGTATTAACTCAAAATTTTATGTGGCCATTTTTGTGTGAATTTATAATATCTTTCGTGTGTGTGTGTGTGTGTGTGTGTGTGTGTGTGTGTGTGTGTGTGTGTGTGTATGCTTGCATGGTAGTCTCCTACTCTTATCAAGATGTTAGACTGGATTCCATCTAGACCACTCTAAAGACCATTCTTTACCCCCTCTCCTTTTTTTCTTTGCTGAGGTGAAACCCAGTGTCTCACCCATGATACTTTGATGCTACTCCACAGTAAAAGACATCATGTTATCTTATTTTTCCACGGATGTTCTTTACAAATACAGCACATTATGAAGTACTGGAAATTTTGACTTTAAAATATGCATTTTTGTAGGATACAATTCAGCCTATTACTTTGGGTATATTTTAAAATGTATTTTGTATTTATTAGTTGTATTGATTGTGGTTGAAATAAGCTGCACATGGAACGTGCGTATTATTCTATCAGTTTTGACATATGTACTTATGTCTAAGACTTTTCCCGTAGTCATCATGGAAAACTCATTCATCACACTCAGAAGCTCATAATCCTCACAGTCCTATAATCTCCTTCCCTCTTCTGTGCTCTGCTTCTTTCCCTCTATAGCCACTGATTGGCTATTGGCTGTAAATTAGATTGCATTTCATAGCATTTTAAGAAGTGGAATCACACAACATATGTTCTTTCTGTTAGCATGAGCCCATTCAGCACTGTTATCCTAAAAGTCACTCATCTTATACAGTATGGTAGAATTAGGACAATCTCTGACACACTGTTGCGGTTTAATTATTAACTCAGCAATTAATACATAACAGTTAGTGAGCATTCTAGAAGCTTAAGATACTCCAAAAAATAATATATGCACTTCAGGGACACTTTAAAGAAACCCTTTCCCTGAAAAGCTGAGGTCTTAGAGATCAAAGTTTTGTTCTGAGGTAGCAAAAGTGAAGTAGCTGACAAAGTCACTTCTTGCCAGACACTTGGAGTTGCAAACAGAGACAAAAGACCCTGCAGTTTCAAACTTGGAAAAATAGCTAACTTCCCAATTCTCGTCCAGTGAGGCCTTCTCCTTTCTTGCCTATCCTGCCACAAAAATACATTTAAAGGACATAATCTGCATGCTTTCCAACTCTGGCCACCATATTTCTAGGTCCTGTACCTATGAGGTGCAGCCAGATCGTGAAATGCCACCTCTGAGGTTGAATTGAGCTGCTTTAGCCCTGGAGGTCATCAGGACCCTCACTCTTCCTTTCTTCTTATGGACCTAAAACCCTCACACTTAGCATTTCTGTTCTCTGTAAAGCATGTTACACAGAGATCAGATGAATGGAGTCTATAGTTTAGAAAATATCTCTGTTGGCAGCCTGAAAGGTGGAAGTGGCAGGAAGAGGCTCAGATGCAGGACCAGTTACTTGAAAACTTTATGTAACTGTTGCTATCTGTGGCTTTGCATGGTTAGCTATGTAACAATATCTAGTAAGCCGCTCAAAATATAAAGTAGTGAGAAGACTAATTTTTAGGGAGTAAGGGTAGGAGGTGAGCAGGAAGACTGGGAAAGGGAATATTATTCTTTACGTCACCTTGAGAAGTTACCAAAACTTGATACATAGATGATGGACGAAAAATGATTTTAAAAGAAAACAACCACACCTGAGAATTCTAATTATCAACCCTCTCACCATCATTAATTTTTAAGTGAACAATAAAATGCCTTTGTTGCCATTTCCATGGGCTTCTAGAAACTTTTTACTGCTTTGGTTTCCAGATTCACAAGCCCCTTCCTCTAGATACTCATTTCCTTTCTGTAAAAGGAAGACTTGGGAGTTGGCAGGAATCCTACGCTGGCTCATTCCTGCCCGTTACCTATGTAATTGCTTCCCTCCCTGAGTTGTCTGTGATCTGCTTTATTACTTGGGTAGTGATATTGATAATTTTGGCTTGAAATGTCTTTGTATTTTCTCTTGTGGTTTTCCTTTCTTTCCACTCTTTGTGAGAAATTCTCAGTCTTATTTCCCAACTTGACAATTGAAATTATACCTTTTCTCATCTCAGTTTGAAATTTCCTAAGAACTCTTTTTTATGATTTGTTTCTGTTATTGCTTACAGAGCAACCTGTTCATAATTTATGGACTTCCCATTGTCTGTGCCTATTTGTAAAATAAGGATTCAGATTCTGATAAACCAGTATTTGTTTCTTTACTGTGTTTACTTTACTAAAACCTCTTTCCTTTCTTTTTTCTATCTTGGTCTAGTCTTTTCTTTTTATGTTATAAATGTTTCCTTATCAAATATCTGATGATTCACAGCCATGAACTTCTAAAAATAAATTTTATTCAAAATACTTCACTTAATTACTTCTAAAAACCCTGCTAACATCACTTTACTAATGGGAGAATAATGTCCCCACTTGCCTACCTATGAAGGTGGCAAGCAGGTGTCAAAATGGTGGCCATGACAGGGCTATAGAGTGTCAGTTCAACTTTTTAGATTTTCTCTATCCCTGTCTCTCTGTCTCTATTTCTCTCTCTATGTGTGTGTGTGTGTGTGTGTGTGTGTTTTATGTGTGTGGTGTATGCATGTGCAGGAGTTCACTTCCATGCATTTGCATGCAGAGGACAGAGGAAGCTATTAGATGTTCCGTATTATCACTCACCACGTTTCCCCTTCAGACAGAGTCTTTTTTTTTTTTTTTTTTGGTTTTTCGAGACAGGGTTTCTCTGTGTAGCCCTGGCTATCCTGGAACTCACTCTGTAGACCAGGCTGGCCTCAAACTCAGAAATCCACGTGCCTCTGCCTCCCGAGTGCTGGGATTAAAGGTGTGCGCCACCACTGCCCGCCCCCCCCCCTTTTTTTTTAAGATTCATTTATTTATTTCATGTATGTAAGTACACTGTCACTGTCTTCAGACACACCCGAAGAGGGCATCAGATCCCCATTACAGATGGTTGTGAGCCACCATGTGGTTGCTGAGAGTTGAACTCAGGACCTCTGGAAGAGCAGTCAGTGCTCTTAACCACTGAGCCATCTCTCCAGCCCCAGACAGGGTCTTTTTACTGAAGTGGGATTGCTCGCTCTGTCAGCTAAACTGGCTGGCTCATGAAGGTCTCCCCTCTCCATCCTCCACACCATTTTGAGATTCCAACTCATTCTATTCAAAATGGTTATCATTAAATAAAATCACCACAAATGCTGACAAAATTGTGGAGAGAGAAGAATCCTTACAGCCTCTACAGAAATCAGTGCAGATATAATTTAAATAATTAAGGAAAAAAGTATCATTTGATCCAGCTGCATCATTCCTCAGTATATGTCGGAAGGAATACACATTGCTGTTCATTTGCAAGCTTACACAGCGGCCAATATAAGGAACCAACCTAAATGTTTATCAACAGATGATTGGACCAAAAAAAAAAATAATAATACATATACAGGATAGATTTATTTTGAACTGTAAAGAACAATAGAATAAAGAAAATGAATTGAACTAGAGAATATCACGAAATTCAATGCAATCCCCATCAAAATTCCAACTCAATTCTTCATAGACTTAGAAAGAGCAATTCTCAAATTCATTTGGAACAACAAAAAACCCAGGATAGCAAAAGCTATCCTTAACAACAAAAGAACTTCTGGGGGAATCAGCATCCCTGATCTCAAGCTGTACTACAGAGCAGTTGTGTTAAAAACTGCATGGTATTGGTACAGTGACAGGCAGGTAGATCAATGGAATAGAATTGAGGACCCAGAAATGAACCCACACACATATGGTCACTTGATTTTCGACAAAGGAGCTAAAACCACCCAGTGGAAAAAAGACAGCATCTTCAACAAATGGTGCTGGTTCAACTGGCGGTCTAC